>CM060351.1:131746992-132946992 GCA_030545235.1 Helianthus tuberosus | reverse complement strand
AATAAATCTAAAATCAAAAGATAAATAAAATGAAAAACAAATAGACAAGATAGAATCACTTGGATCCAACTCATCTTTAATATACCCTTTGATGATTTTCGCACTTTCGGACTTTTTAAGAGATTATCTTAGTTATAATAGTAGGCCCCTCTTTTGAAGGTGACGTTACCCTCAACCCAGTGGTTTGAGTCAGCAGGGATACAATCCCAAAGGGTCGAAAATATTGAAAGACAATTAAGTAAGTTATTAATGCGAAAAGTGGTAGGCCCCTCTTTTGAAGGTGATGTTACCCTCGGCTAAGTGGTTTGAGTCAGCAAGGATATAATCCCAAGAAGACGGTTTAAAGTTTTAATAGTAGTTAGCATATGAGGGGTTTAAGCTATTCGCATCCCCGCCATCCAATACCTTTGGGGCATTGATGGAGGTCCTAGTAAGCTTGAACCAAGTCCTCACATAATCTATATACTGAACGAGACAAGAACTTTACCAAACCACCCTCCTAACCCCCTTCCAGGTAGTTAATGTGCTTTATATAGATCGTAAAGACACGAATGAGCAAATCAATGACATCTTGAAGAAATGGTAAAGAAAATTCACTTTCAACATTAGAAACTAGTTATTAAAGTCATTAATACATACCCAATTAAAAAGTGCCGAAATATTAAAAATCAAAAGCAATACATTAGAGACTTGTCTTCACCAATGATGTAAGAGATTGGCCAAGCATGGCCATTGATTAACAAGAACTCTTACGATCAATCTTGGATCTCGAGACTACTACACACTCTAAAGTTGATAGATGGATGATGGTGGTGGGTGTTGGTGGTGGAGTGGTGGCAAAGTGGGAGAAAGTGGTTTGCCAAGGGATGCCTTTGAAGTGAACCAAGCACCCCAATTTATATCCTGAACAGAGCCCTGGCCACTGCCCTGTGTCCACTGGGCATGGCCCGTGGCCAGACTTCTTCTCTTCCTTCATTAATTGCAGCTGTCAGCAGGGGGCCCCACACGACCCCGTGGCTTCTGGACACGGCCCCGTGGTCAACTCTTTGCTGTACTCTCAAGATTCTGCAAATCTTAGAGTTGACCACGCCCCATGGTGAGCTGGGCACGGCCCCGTGGTGGGCGTAGAAGCTTCTGCAGGCTTTTTCTTGTTGTGTTAGGGCTGACCATGCCCCATGCTTGGCTGGGCATGGCCTCGTTGTCAGTTTTTGTCTTCTTGTTTTTTTTTGCTTTTGGGATACTACCAAGGGGTCGGGCATGTCACGTTATTCCTTCTTCTTGTATTTTATTTTGGTTTTAGCTGCTTATTTGTTCCTTTTGTTCTTTTAAGCTCATTTTGGTCCTGTAAATTCAAAAGAAAGAAAGAAACTTGCTTTTTCCCACATTAGTACTAAAAAGGGTTGGTTTTTTGCCTCTGTTGATGTAATTTATATGTTGCATTTTGTACACATTAAGCATTCACATCAATTCATAACCTAGGCATAGAACGGAGTGTTGATTTGTACATGTTATTTGGAAATTAGAAAAAAAAAAATTAAACTCTTTCAAGTACTAAGTTGTTTTACCAAACATAAAGTTTATACCAAATTATCATGTTCATAACAAACTCAACACAAGATCCACATTCCTTCCATGCCTATTTATCAAAACAAGTGTGTAAGAATGGATCCCCACATGTGTTTAATGCTCAATCACTACCAATCAAGATTCAAACTCTATTCAAGCTTCTAAATCAAAAGTTCATGTATATTCAACCTAATATCAAACAAACAAGTTCAACTTTAAGGAAGAAACCTACAAACCATGTACTAGCAATGCTTAAAATGAGTAAAAAGCATACCTTTGAGTGTTGTGGAGCTTAGAAATTCAATAAAGAAGGTAATTCAAAGAAACTTGAAGAACACCCCAAATAACCCACAACTTGCAGCTTTGATTACTCTCAAACAAGTGAGATTTTGCAAAACTATGTTGGGTTTTATTACTCTAGAAAGTATAAACACTTTAGGCTTAAGAATCACTTAATTTGGTTGAGCTTCGAGAAAGTTAAAGAAGATTGAAGTTCTAGGGTTTTGGAGAAGGAAGATGAAGAAGATGAGGTAAGATGAGAAGATATGGACCGTGATGTTGTGTTTGGTTAAGTGTGGATCAGGTTGGATCACATTCAATAGGCCTATAAGGCATAGTTCAATTTAATTGACCAATCCTTATGATTTGGCCTAACGATCTTTTGCAAAATTTCTTTAATTTGCCTATTTGACACCTCTACTTAACCGCTCATTTGTGGATGGTAGGTAGCAATCCTATGGTCTACACCAAACTGTTTCAATAGTTTGCAAAACTTAAAATTTTAAAATGGGATCTTCCATAACCAATGATGACCCGAGGAATCCAAAACAATGAAATAATGTGGGTTTGAACAAAACTACAAACAACGGTGTTGTCATTCGTTTTGGTGGCAATCGTTTCGACCCATTTGAAAACATAGTCGGCAAGCACCAAAATGTACAAGTTGCCATGAGAATTTGGGAATGGGCCCATGAATCTATCCCCATACATAAAAAACATCTACTATGAGGATTGGTTGCATGGGCATGTCATCCCGTTTAGAAATACTGTCACACCCCAAAAACGTCGCAGCGGAAATACAAACGTGGCGATGACGGAGGTTGGTACCCATATAAGTCTTTGTGGTTGATGCTATTGTTATTTTGGACATTTTAATGTTTTTAAAACATTGTTTTTAAGATTACCACATCCATCATGATCATGTCATAGTTAGTATAACCCTTAGAGGTCTTATTACACACTTGGTCCCATAGTTAAAAAGTGACCAACATTATTTTAATATATAAGCATCACACAACCACATGACAACGCAACCCAAAATTCTCCGAAGTCGAACTCATGTACCTGAAGAACATGTAAAAATGAAGTGTTAACACAAAAGAAGGTGAGTTCACATATAATTTTCGTAACAATTTGTTTAAGGAAAACTTCCATATTTGACCCTTTAACGGTCTGAAAACATTTTCATATGTTTAAGAAAGACATTTATTTTCTTAAAAATAATGTCATAGTAATATTATTGGAATCAGCACTGTACCGCATTCCGCATGTTAAGGAAAATCTTTCTTGATAAAAACATGTTTATATTTTAAAACGTTCATGTATATTTAAGAAAGATCATTTTATTTACTTTGTAAAATGTCATGGAAGAATTCATTCGAAACGGCCCCGCAGGCATGTCTTTGATGAAAACTTATACTCATGATTTTTAAAAATATTATTGGAATCGGCACTGTACCGCATTCCGCATGGAAATTATATTCCCTGATTCAGTTTTAATACTAAATTTTTCGTTATACTTCGGTTTCGTAAGTTTGCAAGACGTTATGAGCTATATAAAATGATTGAGGTTTCAATCCATACTAGACTATTAAAGAATTCAGATTCGCCGCTATTTAGCTTGGAGCGACTAATCACGACGAGGTAGTCAACCCGATAGATCTATCAATGATTCCACGCGTGTATTACCTAAGAGAGTGAGAGAGAATTGTAGGTGTGTGTGTGTGTGAATTTTCTGCACAAAAATGAAGGTTAAGGGGGGTGTAGACCCCTATTATATGCAGGTTATGTGTAATGGGCTTTGGGCTTGGGCCCAAGGCCCACAAGCCCAAAGTTGCGTGTTATAAGTGGCCCGACAATTCCTACGAACCCGTTAATGCACCAGATTAGCGTAAAAATATCGTAAATAAATTTATTAGAAGCAAATTATGAAAAATAGTGTCAGTAGTCACGTTGGGCGCGTTCGTTTGTCGATTACGGTAATAATCGCGAAAAGTTACATCGTTGCCGTCTTTAATCCGTTTTTCGGGCCGGTTTCAACTACGATTGTTAAAATTTAATTACGAAAAAAAATATATCAAAAAATTTAAGTTTTGAAAGTAACCCGCGTGTCCGATGCTTCTGTTTCGTTACCGGTGCGTTTCCTGCAGTCGCGTTTCTCGTTCTTGTTTTCGTTTTGCGATCTACGGAAGCGCAATAAATTCACAACATTAAATTCATAAATGTAAAATATTCGTAGAAAAATCCGTATTTTTCGGCGTTGTCAGTATTTTGTACGACATCAGTTCATTGTCGCTTAATATTCAGCAGATTTTTCCGTAAACCACCGTTCACGCCCTGTAAACCGGTTAGCCATTTCTAGGCACTCCAAAGGCCTAATTAAGTTAATTTGTGTCTTAAACACTATTTATTATCATCCTGATGTTTGTTAATAATGTAATTAGGAGCCGTAAATCACCGGTTGTCACACATATGCTAACTACTATTAAGAATTTAAACCGTCTTCTTGGGATTGTATCTTTACTGACTCAAACCACTTAGCCGAGGGTAACGTCACCTTCAAAAGAGGGGCCTACCACTTTTCGCATTAATAACTTACTTAATTGTCTTTCAATATTCCGACCCTTTGAGATTGTATCCCTGATGACTCAAACCACTGGGTTGAGGGTAACGTCATCTTCAAAAGAGGGGCCTACTACTATAACTAAGATAATCTCTTAAAAGTCCGAAAGTGCGAAAATCATCAAAGGGTATATTAAAGATGAGTTGGATCCAAGTGATTCTATCTTGCCTCTTTGTTTTTCATTTTATTTATCTTTTGATTTTAGATTTATTTTCATATTTAAAAACTCTTTTAAAAAATTTAGATCGATTAGACGTTGACGATAAACCGGTACTAAAAGCTCTTGTGTCCTTGGATGACCTCGGTATCTTACCAACAATATACTACGCTCGCGATGGGTACACTTGCCCAAGTGTGTGTTTAGTGTTAGTACAATATCGTGTTTTATAAATTTAAAACTTGACTAATGCGTAAAACGGGCTTAAAATATTAATAAAATCATATAACGCTTAACGCACACCAAGTTTTTGGCACCGTTGCCGGGGACACAAGGATTTTAAGGAAGTTTAAAGTCAGCGGCATAATTATTTTTAGCATTTTTTCTTAATTTTTGTTAGGATTTTTCTTATTTTTTCAAATCTGCAGAACTCAGCACGGGGCCGTGTCCATCATCCTTACTGGCAATTCTGTTTTAAGTCAGACAGTAGCTGACCACGGGGCCGTGTCCACTAAACACGCCCCCGTGTCCAAATCTCCAATTACTGAAAACTGGACCGTAAGATCCCGACGGTTGGTAAATTCTGACAAAAATATGGATGATATTGATTATTTTTACTTTCGCCACTCTTACGGTGAGTGGTGTCAATTATATGGTGGATTTCATCAAGATTTCGAATGTTATATTCTAAATTTTGATCCCCGCTATTTAGACCCATCGTTTTCCTGTAATCACCTTAAGATGGGCCAAAGTAAAAACGATCACTATTACCCACCCGAATGCCCTCAACCATCTCTTCCAACCGACATAACCGCCGATGAACTATGTCAAATGGAAGAAAGAATTCTCCAAGAATTAAAAGAAGTAGAGCTTATGGTGAAAATGAGGTATTCATCACAAGACAAAAATCAAGGAGAAATGTTGGGACTACATTCGGAATCTATAAACATCGACGACACCAAAAGTACCTCGACCTCTTGTGAAAGAATTAGCGATAGTCATCCCTGTGTCGATTGTGTCATGAAGGACTCTCCATCGGCCCCCACCGATGCGCTCATAGACCTGAGCGATTCGACATACACCTTCTTTAACCTGAGCTCGGATAAGGGGAATAAAGGTTGGTACCGCCCACCGGTAAGTAGTTTAGGTTTTACCCTTTCCGATAACCTCTTGCTTTCTTGCATAAATCAAGTACAATTGAGGTACCTTAGGCACTTCGGTGTTGTTCCCTCTAGCAAGGAACCACTCGATCCAAATAAAAACCTTAAAAAATACATAGACGTCACTTCATAAAACTCTAGCCACGGGGCCGTGCTCAGGTCAACACGCACCGTGCCGACCTCAAAACTCACCACGGGTCATGTTCAGGACACCACGCCCCGTGTCTCTAATACGGACAAAAGTTTCAGAATCTTGTCTGACCACGGGGCCGTGCTCAGCTAGCACGGGGCCATGGCCACTGTGCTGTCGTTTTCTATAAAGTCAGCCTTGGTTCTACATATTTGGAGCCATTCCAAAGACAAAGATCTACTAGGATTTTCTCATATACCTTAAAAGGTATATTCTCAAAAAGGTTTCACTCAAACCATCTTGTCTTTGCCACTCTTGTCACTTTCCTTCTTCTCAAAAGCTCTCCCACCTCCATTAAAGCTTGAAGCTTCATAACTTAAAGCTTTATTTAAGTATTTGCAAGGTTTTTAACCAAGAAGTCTTAATAAACATAAGCTTTACAACACTGTTTTGAGTTATTTATGTTCAGAAATGTTTTAAAACAGAAAAAAAAATAATTTAAAACAATGAGTTTCTGGGTTCAAAAATCTTGCAGAAGTGTGACCACGGGGCGTGCCCAGTAGGCACGGGGTCGTGGCCGAGAGTTTCATCTTCATCTTTCTAAGATTTTCGTCATGTTTTCTTAGTATGTCGAGCCAAAACAGTGGAACATCATCAACCAACTCAAGAAATAGTCGAAGGGGAAGAAGACCGTCAATCGAATCTACCCTAGTCCGCTATGTGTATGCATTAAGGGAAGCCATTGACGAAATGACATTGGTGGAGGAGATCCTCATCGACCGTATCAACTACTTGACCGTGGGACTAGAGAATAGCTTCCAAGAAATCAACCTTTTGCACCAAAGGTTGAACATTCTTGCTATGCCACCCATAGAACCAATCTTCCCTCAAGAGGATTGGAACCTTGCGCAAGAAGTTGTTAACCCAACCGGATGGGATGACCTTCTTCGAAACCCCCTCTAGACGCATTGCACGAGGTTCCGGTGGTCGTCGCACCTCCCCCACAAGATGTTGTGGATAATGAGCCCATCCTCTTTCTCCCTCGGGAAATTGAGGAGTGGCTCAACGACGATTGAGGAGCACCCTCCGGATTGAAGTTCTAAGAGCCCTTAGTCACCGGAAAATCATTTTCGGGTTTTTGTTGTTCTTAACATGTAAACATCTAGGGTAGAACTTCATTATGGTTTAAATTTCTTGCATATTAGGACCTATCTATCTAATTCTAGGACTTTTGTACTTTTTTATTTTTTAGGGCCATATGTATCTCGCACTCTAATGAATGATGGTTTAAGTTATTGTGTGATATTTGGATCTAATATGATGACCTAACAAACGAGAAAAGTTGAAAACTGCCAAAGGGACGTTAAAACCGCACCCCATGCACGTGAACAGTGCCTTCCGGCAACTTTTCCAACTGTTCAGCATGTGCAGCATGGGGTCGTGCACCCCAACACGCCCCATGCCTAGACTCTACAGAACACAGCTCCAGATCAGCTAACTGACCACGGGACGTGCCCAGTGAACACGCCCTGTGGTCAACCTTCTGTTAAATTTTGTTACTGGCACTCTGACCACGGGGCAGTGGCCAGGTGCCCAGTAACATAAAAACTTGTTTTTAACACGCTTTTACACATTCAAATCAACCTAAAAACTTATTTTTGGGACACATTTAGGACAATGTGTAATTTAAGTGGGGGGGATCTAAACACCTTGAATCTTGCAAGTCCTAATAACAAGTCTTACGCAAAACTCTATTGGAAACCGCTAATCACCCCAAATCTTTTCAAAGAAAAAATCCATTTTTTTACTTATCTTGGTTTAATTTAGGAATAACAAGTTCTAAAACGGTTATGGTTTTACAAATTTACAACCGATAGCGTCGTGATAAAAAGAACCGAATAAGAAAATTATAAAAAGGCATGACAAATCTTTTTAAAATTTGATTATATATACTTATTCACACTATAAACCTATTCCCACAATAAGTGAGTTTTGAGCCTTTATTGAGCACACTTGCATACATCTTTAAACTAAATGCTCATTTTTCGTTTCTTGTGTGAATAGGCGCTTGGTTCTTACGACTCTAAAACTTGCCAAGACGATACATTCCCGGTCCTTACCAACTTGAACCCAAGTAAGTAAATGATGGAGGCATTAGGACTAACTTTTTCTTTCAAAACCATTGTTTTCATTTTTTGTACTTCACCACCTAAAATCCCACTAGTTAACCCCTTTGAGCCTAAACCTTTTTTTTTTCAAAAACCTGTAAAACAAACACCCATTACCCACCAAAACCTTTTTCCTTTTAAACCCATTTGTTTTATTAAAAGCTCGGTTATCTTGTGACATGAAAAAACAACAACAACAACAACAACAACAATAATAATAATAATAATAATATCGAGAATTTTGCAATAACCAAACAAGTTCCTCAAAAATCTTGTTTGAATATGCTTAGTTTGAATAAATGTCATAAAAACAAAACAAAAATTACGACAACCGACGTTTTTTACGCTTTTCGCCATTTCACTAACTACTAACCAAAAACCACCTACCGTTAGCCCAAGCCTAACCCTTTCCAAAGTCCTCTTGATATTTACAAAGGTTTATAGTTAAAAAGGGGGAGGTTTGATCGCTTGGCAAGCATATGGTAGAAGTAAGTCCCATGCCTGTATCGAGTGTTACACAAAAATACACCTTCGACCGAGTGTTGAGTGATCTCCCGTGAGGTATGTGAACTTGTATATAAATATAATTTTAAAGAGGCATGTTATGCCCAAATAAATAATTTTTCTTACAAGTTGTTCTAAATAAATCATGACGAATAGGATTGTAAATAAAATAAAAACAAAATTAAATAAAGATCTTGGATTCCCGACACTCAAGACAAGCCACAAAACTTCTTCTCTACCAATTCCATTTGGGTGTGTAAGCCACATTTAAAGAGTTTTGCTTGAGGATAAGTAAAGATTCAAGTGTGGGGGTATTTGATGTGTACAAAGTGCAACATATAAATTACATCAACAGAGACCTTTTTTAGTACTAATGTTGGAAATAATGCGTTTATTTATTCCCTTGAATTTACGGGACCAAATGAGCTTAAAAGAACAAAAGGAACAAATAAGCAGCCAAAACCAACATAAAATACAAGAAGAAGGAAAAACGTGACCTGCCCGACCCCTCGGCAGCATCCCCAAAGAAAAAAAACAAGAAGACAGAAACTAACCATGGGGTCGTGCCCAGCCAGACATGGGGCGTGGTCAGCCCTAACACAACAAGTCAAAGCCTACAGAAGCTTCTACGCCACCACGGGGTTGTGCCCAGTTCACCATGGGGCGTGGTCAACTCTAAGATTTGCAGAATCTTGATAGTACAGCAAAGAGTTGACCACGGGGCTGTATCTAGAAGCCACGGGGTCTTGTGGGGCCCCCTGCTGACAGCTGCAATTAAAGAAGGAAGAGAAGAAGACTGGCCACAGGCTGTGCCTAGTGGACACGGGGCCATGGCCAGGGCTCTGTTCAGGCTACAAATAGGGGCGGTTGGTTCACTTCAAGGACATCCCTTGGCAAACCACTTTCTCCCACTTTGCCACCACTCCACCACCACCACTACAACACCAACACCCACCACCATCATCCATCTATCATCTTTAGAGTGTGTAGTAGTCTCGGGATCCAAGATTGATCGTAAGAGTTCTTATCAATCAAAGGCCATGCTTGGCTAATCTCTTACATCACTTAGTGAAGACAAGTCTTTAATGTATTACTTTTTATTTTTAATCTTTCGGCACTTTTTAATTGGGTATGTATTAGTGACTTTAATAACTAGTTTCATATGTTGAAAGTGAATTTTCTTTACCATTTCTTCATGATGTCATTGATTTGCTCATTCGTGTCTTTACGGTCTATATAAAGTGCGTTAACTACCTGGAAGGGGGTTAGGAGGGTGGTTTGGTAAAGTTCTTGTCTCGTTCAGTGTATAGATCCTGCAAGGACTTGGTTCAAGCTTACTAGAACCTCCTTCAATGCCACAAAGGTATTGGATGGCGGGGGTGCGAATAGCTTGAACCCCTCATATGCTAACTACTATTAAAACTTTAAACCGTCTTCTTGGGATTGTATCCTTGCTGACTCAAACCACTTAGCCGAGGGTAACGTCACCTTCAAAAGAGGGCCTACCACTTTTCGCATTAATAACTTACATAATTGTCTTTCGGTATTCTGACCCTTTGGGATTGTATCACTGCTGACTCAAACAACTGCGTTGAGGGTAACGTCACCTTCAAAAGGGGGGCCTACTACTATAACTAAGATAATCTCTTAAAAATTTCGAAAGTGCGAAAATCATCAAAGGGTACATTAAAGATAAGTTGGATCTAGGTGATTTTATCTTGTCTATTTGTTTTTCATTTTATTTATCTTTTGATTTTATATTTATTTTCATGTTTAAAAACTCTTTTAAAAAATTTAGATCGATTAGACATTGACGACAAACCGGTACTAAAAGCCCTTGTGTCCTTGGACGACCTCGGTATCATACCAACACTATACTACGCTCGCGATGGGTGCACTTGCCCTAGTGTGTGTTTAGTGTTAGTACAATATCACGTTTTATAAATTTAAAACTTGACTAATGCGTAAACGGGCTTAAAATATTAATAAAATCATATCACGCTTAACGCACACCAATGCTAATTGGGTTTTGGTTATCTTTGATTGTGGTTTCGCAATCATGTCGAGTTGCAAGAGAAGTAAGTTATCAGGAGAGGGATCGTCATCCTCTGGCAGGAGAGTTCAATGGAAACAAGTGAGTTCAGTTTTGGAGGATGATGATCGACTATACCTCCAAGATTGGACATGGGAAGAGTTTGGAAATGATGATATCGGGGATAGATGGGATAATGAGAAGACAAAACGGTTATCTCAGTTTAGAAATAAGGCACTCGAGATACGTTTGTAGAAGTGGAAAATGGAAAAGGTATCACTTGGGATACCGAATGTGTGTGTTATGGAAATAGTGGTTAACGTGGAAGAGTTCAGGAAGATAGGCATTGCATAGAAATTTGAGAGTCTAGGGTAAAGTCGGGTACTTAATTGGTGCATTGAGAACACACAAAGAATATACTTGACTGCAATCACGGAATGGTTGGCATCATTGAGGTTCAAAAATAGGAGCAACCATCCGAATACATGGAAGTTGACTAGTGACAGCGGGCGTGAGGCAATGGGATGTCCTTTGATACGATCAACCAAATTGCGGACTTTGATTTTCTCGGTATAAGTGCATATTATTACTACAATGCATATCTGTTTTGATCAAAGAATGTCTTAGGGGAGGATCTAATGAATATGTTAGGGATGACCCTTCCTTATCAATCAGGCGGTACTTTCAAGAGGAAACATCTATTGGTTGAATGGAAGATTCTCCAAAACATCTTGATGGAGTATGTGTTGATTCGGTTCGGAGACCATGGGAAGTTTCGAACATGGGATTGCCAGGTACTCTACTCGCTGTTGTATGGATGCCCTAAACTATCTTGGAGACATCTCTTCATGATGAATGTCACACCCCAACCGATGGCGGAAACATCGGGCTGAGGCACTGAGCGAAACAGATTGTCCAAGAGATTCCATAACAACTACGATTACCAATTATTTAAGCATCACGTCCCATACCATGACATAATAAGTAACATTGTTGTTATAAATAAGTAGTTCTCAAAGACAAATAAAAGCTGTTCCGACAACTCATAAAATATTAATTGTTTGTTTGGTTTCTAGACACTTCCTAATCTTGATTCCACAAAAGATAGCAAGCATCCTAGCATCTCAAACACCTGTCACATACGTTAAAATATAGGTCAATACACATAGTGTAGAGGTGAGCATACAAGTTTAATAGTATAATAGATAGCGAAATCGTTTTACGCATAACCAGCATGTAACATGTAGTAGAGTGAAGCTAGTAGGTTATCGACAATGAAATATGCACAGACGTGACTGCGAGTTATAGAATGCGCAACACATATCACCACTGTGATACGTGAAGTAAAACCCTTAACAACCCCTGTCCACGACAAGTGCTGAGTCCAAACTATAGTACTATCGTTGCTAAGGTGTCAGACAACAATCACTGTGTAAACATAACATACAAGCATTCATCAAATAACACGTATAACATGAAATAACGGTCATCGTATAAAGTTTTTACGTTGTGCGTCGATTGTGATTTGAATAAGTAACGTATGTAACACCCAAAAGTGCGTAAAGCAAAAAGGGTTCGAGCATACTCACAGATCGTGTTTGAAATAAACATAGTCTTGGATTGGATTGAAGGGAGCGCTGGAAATTTAGCCTGATTACAGAACGATACCATAAGCGATGAACGGCGCGTTAAACGGAGACAAGTGTACTAAATGACGAATGGTCATTCGATCGGATGACAATCCGAAAGGATGGTCATTCGATCCATTCGGTCGGATTGACATTCGTTTGGGATGGATGTGTTTGTGTATGATGGCTTTGAAGTTTGCGTTTTAGCATTTTAAAAACAAAGAAGTATCACTACCTTTCAGGTCGTCCAGTCGAACGGCCGTTCGGTCGGATGGTGATCCGTCCAGAGAAGCATTTCATGGAGAACAAGTTCACAGCAGGATGGTCATTCGATCGGATGGTCATCTGATCGGATGACCATTCACTGGATTTGGTTATGTATTGAAAATGTTGTAAAAGGTTTAAGTGTTGGAGACCAAATGTCATCTGATCGAACAGCAGTCCGTTCAGTGACTTGTTCGTTTTGAATTTTGCTAAGTTTGAAAAGTCTGCGGTTTGGCCGAGACGGTACGACAACATGTTAAACAACAGGAGCCCATCAAGTCCAAGTCATCCGATCGACGTGGGAATCACCCCGGTGTGATCAGTTAACGGTTCTTGACGGTTGTTCATGTTCAACCCGGGAATCGGTTCTCTCTTCGATAGGAATCAGTTCTCAGACTGACACTTCACTAGAGAATGAGTGGAAGGCCTGAATGTGCTTCGATTCTATCGGTTTTGAGTGCAAGAGTGTAAAAGAGTTGAAAGAAAAGTTATGAAAACATCTTTCAATCCTTTTAATCCTGAAAATGTTTAGGTTTAGGTGAAATCATTGTTTAGTCATGTTGAAATCTCTTAGATCTGAGTTGTTGTTGGTGGAATGAGGTCAAATCTTGAAGTTCATAAGAACCCTATGATGACATCATCCTAGAACACCTCAAATCAGCCGATTTCATGGTTAAAAGTGAAGATTTGATGGTGAAAAAGGTGAAGAAGTGTGTGTAGATGATATAAGTACAAGATGTGAGGAAGAAACTTACAAGAATCACGTGAAATCGAGAGAAAATAGGCTGAGAAGTCGAAGGGTCGCACCAGAGCTGTCACTTCACTGTTCATGATGTGACAGGTGCTATTTATAGGTGAAGGGGAGTGAAGGCAGTGTAATGTGACGGATCAGAGGGCAGTCCGATCGGATGGCCGATGGTCATCCGGACAGATGACCATTCGATCGAATGTCCGGATGACCATCCGATCGGATGGCCATTCGATCGAAGGGTTGCCGTGTGTTGGTTTTCGTGTTTTCATTTCGTGCGTTGGGTGTTGCGATGCGTTTAAGCGAGGGTCGATTAGGCGATGTGATAGATTTAAATAGTCACACAATTAACATAACTAACATACGACAACATAAATAATCTTGCATTTAGCGTTTGCGATGAGATTGCATTGCGATAGAGTTGCGATTGCGTTTTCGATTAATCACCACAAACATAATATAAACATGCACAAGTAACACACTGATAGCACACACACACACGTAAAACAATACACGGAATCATAGGTTCCAGTTGCAATGTGATTTGCGATGCAATTAGCGATAAAGTGATAAGTGGATTAGCGATAAACA
Organism: Helianthus tuberosus; assembly: GCA_030545235.1. Taxonomy (NCBI): domain Eukaryota; kingdom Viridiplantae; phylum Streptophyta; class Magnoliopsida; order Asterales; family Asteraceae; genus Helianthus; species Helianthus tuberosus. The sequence continues at coordinate 132,933,142 of CM060351.1, read as the reverse complement.
TGCGATTAACTTCGATTATTATAGATACTCCACATAATACAACTAAAGTTCACAAATTAAAGGATTTGATTACAAGTTAAGAAGTACAATCAATAATTAAGCAAGGAGTGACAGATCGCAATTAGCAATCTTTTCTTCCGTTGACTTTGACTTTGACTTGTACTTTGACTTCCAAAACGCGGGTTGTTACAATGAATATACGGGCGATTCGAGACTCGTTCCATAGAAAGATGATCCCATATGTACGGTTGATCAGTGCAATGATCGTGCAATAGAAGCCCCTCCGCCCGTAATCATTGTGGGTTAATAAGCCCTTGAAAGATTTCGACTTTGCCAAGTTGAGGGGGTCAAAAATTAATGTTTAAGAAGTAGCTTACAAGTGTTGTGACCGATAGTGAGATGGGGCATAGATTCACGGTTCGAGATCATTATGATTCTATATACTTATTCAGATCTGAATGCGTTATGATTGAATTGAATATAACTAGAACTCCTCATGAGTATACTAAGGCAGTTGAGTGCTTGAAAGGTAAAATGAAACATCGTAGGATGTAATTCTTGTGCACCAATACATATGCAGGGAATAAATTGAACGTGTTGATTATGATATCTCAATCTATAAAGATGGTGCAATTGATTTACTAAATGAAAAATTTTATGTACCAAAACTTTTAAAGAGTGAATGCATTTGCATAATTGGTCAAGATGAAAAGTCCATGACGGATTGATGATGCCTGAAGCATTGATATCAATATCTTAAGAAGTATTTTGCAAAGTTAACAACATATTTATGAACTAATATACTTAGGTTGAGTGTTGTGCAACTCATGAGTTATTAAGATAAAGAGAAATATATGTTTGATAATATTATCCATTTTTATCATAAGTTCTCTCTTAAAAGTTCACTATAATCGCAGTTTATAGTGATGATGTCTAGGCATGATCGAATGAAATTGTCGAGCTTTTAGAGGGAGAATTTTTTAATGACGTTGGCACAATCTAATTATTACTTGACCTGCAGCTCAAATATATGTTTAATTATACTTTTATCCATCGACCAAACTACATCTAAAAGATTTTGGGACATTTTAGTATTGACAGAGCTCACCCTCAAAGTATGTTAAAGGTTGTTCAGTCACATGTTTTAAGAATGAACATTATTATTGTTTTGGTCAAAAATCAGGCAATGACAATGTAACCAAACTTTCTGTTGTGGGATATGATGCTTAAATCGATGAACAACAAATAAGGATCACTCTGAAACGTAATGAACAAGTGACACGAAGATTTATACGAGGAAAAAGCCCTTGATCAATGAATGATCTCCGGCATAAAAAACCTCGGGTGATGGAAACTACCGATCACCAACTCAAATTAAACAAGAAATGTGTTACAACTTTGGATGATAGCGGGCTAAGTACAAGGATCACTATAGTGTATTGTGTATGAAAATGTGTAATTGCCAAGTGAGTTAACGAGAGCTCGTGAGAGCAGTTGTACGAGTGCATGTATAGCCAAAATAGCCAAGTGTTTTCTAATTAGCTCGCTACCCCTTTAAAAATGGAAAATATCTACACTAACTAACATTCCGCAAATAGTGCAAGTCTTCCACGACTCCATAACGTCCATTTTCAGCCAAGCACGTGCGGAATACTTCAAGGAATATACTCCAGGAATATCGCCAAGACTAAGTCCAAATTGATACTCCTGCAAAACAATTTCGAATTCAAAGTAGACAATTGTTAGTACAAGGATCCTTATAGTGATCCATGATCCTGATCCTGAAGCACTTCTGAGGATCACCAATTCATACAGAAGTAAGGATCACTAAGCGCAACGGCAATTAAGGATCACTGATTACTTAGAAATCCACCCCTAACAATTGCCCCCAAAATATAAGGAGTAATTATGTAAATAAATGAGTTATATTTTGTTCTTATCCGCATTTAACCAACGGATAACTAGCCGTTATAATCGGACTAGCCGTTGCGAACATGACGTCACTGAGGTGACTATCCTGCAGAATCATCATTATAATAGGAGTTAGAGATAGAGATCAATCTGCATTTAAAATCAAGAGTAACTCCCTTTAAATTCATATCCGAAGACCAAGCAGGTATTTCTCTTCCTCTTCCTTCTTTACGTTTTCTTTCTCTGCTCCTTCTTTCTTCACCTTCTTCAAGATGATGTTAAGATCCTCACCAGTCAAGGATCATAAGAAGGACAGTCCTCTCAAGAGCCAGGGGATCATTAAGGATTCACCGAAAGAAAGATGTTGTTTTACTGATCCACAAATAGACTGGATCTGACACTGTTTTCCGGCGAACACCATTTTCAAACCGTTTGATCCCACCGTTTTAAGCGATCATGTTTCTGAAACTTGGGTACCTTTCCCAGTCATACCTTTCACAATAGGATATTCGTATCCTTTCCCTGAATTCACCCAATTCTTTTTTTTCCTCACCGGCATCTCCTATATTCAAGCTATGCCAATGATCTGGAGGGTCTTATATACCCTTGAAAGGATCATTGAGCAAGAAGGAATTGACTTGGGAATGTCAGAATTAGCTGAGATGTATTATCTCACAACCTTTGGATTCCACCGATATCTATTCAAGCGTAAACCCGGTGAAGAACATCCCATCTTTAAGGCCACTAAAAATGATACCAACTGGAAACGGAGATTCTTCTTCGTCAGAAGGGATTCTATCTAGGATGGAAAGGATCTGCCAAGGAAGTGGAGCACCCATGGTAGGGTAGAGGATCCTTAGAAGGATCACTGAGTAAGCTCATTTCTGATGATGATTACTAATATGCTTCTGTTTCTTTTGTACAGCTATCACATTCTCGCATATTATTCCTTCAGCTGCCACCAAGGGGAGACTTGTTGCTTTTAGAAAACTTGATCCTGCCATAAGATCATTCAAAACAAACACCCAGGATTCTCAAGAGGTATCCTCAGGTTCTGTCACTATGTCAAGTAAGTATCCTGTACTTTTTATATTTTAATGTTTGAATAAATAGTTAAAAAGAGATAGGATAAGGATACTTATCTGTTTTGGGTGTGTAGGCGCTGGAAAATCATCAAGATCTGCCTCCAAATTCAGCGTCACTGAGCTTGACACTGTTCGATCCTCCAAGAAAAAATCTGCTGCTAGCCCTTCCATCGTCATCCCCAAGGCAACCGCTTCGAAGGGAAGAGGTGGAAAGAAAAGGAAGACTTCCGAAGCTGACAACCTACAAGGCCTGCCCCTGATCCGCCATCAATTCCTCGAGTACTTCAATGATGTATGGATCACTGACTCAGCTTAGTTATCCTATCCACTTGAGGATCACTTGACTCTAATCTTTACATTGTCTTCTTTGTAGAAATTTGCTGAGATAGAGGACTACGTGGGGAATGTTGAAGAGCTTGAGGAGAAATACTCCGATCTCCAAAAGGTGGCGGTTCTCAAGGATCACAAGATTGCTTCCCTTGAAAAGGATCTCAACGATGCTAAAGCTCAGATAGTTGCAACCCAAATCAATGCTGACTATGAGAAGCACGAGATCACACAGGATGCTAAGGTCTCCGCCGCCATTGCCATGTACAAGACCAAGCTACAGATGGCTCAAGAAGCTCAGGATCCTGCCTTTGATAGGAGCAGCTGGGACATGGAAGGCTGGAAGGCCAGGCTGACTGAGTTGGAGGATGAGGATGAGGCTGATGAGGTTCTGGCAATTGAAGCTAGTGGCAGTGGCAAGGATCATGCGAAGGATACTGGAGCTGGAGGGGATGATGATGCAGCGAAGGTGTAGGGTGCTTGAATGGGCGATGAAGGACATTTCTAGACGTAGCCGGAGCCCATTTTTTTTTTAGTTTGGTTATGGTTTTTGTTTTGATGATGTTTTGATGAACAATGGTTGGTCTGTACTTAAACAATAGTAATTAGGGTTGAGGATCATGGATGATCCTTTGAACAATAGGTAGGATAATGGGTGGTGGATGGATCCTCTGTTTGGGGGATGAAGCCACTCGTTATCCTTCCGTCTTTAATTTCCTGCACTTGTTAGACCTATGAACAATGGACACCCTTTTCCTACCCCAGCGGACGGGCCACGTATTGCTGGTAGATGCTCAGGGTAGGTAATTTTGACAACTTAGAAGGGTTTAATCTTTTGTGAATAAAATAACTTTAACTTTTTGGCTTATCCTGTGTTGATATTTTACTTTCCAACTGTTGTGATGTTTATTTTGTTTAAACTTATCAAGTAGAGAAAAAATTTAAGAAATGTCCCAAAAAGTTTAGGATATGATCAAAGATCATATAACCCATAATTGATAAGTTCTGAAAAGTAACATAGTTTAAGGATCATAAGTTCAATTGTCAAAGGATAAGGGTCAATCACATAAATGATAAAATCAAAATAGTTAAGGATCATACCTGAGAATCCAAGTTAGGATCCTAACCTTTAACATTTATAATCAGGATAACCAAAATACAAACCTTAGTTGAAAATAAGGATCAAGAATCCTTGGTTATTTATCTTTACAAACCTGAAATAAGATATAACTTGGGACTAAGCCAATATAAAATGAAAGTTAGTAACTGGGGACAAGCCCAACAATTCTGGAGACAAGACCAATATACTGGGGACAAGCCCAAAGGATAACTGGGGACAAGCCCAAAGGATAACTGGGGACAAGCCCAAAGATCGTGTGTAAACTGGAGTACGACCCTTACTGGCGACTATCCAAACTTAGTGACATGAAAATTCCAAAACCTTAGCTAACGTGAAAACGTTAGAAACCTTAGGAACGGATGTATGGTACGTCTACCATTATACGTAGGATCCTGAATATAGCTAGTACAATGAAATTGTCAGCCCCTAAAGCGAGTACTGGTCCCATTGACATGAACTATACCAGGATCATCGTGCGCTGCTGGCGAAGCTGGGGACAGGCCCAAACTGGGGACTAGCCCAAATGACTGGGGTCAAGCCCAAATAACTAGGGTCAAGCCCAAATAACTGGGGTCAAGCCCAAATAACTGGATACTTCTGTGGATACTCAATCTTTAGTTAAGGATACCTGAACCTTCAAAACTCAGAATCAAGTGAAAGGAGGATAAAGGATGCAGGGTCCTTATCCTTGTAAGAGAATAAAAGAATGAAATAGTTTGAGATTGGAATGTTACCAGAAAGAGGATCATCTGTCAGTGGGGATCCTTCAAGGATAATTGTCTGGTAAGGATCACGGATCATGATCACATGAAATATTTCTTCAAATGGACAGCATTCCAAGCTCTTGGTAGCAAATCACCTTCCATTGTTAGCAATCGATATGCCCCCTTTCCTGCTTCAGCTTCAATCAAATAGGGGCCTTCCCACTTTGGTGCTAGTTTTCCATCAGCAGGATTGGTGGTATTTTGAAATGCTTTCCTTAATACCATATCCCCAACTTGGAATTTCCTGATCCTGACATTTTTGTTGTAAGCTCCACCATCTCTGTAGGGATCACTGATTCTGCCCCAAACACCAAAGAAAATGGAGTTTGGCCAGTAGCATTCTTAGGAGTCGTCCTATCAGCCCAAAGTACATAAGGTAGTTCTTCTGCCCATTTTCTTTTCTTGGATCCAAGCTTTTTCTTCAAATTGTTGATGATGATCTTGTTGGATGATTCTGCCTGACCATTAGCTTGTGGGTGGACTGGTGTTGATGTTATCATCTTAATCCCCCAGCTGTCACAAAAGTTAGTGGTTCTATTCCCAATAAATTGGGATCCATTATCACAAATAATCTCAGAAGGGATACCAAATTTAGTAATAATGTTTCTTTTAATAAAGGATATAACTTCCTTTTCTCTGACTTGAGCAAAGGCTTCAGCCTCTATCCACTTAGAGAAGTAATCAGTCATAGCAGGCATGAATACTTTTCCACCAGGTGCCTTAGGAAGCTTTCCAACTATATCCATTCCCCATCTCATGAATGGCCAGGAAGAGGATATAGGATGCAAGAGCTCTGCTGGTTGATGAAGGATATTACTATGCCTCTGACAAGGATCACACTTCTTGGAATACTCCATAGCATCCTTCTTCATAGTGGGCCAATAGTATCCTATCCTCAGGATCCTTGAGAATAATGCCCTGCCCCCAGTGTGGTTTCCACAATCTCCTTCATGGAAATCCTTTAGGACTTCTTGGATTTCAGGATCCTCAATGCATCTAAGATACAGTCCTGCAAGAGATCGTTTATACAACATATTATTTAATATTGTAAATTGAGATACCTTAGTATTGAAAGCCCTTGGGTTTTCTCCTGTAGGAATTTCTCCATGTTGTATGTATCTCATGATTGGGAGGATCCATGACCCTGAATGAGATTGAGTATCATCACTAGGGATAATTGCGGAATCTTCACCTATCTCCATAGCTGCATGATCCTCGATAGCAGGGGTCAGGATATGGATAATAGGAATCTTGATATCCTCAGGAATCTTCAAAGATGATCCTAGGTTGGCTAATGCATCAGCTTCTGCATTTTCTTCCCTTGGTACCTGTGTCAAACTAAAGGATACAAAAGAGAGTGCCAATTCTTTGACTATCTCCAAATATTTGATTAGGTTTTCACCTTTAACAGCATAGGATCCATTAAAGTGATTAGTTATCAGTAAGGAATCTACATGTACCTCAAGATACCTGATCCTCATATGCTTAGCAATTTGCAAACCAGCTATCAAGGCTTCATACTCAGCCTCATTGTTGGTAGTTTGAAATTCACAAGCTATGGAGTGGGGTATTATGTCCCCCTGTGGCGATTTTAGTAGTATTCCAAGCCCTGTTCCTTTCACATTAGAGGCTCCATCAGTGAAGAGTATCCAAGGATCCTTAGTCTCTTCAAGTTGTTGGACTTCTAACTCAGCTTCCTTTTGCAAATCACTACTAAAATCTGCCACAAAGTCAGCTAAGGCTTGGGATTTGATGGCAGTCCTTGGTTCATATCTTATGTCGTATGCACTAAGCTTCACTGCCCATTTAGCCATCCTCCCTGACATTTCAGGTTTCCTGAGAACACTCTTAATTGGAAAATTAGTCTTAACAACAATGGCATGAGTTTCAAAATAATGTCTCAATTTAGTAGATGCCATAATTAATGCAAGGATAAGTTTTTCTAAGTGTGAATACTTGGATTCAGCATCAAGTAAACTCTTACTTACATAGTAAACAGGATGTTGTGTACCTTGGTGATCCTTAACAAGGACCGCACTTACTGCTTTTGAGGATACCGCCAAGTATAAGGATAACACATCTCCCTTTTCTGGTTTCATCAAGGCTGGGGCTAAGGATAGGTAATCCTTAAGAGCTTTAAGGGCACTTTCATGCTTCTCAGTCCATTCAAATTTCCTATTCTTCCTCAGGATGTCATAGAATTCCTTGCACTTTTCTGAGGATTTGGATATGAATCTGTTCAAGGCTGCGATCGTGCCCGTCAATCTCTGTACATCCTTAGCATTGGTAGGAGATTTGATATTCACAATAGCCTTGATTTGCTCTGGACTTGCTTCAATGCCCCTCTTTGTCACCATATAGCCTAAGAATTTACCTGCCTTAACACCAAAATGACACTTGGAAGGATTAAGTTTCATGTTATATTTATCAAGGATATTGAATGCTTCCTACAAGTCTTTAAGGTGATCCTTAGCTTTCTTGGACTTAACCACCATGTCGTCTATATAGACTTCCATAGTGTGTCCAATCTGCTCGTTGAACATCATATTGACTAGCCTTTGATAAGTAGCACCTGCATTCCTTAATCCAAATGACATAACAATATAACAGTATATACCAGTTGGGGTCATGAAGGCCGTATCCTCTTGATCAGATGGTTCCATCTGAATTTGTTGAAATCCAGAAGAAGCATCCATAAAAGTCAACAACTCATGACCTGCGGTAGCATCCACCATGGAGTCAATGTGGGGTAATGGGAAAGGATCCTTGGGACATGCCTTGTTTAAATCAGTAAAATCGACACATACCCTCCACTTTCCATTTTTCTTTTGAACAACTACCACATTGGCTAACCATCTTGGATACTTAACTTCTCTGATCATACCTGCCCGAAGTAGCTTATCTACCTCCTCCTGGATAATAGCATTCCTCTCAGGTGCAAACTTCCTCCTCTTTTGATGGATAGGCTTGAATGACCTGTCAATGCCAAGTTTATGAGTAATTATATCCTTAGATATACCTGTCATGTCTTCATGTTTCCAGGCAAAGGTGGATTTCCTTCTCCTAAGGAAGGATACTAGCTCCTGTTCGACGTTGCTAAGGATCCCTGATCCTATGAAGATCTTGGATTCAGGATCACCAGGATCCATGAGGGTTTCTTTCAAATCCTGTTCTCTTGCCTCCAAGACATCTCTTGGAGGGTACTTTAATTGCTATTGCTCCCTTGGTCTTGAGGCCGGCTTCATTGATGAGGTATAGCAGTTTTTAGCCTCCTGTTGATCACTCTCAATTTTCACCACTCCCCAAGGACTTGGAAGCTTTACACATTGATGATAAGTGGATGGGACTGCCTTCATGTCATGTATCCATGGCCTGCCAAGGATAACATTACAACATGATAAACAATCTATAACACAAAACTTTTGATAAGAATGCAATCCTTCAATATAGATTGGGAGTTTGATGTCCCCCAATGTATTCTTTGTTTCCCCACTGAATCCCACAAGTACTGAGGATCTTGGGATGATATCAAATTCCGGGATATTCATCTTCTTGAGAACATCAAGCTGAATGATGTTCACAGAGCTTCCTCCATCTATAAGGATCCTGCGAACAAAGTGGTTAGAAATAAACAATGTAATTACAAGACCGTCATGATGAGGATCCTGGATGTCAACACGATCATCCTCATCAAAAGTAATGACTTTATCCTGGGTGACAACAGAGGTCCGGACAGGTCTGTCTCCGTTGTCCATCTTGGTTTCCTTAGCATGTCTTTTTTCTGCCGAAAAGGATGTACCACAGATGTCTGATCCACCGGATATGAAATTTATGACTTGTGCATCTGCTGGAGGAGCAGGAGCCCTTTCCGGGATCCTTTCAGGATCCTGAACCCTTGACTTCTTTCGTCCCAAAAGCTCTTTCAAATGCCCCTTGCTCAACAAGTAACCAATTTCCTTTCTAAGTGCAATGCACTCTTCAGTGAGATGCCCGAAATCCTCATGATATGCACACCACTTGGACTTATCCTTTATAGCAGCTGGTTTATCGCTTTTCCTTGGCCACCTAGCTTTCTCACCTAGATTCTGCATCGCAAGGATTAGTTCGTTGTTATCAACATAAAAACAGTATTCAGAAATAGGAGGATAATCCTCATCATCCTCTTCTTGTTCCACTGCATGCACATTCTGGTTGTCAGATTTGTGGTAGGACTTGGATTTGTTGTTCCTGAAGTAGGATCCTTGCTTATCCTGTTTTGAGGATCCTGTCAATCTGTCCTGGATCCTTTTGTCATCCTCTAGGCGGATGAACCTAAGGGCCCTAGTCCTTACTTCATCAAGATTCCTGCAAGGTGTCATAACAAGATCATCATAGAATAATGAATCCCTAAGTAATCCCATTTTAAAGGTTTCTACAGCCGTAGCAATATCCAGGTTAGGAATATCTAAGGATTCTTTGCTAAATTTAGTGATGTAATCTCTAAGTGATTCATTCTGACCTTGTGTTACCCTATACATGTCACTAGTTAACCATTCAAACTTTCTACTACAAGAGAATTGACTATTAAACAAGTTAACTAAATTAGCAAATGAAGTAACAGAATAAGGGGGAAGACTTAGCAGCCATTTAAGAGCAGATCCTGTAAGTGTGGATCCAAATCCCTTGCATAGACATGCTTCTTTCAACCTTTCAGGAATTGGATTGATCTCCATCCTCTCCCTGTACTGAGCCACATGCTCTTCTGGATCCGTTGAACCATCATACAGCTTCATTGATGGTATCTGAAATCTTTTAGGTATCTCAGCATCACATAAAGGTGGTGCAAAACGAGATATCCTATGGCTACCATCCGCAATTTCAGGAATGGGTTTAACCACTCCTGGTACACTGGATATCATATCCTTAAGCTTCTGTAGCTCCCTAGCCATGGCCTGATTGATACATGTATCCTGCATAAGGCCATGGTTAGTGTTATATGAATTATTAAAAATGTTACCTCCCGGATGGTTCATGTTAGGAATCGCGGATGTGAATCCATATTGACGAGACTCTGGCATGGTTGAAGGACCAGAGGGAGCAATGGTCTGCATTGGTATGAAGTCTCCTTGATGAACGTCCGAGTTCTGAGGCTGCATACTTCTCAAGAGTCCTTGATCCTGAAGGATGTTGGATCCTTGGACTTGAGATGATCCTTGAACCTGAGAGGATCCTGGAACCAGAGAGGATCCTGGGGCCAGAGAGGATCCTGGGACCAGAGAGGATCCTGGGGCCAGAGAGGATCCTGGGGCAAGGGAGGATCCTTGTACCTGGGAGGATCCTGGGACCAGAGAGGATCCTGGGACCAGAGAGGATCCTGGGGGCAGAGAGGATCCTGGGGCAAGGGAGGATCCTTATACCTGGGAGGATCCTTGGACCTGGGAGGATCCTTGTACCTGGGAGGATCCTTGGACCTGGGAGGATCCTTGTACTGCATGCATTCCTAAATATCCTCCTGACGTGAAGTATCCCTGATGCTGAGAGGAGGATACTGATGGTTGAGAAGAAGATCCCTAAGGCTGGAAGTAAGAGCCAAATGCCTTACTCATAGTTCATGTTCCATAACGCCTTCCTGGTAATTCACCCAAGTATTGCACGTCCGGAACTGCTGAGTGTTGGGAAGTTATGACCGGAGTGTCGAAGTTCAACGACCTTGGCATCAGAGGGGAGTGATCCTCCACTGATTTCTTCTGTTTCTTGATTTCATCGATCTCCCGGAGGATCCTTTCGTTGGTTTTATCCTGCTCTTGTGCATGATTCCTCATCTGCAAAATCAGAGCATAAAGATCATTAGTAGTTGGATTAGTTGAAACAGAAGAAGTTGGTGGTTTTTGAAAAATGGGGGTTTGTTTCTTCACAGCATTCTCAGCATTCTTCTGGGATCCAGAAGGTGGTGGAGGCAAAGGAGGAACGCCTTGTGAAGAACTGAATGAGGGCATAAAACTTGAAGCGTTCTTTGCTGAAGAAGCCATCTGTTTGGTTGTAGCGAACCGAAATGACCACGAAAATATGAATCTTTCTAGGAATGAAGCACCAATTGCCCCACGGTGGGCGCCAAACTGTTTTGGTCAAAAATCAGGCAATGACAATGTAACCAAACTTTCTGTTGTGGGATATGATGCTTAAATCGATGAACAACAAATAAGGATCACTCTGAAACGTAATGAACAAGTGACACGAAGATTTATACGAGGAAAAATCCCTTGATCAATGAATGATCTCCGGCATAAAAAACCTCGGGTGATGGAAACTACCGATCACCAACTCAAATTAAACAAGAAATGTGTTACAACTTTGGATGATAGCGAGCTAAGTACAAGGATCACTATAGTGTATTGTGTATGAAAATGTGTAATCGCCAAGTGAGTTAACGAGAGCTGGTGAGAGCAGTTGTACGAGTGCATGTATAGCCAAAAATAGCCAAGTGTTTTCTAATTAGCTCGCTACCCCTTTAAAAATGGAAAATATCTACACTAACTAACATTCCGCAAATAGTGCAAGTCTTCCACGACTCCATAACGTCCATTTTCAGCCAAGCACGTGCGGAATACTTCAAGGAATAAACTCCAGGAATATCGCCAAGACCAAGTCCAAATTGATACTCCTGCAAAAACAATTTCGAATTCAAAGTAGACAATTGTTAGTACAAGGATCCTTATAGTGATCCATGATCCTGATCCTGAAGCACTTCTGAGGATCACCAATTCATACAGAAGTAAGGATCACTAAGCCCAACGGCAATTAAGGATCACTGATTACTTAGAAATCCACCCCTAACAATTATCTCCTGCAAAAGTAAAGACTCTCATTCTATAATCATAGTTAAGTGAAATTGTGCATTAATATGTCTCGCTAGCTATGCATGATTGTATATCCTTTATTTGAATTTATCGACATTCTAGATATGTTGGACGAGAGGGAAAAAATTACACTGAAAATGGAAGATGATAAAGTAGAGGGATCAAATGTGATAAAATGGCAAAAATTGGCTTCTGAGGGTCCCTTACGGACAGCAAGGTAAGCCTTACGGTTCATAAGGATGTTTAAATATCTGTGGGCGCCAAGGGTCCATTACGGACCGTAACCAACCCCTTACGGTCTGTAAGGGGTACGCTGGCAGACAGATTATGATGGCAATTGCATCCTGTAACAAATGCCACCATACTCATGATTTTTGCCACCTTGCTCCTCCATAAGACACCTGGGGTGCCACTAATCTTTCCCTTAACACCTCAAGAGGCACTTGGCATCATTTGAGAGCTCAAGATCAACTATAAGTAGCTCTATTCTTCATTCGTTCAAACTTGCACCTTCAATATTTCTTTCTATCATCTTTGGAACAGCTTCTGATCTATAGAGGGCCTCATCTCTGGAGTTATAATTCTCCCTTGAACACTTGTAAGTGTTCTCCCTAGTTCTTTTTCCATTTCTAGGCTAGTTATTAGCCGAAAGTCAAGCAAATTGACTTTTCCTTTGACTTTCGGTTCTAACCATTTTGGTCAAGTCAAAGTTCGAATCGAACTTTGCTATATAATCTAGTAATGAAGGTGTTAATACCTTGCGATTACACTCTCTGAAGATCACGTTAAGTAGGCGAAATGATGAGTCAAAGTTATATTAAATAAAGGTCAAAATCCAGATTTTTGCAAATTATGCTAAATTAGTTTCTAAGTACCGAAACCTTAATTTTTGTCAACATAACAGTTTATAAACATATTACGACATGTTTAATCATGTCCAACTCGTCATTTCCTGATTAGAGCTCATTTTGAAAGCGAAAGTCAAACAGTTTGACTTCTGCTTTGACTTTCGATTGTGGCCCGTTTAGTCAAGTTTAGAGCATGTATAAAGGTTGTTATATGATCATATTACTGTAGGGATTAACCCTCTGAGGTTATAGTTTTTGATCATATCATTTGATAGGTTATTTCATAAATCCGCATATTATGCCTTAAAAATACCAAAATACCCTTATAGCATAAGATGGGTTTTAAAACCAAATGAACTTGTAATCTGAGTTTGAAACTAAAATTATAACATAATGAAGTATTTTTTGGCATAATGGACTTGTTATGAGCCTATTTGACCACCCGATACCGCATATGCGCGTACGACTAATTTAGATAGAACAAAATATATAAACTAGCCGAATCGGGTCAGAAAGCTTTCAAATTCAGTTCTAATCAGAAGGTTTGGTTATTTGACCCACATTACACAAGTCCTTAGACTCAGAAGGGTATAAACCACATTTTATCTGGTCTACGCTTAATCTAGCAAACCGTACGTATCTATTAATTTAACCGGTCAAAGTCAATGACTTTTAAATGACCCGTTAACATTCTAACGGATCATATTTCCGTCCATTCCAGACTAGAAGTCTCCAATAAATTGTGCCTAAGTTTAGGTTGTTTTTGAAATATGGTTGTGCTAAACGTCTTTGATTTGAAAAGGTTAGCACAGGTAAATACTCTTAGCCTATTTTATTTTATAAAGGCTTGGGATACGGCAATAGCCGCTTGGTCGGGTATTGAAAAAGGGCGAATTATGTCAAAGAAATTCTATTAACCCGTTTGGCTTGATAACTTAAAGATTGGGGGTTAAGTACGGAATAAGCTGGAGCTACTTTGTCTTTAAATATTGGAATTTGCACTTCCACGGAAAAAAGACCCTATTAGTCTTAAGTCTTAATTTATACATTCGATCTGTCTGTGGATCTTTTAGTACGAACAATTTGTATTTATTTTGTAATTTATTTCTGGTTTGTACTTTTGTATAATTTAATTTAATTCCATATGTTGTTGTGCATTGTGATTACTAATATCAATCATCACGCATACACCCCAAGTCGGGCCCACCGGGAAATCAGGGTGTGACAAGTTTAAAACAAATATTTCGATATGTAAGGCATGAGATTATATTTTACTAACCCATGAAAACAAATTTGGCTATTTTTAGATGCAGGGCATGTAACACAACATAGGTGTGGATATTATGCTATTTGCTTACGTGAGGATCCATCGGATATGTCATATGAAGATCATACAACATTACTCAATCTATAGAATTGCACGTTAAGGGATCAAGCAACGAATCATTAACTACAAAACTTTTGAGCAATTTCTACAAAAGAACCACACCAATCACCTAGAAATTATGGTCGTTCAAACCGCTCGTCGCTCGTCGCTCACTCGACGGTCTTTCAGAAATTGTTTGGAAAATGCTCGTTCAATTTGACGCTCGCTTGCAAACGAGCCGCTCTGCTCGGTTTGGTTTGTAAACGAGCCAAGCATGAGCAAAGGTCCGCTCAGCTCGGTTCAGCTCGAATTATTATTTTTAATTAGTATATATATAGACATACTATATAAACATGTACACACACACACACACACACACATATATATATATATATAGGGGATGGTTCAAATGAAAACCACTTTTATTGTGAAAACTCGAAAACTAACTAAAAAAAGCCTAAAAAACACACAATTTTTTTTTCAATTTTTTTTTATAAATTTCGCTGGTTTTTATATATGAAAAAAAAAATTCAAAAAAAAAAAAAATTTTTTTTTTTTTGGTTGTACTGCACATGTGTAGTACTAATACGGAAAGCCTAAACCACTTAACCCACCCCCCACCGACACCCCCCAAAAACCTAAACCCCCCACCCCCACCCCCACCCCCCAAAAACCTAAACCCCCCCACCCCCCACCCTCCCGAAAACCTAAAACTAAACCCTAAACATAAACCCGAAAAAACCTAAATCCCCCACCCCCCAAAAACCTAAACCCCCCTCCCCCCCACACCCAAAAAGCTAATCCTAATCCTAAACCTCCAAAAAAACTAACCCTAAAAGCTAAACTAGACTCAAAAAGCTAATTTTAAGCATGTAATGCAATTGTAGTACATGTTATATTGCACATGTGCACTACTATAATAATAGTATTGAAAACAAGACGACACCATAAATCTTTTTTTATGTCATAAAAAATATGCTCGAATATACTTGAATGAAAGATACAAAAATTTGTGATCTTATGGTGCCATTTTTGTTTTAAAATGATAACGTATGGAGAAATGGGAAATGTTTGAAAAGTTATATATTTTTTTTCCAATTTTACCCCTCCTTCATTAAAAGTCTTCCCCCCTCCTTTTTAGTGGTTTTTAATTAGTTTTTGAGTTTTCACAATAACTAGTGGTTTTCATTTGAACCTTCCCCTATATATATATATATATACACACACACACAAATATAAATTATACACATATACACACACACACCTATATATACAGGCATACAAATATACTTAAAAATAAATTAATTTTATAGTTTTATATATATCACCCTATTAGATTTTGGTCAACTATATACAAATTTACGACTATATCTATACGTACTAGCCCAATCACGCCAATAAAATTAATATGAAATCTAAAAGTTAAACCCTAAACCGATAAATGACAGTTTGCTCATCGCCTCAATGTTTCATGTTGTTACCTTAAGTTGATTGTCTCCTACTCTCAACGTCATTATTCGTGCAATATGGTTATCGTCTCGTCGGCCACAACATTGTTATTCGTAAAAAAAATATTATACCATGAAATGCGCATGTTTTTAAAGATATAAAACTTGAGACCAGACATCGTCATTATCTCTCTCAGCAAATTCAAATCGGGAATCGCTCGAACTTTGCTCGACGCTCGCTCGGAATATTTACTGCTCGAAAGATGATCGCTTGAATTGAGACTCAGTTTTAAATGAGCCGCTCTGCTCGGTTCGGTTTGTAAACCATCCAAGCACTAGCAAAGGTCCGCTCAGTTCGGCTTGGCTCGTGAACAGCCCTACTAGAAATGCATGTTCAAAGGAGGAGGAGTATTATACATATTGCACTCTTTTTTCCTTCACTAAGTTTTGTCCCACTAGGGTTTTCTTAGTGAAGTTTTTAAAGAGCAACAAACCTGATCTAGAAGTATTAGTGGAGAAAATACGCATTACACGCTACACTCTTTTTCCCTTAGCTATGGTTTTATCCCATTAGGTTTTCCTAGCAAGATTTTTAACGAGACATAATCTCCAAGCGTACCAGGTTGATAACCAAGAGGGGTGTTATAAATAAATATTAATATGGTGAAACGGGATCAGGAGAAAAAGCCCTAAAGTGTGAGAACGGTTAGAACGCATCCTGGCCCAACACGTAGCGCGGGATAAGATCAGGGCGTGAGGGGTTTTTTGTCTTTTCAATCTTCTTTTATTTCGCAATTTTGTGTAACTTGCTGCTTCATTTTTGGCGTCTAAGATTATTTTGGCGTTAATTATATTCATTAACTACTTGGTGTTTTATTGTTTCTTGGATCTGTCACGTTGAATTAATTGTTATTATGTCTCATAGATATTTTTTTTTGGCGTTATAGCGTTTCCTAGGTCAATTTTTTGGCGTTAGTGGTGTTCTTAATAATTCATTACGATTCATTAATATTTTCATAAGATTACAATAAGGCCAAATGTTTTTAATGACGTTTAGTCAATTTTTTTGGCGTTTAATACATTAACAAGGTGCTTTGCCAGCATCCGTTCTCACAGCTTTCATACTATTAGCGTTTGGTGTTTGTAGTTTTTGGCGTTTTATGTAATAATGTATTTTATTAGTAGAGAATTAGATAACAAACAACAGATAATTAGATAACAAAACAATAGAAAATGAAAAAAAATATAAAAATGGTAATCTAATTTCTCATCCAAATCTTCAATGTCATCAGCCTCTTCTTCTTGAATTTGTTTTGGCATTTTGAACCTTTGAATACCTTAGCTAGATGCCAACTTTCCTACATAACGCCCGTCTTTTTAGACGAAGCTTGTTAGTGGCATCCTGTTGTTTGGTGTGATATTCTTGTTTGGTGACATGTCATTGAAGATCAACTCCTGCTTGAATGCTATTTATAATAATGGATTCCAAAAAAGCATTTTACACTGGTATTGATCCCTTCATGCCATGCATCTAGTCATCAAGAACAAAGCTCACATGGTGACATATCACTATCATCAGTCTCCTTTTCTTGAATATTGTCCATCTAATTCAGCAAAAGCTTATAGAGATACCCACCTCAGAGAAGAATCCATTCAGTGAAAGCTTTGCCATCTGTGGTTTTTTTTAACTATATTTTGGTGTTTAAAGTGAGTGGTTTCTTGGAAACATGGCGTTTGTTTTTCTGGGTGTGATCAATTCATTGTGTAGAGACCTCTCTCTTATAGGAGTTTTTTGGCGCGTAGTTTAGGCGGGATTTTTATTATAATAAATGATAGTAATAAAGTTTGGCTTTTTTTAATGGCGTTATGTAGACTAAGATAACAAAATAAATAACAAAGAAAATATTAATCAGGAAAAATATTTCTTATTATTTTTGGTTTTTTGTAAGCAATAACTTTTTGTAGTATTTTTTGGCGTTTTGAAACTAAATGGAGAAATATAGCATTTAATTATCTTAAAAAAGATTACACATAAGAAAACAAAAAAAATAAAACTCCTCGTCAGAAGGTACTTTATCCGAGAAGTATCCTTCACGTCCGTCGTCTTCTTCCTCGGAGTCTTCATCTAGACTTTTATCCATGTCATCACTTTCACTTTCATCGGCTTGTTGTTGAAGATTCTGAAGCCTCCAATTGAACATGTCTTGCATCAACGCCATTTTTAAGTCAACATATGTGTTCAAAGAAGTGGCGTTGTGCAATTTTTCCATGAACCCAATCCCCTGCTTTGTCATGATGTCTTCAAGCAGGTAGTCTTCCTACTCTCCGCTGTCATATATAACGGTCACCATGTCTGTTTACTCATCAAAACGCCATGATGTTATGACTGGGTCCGATTTTCCATCTGTGCTTTGCTTGGTCCAAATTTCCTTGTTAATGTTTTCATAAGCTTATGTGTTTCATGGCATTCGTTATCCAGAGCGATGCCAAGCGATAGGATACCCCTCTGTACCTTTTCTTCCATCTTCAAAATTGCTTTGATTATCCTAACATACACCCTCCTTCTGTTGTCAAAACGTATGACGAATCGTCTGATTCCCAGAGTTGTATCTCCACCAAACGATGGTTGTCATTTTTGGCGTTTTGGTTAAACTGGTGTTTTTGGTAAAAGATGTTTTATAGAATGATAGATTGAAGTGATTATGGAAGCGATGTTTAACGTCATTTATATAATGATGTTTTTGGTGCGTAATTTAGGAGGGAATTTTTCTAATAAATGTTAATAATTGAATTTCAGTTACTGTGTTGTTTCCTCTTCCTGTAATCTCCAACGCGTTTTATCACTAATTTTTGGCGTTTTGTATTTAATGGTGTTTTATTTGTTTTGAATGGCGTGTTATCATTTTTGTTGGTGTTTTGAATTTGAGCGGTAAAAGACCCTTTTACCCTTAATGAAGCGCGTCTATTTAATAGAATTGGTGTTATTTACGATAACGCCACTGCGTCAATCTAATCCATAGATTGTTTTGATCTGATGATCCATAATCGTTCTCACTGTTCTTACACTTTCCTCCGTTTTCTCTAAATCCTGACTCTTAATATGGTTATCAACTCTATATATACATTATCTTATTCATGAAGTTTCCATCTCCTACATATATTATATTATATCTTGTTGTATGACATACCTATAATGATATAATCTTTCTCCCTATTATTCTCTTTGTGTTATTGTACTATTAGCCTTGTTTCACAACAAACCTCATATGTTAAATATTTGGATGCCTGTGAATTATTGCATTTGTAATAAAGACTCTAATCGGCCCATTTGTTGGGTATGTGCCACAGCGCCAGCCCGTTTAACAAAGTTGTTATCGTTGATGGTTTGTCACCCATCTCACTACATGTAGAAGTACCATATCAGTTGGCCCTTAAAGAAAAGACATCAACCAACAAAGATAATGTAGGCCATAAAGAAAAGACATCAACCAACAAAGAATGTAACCAAAAATCGAAATAAGGCTCTAAAAATCCTATATTAAAGATTTATAAAATACTGTCAATGCTGCCTTAAAAAAACCATCAGTATAATTAATAAGTGGTGTGTATTGGTCGGTTAAGGACGGGTTTTGATCAAAACCATAACCATAACCATACTTTGAGTCATCTGCAATGATAACCGACCGGTTCGTATTATCGGTTTTGCCTTGGTTTCGATTTGGTTATTGGCCGCTTAGCCGTTTTTTTACTAATGAAATTGATCAACTGCATGAAACATAGATGGTTAAATCCATTACATGTTTGATGTTGCTCCTGCGTTTGATCTTGTCGCTGTTGCTTTTTTTATTTATATGAAATTATTATGTTTTGTAATGATATGAATTTGTTTTATGCATAATTATCTCTAAAGAACATCAAATATTTTGAAAGATATGCCTCTTTTATAAGAGAATTCCTAGGTTCAAACCTAGGCAAGAGGAAATATTTAGAATTATTGTTTAAAAGGGATAACATTAGCCGTTCAAAAAAAATTGTATATCGGTTTGATTCGGATAATTCGGTTATGTTACACACTAAAACCATAACCTAACCACAATTTTCGGTTAGTAAGCTATGGGTCAGCCGAACCATTAGTTAACTGTTCAGTTCACTTAACTCGGTTACGGTTCTGTTAATTTGATTATACGTCCACCCCTAAATAACAAAGACCAGATTGATAAAAGTTCGATATTGTTTCACAGAATTCGTAGGAATTAAAATGGATTTGGAATTTATTCCATTCAAATGTTGTTTGGCTCAAAAGTAGAAGGAATTAGTTCCATCAAATTCCCTATAGTTGGTGAAATTCAAGAATCCCTCCCTTATACAATGGAATTTAAAACTTTCCAGTTGGTCTCAAGAATCCATATAAATTAAAAATGAATTTGGAATTTAATTGCATCAAATTCCCTATAGTTGGGGGAATTCAACAATCCCTCCCATATGCAATGAAATTTAAGACTTTCCATTAAAATGTTAATGGTTTACCAAAACACCCCGTCTTCACATGTATCTACTTATTTCCATGAACCTCTGATTCATCGAACCCAAAAAAAAAAAAAAAAAACCAATGTAAAAGGAACCAAAATCTGAAATAAAATTATTTTGTTGGAAAGAATAGATACCAAAGTCAAAACAAAAATTCTTTGTTGGGAAGAAGATAAACCAAACCCTTTATCATATTTACATACGTTTTAACTTTTAAGGGTAACTTAGTAATCTGTTGCTTTTAACGTTTCAACTGTTTTATATTATATTTACCAACCAAACACAAGATCAATTTTTAAAGGATTGCTATTCAATTCCAATTCCATTTCCAATTTAAATTTCAATTTCAATTTTTTGAAAAATATTCTACCAACCAAATGACCCAGAAATTATAACATAATTTCATGGATGACTAAAAAAAACTTCTGACTATTAAGGAATATTTTTAAAAGATCCATAAGTTTACCACACATTAGGAATGTATAGATGAAATCGGTAAGTTTCGTGAGAGAATATGATGATAATCATTAAAGTAGAAGGAACGGCGATGTGGTTGATAGTATGTGATGTGGAGGAGAACAATGTAGTTGCATTGTGTGGATGAAAAAAAAAAGTTGACTCTCATCTCACTAAATTTTATTTCCAACTATAAAAAACATTTAATGTAATAATAATAATAATAATAATAATAATAATAATAATAAGGGTAACTTTGTAGAATAGTAACCAAGTTTTAAAAGTGTTTCAATTAGGTCACTCAAGTTTCAAAAATTTTCCAATCAGGTCACTCAACATTCATTTTTCATTAAAATTATGGGTTTTTTCATCCATTTCATAAGTAACCATGGTGATGTGGATTTTTGTTTCTTTTTTCCCTTTTATTTGATGCAAACTTTGAGTGATGACGTGAATTGTAACTTGTTTTTTTAGATTTTTATGTAATTAAAGTGTTTTTATTTTTAATAAATATAATTTCATATATTAAAATAATCCGACCTCAACATCTTATTCTTCGTTTTTTTCTTGACAAATAAAAAAAATCTCGATTTGAATGTTAAGCTATCTAATTGGGACAAAAACGACACGAGTGACCTAATTAGAACACTTTTGAAACTTGGTTACTATTCTGTGACATATTCCCTAATAATAATAATAATAATAATAGATGGTACAAAATTATAACGGTGTAGTTTGGTTAGTCATTGTCCTGTTTTGAATTAAATTCTTTTTCAAAAAAAGTTTATATGGGAACATTAAGAAAAAAAGAGTAAATTATAAAAATCATCCTTTATGTATGTCATTTATTGCAAATTGTATCCTTTGTCTTTAATAATTACAGAAAACGTACTCGATATTTGCAAACTTTTGCAAGTTATGTCCTTTAACCCTAACTCAGTTAATTTTTGTGGTTAAATCTGAACAAATAAACCCCACATGAGGGTATTTTTGTGGTTAAATCTGATCAAATGGACCCCACATTAGAGTAAAATGACCAAAATACCCTCATGTGGGGCCCATTTGGTCGGATTTAACCACAAAAATTAACTGAGTTAGGGCTAAAGGAAATAATTTGCAAGGCTTTGCAAACATCGAGTATGTTTTCTATAATTATTGAAGATAAAGAACACACTTTGCAATAAGTAACACACTTAAAGGACAATACACAAGTTAAAAACTAAAAGTGACAAAACGTATATTAATTCAAATAATAAGTGGTGAAATTGAAACTTAAATTATTTTAATATATACTTTGTTAGAACCCCGTGTATTACACGTGTTTAATAAATGTAATTTTATATATTAAATAATAAAAAGTTATATCTTTATGAACCCCGTATATTGTACGGGTTAAATATATGTAATTTTATATATCAAATAGTAAAAAATAGTTATATCTTTAAAAACCATGTGTATTACACAGATTAAATAAATGTAATTTTGTATACTAAATACTAAAAACGTCGTATCTTTAAAAAAAACCCGTGTATAATCGGGTTGAATAAATCTACCAAATAATAAAAATATTACATCCTTAAAAACCCCGTATGTTACACGTGTTGAATAGATCTAAAAAAGAGTTATATCTTTAAAAACCATGTGTATTACACATATTAAATAAATGTAATTTTGTATATTAAATACTAAAAATGTCGTATCTTTAAAAAACCCATGTATAGTCGGGTTGAAAAATATACCAAATAATAAAAAAAAA
Source organism: Helianthus tuberosus (assembly GCA_030545235.1). Lineage (NCBI taxonomy): Eukaryota > Viridiplantae > Streptophyta > Magnoliopsida > Asterales > Asteraceae > Helianthus > Helianthus tuberosus. The sequence continues at coordinate 132,910,698 of CM060351.1, read as the reverse complement.
TTGTATTCTTAAAAACCACGTGTATTACACGTGTTGAATAAATCTAATTTTACATAGCAAATAATAAAAAGTTAGATCTTTAAAAACTTCGTGTATTACATGTGTTATATAAATGTAACTTTGTATAGTAAATAACAAAAAAAAATATTTTTAAAAACCCCGCGTTTTACACGAGTTGAATAAATATAATTTTGTATACCAATTAATAAAAAAGTTATATTTTTAATAAATTAGGATAACATTTAATATTAATTTATTATTTATAGATTTAATATAAGATAAGTAGGAAAGATAGGTACTTGTTTTAAAAATATATTAAATTAACAATTTAGATTTGAGGATAATATTTTATTAAAGTATGATAAGATTTAATATTAATTTATTGTTTATTTATTTAGTTAATATAAGATAAGTATTGATTTGAGGATACCTTCTATGAATAACACGTGTACAAAACTTGGTTTCTTTTAGGCCAATTGGATTTTAACACCTTTAACTTTGAAGAGTTGGCCGATAACACCCGCAACTAACACTTTGATCTGTGACACCCCAAACTTTTAATTTCGTTTGTCATTTCACCACTCAGTTAAAAAATCAGTAACTGAGTTAGTTTTCAATCCTAGGTGGCATCCTACGTGTCTTGTTTTTGATGAGGTGTCGTTATGAGGTGGAAATATATAAAAATATGTGTGAAATCTGTGTATGTATATGTACAGGCAATAAATCATCCCCAAATTCAATATATAAAATCAAACATCATCTTTAAATGAATTTTATCACCGGCGATTATCACACAAAATCAAATCATCATCATGGCTGAACAAACAAACAAACACCTGTAATTCTAGGGCTTCACCGATCACTCAATGGCTGAACAACGAAAGCCTCACCACCTCCTTTGTCTCCTCCCCCAAAAACTCCACCACCATCACCTGTTTTCTCCCCTCTCTCTCTCTCTCTCTCTCTCTCTCTATCTCTCTATCCGTTACTCACCACCACCCGACAGTGGTGGTGGTGCTCCGTTTTGATGAAGCTAAACAAACAAAACACAATCTACACAAATAATCTGGAATCTTGATTTTTATAAGGGATCTGAAAACAGAATCTGCATAATTAAGATGCAGAACTGAACTATCAAAGCTCACAATAATGCAGATCTGAACGAATTGTTAAAGGATGGTTGCTCGATCCTATACTTAAAGCATTTAATCTGAACGAATTGTGAACGGATCGTTGCTTCGAAGAGAGTATTAACCTGCTCACGGCGGCGTCTACATCGGCAACCTCCCATGAATCCGGTGGAGCTCCGTCTACTGAGTCCGCCATTCACCGCGGAAGCAGTGGTTGCGGTGGTGGTGGTGGTTATTGAGGAATTTGATGCAGATATTGATTGTGATTTGAGAGATTGATTGGAGAAGACGTTGTGTGTATCGTCTACATCTGGTATTTTCCGGATTGATTTGAGAGACTGATGTCGCACTCTCAATCGGCCGACTATGTCCCTGCTCCTCTGTATTTTCCGGCTGCACGCAATTGAGGAAGATGATGTTAGGGTTTTTATTGGACTTTGTTTGTGTTATAAAGTGTGTTATAAAGTGTGTTATAAAGAAGGAGATGAGTTATACACATGTAGTGCCACGTAATCAAGAATTTGCCATGTCATCTTGTCCACGTAATCAAGTCTGTGCCACATAGGATTGAAGACTAACTCAGTTACTGATTTTTTAACTGAGTGGTGAAATGACAAACAAAATTAAAAGTTTGGGGTGTCACAGATCAAAGTGTTAGTTGCGGGTGTTATCGGCCAATTCTTCAAAGTTAAAGGTGTTAAAATCCAATTGGCCTTTCTTTTATTATAGTAGATAGATTATATTTATTTTTTACTAAAATAGTGACTTGTGTATTACACATGTGACAACTCGGAGTTTGAAGGTTCTTTTCGTGTGTGTGTTACCTCTATTAACGTTCTGTCTGGTGTTGCAATTATGTGTTTATGTGTTCGTTATGTGAAACTCTTGCATTTATGTGTTCGTTTTGTGAAACTCTTGCGTTTATGTGTTCGTTATGTGAAACCCTTGTGTTATGTGTGTATGTTTACAAGAAACCGTGATACGATTAATTGTGTTTTAGTAAATTTAGGAAACTAACTTATATGGGCCGCGAGTTACTTGAGCCCAACCCGAGCACACATATATGTCTAGTTAGGTCACACTTGCGCATGGGCTTAGTAAACCCAAGTGGAGTGTAGAGTGGGCCGGCCATCATGGGTAGCGTACATATGTATGCTCACAAGTAGATTAGGGCGGTTTTTATCATTAAACAATCACAAAAATTACTAACAACCCTAATCGCCCTTTTTCCTTCTCCTTGGAACTCGTCGGCAGCCTCTTGTGGCCGAACCCCTCATCATCTTCGATCTCTCGGTTAGTGTATGATCTATATTATTAGGCCTTATTCCTTGCTAACTTGGATTGCATGATATTGTAATTGGTTGGGTAATTGTTAAGTGCATAAGATTTGAATGTGTATAAACTGTTGACGTATGTATGATGTGAACAAGATCATAACAATTAACTGCTAGAAGGGGTTATATGATATCGATTATGTTGATCCAGTGTTACTTCTTTTGAATATACTTTTGATAACTTCGGATATTAACTGTAGTGAAATTATGTTTATAAGTGTTTAAGAAGATGATGAATTGTAACCTGTAATCTGTAACTGATGTGATTATCACCCGACGAAAGATGAACTCGACGAAACATGGATGTTTCGTCACAAGGAGGCCCGACGAAACACTGAGGTTTCGTCAATGCTAGTCACGACGGAAACTGATGTTTCGCCAATGTTAGTCAACGATGAAAAGCTGATGTTTCGTCGGAATGCCATGTGTTAATGAATTAACTGAATGATTATTATGATATATAACGTGTGTGATGTAAATGGTTTGGTTGTCTGAATCGGCTAGTATGAAGTAGTAATGAACCAATTGGGCCGCACAGCAACATGGGGGAACCAATGTGGGCGGGTAGGTGACATTTGGGCCTTAAACAGTTTGGGTTGTACACTTATATCAGATTATTATATTGGGCTGCTCATTTAGTTATACACTCTCACTTTGGGTTTTTGGGCTGTATGGACCATGAAATGTTGAGATAGTGATTCAAACGTGAATCTGTTTCACATGATGACATGTGTACTAAATGCTTGATGTGTATCATGTAATGAAGTGGTAGTATACAATATGTTACTGTGTGTATTGGGTGTATGTGGAAACTAATTGACTATGGTAACCATACTAGGCTTTGATTGACTATGTGTGAACAAGTATCGAGTCTTACCGAGCAAACCAAGGTGAGTTCACTGCTCTTTTTCCAAGCATGCGTCCCGGGGTGGGACATCTGGTAAAACGTTCCGGGGGGGGAGAATATCGGGTAATGGGTTTGACTGGAATGTTAAACCTGGTTGTTGGTTAATACACGTCAATATCTATCACTCAAGTCCCTCCTACCGATTGTTGCTTTTAGGGCAACGGGGTATTAGTTAGTAGCGCTACTTAGGTTTGGCACCCTCACACCGCACCGAGGATGTCGGGAGTGAACTAATGACCCCCATCTTGACCATTGCTTTGATAGAGGCAATGGGGTTTAGGGCAAATAATCTGGAGCCATCTGCGGTAAGCGTGTGATTAACAACAATGTATCTGTGAAACGTTTTAATCTGGTAACTGGTATCTAAACACGTTAACAAAACTTTGAACTCACCAGCGTCGTCTGACACACTTGTCTGCATGCTTGCATGTCTATAGGTTGATATCATTTGGAACTTGCTGTCTGGAAGGCTAGAGTGGTCATGGGTCGAGATACATGGAATCGCAACACAAGTCTAATGGTTTACTTACGTGTGGTTTATTAAACACTTAACAAATGAGTTATGCTTCTGCTGTGTACCATGAATCATATGTAACGTTTTGTAATACTTTATGATAATGAATGAAAGTTTATTTAAATGTATTTATGAGTTCAATGTGATTGGTGGCTAAGATCCTGGTACGTCACACGCCCCGCGGTGTTTCCGCAAGTGGTGTTTTGGGGGTGTGACAGTTTGGTATCAGAGCCACTGGTTAAAGTGAACTTGGTTTTAATACGTTTTTATAAAACCAAACTATAACCGAACAGTTCTGAATACGTGAATACGACCATGACACTCAGCTCCAGATTGCCAGGTTCGTCTCTCGTTTACTCATTGTACTGCATAACTAGTGAACACTTGCATATGATATTGCATGTGATTGCACGTTTAGCACAACAGTATGGATTTATGTGTTACTTGGATGTGTTAAGTGGTTGATAGAGTGGTGTTACCTTAGACATTCGTGACTCATGTTTTGAGATGTTCTTTGTTTGTTGCTATTCGAGTCTGAGGAACCATTTGACATGAGTTAGGAGGAACTGAGACGAGCATGCAAATTGAAATATTATTGTGGGTGCACACATAATAATAATGTGGGGTGCATGCGAGTCCCAGTGAGGCTTAACAAGTGAAAAAAAGGGGGTTCCGTTCCGTTATTTGATCGATGTGAAACACAACAGCCTATAAGAGTCGTAGCAGAGATTGTCTCTTACTTGAACGTGATCTTTTCACTCCTATCTGAATCCTCACGAATCTCGATGCTATCGAGTATTACCTGAACACCCATCTGAACGCTTAGCGAACTATGTAGAATGTTAGGTGCTTGTACGAACGTCCCTGAGTTGTATGTTGCAGCGTCAATGATTAGTCTATACCCCTCTCTCTCCTCTTTGTTTGCTGGAACTCAATGTACTGACGTTTTAGAACCCGACGTGTGATCACTTCTTCAACACTCTAGAAACATACTGTGTATTACTCAACCAACTTGCAAGATCGAGGGGCAAGAGGATGATCGTAGTATCTCACCGACTTCAGCATTAGAACGGCCTTGGTTTCTGGCAACGAACACCAGCTAATTGGCTTCAATCAAATCCATAACCCTAGTAAGCGACTTATGGGAGTCAACACTTACGAATCAATCGGGACGTAATCGATGACAATTGACTATAGGGTGGATTGTGTAACTGCTGCACCAGGAGTAATTCCTTAGGACGTGACACGAAATGTGAAAGGATGGACCCTAATGGTGAAAGGCCGCAGGACTCCGTTTCGAGCAACGACATTAGAAGCAACGGTTACGATGACAACAAGGTACTCGCAAATCATGACTTTCGGTATGGAAATGATGGTGGCTTCAACAATGAATGGCCGATGTTAAGTCAAGACGCCAACAACCCAGGGAACAATGACAGTTTTGGGAATTCTAGTAGCAGTAGAAACAACACTGGAAGTGGTACTCGTGGAAGGGCATTTAGGCCAGGCATAATAGCAACATGGTAGCTTGTATGAGTAGCTAATCGCTTCGTCCTTTTTCTGTTTAACCCTGATGCTTCTTGAAACCGAACCTGTTGTGGAATCGGCTAATGGCAAGTCAATTGAAAATACATATGTTCGTTGGGATGCAAACTCGACCTTGTGGGATAAGTATCCGACATCGACCTTCCTTCTGCTATCCTCGATAGTTTTGATGCAGTAGTTGGTATGGATTGGTTATCCATACATTGCGCAGATATACCCTGTGAGAAGAAAACCTTGCATACCCCTCTCCCTAGTGGAGAATCGTCATCTGTCCAAAGTATCAGAGTTGTGTGAAGGTTAGCATCAATTCTACAATGAAACCCAGAAGTGTCTACGGAAGGATTACCCCACCATTGTTAGCAACCGTTACTAACGATAAGGCCAAGGAAGAAAGGATCGAGGATCCACCAGTTGTTCGAAATTCCTCCCGGTGTGCTACCCGAGAAACTCTCAGGTTTACTTCTACAACTGATGGGGTAAAATCTCAGCTTGATCTCACGCCAGAAGCAGCCCTGATTACTCGTACTCTTACCATCTTGCACCAGGAGGGTTGCAAGAATGGTCTAATCAACTACAGAGACTGTTGGACAGGAGTTTGTCAGACTTAGTTTTTCGCTTTGGGGAGATCCAGTTATATCCATGAAGACAAGCCTTCCCGTATGTGTACTGATTATCCAGAACTCAGCAAGGTGACAATCAAGAACCGTTTGCCTCGACCATATATTGACGGAAGTCCCAGGAGGGAAGGTTCCTAAAACAGCATATCGAACGCAATGCGGCCATTGCGACATTGTACTCCATGACCTTTGGATTAACCAACACGCCAGCAGCTTTATGGATCACATGAATCGACCGTGCTCATCGATGACGTTTTGAATCATTTCCAGGAGAAAGGAACATCATGGGCGGCATTTGTATCTTATCGTAGAGCTCCGGAGGGAGAAGCAACTCCATACAAAATCTACCTAAGTGTGACTTCAGGATTCGAGGAGCACACTTTCTTGGTCGCGCAGTCATTGAAGTGGGGATACTCGTCGAATCTCGCTAAGAAACATTTTAGTGGAATAGGATACAACAATCTCTTGGTCTCACTAGATACTATCGCGGATTCATCACGGGATTTTTGAAGATCGCACAGCTTTAATCTCTTTAGCACAGCTGGGTGCTGCGTACTCATGGGAGACAAAACAGGAGGGCGTCTCTTCAGATTTTGAATGTCAACCCTATAATGCATCGAACATCGTATTTACCCGAGGGTGCGGGTGATCTAGTGGTATACCTTAAGGGTTCGAATCAGGGTCCCGGCTGCACATATATTCAACACGAGAAAGTGATGACTTACATAATGGAGTTACAAAGAGGAACTGAACGACACGCAACCTACAGTGGAAACCGTGGTTTTCGGATTTAAGTTGGAGGCATTACTTGGACGATACCAGATGCACTACTTAGATCGATCACAAGAGCCTCCCGTGTACTCTGGTTTTGATGAGAGCTAAACAGGTGATGGCATCGCTGGATGGAACCTTTGAATGACTTCGACTACGGAACCTAAACGCGTATGAGCTGGCAGCGCACCATCGACTCTAGCCTACACGATCAGATTTCCCTGTTCAACCCGAGGTACTGAAGGAAGAAATTTTCAAGCTGGGTCCATGCGGGGCATGGAAAAGCAACCTTTGGTAGGTCGGATGATATTCGCTACCTCATGGAATGAATGTGGATCTCATTATGCGACAACTTTAGGGAATTTGTGTTGAGCAAAGCACACCAGCCTCGATATTCCAGTCGTCTGAGTTTTGATGGGAGATAGTAGGGTCTATGAATCTTGTACTAGTGTTCGGGCATGAAGGCCCACCTGGCAAGGTATGTAAATAATGTTTGGCTTATGGGAAAGTCAAGATGGAGTATCAGCAACCAGAAGCATCGAAACAGAAATAATAACACCTGGGTGATCGTTGATTGTCTCACGTTACCAGCACGCTTTCTTGCAAACAAGGAAACTGACGAGTCTTCACAGCTATGAATGTTCCTCTGAGAGAGGCGGCTTTTAGGCACGAGGTGCCAACTCCCGTTACTTCTGATTTTGAGGTATACCTGATATATGACAGGCAATACACGATACCCTAGGCTCACGTCTAGACATGGGCATTGCTTATCACCGTAGGACAAACGGTCAGAGTAAACAAACCATCCTAATACTCGAAGACATGCTGCGAGCATGTGTATGATTGACTTTAGCAGGAGTTAGAAGGACATTTACCTTTGGATGAGTTCTACCATGGTAGATACCATTCTTGTATTCAGACAGCTCTGTTTGAGGCATTGCATGGGCAGTAACACTAATCTTCTTGTTGGACTAAGATGGTTGACAACTTAATCACAGGTCCAGTACTTGTACTCGAAACCTATGAAGAGATTGTTTGGGTCGGGAACCGTATGGTGGCAGCGCATGACCGTTAGGAAAGCTGATAAGCTTAGGAAACATTGGGAGTTCGCTGCAGGCAAACGCATCTTGATTAAAAGCCTCACCCTGGGAGGGTGCGATGCGCTTTGGGAAGCGTTGTAAGCTTAATTTACGTTACGTTGGGCAATTCGAAATTCCGAAATGAATCGGTAACATGGCCTACAAACTCGAGTTACCCGACGAATTGGGTAACGTTCACGATGTCATTTATGATTGGAAATTAAAGAAGTGTCTGTTCGATGAAACACTCGAGGTACCCTTGCAAGAACCATGGATTGTTATTAATTTGCAAATTGTTGAGGAACCAACTGGGAACATGGACCAGGAAGTCAAAGTTCGTTAAGATAGTCGATGTCTAATCGCGAGAGTTCGTTGGAACTCAAGTCATGGGCTAGAGTTCACGTGGGAACGCAGAGATCAGATGAAACTCTAGTACCCTCAATTGTTCAAACGGTTAAATCAACTTCCAATGTCATCGACGAATTTCGGGACGAAATTCCCTTTCAAGTTGGGGACGATGTGGTACCCGGGGAAAACCCACAGTCATCCTGATCTACTCATCACTTCATTTCCCTCTCTGATCGCTTATCAAATTTCGGGATGAAATTTCTTTCAAGTTGGGGATGATGTGACAACTTGGAGTTTCAAGGTTCTTTTCGTGTGTGTGTTACCTCTATTAATGTTCTATCAGGTGTGGTAATTATGTGTTTATGTGTTCGTTATGTGAAACTCTTGCATTTATGTGTTCGTTATGTGAAACTCTTGCATTTATGTGTTCGTTATGTGAAACCCTTGTGTTATGTGTGTATGTTTACAAGAAACCATGATACAATTAATTGTGTAATTTAGTAAATTTAGGAAACTAACTTATATGGGCCGCGAGTTACTTGAGCCCAACCCGAGCACACATATATGTCTAGTTAGGTCACACTTGCGCATGGGCTTAGTAAAGCCCAAGTGGAGTGTAGAGTGGGCCGGCCATCATGGGTAGCGTACATATGTATGCTCACAAGTAGATTAGGGTGGTTTTTATCATTAAACAATCACAAAAATTACTAACAACCCTAATCGCCCTCTTTCCTTCTCCTTGGAACTCGTCGGCAGCCTCTTGTGGCCGAAGCCCTCATCATCTTCGATCTCTCGGTTAGTGTATGATCTATATTATTAGGCCTTATTCCTTGCTAACTTGGATTGCATGATATTGTAATTGGTTGGGTAATTGTTAAGTGCATAGGATTTAAATGTTTATAAACTGTTGACCTATGCTAGAAGGGGGTTGTATGATATCGATTATGTTGATCCAGTGTTACTTCTTTTGAATATACTTTTGATAACTTCGGATATTAACTGTAGTGAAATTATGTTTATAAGTGTTTAAGAAGATGATGAATTGTAACCTGTAATCTGTAACTGATATGATTATCACCCGACGAAAAATGAACTCGATGAAACATGGATGTTTCGTCACAAGGAGCCCCGACGAAACACTGAGGTTTCGTCAATGCTAGTCACGACGGAAACTGATGTTTTGCCAATGTTAGTCAACGATGAAAAGCTGATGTTTCGTCGGAATGCCATGTGTTAATGAATTAACTGAATGATTATTATGATATATAACGTGTTTGATGTAAATGGTTTGGTTGTCTGAATCGGCTAGTATGAAGTAGTAATGAACCAATTGGGCCGCACAGCAACATGGGGGTACCAATGTGGGCGGGTAGGTGACATTTGGGCCTTAAACAATTTGGGTTGTACACTTATATCAGACTATTATATTGGGCTGCTCATTTAGTTATACACTCTCACTTTGGGTTTTTGGGCTGTATGGACCATGAAATGTTGAGATAGTGATTCAAACGTGAATCTGTGTTACATGCTGACATGTGTACTAAATGCTTGATGTGTATCATGTAATGAAGTGGTAGTATACAATATGTTACTGTGTGTATTGGGTGTAAGTGGAAACTAATTGACTATGGTAAGCATACTAGGATTTGATTGACTATGTGTGAACAAGTATCGAGTCTTACCGAGCAAACCAAGGTGAGTTCACTGCTGTTTTTCCAAGCATGCGTCCCGGGGTGGGACATCTGGTAAAACGTTCCGGGGAGGAATGTCGGGTAATGGGTTTGACTGGAATGTTAAACTTGGTTGTTGGTTAATTCACGTCAATATCTATCACTCAAGTCCCTCCTACCGATTGTTGCTTGTAGGGCAACGGGGTATTAGTTAGTAGCACTACTTAGGTTTGGCACCCTCACACCGCACCGAGGAGGTCGGGAGTGAACTAATGACCCCCATATTGACCATTGCTTTGATAGAGGCAATGGGGTTTAGGGCAAATAATCTGGAGCCATCTGCGGTAAGCGTGTGATTAACAACAATGCATCTGTGAAACGTTTTAATCTGGTAACTGGTATCTAAACACGTTAACAAAACTTTGAACTCACCAGCGTCGTCTGACACACTTGTCTGCATGCTTGCAGGTCTATAGGTTGATATCGTTTGGAACTTACTGTCTGGAAGGCTGGAGTGGTCATGGGTCGAGATACATGGAATCGCAACACAAGTCTAATGGTTTACTTACGCGTGGTTTATTAAACACTTAACAAATGAGTTATGCTTTCGTTGTGTACCATGAATTATATGTAACGTTTTGTAATACTTTATGATAATGAATGAAAGTTTATTTAAATGTATTTATGAGTTCAATGTGAATGATGGCTAAGATCCTGGTACGTCACACGCCCCGCGGTGTTTCCGCAAGTGGTGTTTTGGGGGTGTGACAACACAGGTTAAATATTTTTTTTAAATACTAACTTAAATAACATGTCATATATTTCTTGAAATCTATTTTATAAATAAATTAATTATTTCTTCGTATTGAAAGTTTTGCAATTATTTAAAGTTCTAAAATGAACTCAACCTTTATTATAAATGATTATATATTATAGATTGTTAAGTATTAACATAAACTATTTTGTTATAGGTTATTATTACTTGTATTTTCATTTATATTTCTACATTAAAAGTCTAAAAGCTTAATAGAAGCTATGGGTTATTTATGTTTATTTTATTATAATTCAATTTTATTAATCCCTATTATAAAGCAAAGACAATATAAATATAAATGGAAAATAAAATACTAAAAGATAAAAAGGTAAAATTCATGGATTAAAATAATGTATTTTTTACTTGAATCTTATTAAAAAAGTATTATCTATTTATTTAGGTTAAGAGATAAAAAGATAAAATTTATGGATTAAAGTAATATATATTTTTAATTGAATCCTATTAACAAATATTATTTAAATCTATTTATATAGGCGAAAAAAATAATTGAGATCACCTCATAGAGCGTCATGTGTCACTCATATGATTTACTTTATTATATAATACAGATGTTACTATTCATCGTGCTATATGAAGGTATATAAATTATCACACACACACATATATATACATACACTAGCAAAGTTTTCATGCGTGTTGCAGCAGGTATTCGGTCGGTATCAACTCGATTCGTTACGATATCGACACTCGGTATATCAACCGAAAGATATAACCCAAAAAAAAGTCTTGCTGATGTTGTTCGGTCGAAATCGACAGATTATTGATGTTGCTAGACGGTATTAGTTTGCTTCATCACACTACCAGTGCAGTACCAATACTTCCTACAACGTACAATATATAAAATGTATTCTACATTGCTACTGAAGTTGTTTGGATAGTATTGATTCGATTCGTCACAGTAAAGAACAAAAACATCGATTACGAAACACAGAAACACAGATGAAAAATAAGCATGTCACAATCGTATATTCAAAAATTTTATAAAGCATAACACTATAATATAATAATAACGAATAGGGTTAACGACGTTGGTTTACAAAAAGATAACTATACAAGAAGTAGCTTTGATAACATGTACGTTTGTACTTCGAATTCTTATACATTACCACTCACAATTTAGTTTTAATTTTTTTTTTGTAAATATGTAGATAAAAATAATAACATCGTAATGACACATTCAAAGGTTTTAAACCATCATTCTTAAAAGCTATAAAAGAAAAAAAATATACTATAAAAGATAAAAAAGTTATATTAATAAATAAAATTAGTTAATCACATCATCCTTGTAAATTCAAAGAGATAATAATAATTCTAAATTTATGATGATTTGTACTTCTATAGATGCTACATTATCTAAATAATAATTTGTTTTTGTTTAGATAACTTTATACGTACAAAGCTTAAATGTTATCATGTTTTATTAAAAAAGTTTATAAATCTTAATAAACTGGGCTAACTAGAAAACCCTATTAAGTTGGACAAATCTATAAAAAACCCATTGTAAAAAAAAAAAAAAAAAAAACAATTCCTTTTTTTGATTTTTTTAGCATCTTATCTTAATCTTAGGGGCTGTTTGGTAGCATCTGAATGGTCATTAAGAGGTTACCTCTTAATGGAACTATTAAGAATTTTACCAAAGAGAAAGTAGAAGAATGTGACATGTGATGATTTACCATTCAGAGGTTACCTCTTAACCATTTAGATTTGAGGTTACCTCTTATTCATTTATAGGTTTTAAACCATTAAAAGATAGCATTTGAACGGTCATTAAGAGGCTACCAAACAACCCCTTAATCTTAGTCTTATCATATATCTTATATCTTATCTTATCAATTAACTATATTAAATAAAACAATTCCCACTCTTGACATTTAGTTTTTAATTAATAACTGACATTTTTTTAAGGGTGACTTTCTATGTACAGGACCTAGTGATCACCGGGTTCTTGTCAGAGACAATCCCCCGTCAGCCCTGCCTCCGGACGCGATGTTCTATTGGGCCCCGGCCGTCGCGCAAACTGACCTTTGCCCGGAAACAATACTACCCCCACACGAGAACCTCGCTGGGGTAACTGCCGGATAAAACTGGGTTGCCCTCCGGATGGAACCATGCCTCGGTAGGAAACGATCCATCATTGAGACGTCCCGCACCTTTTGCTACAGCCGGGAGTTGAACCGGCGTCTCCAAGGAGAACACCAGCCCAACTGACCAACTGAGTCAGGGTGGGTGATTTCTAGTGATGGAAACCAACTTTTGTTTAGTTTTTATAATTTCATGTGCATTTAATTTAAATTGACAAATATCTCCTACATGTTTTTTTTTTGTTAAATCTAACCATAAATGACGTATTATATTTACTTTTAGTTTTTTATTTTAGGTATTAATTTTGATGATTGAAAGTGGAAACTTTAATTGTTGATGTTTTAACTTAAACTAGTATTAACCATCCCCGCGTTATAGCGGGGGCGAGCACTAATTCCACACTACTGCCAGTAACCACTGACACTGAAGTTGCGGCGTGTTAACGCGAAGAAATTAAACCGAAACGTAAAACATAGAATAAAATAACTAAGTTGATCTAGGACTTGCGCGTTACGATGAACCCGCGTCTATTTTTTTCCGTTTGACAGGTTCACCGTAATCTATATAATATATATCATTACCACTATACAAACCATAATGCATACATTACAACAACCATTGCATCAATATGTTGCAAATTATATTTATAAAAGATTTTTGCTAAATTAATTAGATTATTATAAATAATAATAATTTACAAATAAAAAACACAACTTTGAATGGATCAAACCAATTGAATATGGTAAGATTAGGGCTGTAAACGAACTGAACGTTCAGCGAACAGTTCGTGAACCGTTCGGCGGAAAGTTCGTTTATGTTCGTTCGTTTAATAAACGAACGAACATGAACAAGAAATTATGTTCGATTAGTTAAATGAACGAACATGAACAGAGGTCTCGTTCGTTCGATTGTGTTCGTGAACGTTCGGCAAGGTGTTCGTGAACATTCGTTGATTTGCGTTCGTTTATGTTCGTATGTTTGTGTTTTAATTGAAGATCTTTGTACTTTCTTATATTTTATTTCTACTTTTTATATTATTAAACTTTTATTTATTTTATTACCCTAACAATGAAACTAGGAAACTCACTTTCACCTTGTTTATGCATGATTTCCCTTCATTTCTCATTATTTACATCGGCGAATACGATCGACTTCCGTTCCACAATAAGGGATTAAAGTTCGAGTGCTAATCTCTGGGCCATCTATCTTTATCCTTCACCACGTTCGCCAAATTTATTTGTGTTCGAGTGTGTTGTTTGTGTTCGTGAACCGTTCGCGAACACACTCATTTCCTTAATGAACGAACATGAACATAAAATCTCGTTCGGTAAGTGTTCATGAACCGTTCGTGAACACATTTATTTCCTTAACGAACGAACATGAACAAAGGCTTGTTCGAGTTCGTTTGGTTCGTTTACAGCCCTAGGTAAGATAATGAAACTATTATTTGATTAGAGTACAACCACTTAAGCGCAATTTACAATCATACATGCATACAAAACAAATTGAATTTGGTAAGGTAATGAAACCATTATTTGATTAAGGTATAAGCACTTAAGCACAATTTACAACCAAACAATATAAATGTACAATAACATCTTGCAAGACAAATCCTTAATGCACAATTTACAACTTACTAATGCAATAACTTGCTGCAAATTAATAGTATATAAATAAATATAAATTGAAAGTTGAATGTTCATTGGGGCCCGCGTTTCATTACTCGACCTTTGCCCAAAACGTGTTGAAAATGAAAACTGAAAGTTTATTTTTTTATTTTAGCTGGGCTCTTTTATAAGAATTTAAATTTATGTATATATATATATATATATAGGGTAGGGTTCTAAAGTGAACGCTAGGTTAAGAGTGAACTGTGTGAACTAATCTGGGCCATTGGATTACATTATCTAAAGATTTTTAAACAATGGCAAGATTGTAATTATAATGTTGTGACCTCCCTTTAAATTAATTTAAAAAGGGTATTAGCGTCTTTTGTAAATTGCATTTATTAAACAATATAATCAAAATCCCTAAAATCTCGCTAGTTTCCGTATATACAAGATACACAGTTGTTAGTATATACACATGTGTACAGTCTCCCTAGTATTAGTTTATACAAGATATACAAATTTTAGTTTATACACATGTGTACAGTCTCACTAACTATTAGTTTATACAAGATACACAACTGTTAGTTTATACACATGTGTACAGTCTCGCTAACTATCAGGTTAGGTTATGTAAGATACACAGTTGTTAGTTTATACACATGTGTACAGTCTTTTATACATATGTGTATTATATTCAAAAATGGTATGTGTATATTAAAAACATATAGTATATTATGCATGTGCACGAGTAGATTCATATAAAAACTATGAAATTAATGAAAACGAAACATATCACATGTATGCAAAAATAAATAACTTCATCACATATTCAAAAAAAGAGTTAATGCCCAAAAATAATTATAATTTTAATCTCAGAGAAAATTTTCAATATTTAATGAAAATTATAAAAAGTTAAAAACAATATATTATGATATATATATATATATATACATATATATATACATGGATAATAAAAGAAAAACAATATTAAATCTAAAAGTAAAACAAAATCTATGGATAAAGAAAATTGATAGAGAAATAATTAGAAATGAGAGATAGAGAGAGAGAGAGAGTTAAGAGAGGAGAAAATTAAGGGATTTTAATTAAACATACTTGGTTAATGTCAATCTTACCCTTTTAATCTAAAAAATGATCAAGGGTTAAGAGTAGTCCACACAGTTCACTCTCAAGAAGTTGTTCACTCTTGAACCTAATCCTATATATATGTATATATATATATATATATATATATATATATATATATATATATATATATATATATATAGTGGAGAATTCAAATGAGAAGAATTAAAAATTAAGAATAAAAAGAATAAGGATACAAATGTAATTTGAACAAATCATTTAATGAGTCTATTATTTATTTTTGCAATTCAAATTAATGAACTCTAATCATTTAATTTAATGAGCCTATCTTATAAAATAGTTGTGCACCTTACACAATAAAAAGAATCCTGCACATGATCTTACATTTTCAACGTTTACTACACTATTAAAACAATATTTTGGTGTATGATACAGAATGTGTAGGACTCGAATATTTTTTAATAATTTTGCGACTCATAATAAAATATGTGTAGGACACAAATTTTTTAAATAATTTTATCACTTCTAATAAAATTTGTGTAGGAGCAAATACATTAATGATGGTGAAAGAGAAATTTATGGTTGCATTAATAAGACTTGAGCAACTCTTTAAAATATTTATTAATATTCTATATCAAAATGTGTAAACTACCCTTACTAATTAAAGCATTAATTAAAAGTAGACAAAAATGATATCTTGATTCACAAACATTGATAAAAAAAAATATAGGGTCTAGATTAATTCGTTTTTTCTTCTTTTAAGAAGATTCTTTTCAAATGAACCTCCCCCTGTATATATATATATATATATATATATATATAGGGGATGGATCATGAGAAAACTAGTTTAAATGAGAAAACCAAAACTATCTAAAAAAGCCTAAAAAACATAACAATTTCTTTTTAATTTCTACAAAAAAATCACAGGTTTTTATACCTGGAAAAAAAATTTCAAAAAATAAAAAATCTTTTTTGTTGTATTGCACATGTGCACTATTACGGATATAGTGCACATGTGTAGTACACATATAATCACATATATTGCACATGTGCAATACAACAAAAAAAAAATTTGAATTTTTTTTATGTATAAAAACTAGCGATTTTTTGTTAAAAAATTGTAAAAAAAAAAAATTGGTATGTTTTTTAGCTATTTTTTAGTTAGTTTTCTAGTTTTCTCATTTATATGTAGTTTTCTCATGATCCTCTCCATATATATATATATATATATATAGGGGAGGGCTTAGTAAAAAACCCCATCTTTTTTAAGAAACTATGCAAACCCAATATCATCCATTGATTATGTTTCATCATACTTGATCAATGGCTCTCATAATTTTGGTAACAATTAGATTTAAAAGAAATGTAATAATACATAAAAGTCAACTGGAAGGGCATTTTAGGTAGTATATTCCTTCTCTTTCCATCCTATCATCTCTCTTTAATGCACATCTCTTTCTCTCTCTTCATATCCAATTCAAAATCACAATCTCTCAATTCTCTCTCTCTAAAATTACAGATCTCATGACTTTCCCTTCTCTCTACACAACACTTACAACCTGCAAAGCCTAGAGAGAGAGTGAGAGCCGTGAGAGAGAGTACCAGAGAAATCGAAAGAGAAAGAGATGTCCAGAGAAATCGAAAGAGAGAGAGAAAACTGGTGGGTTTCCAGCTACCCACGGCAGCAGCAGCGCTGTGGCGGTGGTGTTGTTGACCGTTATGGTTGGGGCAGGGGAGGCGGTAGATGCACGATGAGTGAGGCAAGATGGTGGTTGCAGATCTGGTGGTTGGTGGAAGGTGGTGGCTGGTTCATTCTGGGTTGTTGGTAGTTGATAGCGGCGACAGTGGGTGGTTGTAGAAGGTGGTGGAGGGTGGGTGGTTGGTGGCGCCGGAGTTCGAAACGTCGTCGGAGTCAAGATCTAGTGATGGTTAATGTTCTCTCTCTCTCTCCTCTCCTCTGTCATCAATCAAGATCTAGTAATGGTGAATGTTCATGTATTTTAAATAAATCGAAAACTTTAGGATGAGATTTTGAACGGGATTTTTTGTTGGTTTGGTTGCTTGTTTGGGGATATTGATCTTAACAATAATTGTTTTTTTTGTTGGTTTGGTTGCTGGTTTGGTGTCATGCAGTAAGTGTTTTTTTTTTTGTTGGGTTGTTTGATTTACAGAAACAGACCCATAACATGTGTTAAGCACCTGTTAGAATGATATATAACGTGTGTTGATTTACAGAAACAGATCCATAAAGATATTCAATTGACAAGCTGGATGGATGTAGGCGACGTTAATGCGGGGACATTGAATAAGTCAAATCTTTTGGGAAAGAAGTTTTCGTTCGTTTATAACATGTGTTAGTGGTTCATGCTGTAACAGAACACCATGATGTAACCTGACATGTGTTCATGTATAACATGTGTTAAGCCCCTATTAGAATGATATATTACGTGGGAAAGAACTCTTCGTTCGTTTATAACATGTGTTTGTTTTGCACATTTTGGAATGTATAACATGTGTTAAGACTCTGTTATAATCTTTTTGTCACCTGACATGTATTCATGTATAAGATAGTGGTTTACAAAACATCATGATGTGTATATACTGATCTAACATGTGTTACAATTTGTCTGTTCGGAACATGTAATTGATTAACATGTGACAAGGGTGAAAACAGTCGACGGGGGCGATGAGTTTAATGGTGAGCTTAGTTAATATCGTAATCTTGTTGTAACCCCACTTGTATATATATGATAACATGTAAGCATCCATTATAACCCGACTTGTATTCATGTATATCAAAAGTGGTTTGCAAAACACCATGATGTGCATATACTGATCGTAACACGTGTACAAGTTAATATGGAACATACAAGTTAATATTGTAACACCGTATACCTGGGATAACATGTGTTAAGCCTCTGTTATAATCTTGGTTTAACCCAACATGGTGTCATGTATAAGCTAGTGGTTTCCAAAACAATATTAACTTGTATAATCTTGGTTTAACCCAACATGGTGTCTTGTACAAGTAATAAATGTACAAGTTAGTATGTAACGTGTAATATGAAACGAGCCATTTATGGTAACACATGTACCGGTAATTTTGGAATATGTAATATGAACCGGGTCATTTGTTTTGCACATCTTGGAATGTATAACATGTGTTAAGACTCTGTTATAATCTTTTTGTAACCTGACATGTATTCAAGTATAAGCTAGTGGTTTACAAAACACTATGATGTGTATATACTGATCTAACATGTGTTACAATTTGTCTGTTTGGAACATGTAATTGCTTAACATGTGAGAAGGGTGAAAACAATCGACGGGGGTGATGAGTTTAATGGGGAGCTTAGTTAATATCGTAATCTTGTTGTAACCCCACTTGTATACATATGATAACATGTAAGCATCCATTATAACCCGACTTGTATTCATGTATATGAAAGTGGTTTGCAAAACACCATGATGTGCATATACTGATCGTAACACATGAACAAGTTAATATGGAACATACAAGTTAATATTGTAACACCGTATACCTGGGATAAAATGTGTTAAGCCTCTGTTATAATCTTGGTTTAACCTAACATGGTGTCATGTATAAGCTAGTGGTTTCCAAAACACCATGATGTGTATATACATCTTGTAACATGTGTTAAAATGACTGAAAATGTATAACGTGTGTTAAGCATCTATTATAACGTGTGTTAAGACTTCCATAATGGATGAATAAACTCCAATTGTAAGTTAATAACAACAGAGTAAACCTGATATAACATGTTTTAAGCCTCTATTATAACATGTCTTAATACTTCCAGAATGAATGCATAAACTTCAATAGTAACTGTAACAGTAGAGGTACTACGGGCGCCTCCACCATTATAATCTTGTTGTAACGCGACAAGTAATAAATGTACAAGTTAGTATGTAACGTGTAATATTAAATGAGCCATTTATGGTAACACATGTAATAAATGTACAAGTTAATATGTAACGTGTAATATGAAATGAGTCATTTATGGTAACACATGTACCGGTAATTTTGGAAAATATAATATGAAACGGGTCATTTGTTTTGCACATTCTGGAATGTATAACATGTGTTAAGCCTCTGTTATAATCTTTTTGTAACCTGACATGTATTCATGTATAAGCTAGTGGTTTACAAAACACCATGATGTGTATATACTGATCTAACATGTGTTACAATTTGTCTGTTCGAAACATGTAATTGCTTAACATGTGACAAGGGTGAAAACAGTCGAAGGGGGCGATGAGTTTAATGGTGAGCTTAGTTAATATTGTAATCTTGTTGTAACCCTAACATGTAAGCATCCATTATAACCCGACTTGTATTCATGTATATGAAAGTGGTTTGCAAAAACACCATGATGTGCATATACTGATCGTAACACGTGTACAAGTTAACATGGAACATACAAGTTATAACGTGTGTTAAGCGACTGAAATGTATAACGGGTGTTAATCATTTATTATAACGTGTGTAAAGACTTCCATAATGGATGAATAAACTCCAATAGTAACTTAATAACAACAGAGTAAACCTGATATAACGTGTGTTAAGCATCTATTATAACATGTGTTAAGACTTCCAGAATGGATGCATAAACTTAAATAGTAACTGTAACAGTAGAGGTACAAATACGGGCGCCTACAACAGAAAATGCGTTATTAAGATACGCAAACGGGTTCTTGTTCATGTCCTGGGTGGACGGGCTCGGAAACGACGAGGATGACGGGCTGCATTGATATGATGGGATCGGGGTAGGGAATGATGAAGACGATGGGCTCGGTTTTTGGGAAGAACATGGAGTTGTAGCATTCGATCTTGCATCGGTATCAATGGTAGGCAGTGGTGGCCTGGAACCCTGTAATTCAAACAAACACTAAAGTTACAAACTTAATTACAAATTCCCTGCCATTTAGATAAAAGAATCATGAATTTCTGCAAATTTTTTTATTAGATTTACAGAAATTTAGTGAGCTTTCAAGTAGAGGTTTGGGTCAATGAAAGTCAAAACCAGTTTTCACCCTAACATAGCGCCGTTTTTTCTACAAGTTTTTGACCAGTTCGGTTCGGTTTTAACTGTTTTCAGCATAAGGATTTTCAAACCAGTTCCTATACATACCAGTTTGTATACCGGATCAGTCCTGTGTTACAAAACCAGTTACCATATCGGATCGGTCCCGGGTTAAAAACTGGTTTCTAAATCGGGTCTATTCCGGGTTCAGTTCCAGAACCGGTTATTTGTACACCTCTACTTTCAAGCAGATTAAGTTGCTGCATAAATGTATAATAAATCAATCGACTAATCAAATCAACTCAACAACATTAACTAACATTTCAAATCAATTCATTAGATCTACACCTTAAAAACCCTAAATCAACAACAGAAGACACAAAATTTATGCAACTCCGATTCAATCTCAACCGTTTGATCGATCACAACACACTTCATAAATCATAACCCCCATATCTAAAAATGAATTGATGAAAAGTTAAACTAAAAAGATACCTTACGAAAAGTAGTACCATCAGGAAGAACAACCCAACCAGCTTCTTTACAAAGAGCTTTCAATACCTCATTATTATCACAATGTTTTGGCAAATTATAATTCCCCTGTGCTCTCAACCCATTGTATATATTCACTGCAATCGCTCTCCGTCGTCTCTCTCTCCTCCGGTTATTCTCCTTTTCTCTCGACGACGGCTTCCTCCTCCCTCCGCCACCTCCTTCCGGCATCATTTCCATCTCTCAAAATCCCAAACCCAAACACAATATATTTTTATGAACCTGTTGGGGAACAGATGAACCGGCGACATTAACTCGGAGGTTGGTGGATTTGTCTCCATGGACATTAATGGAGAAAATGATGAAATGCAGATGAAGATGAAGGAGATATGAGGGACGAGATTAATAATTTGTTGCTTTTAAAAATGGAAAAATCTATATAAATGGGGGGTTTGGTGATTTGTGAGGTGATGGGCATTAATGATCATGTCAATTCAATGGGGGGAAGAGATCTTGGGATGGGTGGATGTATGTATATTGACTAATATACCCTTAGAGGAAAAAAAAATCAGATGACTTGGGACACGTGGATAAATCTAGGCCACATATAGAGTTTGCAAAGTTTTTTAAAAATGAAGGGTTTCTTGTGTAGCATTGCCATATATATATATATATCATACTACTTTATAAAGCATATCCAAAGGACTTCTTAAAGTCATAAAAATTTCCTTAAACACTCCTAAAGCATGATGTACAATCCTCTAAAGCACAACATAATTTGGTTTTCCTATTCTACCCTCACTCACAAAACAAGGCGGAGAACAAAACCACGTTATCAGCTCATTAGGGCTTCTGTCTTTCACATCCGCCCCATTTCTTCTCTCTCTCTCTCACCAGGCGATAACCCTAGATCCATGGATTTCACTGCCGAATTCACTGGATCGACGGATTTCACCTACGAATCCACATCTCAGGTACCATCTGTTTAACCTTATCGGCATTTTTGGTTTGTTATTTGACTTAGATCTGTTAAATTTTAGGGTTTTTTCTCCGGATATGACCCTAGATCGATGGATATCACTGGCGAATCCACATCTCAGGTACCATCTTTTTAACCTTATCGGCATTTTTGGTTTGTTATTTGACTTAGATCTGTTAAATTTTAGGGTTTCTTTCTCCGGCGATGACCCTTGAGCGATGGATTTCACCGGCGTTTTCAAATCTCAGGTAACATCTTTTTTACCTTCTCGGCATTTTTGGTTTGTTATTTGACTTGGATCTGTTAAATTTTAGGGTTTCTTTCTCCAGCGATAACCCTAGAGATAGATGGATTTCACCGGCGTTTTCACATCTCAGGTACCATCTTGTTAACCTTATCGGCATTTTTGGTTTGTTATCAGGTACCATCTTGCTAACCTTATCGGCATTTTTGGTTTGTTATTTTACTTAGATCTGTTAAATTTTAGGGTTTGTTTCTACTTGATCTGTGAAATAGATCCAGATCTGTTACTTTTTTCTTGCAGATCTGGTTATTTTCAGATCTGTACAGTTTTAGTCATGTTTTAAAGATGACTCACTTGATGATTTCTGTTCTTTGCCATTAGGTTTATGGACGAAGACGATAAAGAACTTATCTCTATCTCCGAGACCAGTGATAAAATAAGAAGTTGAGTTATGTACTTATCCATTAAGTAGTTGATATATAAGTAGCCATTTATGGTTCTTTATGTTTCTTTGACCATGAGACCTCATGATTTAAGGCTCTTTTGGAGTGAAGTATAAGTCAAAGTATCACTTTAAACCATCAAAATTTTCTACAAATTTTTTTTCAGATTTTTTAAGGCTCTTTATGTTTCAGATTTTAAGTGGCTGAGGTTTGACCATCACCGTAATTATTCAGATTTTAAGTGGGTGAGGTTTGCCCTCAACAGTCAAAATAAAATTATGACTGGATTTGGTTTTGATAGTGATGTTAAATGGTCCAGTTGTGTCATTCTTTTGCAAATTTGTGATGCATTAGTACTTTACCCTTATTCTGCAAATGAAATCATCAATTGCGTGGTGATTTGTTGGCCACAGGTAGAGGGGTAAGATCGAAGGCACAGTTACGCGAGATGCCGAACAATGAGTCCAGGTCACAACCATAGGCATGATAGCAGGAGGTTTGTTCTTACTTTACAAAGCTTTACTAGGTATCTACTGATTTATGAAACATATGTCTATTTAAACTATCATAATTTTCTCCAAAAAAAAGCTTTTCACCGTAATTATTCAAGGATTGACCTCAACAGTCAAAATAAAATTTCGACCAGAATTTTAGTTGGTAAAATTTTAACCTTCTTTTTGCGACAAGAGATATGTTTACTGCCTTGAGCAACCATATTAATGGATTTTTAATATAAAATAAATATTCAGAATTTAATTACGATTTAAAAAGATTCAGTTGCTGATTTGGAGAATCTTAAAACGCTTGAAAGATTTAAACACGAAATCAATATCCCATTGGTTTTTAACTACTTTCAATATCAGTCGTTTATGAGAAGTCGTGTATGATCTGGTTCACGATTACATATTTAAATTTAATTATTATTTATTCTGTTTTTAGCAATGGATGCTTAGTGTTACCTACTTGATAGATGAAACGTGTGGCCTGTAGAGGGCTACTTGCGGGTGTCTTAAGTCACCTGCTATATTATAGTGCTCTACGGGGCAGTCGCAATGGTAATTATGCGACTCCCCGTAGAAATTGTATTATTGTTTTTCACCAGCAGGCTGGTCGACCAGCTACAATGGCGTTTGGTGCGGTTAAGGGAACTTCAGAGGCGTATTAAACAATTTCTAATTGTCCATGCTCCAAAAGGTATTGTCTATTATTACTCTATTTACAGAAACATACACACATTTGAATATCTAAAGTTAAGTATACAAATGGAAGTAGTTCTCATACAGATGTACACACACAGATTATACACACACATGTATATATGTAATTCTTTCTGATAGCATATGTTGTTTCAAGGTTACGAATGGTGGTATATCACATCTTGTGAATAACTACAAGCATATTGTTGATTTGAACCATGGTAATTCTTTGTTTTTTATTCAATCACAGGTTTATTTGGTAGAGTTGCACCTCTCCGAGGACATGGTTCAGGATAGGAGTTCATGGAGACGTAGGATTAAGGTTAAGGACTTGTAGAGGAGGGTATGGACGTGTCCTACCTTTGTCTTGGGGGGGGATAGATTTCTTTCTCACTTTAGGTAGACCTCATATATCATGACTTTCTTGTATCTATGACTACATGTTATTTGTTGATAATATATCTGACTACTACTACGCTATATACTTATCTCTCTTTTGTCTATATGGTTGTTTGTTGTTTTTGAGCGGGGGGTCTCTCAGGAAGCAGCCTCTCTATTCTGAGGATAGAGGCAAGGTTTGCCTACATCCCACCTCCCCCAGACCCTACCAATAGTTCTAGCTATTTGTGGGATTTACTGGGTATGGTTGTTGTTGTAGGTTTATTATGTACTTTTTTTTCTTATAATTATGTTACATTAATTTTGTTAAAGGTGTGTGCCTGTCACTGATGCGGGTGTTATCGCTATAGGCCAAGGTTGCACTTCTCTTGAATTTTCTTAGGTAAATTAAAACATTCCCCTACATATTTTTAAGCAACATCCTGTTGGTTTTAAAAAAGAATCCAATATTTTGATGGTATTTACAAGTGCTAATATTAAACAATATACCTACTGATAAGAGTTGTTTCAACAGGGAGAAAAGAGTTGTTTGAACAGTGGAACAGGAGCCAACAGTGAACAACAGGCATCAGGACCATGCCTCCGAAAGGACATCTGCTTTTTGCTTTGAAACCATACACAATAATAGTCAACATCTACTTTTGTCATTGGAACTCTACATTTGACTATCTTAACATTATATATAGTCTACAACACTACACACTTTTATACACTCCATCCAACTTTCTACAAACACTACACCCCCACCTTCAGTGTGCTTGCGGATGCATAGAAAGAACAACATTCAGAAAATCAATTCAACTGTCTAATTGTAAGTTAGTTTCAGTTTAACTCACGGTTACTTTTAAAGCTCACTTTCTGTTACCTTTGTATTCCTAACAAATTGTGATTTACTTTCATTTCAGGACACTACTTTCGTCTGGGTCTTGCATTGTTTCTCGCCTCTATACATTTTGATTCTTGCATTATATCTCTTTTTTTAACATCTCAGTCCTGCATGGTGGTAAGTATTTCTCACATTTCGACTATTTTATTTTGTATGTGTGTTGTAATCTTACATAGTGATAATAATGTTTGATACACTGATTGTAAAAATCTTGCACTATTTTAATTGTTTATCGACTGTTTTATTTTGTATGTGATAACAATCTTCACTTTTCCCCTTCTGTAAATATATATCAATGTGGACCTCAACTAGCAATGTTATGTTTATACACAAGCAAGTCTCTCTTTGAGTTAAATTAAGATAGGATACAATACCTCTCCTGCTCTTCAGTAAGATATGTTTGGTTTGTTTTTCACTGATTTTGCATTAAAGGGACCTGACAAGAGTTGTGAATCCATGATTAGTACATAAAATTACTTGTTTTTTTTTTCTATTATATTATTTTACTAGGCTAAAACCCCGTGTATTAGACGGGCTATTTAACTGATAAGTTGATGAGTTGACCCGTTTATTAAATTAACTCAGTGTGACCTGTTTGTTAAAAATGGTAACCTTAACCCGTTTTCTAAAAATGATGAGTTTTATCCATTTATTAAATTAGCTCATTTTGACACGTTTACTAATAATGGTAACCTTAACCTTTGGCTTGTTTACTAAAAATGATCTTAAAGTAGCACATTTTGACACGTTTACTAATAATGATAATTTGATCTGATTACTAAAAAAAAATAATTTTAACATGTTTACAAAATTACTAAGTTGTATCTATTTACTATAAATGGTAACACAGCATATAAAATTGACCAATTTCAAAGTAAATAGTTGCAAACAATAACAAAAAGAATGGATTTTGAGTTTCAAAATGTAAATCAACGGTGGATAAGTGTGACCCGACTTTGAGTGTGAGCGTAATTAAAACTTAGTCTATATATTTATTATTAAGTTTATTTGTTTAGGGATAAGATTAAAAGAAAAACACGATAACATGCAAATGCGAATATTTTATTTGTTAATGATGTTTATGTTTAACGAAATTACCAAGTAAAACATATGATAACCGAACATAAAGTATATTCAACATTCTAAATGTGATTTTTGAACAAAAATAATAAATAAGTTTAGGTGCTAAAAATATTAGATGTATTTATGTTAAGTTGTAAATGGAAGATTTTGATATAAACAGAGAAAAGGATATTGTGATTTTGAAAATAAAAGATTGGATTGAAAATAGATATCAATGAACATGTAACCAAACCGACTCTCCTCTTTTCCGATATCCACTACAAGAAGTTACCGGAAATAATGGGATTTCACACTTCAAAGCCACTATAATCCAAACATTAATGAATTTATTCATTACTTAGCTTAGTTATTTAGATATAATATTTAAAAAATAAAACCATACCCTAAAATGTTTTCCCTCCAATTTATTCATTACTTAGCTTAGTTACTTAGCTTACTGTTGCTATAATGAGTTCGTTAACATACACCCCTTTTAATTAAAAAAAGCTATAATAAGTTAGTTAAAAATGAAAAAAAAAACTGTAATAACTTAATTAAAGAATACAATTAAAAAACACAATGATAAACAGAATATCATAACTTTGTATCTATAAAATTGTATTTAACCTATTTTTATTTGCTTAAAAATTGATCTTTATATCCAATCAAAATTGTATTTTTCAGTTTACAATTCATTCCAAACACATATCAATTGAGAGGTATGGGTGGTGGTTATCCAATTCTAGTTGTACCACAAGGGCCTTCAAGTCATGGACGATCAAACCCTTCTCCAGTGACAACCCCACCTTCCGTAACAAACCCACCCCCCGTTACAAACCCACCTCCCGTCACAAACCCACCTCCCGTCACAATCCCTCAAGATAATGATCCAAATACTTGGACGGATGAAGAGTTGATTTGGGCGTATGACTATACCTTTACTCAACTACAATTTGGGGCACTACATATTGGGGAGGGGCATTATCATCCATTGGCAAACACTCCTACAGTGCCAAACCATCCACCATCTTCAAACCCCCCTCATGTGGAAAACCCCCATCAAACACAAGGAGTACCGAACTAGGCTGAAGGGTACGAAACCGATCCTGGAGCGGAATACGAACCACCCTTGGATGAAGAAATGATTTGGGAACCTTAAAAAAACGTTATTGATGAATGCATCCACCGAAACGACGATGATAATGATTGATTCACCTATGATTCGGTGTTTTGTTTTTGAGTAATATTTAATGTGATTTACTAAATGTTCTATTATGTGTTAGTTATTTTTATTTCAATGTATTTTTGTTTTGTATTAGTTTGAATTTTATTTATCTAGATGCTTCGGTTTTAATTATGTATTAATATAACTTTTTAATTTTAAGGTTATTTAAATTTTAATCATGTATTACTTTAATTTTAGTTGGCTCCCTCTCTTATCTACTTGACCTTAAAAATCAAACAGATATAAATTTAAATATATGTAATTTTTATTTTTTCTTTGACTAACATTGAACATTAATAGGATATGTCTGGTCATTGTATGGTCGACGAATTTTCATCATTGAGAAATGATAGAGCTTGGTATAATCTAACCTTTGTTATGGCCGAACTTATTTGGCATGACGTCGAGGGAAAGAGATTAGTGGTTATTTTTCTTGATCAAAACGTAAGAACATTATTTTATTTTGCTATATGTTATACGAGTTAATGTTTTTTCACCACTAAATGTGTTCTTTTTTTAGAGACAAAAAATTGTTGCGATCGTTCCACAACATTTGATACACCTATATAATGACGCTACATTGATGGGTGGCTTTTTTTTGTTGAATCATTTCCAAATTGAGAATCTCCACTATCATGAGTACCCAAAGTACCATAATTACCTCATAGTCTGTTCGGAGAAAAAAAATCGTCATCAATGAATATACGAAGCTTTTATCACTGGAGCTTACGATTCCAAGAGGTGCTTGTATATATCCGTTGGTGCCTTCCATTATGAAATTGAAGCATGAGAGAAGACCTAAAAAATTTATTGTTGGTACATATAAAATCCCATTCTTTATTTTTTAATTAAAAATAGAAAAGGTTATATATTTAGATATTAGATATGGTGTATACAATTTGGTTGATTTCATTGTAGATGTGGTTGGGAGGATAATAGAAGGTAAACGGGATCGTTGTTGTTTTGAACTTTCTCTTCGAGATAAGACGTAAGTTATTATTTATTAACATATTAGAGACATAATATTTACATCGTATGTAACAAAAAACTAATTTTAAAAGAACTCTAACCCAAAATTGTTGTGTGCAGTGGTCATACAATACAAATGTTTTTTTTCCGCCCTGAAGCCTTCCGATGTTATATGTACCATTCGAGCGGTGCAACGAAAGTCTATCATATACGGATCACGTGTCAAGTTGGTTCACCTACCGGATAGTACGTTATGCTTTAAACATCAACTTTCTAAAAAATTAGTTACATTTAATGGGTCATGTAATTTAATAAAAGTTGTATTTTATTTGTTTTTTCAGTTAATATTTTGAAGTCTACAGAACTGAGTAGGATTACATACGACCCAGATATGATTTTAAATCACCTGTAAGCGTCTAACATTTTTTTTATGTGTCGAAATCTGGTACAGTAGAGGAGAAGATACAAGAAAGTCATAAGCGAACGGATGTATTGGTAAAACAGGAAGAGATACAAGAGACTCCCCACATTTTGTTTTTATTTTTTTGTCCTGCTACTTGACTGTTTTGAACTCTTCTTGTTTTTAATTACATCTACTTCCTTGTTTTGTACTCTTCTTGTAGAAGATCACCAAAGAATCGATAAACTAATAGAAAAACCAGTGCCATCATATCACGAATAAGAAAACTAACTTAAGTACTATACAATATATCACGAGACGACGGATAAACTAACGGTAAACAATTATACTATTGTAAATTGCCACTCCCGCCGCATCTCGCGGGTAAGTGACTAGTATATATATATATATATATATAATGTAAGTATCTTTTATTTAGAAAACTTGGTAAACTCTAACCTCCCGATTTTTTTTTTTTTAAATTTACACATGTTATATACATGTTTTTAAGGGTTTTGGGCAAAAAAAAAAAAAAATCAAAAAAGCGCCGAGTAGATATTTTAAAAAAATAAACAAGTTTTGGTGTAACACATGTTACAGATATGTCTGATGAATGTAACATATGTTACACCAAAACTTGTTTATTTTTTTAAAAAATATCTACTCGGCGCTTTTTTGATTTTTTTTGCCCAAAACCGTTAAAAACATGTATATAACATGTATAAATTTAAAAAAAAACATCGGGAGCTTTGAGTTTCCCAGGTTTTCTAAATTAAAGTGGGTTTTCTATACATCTTTCCCCTATATATATATATAGGGGACCGCTAAAATGAAAACCACCTCCAGTTGTATGTAAGAACCATGAGAACTTTTTATCCGGGGCGAGTTGGACCAAATATTTTTTTTCATAAACGTAGATGCGTGTATTATAAACACATATGTAAAAAAAATTCAAAAAAAAAAACGTCGTGTGTGTAGTTTTGGGCACCACAAGTTTGTGTTTATGGGTACCGTAAAATTTATTTAAAATTTACGGTACCCGTAAACACAAACTTGCGGTGCTCAAAACTACACACACGACATTTTTTTTTGAATTTTTTTTACAAATGTGTTTATAATACACGCATCTACGTTTATCAAAAAAAAAATTTGGTCCAACTTGCCCCGTACGGTGTAGTTCTCATGGTTCTTACAACTGGAGGTGTTTTGCATTTTAGCGGTCCCCTATATATATATATATATATATATATATATACTACTTTATAAAGCATATAGGAAGGATAGAATGGTCATTTGCCACTTTACAAGTCTTTGAAGCCCATTGTACAAACCTATTAAGCACAAAGTGTTGAAAAACCCATTCAACACACGCGGAGCTTGAACCGGATATTCTTGACCCGTATTTTATATTCCGGATCAAATATAATGTTCGTATCTCTCTCCAAACCCTATTCATTTCATTCGGCCGCTCTTGCATTCTTCAAACCCTAATCTTCTTCATCCTCAACCCCCAAAAGCACAAACCTGGTGAAAACCAAACCCCGCAGGACCAAAATTCAAACACTCATCTTCCTTCGTTCACCTTCTCACTCTCTCTCGCAAACAGGAAAGATGACTCAAACCGTATACACAAATCTCAGAAAATCAGGTACTTTTATTTTGTTGGTTCTCCTTTTCTTCCCTGTTTATCTTCCAGTTCTTGCTTTCGTCAGCTCAAGATCATTTTTTGACATTTTCGGTTTGTTTGGTGTAGATGAAGATGGAGTGAGGAAGATGAAGATGACATTACTTTTCAGATCTGAGTCTTTTACATTCAAATCTTATGGGTTTGCGTTCAGATCTGACTGCTTCTACAGTTGCACGTTTCATCTGACTGCTTCTACAGTCTGCTTTGTGGTAGCAGGTTTATCTGGATCTGGATCTGGATCTGGATCTGAATCGATTTAATTTAGGGTTTATCTGGATCTGGATCTGAGTCTTTTTAGGGCTTTGCTGAATCTTCTATTATGTGTTTTAGTATTTGTTTATTTACGGAACATAAATTATTGCAGGCTTTTTATTGATATTGTTGTTGATTATTTCAGTTGGTGAAGACAGAGAGTGCGGCTCTTCTTTTTTGTATGGAGCCTTGCCATAATCTGAATTTCTTGAAAGACATGGAATGGGATCTGGGTTATTGGTGTCCACTTATTGATAATATATGTTTCTTGCAGTAGCTTTGTAAGGTTACCATATAAATTTCTTTATTTATTCTCTGTGTGTGTGTTTATAAAATGAAATGCGAAGTATAGAACCAGGAGGTGATTAGTATGTTTCGTGCAGGTTCCATCTGAAATAGAGCAGCTACAAGCCAGCCGGATCAGGGCTCAGGCCTCAGCAAATCAACAAAGTGTGTTTTGAAGGTTTATGTCGTCGACGATTCTCAAAAGCCTTCTCTTATGGCCATCGTAGGCCAGATCTACGATGTCTCACAACGCTGGTATAATAACATTAGGGTTTAGTTTAATTTTTTATGTTCAATCTATAAATAACACATTCTGTGTTGATTTGTTGTTTTGGATACCGACTTATAGTCAAAATTAGGGTTTAGAACAAGATATAGGGGAATTTTGGTGTATTATTTTGATTTACAATATTGTGTGTTTGGGTTGAGGGTTTAGAAATGAAAATAATATAAATAGTGGTTGTCGGTTCAGATTAAGGGTATGTTAATTTGTTAAACTATTCTCATAGTTTTCTGAATGTGGATTATTAAAGTTATTCATGACAGGTTATATAAAATTTATTTGATTTTTTTGTAGCAGGGCGCTGGTCACCTAGAGGGACATGAACAGTTTGAAAAGGTTCTCACAGGTCTTCTAAGAAGAATTTTGGATGATAACAAGCGTGTGCAGGAGGCTGCTTGTTCGGCTTTTGCAACTCTTGAAGAGGTTCGTATTAATAGTAATAGCTAATAAGTTAATTTCTCTGAAAATGAAAGCATGTAGTTATTACTATTAGTTTTTAATATCAGGAAGCTGCTGATCTTTTGGCACCACGTTTGGAGATCATTTTACAGCACCTGATGTGCGCATTTGGCAAATACCAGGTTGATTCTTAAATTTATTTTCTGAATTAATAAATTAGTGTTTTAGATGAGTGTAAAAAAACTAAATTATTTTGATACGCTTTTGTTTGCTTAATGGTATGTAGAGGAGGAATGTCAGAATCGTTTATGATGCTATTGGTACTTTAGCAGATGCAGTTGGTGACGAATTGAATCAGGTAACAGATAATCATCCAGGTCATTTTTTTATCTTTTACGGTTTACGTGTTTCTTGTAGTTTTCTCTTTATTGAATTTAGTAATTTAGAGGATAAAATTACATTATGAACTTCATTGTGATTTGCAGCCTAAATACCTTGAAATTTTGATGCCGCCTCTAATTGCAAAGTGGCAACAACTTTCATTGAATGGATTGCTGCTTCGGATCTCGAAGACGAAAGTGCTAAATCGGTACGACACCCCTGTTATTTTATCCATTTAATTCAAGTATGTACATCTTAGATTTTTCTTTTGCAGACACCAGAAGCTCATTCAAAGGCCTAGGAGGCACTAAGGGTAAAGTTTCAAACATCAACTAACTCTGCATGACTGTTATAAATATTCGTCATGCATGTTGCATATTGGTTATCATTTCTCTCTGAGTAAAATGCCATTTTCGTCCCTGAGGTTTGGCCAGTTTTGCGACTTTGTCCGAAGGTTTGCTTTTCCCCATCTGAATCCAAAAGGTTTGAAATCTTGCCTTTTTCATCCGGTTCGTTAACTCCATCCATATTTCTATGTTAAGTCAAGGGTATTTCCGTCTTTTTGACAACTTAAAGGGCAATTCGGTATTCGGTCTTTTTACAAAATGTGAAAAAGACCTAATTGCCCTTTAAGTTAACAAAAAAGATGGAAATACCCTTGACTTAACTGAGAAATTTGGATGGAGTAAATGAGCCAGATGAAAATGGCAAGATTTCAAATCTTTTGGATCTAGATGTGGAAAAAGAAACCTTTAGACGAAAGTTGCAAAACTGGCCAAACCTCAGGGACGAAAATGGCATTTTACTCTTTCTCTCTGTACACAACTTGGTTTATATCTGAGTTTATTTGTGTTGGTATGCATAATATGATCTCAGTATGAGTTAATATTATTGTGAAGCTAAATATTAATATGTACAGAATTCATCATGTGTTTTGGTTCCTGGTGGATTCGGTGATCGTGGTGTGAACGGAATGATACTTGCTGCTAAGTATGCCCGAGAGAATAAAGTTCCGTATCTTGGCATTTGCTTAGGCATGCAGATTTTGGTTATTGAGATTTCTAGATCCGTAAGTAGTTTAATGATAACTGTTAATTTTCTTAATATTATATATTCGTAATATAACGATTTTTTTTTCAGATCTTGGGCTGGAAAGGGGCAAATAGTACTGAATTTGATGAGCATGTATGAGTTTGGAAGGACATTTACTGCCGTTTGATTGATTATTTTCTTGATGTTGCGAGAACGGAAGTGGTACATCATACATGGGGTCGACTGGTGGAGCCAGAAGTCGAAGGTTACCGAAATTCAAAATGTAAGTACAATACATTACTTGATGTTGTTCAAGGTCAGCAACAGTTTATATTTACATAATTCTTTATGTCAGTTCAGTTTACGATCTGTTTATCGTATTTTCAGGTGCTGGTTTGGCAAATTTGGTAAACGTGGCGGCTCTCAAGGTGGCAATGGACGGTGCAAAATAGGTTTGTTTTATGGGTTAGTCTAAATGGGTTCGGGTCAGTTTTGGGTCGAACCCATGAAATGGGTGTTTGGGTTGATTTACTGGGTTCGTGGGTTGATCGTTTAGTTACTCAAAAGAATTTTAACGGTGCGACTTAAATTTACGTGGTTTATATACATTTGAACCGAATAAAATGCGCGACTTAAATCTTTGACTTAAAGTTACATGGTTTATATATACAGTTGAACCGAATAAAATGATTACAAAGTTTTGTTATGCAAATATAACTAAAGATACCCAAAGATACCCAAAAACCAACCCGACTCATGCTTTTTGGAGCGACTGCTTAAGGAGACAGGGAAACAGTTATCGCTTCCTCAAGATTATGTACAGTTTACTTCTTTTGTTGAATCAATACTTATCACTGTTAAATGAAATATTATGGTTACACTTGAAGATTTGTGGAATTGTATGAGTTTGGAAGGACATTTACTGCCGTTTGATTGATTATTTTCTTGATGTTGCGAGAACGGAAGTGGTACATCATACATGGGGTCGACTGGTGGAGCCAGAAGTCGAAGGTTACCGAAATTCAAAATGTAAGTACAATACATTACTTGATGTTGTTCAAGGTCAGCAACAGTTTATATTTACATAATTCTTTATGTCAGTTCAGTTTACGATCTGTTTATCGTATTTTCAGGTGCTGATTTGGCAACTTTGGTAAACGTGGCGGCTCTCAAGGTGGCAATGGACGGTGCAAAATAGGTTTGTTTTATGGGTTAGTCTAAATGGGTTCGGGTCAGTTTTGGGTCGAACCCATGAAATGGGTGTTTGGGTTGATTTACTGGGTTTGTGGGTTGATCGTTTAGTTACTCAAAAGAATTTTAACTGTGCGACTTAAATTTACGTGGTTTATATACAGTTGAACCGAATAAAATGTGCGACTTAAATCTGCGACTTAAAGTTACATGGTTTATATATACAGTTGAACCGAATAAAATGGTTTAGTTAGAATCCAACTTCAAGTTATAATCCAAAGACTTTTTTGATACATTATCTTTTAATTAGAATAATATCTTTTAATATATCTCAACATTTTCAAAAAACCAGGAAGTGTCAGGATCTTTTGTTTGACTTTTGTCCTTTTTGTTTTTTTTACTACTTACCGTGTACTGCTTTACATCTACAGCTGTAAAGCAAGATTTTACTGTTGTCTCTTGCTTGCTTCAGTCTCTATAAGTACTTCATCAAGCTCAACACTCCACAAACCCTCAACTACACTCAACTGACGTACTGCTTTTACATCTACTGTTGTCTGAAAGAGAGCATGGTTGCTTCAGTCTCTACAAATACTTCATCAACCTCAACACTCTACAAACACTCAACTGAGACGAATTAAACTTTCAAATTGTAAGTTTATCTCAGTTGAACTAAATCCTACTTTTAAATCTTGCATCAATTAAACCTTCAAAACATCAACGTAACTTCTATTTTACTTCGATTTCAGAATATATTGACTCTTTGCATCTGGATCTTGCGTTGTTTCTCGGCTCTCACATCAAGGTTTCACATTTTTTGTCGGCTTTTTACATCTGCCTCTTGCATTGTTGTAAGTTCTTCCAAATTTCTTGGTTTTTTTTGTAACTTTTAACTGTGGCTTTAACTTTAGAAGGTTGTAAATGTTGAAATAACTGTGGTTTTTGGATCTGTATTGTTTAACTGCCTCTTTGTTTTTTTTTATTAATTAGTTTTTGTTATTAATTCAATGGTTTGGGCTTGAGTCCATTAACATAACCGACCTACTTGTGCCTGCATGATATTATACCCCCATAATCACTTTATCTCTAATAACCAACTCACAAAAACCCTCTTAAACTCATACGTGCGTGCGAAACCCTAAAGCCCCCACCCCCCTGATCACTCGATCTCGATATCTCAACCTCGGTTAGTATCATTATTGCTTTTTCTTATCTTTGTTGACTAATAAGCTATTTTATGGCATGCATGATTGTGATAGAATGATGTTACATAAATTGATGTTACACAAATTGGTCCAATGGCATTGTTGAAGGGTTAAAAGTTGTTGGCCTTGGTATCATAGGTACATGTGAGTTGTCAGAAACCATGTGATAGGGCTTGTGTGTGTGTGCAATTTGTTAAGTTGGCATGTGTACTTGGATTGGATGTAGCAAGATATGTGTTCCCATTAATCGATGTTATGCAGGTATAAGAATAGGGATACTATTGTCGGTCACTTTAGGTAAACTGTAAGTAATTGAACTAAAAAGAGAATAAATATATGGCAGGTATTGGTGAAAATTTGGTAGGTAGAATGAATGGTAATTACCAGAATGGGCCGGTCAACTTTCTAAGGTAATGCGTGATGGGGCTATGGTCTCGAACAAGATGTATTGTTTAACTGCCTCTTTGTTTTTTATTTAATTGAAAGGGTTAAAATCCTGTCAAAATTTTATCGGTTAAAGGTTCATTGTATGATATACCTGTTTCCTAATTGTCTGTTTACATTTGTTTATTTGTCAACTAGGAAAAAAATGTGGTTTTACATACTAAAAAAATTGTACAAACATTTCCGTTCATTAATATAACAGGATCTTTTTCAACTATTTGATACCAATAAATTAAAATTTTATTTCTTTATTTTTAATTAAATGTATTTTTGGACTATTAAACAAAAAAAATTATGACGTAATTTTTTTACAATAGCTTATATTATAGGGTGATTTGCATATATCCCCCTTTAAATCTTTTTTATTGTATATCTACCCAACTCATAAATAATATTGCATATATCCCCTTATTTAATGAAAAAATTGCAAATTTACCCATTGTGATTTATTTTCTTAAAAATGTATTATTGATTGACTCTTTTACCCTTAATTTATATCTATTAATAAGAGAAGTGAAATGAATAGTAGTTTGCTTTGTGGTTTCTTCTGATTGCCCTATTTGGGCGGTCATCTTCTCTGCTTTCTTCTGATTCACCTATTTGTGTGTCATCCTCCCCTTGAGACATGTGGCTTACACCTTTTGCCCCTTGAAAACCCTTGATATGAGAGAGCACGAGAAGAGTGAGAAAGGGAAATGGGAGAGAGAAGAGGGCGGAACGGTCACCGAAGGGTCACCATCGTGACACCGTCGCCGTTGTCGCCACGTTTCAGTGGTGGTTTTGTTGTGGGAATTTTTTCCTAAGAAGAGATAGAACGGGAAGAGAGAGAGAGAGAGAGAGACAAAGGGGAAGGGGAGAGAGAAGATAGAGTAGCGGTGACCAAAGGGTCACCACCGTCACCACCATGGCCACCACAGTTTTTTGTTCGTGATTTGTTCCGATTGACCTATTTGGGAAATCATCCTCTCTTGAGACGTGTTTTCTATCTTTATACCTTAGCCCTCCTAAAGAAGAGGTCGGGGCGGTGACCGGAGGGTCACCACCGGTGGATTCAGACCGTCTTGGCGGCGGCGATTTTTAAACCCTGCGATGATGTTGGCTTGCTACCCGGTATGGCAACTTCGGTTGCAACCGTCACGCCACTGAGTGGGTTCAACGGCGATGATGATCTTTTCAGATCTGAGTCGATTTGTATTGGTATTTTCGTTTTGCTTTCTGAGATTGATTAGATAATTGTGTTAGTAGTGGTGGTCATGTTGTTGTTGGTCGTGATATTGGTGGTGGTTGTGTTAACAGTAGCTGTGAAAAGGCAGGCAGGCTTTTTTTTATGTTTGTGTTGAATAGTACAGGCTGTGTATATGTCGATTTGATGCGGATTTGAAACAATGTCCGACAATGATGGCCGCTTGCTACTTGGCGTGGCGATTTTTAAACCCTGCGATGATGTTGGCTTGCTACCCGGTATGGCAACTTCGGTTGCAACCGTCACGCCACTGAGTGGGTTCAACGACGATGATGATCTTTTCAGATCTGAGTCGATTTGTATTGGTATTTTCGTTTTGCTTTCTGAGATTGATTAGATAATTGTGTTAGTAGTGGTGGTCATGTTGTTGTTGGTCGTGATATTGGTGGTGGTTGTGTTAACAGTAGCTGTGAAAAGGCAGGCATGCTTTTTTTTTTTTATGTTTGTGTTGAATAGTATAGGCTGTGTATATGTCGATTTGATGGGGATTTGAAACAATGTCCGACAATGATGGTCGCTTGCTACTTGGCGTGGCAACTCCGTTTGCAGCCGTACCAGCGCTGAGTCGTATTTGGCGATGATGAAGTGCCATTCTGGGCCTTTTCGCTTTGTCACGAGTCGAATGGTTTTGTAGTTTTCGTTTTATATAGGCCTTTTCGCTTTTTTTTTACCCATCAATAAGTTATTTATTTAGAATGTTGAAATACATATGTACATGTTATATGTTTTGTTCATCTTATTCCTATGTATATTTGTTTTTTAATGCCATTACACTTACATTTGGTTATTTATTAATATATTAGACTATCCTATTTTCATGAGATTTGTTGTGGGAACACATGAATAGTTGAATGGCTAATGATTTATTTGTCATTTATGAACACATGAATCATAAAAAAAGTTATGTTGCATACGTGGGTACAACTATTTCATAAGAGGTAGAAAGGGAGAGAAAAATCGTTGCTTTGAACTTGTGTAAACGCCGATTAACCCGCTGGCTCCGCCGCGAAGCGCGGGCGGAAAAAGTCCTAGTTCTATTAATACCTTTAAAAGTTTTCTATATTTTAATATTTATCTATTTTTAACTTTTTTTGTTATTTTTTTTACCAAATTGTGTTTTTTAACGGTGGGCTAATTAGATTTTTTTTGGTCTTTTTCTTATCTTGCATTTTTACTAGGTTTCTCTTTTAGATGTTTGTTCATTATATAAAGACATGAAATATTTTAAATTATTGCAAAGTGTGATAAAATCTAAACTAAACTTAAGACCACAACACTGTTCTTCCCCGTATTCATCCAGTATCAAAACTCAAAGCCCAGAATAAAAACACCTTCTTTGATCTTCATTTTTTAAACCCATTCCAAGAGCACCACACATCAACCAAGCAATCCCAACATTTGCCGAAAAATAAGAACAAATAATACCTAGAAAATGTCAACTGTTACCCAATATAACCATGCCATTACCAATTACCAATCAGCAATCAGCAAAATGAACAAAAGGTCATTCTAAGACCCAACAATCTGTTTCAAATAGTATCACAAAGAGTGTTAACTGTTAGTATCAAAAGGTCATTCTCAACTGTTATCAAAATCGCGGAATCGAAAAGGACTACTAACGAGGAACAGTTGTCTAATGGCTGTCATCTAAAACCAAATAAACCGATTGAACCTGAAATCATAAAAGCCGACAGAGAGAATAGAGGATTAATGAAAAGTCGCATGTATGATTTCATGTAGGACAAACATTTGATTACGATGTTAACATTAAATTTAGTATGCAAATATTCACTCAAATTAGTGTTAATATTTTTCATTGTAACCATTTAAATTGATGTATTTTTACTTTATAGACTTACAAAATCTTTATCTTTTTAAATATTTAAAACGCTAATATATGTTTTTAGATTTTAATAATTAATATATGATTATAACAATTAATATATTAGTACACAAGTATAAAAAGTAAGTAGTCAAATAAATTGGATACTCTAAATTCAAGTATTATCTATTTGTCTTTTTGTATTTTTCAGTTTACAAATCACTCCAAACACATATCAATTGAGAGGTATGGGTGGTGGTTATCCAATTCCCGTTGAACCACTAGGATCAACAAACCATGGACGATCATCCCATCGCCATTTAAACCTTCCTGATTCAAACCCTCTAACTTCAAACCCTGAAGTTAGAAACCCTTTTCGTCCGGTGGCAAACCCACCTCCGGTGTCAACTCCACCTCCGGTTTCAACCCCACCTCCGGTTTCAACCCCACCTCCAGTGGCAAACCTTGAACATGATGATCCATTTGGTTGGACGGATGAAGAGTTGAATTGGGCGTATGACTATACCTTCGCTCAACTACAATTTGGTGGACTACAAATTGAGGGGTGCCATCGTCCGGTGCCAAACACTCCTATACGGCCTATGCATCCTCCACTTTCAAACCCCCCTTATGTGGAAAACTACAGTCAAACACAAGAACTACCGACCTGGGCTGAAGGGTACGAAACTGACCCTGGGGCGGTTTACGAACCACCATTGGATGAAGAAATGGTTTGGGAACCTTAGAACAACTTTTATGATGACTGTAGTTTTTTTTTTCTCGAATTAGTTTGAATCTTAATTATGTAACTTTTAATTATGTATTAGTTTAAATTTAAATTTGTTGTTGTTTAATTTTAATCATGTTTTAGTTTAAATTTAATTTCTGGAGTTTTTATTTTTTTAGTTAACTAACATTGAACACTTAATAGGATATGTCTGATCATTTTTCCGTTGAAGAATTTTCATCATTGAGAAATGATAGAGCATGGTATAATATAATCTTTGTTAAGGTGGAGTTTATTTGGCATGACGTCGATGGAAAGAGATTAGTGGTTATATTTCTTGATCAACACGTAAGAACATTATTTTAATTTACTTTGTGTTATACGAGTAAGCGTTTTTCCACCACTAAATTTCTTTTCATTTTAGAGACAAAAAATTGTTGCGTTCGTCCCACAACATTTGATACACAAATATAATGACGCGTCATTGATGGGTGGTTTTTTTTCCTTGAATCATTTCCAAATTGAGAATCTCAACTATCACGAGTACCCAAAGTACCAGAATTACGTGTTAGTTTGGTCCGAGAAAAAAATTGTCATCAACGAATATACACAGCTTTCTTCACTTATGCTTACGATTCCAAGGGGTGCTTCTTTATATCCATTGGTCCCTTCCATTATAGAATTGAAGCATGACAGGAGACCTCAAATGGATATTGTTGGTACATATAAATTCTCTATCTATAATTTTTATTAAATATATAAAACTTTATATATGGTCTATACGATTTGACTGATTTGGTTTTAGATGTGGTTGGGAGAATAATAGAAGGCAAACGTGATCGATGTTGTTTTGAACTTTCTCTTCAAGATAAGACGTACGTTATTATTTATTATTAACATATTACAAACATAATATTTACGTTATATGTAAGAAAATATTATTATTAAAAGAACTTTAACCCAAAATCGTAATATACAGTGGTCACACAATACAATTGTTTTTGTCTGCCCTGAAGCCTTCCGATGTTATACGTTCCATTCGAGCCGTGCAACAAAGGTCTATCATATATGTATCACGTCTCAAGTTGGTTCATCTACCAGATAGTATGTTATGCTTTACACATGAACATTCTAATAATTAGTTAGATTTAATGGCTCATGTAGTTTAATAAAAGTTATATTTTATTTGTTATTTCAGTTAATATTTTGAAGTCTACGGAGTTGAGTACGATTACGTACGAACCGGATATGGTCGAGGCACGAGATATTTAAATTATGGATCGTTATCCAAGTTTGTGTTTAAGTTAGAAACATTTGGTGTTGTTATATGTTTAGTTGTTGAATATTAAAGTCTCTCTTGGTGTTTCGTGTTTTGCTTTTTGTTTCCCTCATATTGATGTAATTGTAGAAGTATACTTTACTTTGTTATTACAAGTATGTTATATTACTTGATTTACATGTAATGGTTACACCTATTTTTCACCAAACTATAATCTTCTTAGATTGGACAACTAAATAATCATTATCTGCCTTAAACGAAGGTATAACCATGGCTGACCTTCCTATTCATACAATCGTGTTTGAGATATTAACGAGGGTGCCAGCAAAGGATGTAGGTCGTTCTAAGAGTGTATGTAAGCAATGGTATGCGTTACCGTCAACACAAGATTTCGTAAGGATACATTGTTCTCGCTCATTAGTTTCATCTAACCAGAGAGTTCTACTAATTGACGACCTACGTGCTCTGTTCGTCTGATCATCTCTAAATCCAATGACTATGGGCCAAGCTCCATAGTTACATTTCCATTCCATCACCAAAATAATGATGTCTCAATACTTTCACATTTGAATGGATTGTTGTGTGTTTGCTTGAATCATACATACAAGCTGCTTCTTTGGAATCCAACAACTACTGCTTTCAAGCGTTTGTCAACTCCTGATTCTCATGGATTCTATATAAATAACCTTGATGCCGTTGGTTTGTACGTTGACGCTCACGATGATTACAAGGTCTTGCATATAAAGCGTAGGAGTGGTGTATTTGGTGTCTATGTTTATTCTAGGGAAGTAGACTCTTGGAGAAATGTTCCTTTCATAACAAGAAAAGAGTACCTAAGCCCTCATTTCAATTGGTCAGCTGGCACATTTTGTGGTGGTACTCTATATTTCACTGTTTGCGAATGTTGGCTTGGAGGTACGAAAAGAGTGATTTGTTTTGATGTTAATTCGGAGCAGTTCAAGGAGATAAGCTTTCCACCCGTTCCTTCTATAGGAATGGTTCAAGGTGTTTTAGTGAATGTAAAAAATGAGCTTCACATGTTTGCTAGCACTGGCATGTTTGAGATGACAATTGACCTATGGACGCTACAAGGGGATTACTGGATTAAGGTCTTATCATGTCCTCCGATCCCCCCGATATCATTGTCATTGTGGTGCGATATAACACATTATGTGACAAATGGTAATTGGTTTGTGATGACAAAATTAGGGAAGTTGTTTACAATAGAAATGGATATGAAGCCCTTCGAATGTTTTTATCCCGTTTCTTGGTTTCGAGGTTTTAAGGGTGCGGTGTTTGTGGAGACCATTGTTTCACCAAGTATTTAGATTGGCTTTCACTTAATGTTATCATTATGTATGTCAATGTTTTAAGGATTTGTTTTTTTTTTCTCTAAGTCACGATATTCGGTTTAAGTCATGTATTTTAATGTTATCATTATGTATTTCAATGTTATCATTCGGTTTGTTTTTCTGTAAGTTATGTGTTGGAATGTTGTAATGATTTGAGAATTTCATCATCTATGATAACTCTCTTTTATTTAATTTGCAAGGTATTTGTCATTTTATCAATTCACAATGACTAATGGACAACCAAACCCTCGTAATCATGCTTCTAGCTCGAGTGCATCTACTAAAGCTGAAAAACGAAAAGAGTATCAAAAAGAGCGCTGAAAGATCCATGGTTTTCTAAATTTCTTTTAAGAGTCGGCGATGGAACTGAAGAACCAATCGAAGGAAACTATATCCGCATACCCGATGACATGACAATTCAGTGCAACAACAGAGAAAACGCTATAAAAGAATTGATCCATGCCATCTTTCCATCAATTGAAGATAATGTATATTCTTCAGATTATATAATCTCTAGAGCAATATTGTCCACTAAAAATGATAGTGTTGACGAGATTAATAATCAAATGATTGAAATTTTTCAAGGGGAGGAAAAAGTTTATTACAGTTTTGATGAAGCTGAAGACGATCAGCGCAACTTCTATCCGGTCGAGTTCTTAAACTCGCTAAATGTTAGTGGTTTGCCGCCTCATAAGCTTCGTTTAAAAATTGGATGCCCAATAATATTGTTACGTAATATCGATCCATCACATGGCCTGTGTAATGGCACGCGGTTGATAAGTAAGGGTTTCATGCGAAATGTTATTGATGCGGAAATTGCAGTCGGTCAACATGCCGGAAAAAGAGTTTTTTTGCCAAGAATCCCTCTAACCCTTTCTGAAGATGACATGTTCCCATTCAAGCTGAAAAGAAAACAATTTCCAATTCGACTTAGCTTTTCCATGACGATTAATAAAGCTCAAGGTCAAACAATTCCGAACGTTGGTATTTATCTACCGGATTCTGTATTTTCACATGGACAACTTTATATCGCGTTATCAAGAGGGATTTCAAGACAAAGTACGAAGGTGTTGGTACATCTCGCCAAAGAATTCAAACAACGCGGAGTTTACACATCAAATGTTGTCTACCAGGAAGTGTTGCGTGATTAATTAATCGCATCCGTATCAAAACGAAGGTAAGTTAGTAGATTTTGTGCCTTATTTGCTTCCAGAAATTACTTTTTAATTACTATTTTAAAGCACCTGTAAGCGTGTAACATTTTTTTATGTGTCGAAATCTGGTACAGGAGAGGAGAAGATACAAGAAAGTCATAAGCGAACGGATGTATTGGTAAAACAGGAAGAGATACAAGAGACTCCCCGCATTTTGTTTTTATTGTTTTGTCCAGCTACTTGACTGTTTTGAACTCTTCTTGTTTTTAATTACATCTACTTCCTTGTTTTGTACTATTCTTGTAGAAGATCACGAATAAGAAAACTAACTTAAGTACTATACGATATATCACGAGACGACGGATAAACTAACGGTAAACGAGTATCCTATTGTAAATCGCCACTCCCGCCGCATCGCGCGGGTAAGTGACTAGTATATATATATATAATGTAAGTATTTGGAGAAAACCCTCTTAATTGAGAAAACCTAGGAAACTATAACCTCAAGACATTTTTTTTTGAAAAAAATTACACATGTAATATACATGTTTTTAAGGGTTTTAAGAAAAAAAATAAAAAAAGCGCCGACCATTTTTT
The DNA here is from genome assembly GCA_030545235.1 of Helianthus tuberosus. Classification (NCBI taxonomy): domain Eukaryota; kingdom Viridiplantae; phylum Streptophyta; class Magnoliopsida; order Asterales; family Asteraceae; genus Helianthus; species Helianthus tuberosus. The sequence continues at coordinate 132,866,479 of CM060351.1, read as the reverse complement.
TTTAATAAACAAGTTTTGCGCAACGCGAATGTAACATATGTTACACAAAAACTTGTTTATTTTAAAAAAAATCTGGTTGGCGCTTTTTTGATTTTTTTTTTGCTCAAAACCCATAAAAACATGTATATTACGAGTGGGTTTTCTATTTATCCTTTCCCTATACATATATATATATATAGAGAGAGAGAGAGAGAAAGAGAGAGAGAGAAACGGGATCAGGAGAAAACGCCCTAAAGTGTGAGAACGCATCCTGATGGAACACGTGGCACGAGATACAATCAGGGTGCGAGTGACCTTTTTGTCTTTTTAATCTTCTTTTTTCTCATTTTCGTGTGTCACATGCTGCTTCTTTTTTTGGCGTCTAATATTATTTTGACGTAATTAGATTCATTATCTACCTGGCGTTTTACTTTTTTTTTTTTTTGGATTTGTATCGTTGAATTAATTGTTTTGTGTCACATAGATAACTTTTTTGGCGTTTTGGCGTGTCCCAGGTCAATTATTTGGCGTTGTTAATAATTCATTATCATTCATTAATATTTTCATCAGATTATAATAAGACGAAATCAAAACAAACTAATAGTCTTCTGTGTATGGGATTACATCAGAGATGTATCCATCGCTTTGTTCATCACTTTCTTCAGATTTATCATCATCATATTGTGCATTGGCGTATAACGCCATCATATCGTCTCTTCTTTGCTGCAGCCTATACATAAATATCATTACAGCCCTGGATCTTGCATCGTTTGAAGGTGCTAAATTATAGAGTTGTTCAAGGAGATTTAGCCTCTCTGTCTTCAACATTTCCTCCATCGGCAATGAATATTCCACCACGTGTCCATAAGTCACTTCAACCATTCCTGCTTCTTGATGCACCACTCAACTGCTAACTATTGGTAGAGGAGTATCGTCAATATCATCATCATCATCATCATCATTTTCTGCTGGAAATTTTCTCTCCAGTCTTCTTATTACCGTTCGGGTTCTTTCACAATCGATGGCCATTGGAACCCCAAGGGCCAGAATATCCCTCTGAACACCTTCATCCATACTAAGTATGGCTTTGATTGTCTTAAACTTCACCCTTCTCATATCAAAGAACTTTAGGATGAAACGTATCTCCGACCTTTTAAACCTCCATGCAATAACCTTGGCCATTTTTTTAAGTTTTATGGCGTTTTGGACAATATGTGGCATTTAGATAATGTGTAGAGTGTTTAAGTTGTGTTTACATGTTCTACTTTTATAATGAATTCAACAGGTAATTATGGCGTTTTGAAAAGATAAATAAATTCAATTTCCCATGGAGTGGCTTTTAATATAATAAATGTTAGTAATAAAGTTTCCGTCGCTTCAGTTTACTGTTTTGTAGTTACTATTTGTTCAGCTTCATCTGTTTATCGTTTTAGTTTACTGTTTGTAGCTACCTTTTTGAGATTTTGGCGTTTTGTATTTTTAATGTGGTTTAGATAAAGATGACACTTTGTTCTATTCTTTTGTACCTTGTTTTATACTTTTTTTTTAGATTTAATAATACTTGTCCAAAGTAATTTTATTATAGTTGGAGAGTTTCTGGGCGTTTTATTGCATGATGGCGTTTCACAAGCATTTGCTTGTTTGGCGTTTTATTATATATATATATATATATATATATATATATATATATATATATATGAGAAATAGTGTATTTGTTTTTTGCTGAAAATTACATAACAAACAACAGAAAAAGAAAATTAAAAAAGAAACAGAAACAATTCATCTTCCAAATCTTCACTGTCACCAGTCTCTTTCTTCTTTGAAACATCTTCACTGGCGTTTTGACTTTGGTATGATTCATTTGTTTTTTTTGTTGTTGTTGAAGTAGTTTGTTTGTGGATGTTGGGAAGCACAAAATGACATGGGTTTTTTTGTTTGAAGTTTATCTTTATCTTCATCTTTATCTTCAACCCACTCTTCATTGTCATCCGTCTCTTCATGTCATTCAAATATATATCAAGAAGAAAGCACAGAAAATGACATAAGTCTGTCATCAGTCTCTTTTTCTTGAAGATTTGCCCATCTCATGCAGCAAAATGTTATTGATTACACCCCTCAGCTAACAATCCATTCTGCGAAACTTCGCGTAGAACAATATTGAATATACAAGAAACGATGCTTGCCATTTTTGGCGTTTTACTGAGAAAATAGTATATCTCAAAGAAACGTCAATTGGAATCTTTGATGTTTCTAAGATGAATCGTATATAGTAAGATATGGCATTTTGGGTTTGGTGTGGTTATTAGAAGGTCTGAGATGTTGTTTATATAGAAACTTTTTGGCGCGTATTTTAGGCGAGATTTTATTATAATAAATGCTTGTAATTAAGTTCCGTCGTTTTAGTTATTGTTTGTTCAGCTTTATCGTGTAAAAACAAAGTTTGGCGTTTTATATTTAATGGCGTTTAGATTAGGATGATATGTGCTTTGTATTTTAAGGTGGGAATTTAATGGCGTTTTAATCGTGAGTTTGGCGTTTTGTGTAGAGAACTCTAAAGACGTTTTTACCCTTAATGAAGCGCACCCACGTAATAAACATGATGTTATTTACGAAAACACCACCGGGCCAATCTAGCCCATAGATTGTTTTGATCGGACGATCCATAAGCGTTCTCACTGTTCTCACACTTTTCACCGTTTTCCCTAAATCCTGACCCTATATATATGCCAGGATCATTTCAGAACCATAAATATTTACAGAACTTGCAGAACTCTTAATAAACAATCTTTTTATTTATATAGTTTTATGTTTAGGATAATTTTATCATTTATTATGTGTATTTTTACGATTACATACATGTTAAGAGTAATTTTATCATTTTTTATATGTAATTTTATAATTACACAAATGTAAACTAGTTTTTTTTACATATATGTAATTAGTTATGACACATATGTATAATTTTGGCAATTAAACATATGTAAATTACTTTTAACATGTATGTAATCAAAGAAATACATATAATAAATGATAAAAAGATCCTAAATACAAAAACTTATATATAAAATGATTGTTTATTAGGAGTTCTGAAAGTTTTGTAGTTATTTAGAGATCTGAAATGAACTCGACCATATATATATATATAGGGGACCGCTAAAATGAGAACCACCTCCAGTTGTAAGAACCGTGAGAACTTTTTGATCCGGGGCGAGTTGGACCAATTTTTTTTTTCATAAACGTGGATGCTTGTATTATAAACACATTTGTAAAAAAATTCAAAAAAAAAATGTCGTGTGTGTAGTTTTGAACACCACAAGTTTGTGTTTACGGGTACCGTAAATTTTAAATAAAATTTACGAGTCCCGTAAACGCAAACTTTGGGTGCTCAAAACTACACACCCGACATTTTTTTTTTGATTTTTTTTTTACAAATGTGTTTATAATACATGCATCTACGTTTATGAAAAAAAATTTTGGTCCCCCTCGCCCCATACGGTGTAGTTCTCACGGTTCTTACAACTGGAGCTGGTTCTCATTTTAGCGGTCCCCTATATAATATATATATATATATATATATATAGAGAGAGAGAGAGAGAGGATAAGGATCCGTTAAGAACCACTCTTTATTGAGAGAACCGTGAAAACCAATATGGACACAACTAAAAATACCTAAAAAATTAAAAACACACAAATATAATTTTTTTTAGAAAAACGCTACATTTAGTCACTAAAAAAATAAAAAGTGAACAACAGTACCGATACACATGTGCATACGCATGCACATTTGCAGCGGTACATGCACATGTGCATCCGTACTATTGTTCTTTTTTAATGATGAAATTAAGTGTTATTTTATAAAAAAAAATTGAACACAAAAAGTACCGTTGCACATGTGCATTGGTATTGTTGTTCAATATTTTAGTGACAAATTTTAGCGATTTTTAATAAAAATACAAAAAATCATTTTTATCATTTAGTTGTGGGGTTTCGCTTTATGGTTTAGTTTTTAGGATTTAGCTTGGGTGGGGTGGGTGGGGGGTTTAGGTTTTTGGGGGTGGGGGGTTAGGTTTTTGGTGGGTGGGAGGTGTGGGCGGTTAGGTTTTTTTTTTTTTTTGGGGGGGGGGGGGGTGGGGTTAGGTTTTTAGGGGTAGGGGTTATGTTTTTATTTTTGGGTATTTTGGTGAGCTATAGTTTTTTTTAAAGGGGGGGGGGGAGTGTGTAGTTTAGGTTTTGTGTGGTGGGGTGGGGTGGGGTGGGGGTTTGGGTTTTGTGTGGTGGTGGGTGGGTTTTATTTTGTTGTGTTCACATTGGTTCTTGTGGTTCTCACAATAAGAGTGATTATCAAATGAACCCTACCATATATATATATATATTGGGGCAGGATTTAGGGAAAACAGTGAGAATTGTGAGAACGCTTCTGATCCGTCCAATCAAAACAATCTATAGATTAGATTAGCACGGTGGCGTTTTCATAAATAACATAAACTTTTTAAAGTAGACGCGCTTCAATAAGGGCAAAAGGTAAATGTGCATCTACAAAACACATCAAACGAGACCGAAATATATATTCTTCCCAGAGAAACCTCCCCAACTCCTACGGAAAACGCGAAAACCCTAGAAAACGCGAAACCACAAATAATATGGCTTCTAAAGATCAAACAAGATCCAGAGGCAATAAACATAGTGAGTTAACTTAGATTTACATTATGTTAGTTTTATATTTTTTTGGCGTTCTAATTTTATCAATAAATGTGGAGTTTCTATGTGTGTGGAAGAGGAAGAGTCATCTGCTCCAAAACGCCAAAGAACCACCGAGCAAAGAAAGAAGACTACAACAAAACATGGTACAGATGGTTACTTTTTATGATGTTTTTTTGTAAAAGTCGATATACCATGTAATATACTTTGATAGTTTGTTACTAAACGCCAAAACATGTATCGTTTGTATAATATTGTTTAACTGTATGAGAACGCCATTTTACATATATCATTTGTGTTATTAAACGCCATGTATCATCTGTGATCGTCTTATTGAACAACATATATCATTTGTGTGTGTTATTAAACGCCATGTATCATTTGTGTTATTAAACGCCATGAAAAACTAAAACGTCATGGAAATTAATCATGTTTTATAGGCGAAGAGGGGTTGAGAGTAAGAATAAATGTGCACACCGGCAAGGCCCAAAACGCCAATAAGAGGAAGGCCTTAAGTCAGGATGATGAGGTTGAGGAAGAACTGTTTTATGAGTTCAGTGGGGCTAGGGTTTTGTCAATGGTAAAACCTACAAGCTTGACTACTTAGTTTATAAATCAAAATCAAAATCAAAGACATGCAGTAGAAAATATGGGGTTTGGTGCTGCACTAAGGATGAAAAATAGATAGCATACCCACAATGCTTGGGTACTAGTTGGTTGAAAATTACAATGAAAGAACAAACAACCTAAATGTTTGCAACCATACGATACATATCAATGAATAATTGATAAACCTTTAACGGGTATACCGAATGGAGAGGTAGCCGTGCAGGGGAAAAGAAGGTCAATAACTAATGACCAAGTAGTAACTGAGTAGAGAGCACGGTTCAAAGGGACTGCCTGGATTAGCAGACCAAGTGTGAAGCTCTACTTTGATGACATCTTTCCTGAGATGGACAGCTTAGAGAAACTTCTGCCTAAATTTCCTTGTAGCATTCTTCACTATAATTGGGCATGCAAGTGATAATGTGGTTGTCAACCAATAGTTCTTGCACAACGGTAACAAAACGTTCAAATAAACCAACTGATCTGGTGTGATTATCTCATCCAATGCTTGCAACACGCCAAAACTACATGGTCTCCAAAAAAACATTTCACTGGGCCCTTGATCATACTTGCGGTAAGAAAAAAAATTCCCTATATAATAGTTTGCACAAAATAACAATTTAAAAATTAAAAATGTGTTGTGCTACAGCTTGCCTTGGTGAATGATGCTTGCAATAGAAAAAGATTGGAACGAAAAGAAGGATAGCCGATTGAGTGGGTTACAATGAGAACTCTTGACATGTTTGAGGGTGCACTGGCAAAATGCCATGATTGCAAAAAAGTTAAAAAGAAAACTGTTAAGAAGGCTAAGGAAGCCACACCCAAGACAGCAGAAAAAATGCAGGTTGTTGATGAAGAAGATGTTGATTGTGATGAAGTTGAGAATGAAGATGAAGATGATGTTGGCAATGTTGATGAGCATGCTGATAATGATGATGATGGTGGTTTTGATCATTATGATTATGCTGAACTAGACCCTGAAGTGCAAAACACATGCACATTAATGATGAGAATGAGATGATGAGAATGAGAATGAAGAGGCTTTGATTCAAAGGATTGTGGCTAAAGATATAGAAAGCTAGAATAGGATGTTTGAAGTTTCTGCATCAGGGAACCATGCTCTGGTCAGAGCACTAACACCGTATAAAGACCATGGTGCTGATGAAGAACAACAAAACAATGAAACTAAAGAGGTGTGTTGTTCGAATAATAAGTTTAACAAAAAACACAAAACGCCATACTTAATAAATTCCTTTTTTTATTTAACAGGCAATGGCTGATAAGTTGGATGGGGCATACAAAGAATTGGAATATTGTTACAATAAAATGAACACATTGTCAAAAAACAGTCAAAGATTGAACATCCAAACAGCCTCTTGGTACACATTAAATACTCACAATGTCTGACATTGTTGGAGAACATATCAAAATTTGTTGATGAAAACACCAAGGAAGTGGCAACTAAGAGAGAAGAAGGTGAAAATGAAGGTAAGGTTGAAAAAGAAGTTGAAGGTGGAAAGGAAGTGGAAGTAGGAGGTGAAAATGAAGGAGAAGGGAAAGAGGAGATGGATGGAAAACAAAACGCCATAGAAGTGGAAACAGTTGATGAAAACGCCAATGAAGTTGAAAAGGGAGGAGAAGGGTAAGGGGAATGAGAAGGGGAAGGGGAAGGGGAAGGGGAAGGGGAAGGAAAAGGTGAATGGGAGATGGCTGGAGACCAAAACGCCAAACCCTCAACTGCTACACCAACCCACATAAATGACGATGCTCATCATGAAGATCAAAGGGGGATTGGGGGTGGTGATGAGAATACTATATTCTCAGATGAAGATATAAACGAAAATGATATTGAAAGCCGGTTTTGTGATTTCAAGACACTTGAATATCACATTTCCATATATAATGGGGAAAAATAATTAAAAGGAGTATTGCTGAGGTTTTTAGAACTGCTGGGACAAGAACTAAAACAAATGATTGAACTAAAAGAAGGTTTAGATTGTCCAAAGATAGTGGATCAAATGATTAAAGCTATAAAGAACCATATGAACCCTGCTAAAGAGACCCAAAAAATGCATGTATTTGATACAACACCAAACACCCCCCCCCCCCAACAGAAACACAATACAATCAGGGTGAACTAGAAAAAACTGAAGGGGAGATGGTGAAGAAAAGTGTTGACCAGCAAGGTGCGGTGGTTGATAAAACACCATGTCAGGAGCCACCATCTGCAGGTGGGAAGAACCTCTTGCAAACTTTTGAAGAAGAAAAGACACCCCAGAAACCCCAAGATGAAAACGCCCCCAACACATCACCAACCAAAACGCCAAGTAAGGCAGATGTGCAGGAGAAGGGTGATGAGGACAAAACACCAGACATCACAAAGTTGATGCAAGATAACACAATTCTAAACCCTGAAAAGCTGCCTGGTGATGAATAAGATGATCAAGATGATGAAAATAAAAAGGAAAAGACTATGGAAGAAAAGGAGAAGAGAGAAACAAAAAAAGAGTTTGACATGTTTGTCACCTTATGTCAGGAGGTAAGAGGTTATAAATGTACCAAGGGCGACCCAAGAAACCAACGTTGCCACATACATATTCACTAGATGTGGTGATTGGCTATATGTACACTTCTCTCACCTAAAAACGCCAAACTTTGCATTTGTTACGTTAAAAATATACATGCATATGCATGTAAACACTCAAAACGTCATGTCTTATATTAGAATGAGTTTGGATAACTAAAACGCCATATGCTGTTTTTTGAAGAGTATCGTGTTCAAGATTCAAGGACAGTTAGAACTCTCAAGGGTGATTTGTGAGAGCATGAGACCAGGATTATATGCACATGTCGCCATTGTTCAATGTTGGGGGAATATCCTGAACTATGAAGAAAGATACATGGCTCTAGAAGCACCCTTAAGATTATTTTGCACAGAAATATTGTTGGTAACTCTTTTGCTATATTTATGAAATTATATTATGACTTTGTTTTGTTGTTAAAAATGTGGTTCCTCAAAATTACAGAATACTCCCTCATATGAAAAGAAAAAAAGTTATTGATGTAAAGAATTCAACAACAACATAGCAAGGGTTTTGAAAAACGCCGGTTTCAAAGAAGACCGGAAAGATAGAAACATAAATGAATATGAACTAGTCTTTGTGCCAATAATATGGGCAAGACATTTCTATGTTGTCTGCTTCAATCTAAAACACAGCAGAGTTGATGTATTGGATAACAATGCTAAAGAGGATAAACTCAGCATCGAAGACAAGTATCGTGGATGGGTGGGAATGTCGGTAAGTATCTTAAAAGCATTGTTTGTAGAAACTATGTTGACAAAACGTCATACTAATATATGCAAAAATATGAAACTGCAGCATGATGCTTTTGCAAACTACTTGCGTATTAAAAAACACTCAATGGCTAGGATCATGAAGTCGGCGCCCATTGTCAGACAACCGATGGATTAGAGGACAACGTCTAACGTTATCGACTGTGGGATTTTTTCAATGAGGCATATGGAAACGTATATGGGGCAGATGGCTGGTTGGGCATGTGGTCTGACAAAAGAAGATGCCGAAAATCAACTACAGCAAAGACAGCTAAATGACCTAAGGATGAAGTACATTGCAAAAATCTTGCTGCATAGCGAAAATGAAAACAGAAGACAAGTGGTCAAAACTGTAAGAAAATTCTTGGGTTTAGGGGGAGAAAAATAAAAGAATTGTATAAAACAGGACACAAGAGAATAGAAGAAAGGATGGAGCTATATGTAGATTAGCTTAAATGCTATGAATTGCTTACATTTTATAATTTTAATGCTGACTAATGTATTTTTCTTTTTAGACTATCCACCTACTTGTTTCGTTATGAGGTTTTCGATAATATTTTTGCCTAAATGTGAGAAATCCATGAAAACGCCATGATGAGTAATCCATAATGAAAACGCTATTTGTTGAATAATAAATAATAAGATATGTTACTGTCTTCATAAAACATGTTAATGAAAATGCCATGATTTGAATAATTAGCAAATAGTAACCACGTGTAAAACGTCATTGATCAATAAAATAAGCATATATTAGAACCTAAACGACAGTTAACATTAATATTTAAAACGCCAAATATTGAATATAGGAAGAACGCCGTTGAAACATAACCGACATTTCAAAAATGATGAAAAAAAAACACCATTGAAACAAGTAAAAAAAAGAACAAAACGCCATATCTTTTGAATATAGGTAGAACGCCAATGAAACATAAACGCCATTTCAGAAAAGAAGTTACTTTGAAAAAAAAAACGCAATTGAAACAAGCATAAAGAACAAAACGTCATTTCTATTGAAATTTTGTTTGAAACGAAATTATAACGCCATTTATTAAGGGGAATGTGGACAATGACAATTGTGCCCCTGCATATCATTTAGCGCCCCCTGCCACATGTTCGACTAGGATCCGTTTTCGCCGTTTTCACACTTCCAACTGTTTTCTCCTGATCTCGTTTCTATGTATGTGTGTATATATATATATATATAGGAAGTTTAAATGAGAAGAAATTATTTGTGTGAGTATATTAGTAAACTTACATAATCATTAATATGTAGTTTTATCCTTTTTAATAGCTAAATTATTTTCAAAATATATATTTTCGAAAAAAAAACAATCAATTTAGAGTGTAAGATAAATTATGAGGCGTGTAAGATAAATTACGTGTTCTGTAGGATAACATGTAGGATAAATTCGATGTGGGTAAGATAAATTTCAATATGTATAGGATAAATTTCGAAATATGTCGAATAAATTTTAATGTGTGTAAGCAAAAAAAATTAATGTGGAGGATAATAGTATTTTTGATTGATTATTTAGTCAACAACACCTAGCAAAACCACCACTCCATGGCGTCGGTGGGGGATAGCCATGGCATGGGGGAAGGAATAATGAGGTTAGTTGGAATTTAATAGAAAGGGTATGGTAAATCAATAACTATTTTGGGCGTTTTCTAGTGGATGACTATTTTAAAACGTTGTTGTTAAGAAGATGAAGTACATGTGTGAAGTATTTAGGCTAAGGCTATAGGGTGTGGTCATGATTATTATGATCATCATGACCCTTTACGTCAGTGTTTTGTCACCCACCTCTAATTTACAATCCAAAACCACTAACCTAAGGGTGTGGTCATGACCCAAACCACTATCCCCTATTTATTTGAATTTATTTTTGTCTAAAGAAAAAGGAAATGATTAATTGAAAAGTGAAAAGGAGGACCATGGTTGTCAAGGTTTAATCCATACAAATAATGGTGGATTAGGGAAGGGGTGGTATAGCCTTCCATTTATGTTCCTAAGTGACGAATCATGTCCCAACCATGATCCCAACACCCCTTAGCCTAAGGGGTATGGGGCATGTGATTGGTCATGGATTGCCACCTAGGATGGTGGATGATGTGCTACACCATCCCTTTTGGGGAACCACTATGGTTGACATGGATTAAACCATAACAACCATGCACCTCTATTTCCTTAATTAGTTATATATATTTTACACAAAATAAATTTATAAAAAATAAGGATGGTGGTTTGGGTCATGACCACACCATATAAGATGGTGGATTTGAATGGTAGATGAGAACTCTATAACTAAGAGTTTATTGAATAGGAAGAAGAAGATGGGCTTATTTATGATGTTTGTTTTGATCGGGCTTTTTAAAGTTGAAGGCTAGTATTTGTCTCATGGGAATGATTGACGATGATTGATGAAACTTTTATTTTATTTTAAGCATAATTAAACACATTTCTTGATATATAAACTAACATAAATAAAAACTAATAATAATTATTTAATCTCCACCGCTAAACCAAGCCTCTTTTATTACACCCCTTCCAAGCATTCTTAGGTGACAAAAAAATGTGCTGTCTTGTTAGATATATGACAACATTTATTTCTCAACCAAACCCCTAACGAAGCACATCTTACAATTATAATTGTATTCTTTATTTTTTTTTTCTCAATTAAATTCTCTTCTCAAATAATGCTCCCATTATATATATATATATATAGGGTAAGGTTCATTTGAGAACCATCCTTATTGCGAGAACCGCGAGAAGCAATGTGAACACAAAATAAAATCTAAAAAAAATCAAAAAAAGCACTAAATTTTTTTTAATATTTAAAAAAAATCGCTATATTTCGTACCAAAAAACAAAAAACTTTTTTTTTTCGAGTAACAGTTATCCATGCACATGTGCATATGTATCATTACTTCGAGAAATTCCGTAATACGTTATCAGTAATAGACAATTGCACTGTAATTTACAATACCATCCGTAATACACTACTTTTTACATTACCAATATTCAAAATGCACATGTGCATCATTAGGTATAACCATGATATAACGTCTCTTGGTACAAAAAGTTTGTGATTTTGAATGGGAAGTAGGCCCATATACATGTTTTCTGGTTAGTTATATCTAGTGGTTGATGGTTTGGTTATAGTTGTCAATTTATGATGTAATACGTTGATTGGATGGTATAAATGGTGTTTATATACAAGTAATAAAGTGAAAATATTGGTAATGGTATTGTATTATGGATGGTAGGAGGTAATGGTATTGTATTATGGATGGTAGGAGGTAATGGTAGTGTATTATGAATGGTATGATAGATGAAAGGGAAAATGTATTCAAAGTAATGTTCCAAAACACCTTATTTCATGTTGATACATATAGATGCACATGTGCATTTCTAATATTGGTAATGTAAAAAGTAGTGTATTACATTTGGTAGTGTAAATGAAAGTGCAATTGTCTAATATCTGTAATAAATTACGGAATTTGTCAAAGAAATGACAAAAATGCACATGTGCATGTTTGTGTATTATGGATGGAATGATAGATGAAAGAGAAAGTGTATTCAAAGTAGTGTACCAAAACACCTTATTTCATATTGATACAAATAGATGCACATGTGCATTTCTAATATTGTTAACGTAAAAAGTAGTGTATTACACGTGCTAGTGTAAATGAAAGTGCAATTGTCAAATATTTGTAATGAATTACGGAATTTGTCAAAGAAATGATACATATGCAGATGTGCATGGATAACTGTTACTCAATTTTATTTATTTTTTTTGAATTTTTTTTATTATCAGAGAAATATAGCGATTTTTCCAAAGAAAATAGTAAAAAAATTTTTTTTTTTTGGTGTTTTTTAGATTTTTTAGGTATTACTGTTTGTGTTCACACTAGTTCTCGTGGTTCTCGCAATAAAAGGTGGTTCCTAACGGATCCTTCTCATATATATATATATATATGGTCAGGATTTAGAGAGAACGGTGAAAAGTGTGAGAACGGTGAGAACGATTTTGGCGGTGACATGTGGCATTGATGTTAAATTACACTAAGGGGTAATATTGTCAAAAAAACCCACTCACATGAACTGGGTGTTCAAATAAAACGCCATAAAAACACCCAATTTAGAAAAACGCCAAACACTCAAAGCTATTTTTTAAGCTATAATTTACAACAGCTCAAAAAAACCATTTTTTGAGCCAACTCCTAGTTAAAACGGCATAACAAAAAAAGCTATATTTTTCAGGGTCCAAAGTGTAACTTATAGTGTGAACAAGTGTGAACACAAGTATTTAATTAGTTTCATCATACAAAACGCCATAACAAATACAAAACGCCATAACAAAAAAAAACTATATTTTCAGGGTCTAAAGTGTAACTTATAGTGTGAATAAGTGTAAATAAGTGTGAACACAAGTATTTAATTAGTTTCCATACAAAACGCCATAACAAATACAAGCTATATTTTCAGGGTCTAAAGTGTAACTTATAGTGTGAACAAGTGTAAATAAGTGTGAACACAAGTATTTAATTAGTTTCATCATACAAAACGCCATAACAAATACAAAACGCCGTAACAAAAAAAGCTATATTTTCAGGGTCTAAAGTGTAACTTATAGTATGAACAAGTGTAAACAAGTGAGAACACAAGTATTTAATTAGTTCAGAAGAAAAACACCATGAAAATACCTAGTCTAAAACGCCATAAAACACTCAGTTCAGAAAAACGCTATAAAACCCAGTTAATTTTTTTTTTCGAAAAGTATATCAATAGTATACTCATTGGAAAGATAAAAAAACGCTAAGTTTTATGGTGTAATTTTTTTTGAAAAATAATCACGTATAAAAAAATTATTGTCGTTTAAATATGATGGGGGAAAATGGCATGTGATTAGCATGTGCGCCTTTGATTGGATCTTCCTATTTTACCCTTCCTGGTAGTTCCAAGACCCCTATTATTTACAAAAATGCCACCGCATCAATCTCAGCCACAAACCACTAAGATCTTGTGGCTGAGAATCGTTCTCACCGTTCTCACATTTTGAAGCGTTCTCTACTGATCATGTTCCTATATATATATATAGGTAGTGTATTTGCGAACTAGTGAACAAATCCTGGCCATTGATCTACACACATGTATGGCCAGGATCTCATCGTCAAATCGTAAAATACACTAGTGTATTTCAACATCAAATCATTGCCATTGATCTACACACGTGTATGCCTAGGATTAGTTCACTCAGTTCGCAAGCTACACTAGTGTTCACTCTTGAACCTAATCATATATATATATGTGTATATATATATATGTATGTGTATATATATATATATATATATATATATATATATATATATATATATATATATAGGGGTAAGATCAAATAAAAAGTTCATTTTGCCTAAATAGGATCAGAAGTAATCTTAACCATTCATTTTTCAAATCAATGGTTAAGATGAAAATGTAGGAAAAAAGATGAGTGTAAGGGTATTTTGGAAAAATCATATTTATTGACTTTCTCTCTCCACATGCAAGTCACATGCATATTCCACTCTCATTTTTTAAACGTATATAACTTTTTTATATGACATTATTTCTTCATAAAAATTTCACCATAAAATCGAGCGTTTTTTATCTTTAATTTGAGTACCATATTGCTATATAAAATATATATTGCTATATAAAATATGACGACTAAAAAAACCCACAAAAACGTGTTTTATTTATATATTGTATAACATTTTTTGTGCTGCATTTTTATACTACATGCAAATACATCCTTTTTGGGGGAGGCCAATGCAATTTCAACCTAAAAAATATCATGCCAAAATTAGAAAGCATAATTTGTATATAATATATTATTCTTCTTAACAACACGTAAGTAATTATCTCTGAATCACTTTCTCGGTCTCAACACAGAAAATTTAAGGTTTCAAAATGTCAATTTCTTCTTCAATCCTCTGAAACTCTTAAGGTATGGTTGTATATCCACTTCATATCTCTATATAGTGTCAATCGGAAACTTTGATCCTGCATTTTGATAACCATTCGCTTGTTTAAATGTTTAATTACGTTATTATGCTTCTAGTTATGAAATTGATGCACAGATGAACGATCTGTAGAAGGTTAGAGGCTCGATTAACCGCAATTTACTTCAGGTGAGTGTGAATTTCATTTATGTTCGATGATTATGCTCTAATGTGTGGTAATTTGTGTTTTGGTTCATCGTTAGTTGTTCATCACTGATTTTTGAGTGAGTTTATGTTTGATTTTTTTGTGCTGGATTTTTGTACTATGTTTTTTTGTGCTAAATTTTTTGTGCTGAATTTTTTGTCTTAATTTTTTTTTCTCAATTTTTTTGTGCTGGATTTTTTGTACTATATTTTTTTTGTTGAATTTTTCGTGCTATATTTTTTTATACTAGATTTTTTGTGCTCTATTTTTTTGTACTAGGTTTTTTTTTGTGAAAAAAAAAAAACAAAAAGAGTGCCACATATCATTTTCACTCATATTTATAAGGACCAAAATGCCCTTCATTCCTATTTATTAGGAGTGACACATGTCATTATCACAATCCTTTTTAGGCTACTTAGGCAAAATCCACTTTTTAGTGGATACTTCCCTTATATATATATATATAGGGGACCGCTAAAATGAAAACCACCCTCAGTTGTAAGAACCGAGAGAACCACTTTACAACTATTAGATCTTCAAGATCGATGGAAAAAATTAAAAGTAGTTAAAAAATAATATTAAGCAATTTTTGTCTTATTATGTCCTTAATATTTTAATGCAAAAGGGCAGTTTAGTAAAAATACTTTTTTTTGTCTTTTTTGTCTTTATTATTTTTATTACTTTGTTTGTATTATTAAATTAGTTTTTATTTTTTAAACAAAATTATTTTATTAAAAGTATTTAAATTCAGATTTTTTAAACTTTTTACGTTTTACGTTAAACTTTTTACATTTTACGTTAACCATTAAACTTTTTACGTTTTACGTTTTTACGTTTTATGTTAAACTTTTTACATTTTACGTTTTACGTGAAACTTTTTACTTTTTACGGTTTACGTTTTTACGTTTTACGTTAAACATTTTACATTTTACGTTAAAAAATTTACGTTTTACGTTAAAAACTTTACGTTTTACGTTAAAAAGTTTACGGTTTTAACTTTTACGTTAAAAAGTTTACGTTCTACGTTAAAAAATTTACGTTTTACGTTAAAGTTTACGATTTTAACTTTTTTTTTTTCAAAAACTTTTTTACACAAAACGAACGCACCCAGAAAATCGCAACTCGATAGGTGTCTCAGATAGATTGCTATCATCATCGACGCCTAAAAAAAATAAAAACTCAAACAAACAAAAATCAAAACAATGAGTGGACTCTTGAAAAAAAACGGGGTTTTGGCTCAGATTTTTTGATAATTAGAGACTACAAAGTGGGGTTGAAGGTTCAAAACCTATCCTCCACCATCCTTGTCGCGCCATCGTCATCAAATATGCGTTTTTATTTTTTGCATCATCACCGTCCAAATCCAACAGATCAAACCCACATAGTTCACTGTTCAAAATCACCAGAAATCAAGAACACACATCAACTCCCCAAACATACCAAAATACCAACATAATAAATAACACAACTCAACCTCCAGCATCAACAAAACGAATCAACACAGATCAAACACCCACCATTTTTTCTAGAGAGAGAAACACATATAGCTGAGATCAACCCCCAACATAAAAAACAAATCAACACAAATCAAGAACACAAATCACCCCCCCCCCCCAACATACCAAAATACCAAACAAAATCAAGAATAGAAATCAACACCCACCATTTCTAGAGAGAGAAACCCACAAGAGAGAGAAAGTGATGACCATGGACCTCCACCTCTGGTAAGTGATGCTTCGGCTACTGTCGGAGCCGTCAGCATCACCCACCTCTAGCCCACCACCACCGTCTAGGGGTCCGCCACCAAACCCAACGCAACCACCACCAAACACCGGTCGCAAAAGGGGGCGGCGAGAGGAAAGGGAAGCCAAATATGCCGCTGGAGAGCCGCCGGAGATGCCGGTGAGTATCTCCGGTGATGGCAGTGAACACTTCAAAGAGAGGAGATGAGAAATCAGTGGTTTTCATTTTTTGAGAGAGAAAAAGGAGAATGAAATATGATGGTGAGGATAAAGGGAGATTTGATAAAAAGAGGAGAGAGACAATGAAAGTCTTGAGACTTTTAAATGATCTGACAAGTGACAATAGGATTAGACATTTTAGTCAAATGACTAAAATGCCCTTTAATGTGATTGGTGGAGAGTGGTTCTCACGGTTCTTACAACTGGGGATGGTTTTCATTTTAGCGGCTATATATATATATAATATAGGCTTTGGTTCAAATGAGAACCACCACGAGTTACGAGAACCGCGAGAACTAGGCCATCCAAAAGGTTTTTCCGAATTTTTTTCCACAAAAGTCGTAAAAATAATCATTTGTTTCAGCAAAATAAGAAAAAGTGAAAAAAAAAAAACGTCGTACACCCACATTTACATGAGAGGAAAAAAAATATTTATCTTCTTCCAAAATTTACGTTTGTCTTAAAAAAAACTTGCATGAGTCAAAACTACCGACTCAACAATTTTTTTAAAATCTTTTTTTACAGATGTGTTTATATTTTTTTCATCTACGTTTGTGTAAAAAAAAATTGGCCTAAATCACGCCGGATCAAAGAGTTCTCACGGTTCTCGCAACTCAAGGTGGTTCTCATTTTAACCTTTCCCTATATATATATATATATATATATGGGTTCATTTCAGAACTCTAAATAATTACAGAACTTTCAGAACTCCTAATAAACAATCATTTTATAAATATATTTTTATATTTTGGGCACTTTTATCATTTATTATATGTATTTCTATGATTACATACATGTTAAGAGTACTTTACATATGTGTAATAGTCAAATTATATATATGTGTAACAACTTATTACATATATGTAAAAAATACTAGTTTACATATATGTAATCATAAAAATTCATATAAAATATGATAAAATTACTCTTAAGATGTATGTAATGATGAAAATACATATAATAAATGATAAAGTTATCCTAAATATAAAAATATATAAATAAAAAGATTGTTTATTAAGAGTTCTGCGAGTTCTGTAAATATTTAGAGTTCTGAAATGATCCTCATCCTATATATATATATATAAAGGGCCAAGATCAAGGGAAAACCCTTCCAAGTTGAGAGAACTTAGAAAACTCAGCGTTCTCGTGCGAGTTTTGACCCCATTTTTTCACACTCTAAGATTAAAATGTTAGAAAAGATTGCCGTGAAAAATTTATAATTTTTTCGAAGTGGTGTTTTTCCGTCACTCACAACAGCCGTAAAAAGCTGATAAGCATGACATCACTTTTACAGCATTTACGCCTGCCGTAAATGAAAAAACAATAGTATTTTTTATTTTTTTTGGAAAAAGTTTATTTTTATTAGAATTTTTGGTAAAAAAATAATTGGAAAAACCTTTCGTAAGGCCGAGTTCTCTAAGTTCTCACAACTCGTATAAGTTTTCATTTACCCTAATCTTATACCAAAATTCCTAAAAAAAATCAACTTTTTCAAAGAAATTACGGCAGGCGTAAATGTTTTAAATAGTGATATCATGCTTATGTCATTCGGTTTTTACAGCTGTTAAAAGGGGTCGAAAACACCACTTTCAATTTTTTTTAATTTTTTTACGGGAGTCTTTTCTAACATTTTAATGTATGGGTGGGAAAAAAATGGGGGCAAAACTCGCACGGAAATGCCAAGTTCTCTAAATTCTCACAACTCGGAAGGGGTTTTGTCAAACCCCAACCGATGGCAGAAATATCAGGATGAGACAAACAAATTGCTCAAAGCGTCATAACACTTTTGTGACATTATAATTTAAATTCAATTTCGTAAAAATGCTAAAATGTCATACAAGATTTAAACATGAACAAAATTGTTTCAAACATAACATCAAATAATTGTTTATTCTAGATGTGTTTCTAAGTCCACCTAAATCTCATTTCTTCACTAGCATCATCTCGTCTATCAACCTGCGACATGTATTAAAATATGTTCAACAAAAAATTGGCGGGTATACAAGTTTGATACATAGCATAAATAGGGTAAGATGTTTAACGTGCTCATATCCAACATGAATAACATTGATACAAGTTACTAATATGCTGAAACGATGTAAATTATATGTTCAAACCCGAGTTTACAACGAAAATTTCCTTTCCCTGAGACTAATAGGCGGTGCATTACTCCTATAGCGAGAGCTATAATTATTAAGGTAGGCTAGCAAAGTTAATGAGCATATAAAGACACAAAAGTTTACATAGCATATGAGATTAGCAAGCATCAAATTGTTTCATATTTAAATGTGGATAAAGTGTGATTAAAATAAGTTTCAAGTGTTGCGTGTTTTGTAAATAATACATGTTGCACCCAAAGTGTTAAAAGTAAAATGGGATCGAGTATACTCACAGTTTTGCAAGCTTTCACTTGCTAATCCGCGAGGGTTTGTTGGTTGATTTAGGATGGAACACCAAGTCCTTCTACACGAGGAAACATAGGTGTATGAGTATTGGATGTTTAACGGAGGCGTAGGAATTCGGGATTTAAATTATAAGGAAAGTAGCATATGAGGGAAATAACCATCTAGCACCTAGTACTCGTTCTTGACACTATGAAACCCATAGGGATTTGAATGTTTTCATGGGTTAAAGTACCCATTAGAATCGTAACGAGAGCTAAGTTCTTAGATGATGTAACTTAATATTTTGACAAATAACCACTAGGTTATCATCAAAGGTTTGGTTACTTTGGATATTATATATGTTATATGGTATTTTATAAGTTCTAGTCCATCGAGTATAACAAGATTAACATAGAAGTCATGCATGAGGTAGGAAGATAAATCTATTATTTTGGAACCTCTTTTGTATTCACCAATGCACAAGTTGTCATAAGACAACAAGGATGGTCATGAATGTACAATAAGGAAATGAAACAAACTAACTAAGTATCTAAGAAGAAAACATCAAATGATGTGTGGATTTGTAAGTAGGATAGCCCAAGCTATCCAAATAATCACACATATTCAAATTCAAGAGTTGTTCATCACTTGTGGGTTAAAACCCTTCTAAAACAGAAAGTTTTTGAGGATTAAACCTCTGGATTTACATGTTACAACCTTGTTTTTAAGCACACATAATCTCAGTCTTGATTAGTGGCACAAGGACATAGGAATGTATGAAGAAATCACAAACATGTTTATCAAAGTGTTTATACAAAACAAAAACTTTCTTGCACTATTAACCCTATTTGGTTGATGTTCCAGCCTTGGTTTTCCATGGAAAACCTATGGGAACATACCTAAGGTTGTTCCAAGTGTTAAGAAGAAAGAATGAATGAAAAAGATGAAGTATAAGTGAAGTTATGCTCATTTTTGCAACTTGTAGTGATTCTGTTTTGCTACTGATTCTCAGCTGGATTTAGAGTCTTTGAGAGTAGAAAAGATAAGTTTACAAAGTGGAAAATGTGTGGGAATGGGTTGGCTTATATAGGGAATGATTAGGTTAAGTGGTTGAGTGTAATCAATGCAAGAAACACACCAACTAGCTCAAAAACGACCAATAATCACGGCTGTAATACAAATCTGAGGGTCGCGGCTGGCGAGCCACCTTATTTGGTGATTTTGTTTGATATCTTGATAAGTTTGGTCCCTATACTTCCATGTTTGAGTGTTTTAAGGTGTTTTTAGGTAGTTTAAGTATAAAGGACCATATGTAAGGGTATGTAATGTAATTAAATTATAAAAACAAATATAAAACAAGTATAAATAAGTATGGATGTCGAGAATATGTAACGTATTTGCATGAATTGAGAATTTGACTTCACTCGGTTCGAAACAAACTTTATGATAATAAATCATCCTGGAACAGATGATTAGTTTTCAAAGCAGTTTTGAATTTTGTGTTCTTATTGTGGTTGCTGCCTAAAGATAGGCAACGGTATTGTTTTATGACTAAACGCAAGTAAACTCGCGTTAGGGTCCTAGGAAGGCTGAGGGCTTGTGTTATAGATTTCGGTGAAAGTTGATACAAAAAGACAAAACAAATGTATGACAAGTTTAACACATTTTGCATGAATCATGGATAATGTATCACATGTATGATTAATTCGAACGCATGAACATGTATGAAATATGTAGAACATGAATTTAAAGAAATACGAATTTCATTTATGATCCAAGTCTCGGATTTTACAATGATTACAACGAAAAGACGACTACGTAGAATACAAGACTTCCAAAAATAGAAATACAAACAACGCTTTCTAATTATGGAAAGTACGAAGAAGCAGGGCGTTACAGTCTCCCCTCCTTTAGGAAATTTCATCCCGAAATTTAGGAAGAAGTAACGAAAAGTTGAGGATACTTAGTCTTCAGATCACTTTTGAGTTCCCAAGTAAACTCAGAGCCACGTTTTCCTTCCCATCGAACTTGACGATTCGAATTCGACTGTGCCTCAATTGCTTGACTCCTCGGTCCATGATATCGACAGGTTTCTCTAGAAAGTGTAGAGTTTCGTTGATTTGAAGATCTTCGAATGGAACTTGAAGTCATTCTTCAGCTAAGCACTTTTTGAGGTTCGGGACTTGTAACGTTGGATGAACGTTGCTGAGCTATTGAGGTAAATCGAGTTGATAAGCCACCTTGCCAATCCTCTCGAGTATCTTGAAAGGACCGACGTAGCGAGGGGCAATTTTTCCCTTTTTACCAAAACGAACTATTCCTTTCTAAGGAGATACCTTGAGTAGTACATGATCACCAACATTATACTCCAAAGGTTTGCGTCTCTTGTCGGCATAGCTCTTTTGTCGGCTTCTAGCATTGAGTAGATTGTCTCGGATTTGGAGTATCTTATCCGTTGTTTCTTGTATGAGTTCAGGGCCAGTAAATTGTTTATCACCAATCTCATGCCAGCTGATGGGAGATCGGCACTTGCGATCATATAATGCCTCGAAAGGAGCCATTTGAATACTGGAGTGGTAGCTTTTGTTGTACGAGAACTTGATCAATGGTAAATGCACATCCCAACTACCACCAACTTCAATGACAAAAGAACGGAGCATGTCCTCTAGGGTTTGGATAGTATGTTCAGTCTGTCCATCCGTTTGAGGATGAAAGGCCGTACTAAGATTCAAGTGCGAACCCATAGAGGATTGGAAAGTTTGCCAAAGACGTGAAGTGAAACGACCATCGCGGTCAGAGATGATGTCAATGGGTATACCATGACGACATATGATTTCATCAGTATAGACTCGAGCAAGTTTCTCAACTTTGAAATCTTCATGAATAGGAAGAAAATGAGCTGATTTGGTCAAACGATTGATGATTACCCAAATGCTATCGTGACCAAAAGGTGTGCGAGGAAGTTTGGTTATGAAGTCCATAGCAATGCTATCCCATTTCCAAACGGGGATTTCAGGTTGTTCGACCAAACCAGAAGGACGCTGATGCTCAGCTTTGACTTTCGAGAAAGCGAGGCATTTAGATACATAAGAGGCAATGTCATTCTTCATACCAGGCCACCAATAGGATGTACGTAGATTGTGGTACATCTTATCAGCACCAGGATGAATAGAGTATCGAGACTTGTGTGCCTCGTTCATGATAAGCTCACGAAGATTGTCGTGATCTGGCACCCAGATGCTATCAAGATAGTATTAAAGTCCATCTGATTTTGTCACAAGTTGGTCTATAGAAGCACCTCGTATTTCGATGATTAGACTACCTTCGTTGGCTGACGAATATTGAGCTTCACGAATGCAAGTATGAAGGTCACTAGAGACTTGAAAACAACGAATGCTACTAACATGACTCTTACGACTGAGCGCATCGGCCATGACATTCACTTTGCCAGGATGATAGCGAATCTCACAGTCGTAGTCATTAAGCAATTCTACCCAAAGACGTAGACGCATGTTAAGCTCTTTTTGGTTAAAGATGTGTTGTAGGCTCTTATGGCCAGTGAAAACCACACACTTAGTATCATATAGGTAGGGTCGCCAAATCTTTAACGCAAAAACAACTGCGCAAAGCTCGAGATCGTGGGTAGTTTAGTTTTTCTCATGTATTTTGAGCTGTCGAGAGGCATAAGCACCTTGTCTTGTTGCATGAGAACACAACCAAGACCACGGTTCGAGGCATCGCAATATACCCCGAAATCATCATTCCCATTAGGGAGAGCAAGAATAGGAGCGTTGCAAAGCAAGTTCTTGAGGGTTTGAAAAGATTCCTCTTGCTCAGGACCCCAAGCAAAATGTTTCTCTTTTTGAGTCAACGAGGTTAGAGGAACAACGATTTTTGAAAAGTTCGAGATGAATCGGCGGTAATAACTCGCCAGTACTATGAAGGAGCGGATTTCAGAAGGAGATTTAGACGTGATCCAATTCTTCACTGCTTCGATTTTGGAAGGGTCAACATGGATTCCTTTTTCACTAACAATGTGTCCAAGGAATTGGATTTCTTTGATCCAGAATTCGCACTTAGAAAAACTTCGCGTATAGGCGTTCACCACATAAGAGCTCGAGTATGAGGCGTAAATGACGTTCGTGATCAGCTTGGGTTTTGGAATAAATGAGAATATCATCGATGAAAACGATTACAAAACCATCCAAATATGGTTTACAAACACGATTCATTAGATCCATGAACACAGCTGGTGCGTTGGTCAGACCAAAAGGCATAACAACGAACCCATAGTGCCCATAACGAGTGCGAAATGCGGTTTTGGGAATGTCCTCTTCGAGAACACGAAGTTGGTGATAGCCAGATCGAAGATTGATCTTGGAGAAGCAAGTTGCGCCTTGAAGTTGGTCAAAGAGATCATCGATGCGTGGAAGAGGATAACGATTCTTGACAGTGAGTTTGTTAAGCTCACGATAGTCGATGCACATGCAAAACGAGCCATCCTTCTTTTTAACAAAAAGCACAGGAGCACCCCAAGGTGAGGTACTTGGATGTATGAAGCCCTAATCGAGGAGTTCTTGAAGTTGACTAGGTAACTTTTGCATCTCAGAGGGTGCAAGACGATAAGGAGCTTTGGCAACATGAGTCGAACCAGGTATGAGGTCAGTACGAAAATCAACAGATCGAGGTGGAAGAGGACCAGGTAAGTCTTCAGGAAAGATGTCAGGGAAATCGCGCACCACTGGAACATCAATTACGCTCTTTCCCTTGCCCTTTTCTTCCACAACGTGGGCTAAAAAGGCAAAGTTTTGTTTGCATAAATATCTATTCGCTTGTGTGTAGGACATCAATCTCAGTCCTCTTGAAGGTCGGTCTCCGTAGACGTGTAAAGTGTCACCAGATGGAAGAGACAAACGAACGTACTTCTCGTGGCAAGCAATTTTAGCATGATTCCTACGAAGCCAATCCATGCCTACTATGATCTCGAAACTGCCCAGTTGCATGGGTATAAGGTCGATAGGAAAAACGTGCTCGTTAAGAGTAAGAAGACAATTACGAAGAACGGAATGGATTAAGTTGGATTTGCCATTGGCAGCTTCGACTGAAAACGACTTAGGCAGTTTAGAGAATGTACAATTTAACAAAGATGCAAATTCAACGGACACAAAGCTTTTGTCCTCACCAGTATTAAATAGTATCGAAGCATAAAGATTATTAACAAGGAACGTACCATTGACGACTTCATTGTCATTTTGCGCCTGATTTGCGTTGATGTAGAAAGCTCGTCCTCGAGCGGCTTGTTCTTGGTTCACCTGAGGACATTGAGGACGGAGATGCGTACTATCTCCACATTTGTATAAGGCTCTAGCTGGTCTAGGGTTTTGAAGAGCTTGTTGGGCTTGTGGTGTAGGGTTAGTACGCCAATAAGCGGTATTGTGACCAAAACGGTTGCAAGTAGTGCAATGGCAACAGTTGGAGTTGGCAGGGTGATGATAGTTGCAAGTGGTACACTTGGGATGAACCCTAGTGTATGGCTTTCGTGTGTTCTCTAGCGTAACAGGGTTTGGGTTAACAGCTGGTACAATCACATTGCAACAAGGGTTCTAAAACTTTCACTTCTTCCCCTTGTTACCACTCGATTGTTGGGTTATTTGATTGGCTGGTTTTGAGGTGTTGGTAGGGGTAGCAGCTTGTTTATCGTGAATGCGATTGTTGTTTAGGGTAGCTGCCAGACGGTATACGACTTCAATGTTGTCAAGTTTGGATGCCTCGATGGTATCACGCATGGTAGAAGGTAAACCATTGATATACTTCCTGATCATGCGGTCGGTGGTTAACACTAAGTGTGGTACGATGAAACTGAGTTGTTTAAAATGGGTGGTGTAGGCTAAGTTGTCATCACCAATCTGTTTGAGCGTCCAAAATTATTCCTCGTGTTTTTGTTGCTCATGAGGAGGACATAATTCGTCCATCATGAGTTGCTTAACTTCCTCCCAAGGTAGTGCATAAGCTACTTCATTAGAGCGAAGGTTTCTCTCGTTGGTCCACTAATCCAAGGCTCTGGCTTGGAAGACCCCAGTCGCGCTGCGAGTTTTGAGCTCTTCAGGACATTCACTATTGATGAATGTGACCTCTATGCTGGCAAACCACTCTAGCATAGCAGTCACCCCATCGTTGCCAGTGAATGGCTTAGGGTTGTAAGACAAGAAATGCTTGAAATTGAACGACACAGGCTTGCGCACATCAATCTTTGAATCAACAGAAGAGTTTGGGGTAGAGGTAGCTTGGATTTCACTGACGATCTTGGGGATGATACGAGCGATCTGATTGGCCATGAATGCCATCATCTTCTTTTGAGTGCTGGTCTTAGACTTCTTGGTCGAGTTGGAGAGCTGACTTAAAGGCATCTAAGATTCAAAAGAATGAATAGGTGAGACTTGATCATAATGTTTGTTTAAGGAAATTGTTTTCATGAATGCGTCACATAACATATAGTTTCACATAGCATATAAAATGTTCAATTTGTTTCACATAGCTTAATCATGAATTTCACGTAGTATAACATAGATAATGAAAGCATCGTAAATTTAGTTTGTTCACGAGAGATTATTATTGTTTTTGATTGCGAGAGACTTGCGAATTGTGTAACGGTTTTGAAATGAACGAGGTAACAAGTATAAAATCATATATAAATTGAGATAACATAAAAGAGAGGCTCATAAAACATAAGATTGTTTCGGGTTTAGAAACATCGACTATTCCAAAGTGAATCGAAAGTCCTTTCAAATTAGAGAAACGTGCTTTGGCCTATAGGTAAGACACTCTCGTCGAGAAGCGACTAACGGTATCTTACCCTTACAGTTCCTACATGTCTCTAATCGATTGAAACAATCAAAACTTTGGCGAGATTGAAAATTGAGGAATGGGACTTAATCGACAAGATGCGGGTTTCACCCATAACTTGACGATTTCGTACCCTAATGTGGTTGGTACTCGTCGGGTCAAAATTTAATTTTGACACTTTGACGAGGGTCCACTAGAGTTTAAATTGGAAATTTACCATTAAGATGTGGTTTTCACTCCTAACTTAACGGCAAAATTTCATACAAAATAGAATTAAGCGGAATGAGAGTCATTTACCAAATTGTGGGTTTCACGCCTATTTTGGTAAGCTCGTCTCGTTTGTATTACGAGTGTCTTCAAGTCTTCAAAAGTGTATTGTGTTAGCCTTAGGAAAGGCAAGTATGTTTAAAAGACCAAAAGAGAATAAATAGGAAGCAAATAAGGTAGAATGCAAGTAGTTTTAAACAACAAATAAGAAGAAAATTCCTAAACTATAGACTAGGTAAAAGCATTCCTACTTTTCTTAATTCCCTATAGTTATGGCTCTGAAACCAATTTGTCACACCCCAACCAATGGCGGAAACATCGGGATGAGACGAACAAATCGCCAAAGCGTCATAACACTATTGTGACAATATAATTTAAATTTAATTTCATAAAAATGCTAAAATGTCATACAAGATTCAAACATGAACAAAATTGTTCAAACATAACACCAAATAATTGTTTATTCTAGGTGTGTTTCCAAGGCCACCTAAATCTCGTTTCTTCACTAGCATCATCTCGTCTATCAACCTACAACATGTATTAAAATATGATCAACAAAAAGTTGGCGAGTATACAAGTTTGATACATAGCATAAATAGGGTAAAATTTTTAACGTGCTCATATCCAACATGAATAACATAGATACAAGTTACTAATATGCTGAAACGGTGTAAATTATATGTTCAAACCCGAGTTTACAACACAAATTGCCTATCCCTGAGACTAATGGGAGGTTAACATGTTTAACATAGCAATACCCCGCGACTAATGGGCGGTATGTTACCGCTATAGCGCTACAATTGTTAAGGTAGGCTAGCAAAGTTAATGAGCATATAAAGACCCAAAAGTTTACATAGCATATGAGATTAATAAGCATCAAATTGTTTCATGTTTAAATGTGGATAGAGTATGATTAAAATAAGTTTCAAGTGTTGCGTGTTTTTGTATAGAATACATGTTGCACACAAAGTGTTAAAAGTAAAATGGGATCGAGTATACTCACGGTTTTGCAAGCTTCCACTTGTTAATCAGCAAAGGTTTGTTGGTTGATTTAGGATGGAACACCGAGTCCTTCTACACGAGGAAACATAGGTGTATGAGTATTGGATGTTTAACGAAGGAGTAGGAATTCGGGATTTAATGTATCAGGAAAGTAGCATATGAGGGATATAACCATATAGCACCTAGTTCTCATTCTTGACACTATGAAACCCATAGGGGTTTGAATGTTTTCATGGATTAAAGTACCCATTAGAGTCGTAACGAGAGCTATGTTCTTAGATGATGTAACTAAATATTTTGACAAATAACCACTAGCTTATCATCAAAGGTTCGGTTACTTTGGATATTATATATGTTATATGGTATTTTATAAGTTCTAGTCCATCAAGTATAACAAGATTATCATAGAAGTCGTGCATAAGGTAGGAAGATAAATCTTTCATTTTGGAACCTCCTTTGTATTCACCAATGCACAAGTTGTCATAAGACAACAAGGATGGTCATGAATGTATAATAAGGAAATGAAATAAACTAACTAACTATCTAAGAAGAAAACATCATGGGATGTG
This sequence comes from Helianthus tuberosus, assembly GCA_030545235.1. Taxonomy (NCBI): domain Eukaryota; kingdom Viridiplantae; phylum Streptophyta; class Magnoliopsida; order Asterales; family Asteraceae; genus Helianthus; species Helianthus tuberosus. Next base: position 132,838,646 of record CM060351.1, on the reverse strand, counting down.
TGGATTTGTAAGTAGGATAGCATAAGCTATCCAAATAATCACACATATTCAAATTCAAGACTTGTTCATCACTTGTGGGTTAAAACCCTTCTAAAATAGAAAGTTTTTGAGGAATTAACCTTTGGATTTACATGTTACAACCTTGTTTTTAAGCACACATAATCGTAGTCTTGATTAGTGGCATAAGGACAAAGGAATGTATGAAGAAATCATAAGTTTAAACATGTTTATCAAAGTGTTTGTACAAAAGAGAAAATTTCTTGCACTTTTAACCCTATTTGGTTGATGTTCCAGCCTTGGTTTTCCATGAAAAACTTGTGGGAACATACCTAAGGTTATTCCAAGTGCTAAAAAGAATGAATGAATCAAAAAGATGAAGTATAAGTGAAGTTATGCTCACTTTTGCAACTTGTAGTGATCCTGATTTGCTACTGATTTGTCAGTTGGATTCAGAGTGTTTGGTAGTAGAAAAGATGAGTTTACAAAGTGGAAAATGTGTGGGAATGGGTTGGCTTATATAGGGAATGATTAGGTTAAGTGGTTGAGTGTAATCAATTCATGAAACACATCAACTAGCTCAAAAAACGACCAATAATCACGGCTGTAATACAAATCTGAGGATTAGACACCCTCGCGGGGCGCGACCGAGATGGGGGAGGGGGTCGCGGCCGACGAGCCACCTTATTTGGTGATTTTGTTTGATATCTTGACAAGTTTGGTCCCTATACTTCCATGTTTAAGTGTTTTTAGGTGTTTTAGGTAGTTTATGTACAAAGGACCATATGTAAGGGTATGTAATGTAATTAAATTATAAAAACAAATATAAAACAAGTATAAATAAGTATGGATGTCGAGAATATGTAAAGTATTGCATGAATTGAGCATGTATGACAAGTTTAACACGTTTTGCATGAATCATGGATAAATTATCACATGTATGATTAATTCGAACGTATGAACATGTATGAAATACGTAGAACATGAATTTAAAGAAATACGAATTTTATTTATGATCCAAGTCTCGGATTTTACAACGATTACAACGAAAAGACGATTACAAGAATACAAAACTTCCAAAAATAGAAATACAAACAAAGCTTTCTAATTATGGAAAGTACGAAGAAGCAGGGCGTTATAGGTTTCCCTTGATCTTTATCATATATATACATATACATATATACATATTTATATATACATATATATATAGCGATGCGGTGGGAATGGCGATTTACAATAGGATACTCGTTTACCGTTAGTTTATCAATCTTCTTGTGATATATTATATTGTACGTATGTCAGATTTTTTATTCGTATAATATTTTACAAAAGTTTAAGTTTATTGTATTATTTTTCTCAAAGTTTTCAAGTTATTAGCGTCAGTATTATGCATCAAGTGTTTTGTGAAGTAAACGATCTTGAACTATAGGCGATAGCAATAGTGAAGACAACGACAACATTACCTAAGTGTGTGTTCAAGTTTCTATGAAACTTGGTGTTTAGTGCCCTCAAAATCAAGATAGATTTTGTAATCTTTAAATCATTTTTTATCAATCTTCTTGTGATATATTATATTGTACGTATGTCAGGTTTTTTATTCGTATAATATTTTACAAAAGTTTAAGTTTATTGTATTATTTTTCTCAAAGTTTTCAAGTTATTAGCATCGGTATTATGCATCAAGTGTTTGGTGAAGTAAACGATCTTGAACTATAGGCGATAGCAATAGTGAAGACAGCGACAACATTACCAAAGTGTGTATTCATGTTTCTATGTAACTTAGTGTTTAGTGCCCTTAAAATCAAGATAGATTTTGTAATCTGTAAATCATACATGTTGACGTTATCTATTGTAGAATTGTGAACTCGTATCTTCCATGTATATACGTATAGCTAGTAACACAAAATTGGACGCCAAAGACTCATTGAACTTCTTCCAAACACATGAATCTGACTCGTTTTGGTAAAGCAACCCCGAAAAAATCGTATCACACACATGAACCTGGCTCGTTTAACAACCAAAAAAACTTATTTTGCTTATAAATACTTAAAAACTACGTATTACTATTGCTCTTTTCAAAGCAATTATGTTAAAATATGCTAGTTTACTTCTGAATAATTGAACTCTGGCATAAAGAATACCCAAACAGTTCAAGTCATTTATTTTTTATGGTGATTTGAATTTGTTTTTGTTTTATTTTTTCTGCTGATTATGATTATCTTTTCTTAATACATTTAATTTATTAATTAAATAAAAGTATCTATTATATAGTCATTTGACTCATTTCAGTTATTGTTTTATATAGTTAGAAGTATCAAAATAGCCCAACATTTTTTAGACAAACAATCACATGGGTCATTATAGTTTGTGGATAAATCATGAATAGAAATTTACAAAATATTCAAAGAAAACAATTTGATTTACGTGATGCATAGCATCATAGGTACAAAGATAATATGTCATATTGCAACTTGCATAGACTAAACATTATAAACATTAAGCTACCGAGACCAACCTAGCAGCCCAATATTTGGAACCTTGGAACCAGACGGTGAAAACCACCAAAGAACCTACCCATGTTATGCAAAGAAGGGTTCGGTCCCAGTTCGGATTCACAGTTCCGGGTTGGGTCGGTTCAGATCAGGTTTGACAGGTAAGAACCTTTTGCAACTAATAAGCACAACACAACAAGAAAATCCTCTTCATAAAATCTTGGTATGTAGGGTCCTCGTTGTTATAAGAAAATATGCGTGAGTCATGACAGATGTTGCGAAAAATGCAATGGGCTCCTTAACATCCAAGAGAATTCCCAAAATGTTAAATGGAAAAAAGCCTAATTTTAGCCCGTTAGAATTCGAACCCACTATAGAGGATCCATTGAACCTGCATGTAGGCCAACCTATCAATTTCATCGTGTTTTGCTTGAAAGGTCTTTATCTCCTCTCTCCTCGGGTCATCATCTAGTGTTAGAGAAAGTGGCACTACCCTTCTAGCCAGATCCGCCACCTAATTGTTCAAAAACAACAGTATTTTTTAATGACATTAGTTTTGTATACATTTTTATAGGATGAATTAAGGTTTGAAAGAAATAAATGAAGCATAAGTAATTTTTAAAAAAGATGCCCGCAATATTTCTAGGGATAAAAAAATAAACATAAATCATTTATTAGCAGTCTATAGGTGGCAAAGAGGCCCCGGTTGGGTTGGTTAAATTATAACAGGGTCCGAAAAATCTAATTACACAAACATGTTAGGGTTGATGCTAAAACGGGTTCTTGTTGTAAATGGGTCACACCTCTAGCCCTTTATAGTCCTAGCATAGTGTATTCCAACTTTGAAAAAGTGTCTGTGACAAGCACCATTCATATTGATGATTCAAGAACAGATTTTGTGCTTGACAAACAACACTCCTAAGATAACTGGTGGATAGAACCATCGCATCGTGGTGACGTGTTCGGTCGGCAATGGTTTGGTTTGCTACCGTCCAATCATATTTTGAAAAAAGATATCACTACTCAATAAAACTTGATTCAAAATATTAGAACCTTCAAAAGGTTTATTTATTTATTTTAAAGATAGAAGAAGAGACAAAACTTACCCGGTATTGATTGTTGTTTCCATTTTATCACGAGTGAGAACCTAAGTCCTCATTATTGTTTGAGTGACTATGTCAATGCATTCAGATACCTTACCTACCTGATAAAAAAACAATAATACAAAAAACATGTTAAATCCCATTCATTCATTCAAATACAAAAATCATATTCAAATAACATCCTGAAGAAGTTACTCTTTACCTTATCTAATGTACTACTTAAAGTTATTGTTAGATATGAAGCCTTATTCAGGTGGTTAACGGGTTAAGTCAGCCCGGAATTAAAAAAAAATGATTTTGATGACTTAGCTATATTTTTGTCTAAACTTTCTGCTCATGTATGTTTGTTAAGCTAGTTAAATGTACAACTGTCAAATTCGTCAATCATCAGCCTTACAACAGATTAATTTAGCGACACTCGTCAATCATCAGCCTCACAACATATTAACAAGGGTTGTGGACAGAATGAGTATGGGTCAGAATGGGTTCTGACCAACGAAGATTTAAGACTTTTTGCACAACAAAATAAAATATATATTGATTCCCAAACACATCTGGCATAACCATTAGAGAGTGGTCCGCCCTTTATGTTGCAGTTCTAGGTAAGAATCAGGAAGGGTTAGATGCTACTCACACGACTCTAAAAGCCAATCTCAACAACCAACACATCAAGAATCCAATCTACTTGACAAAAGCCTAGAAAAAATCACAAAAAAGCGCACCTTTAGGGGCTTCTTGTAATTAGTCTAGGCACTAAGCGGAAAAGCCCCAGGGTGGCGCCTCGCGCTTAAGCGCGCCAGAGGCGCGCTTTTTATAACCAAGTGTGTGCTTACCCTTAAAATGATTCTTATCAAACCCTAACACAAGTTCACACCTTCTTCCTTATTAGCATGACGATTAAACAAAAAAAAAGAAAACACTGGTTCTTGGACAAGACCTTGATTAGCCATGTTACACCTAAAAGGTATGTGAATATCACAATTTAGTGGTTGTCTTCCTCTAACCAATCACATTAATAAGAAAATGTGTGTGAAATAAAAGAACCATATTTTGTCAAACAATCAACATAGTATGAAACATAAACAAGAGTCCTAGTTACCAAACATGTACAACTTTCCCAATAGATATCGTTGGAAGTCCAAGACCAAGTATACAATCTAACTTGGCTGCCAAGAAAGTGATGCTAGGCTCCCTCGGGTTGCCTCTATAAAATCCTGCATAATAAACCCATAACCAATAAGAAATCAATGAAAACATTTCACTCAAAAACAAGAATGTTTTGATTTTTACCAGCCCTTTTACAACAAGATCACCGAGTTTGACAGAGTCTTGGCTTAAAAAACATGAGATCGCTAAGCCAGCAGATGTCCCTAAAATAAATATAAATAAAATCACTAATTACTAATTATGTGAAATACACAAAGACTAAACACAACAACAGTCTTGATTTCATTATACTCTTTGTCTAAAATCAAACGATGTGAGATAAGAGGAACAAAACTCATAACGAAATGCACCCTACCCAAACAAACAAACAAATTAAAGGTGAATAAAACCATATCAAGCAGGGGAAATAAGATAGGAAGTAGGGTTACACATTCATCCCATACAACACCAGTAATCTAACATACGATTCAAGGATTACAAAGATCTAGCTTAATTTCTAACAAATTGATGTATATTTTTTATCTATTCAATCAGGGATTACAGATTTTGTATTATTACCCTTAACAAACCAAATAGAATTGATGCACGTGTACCATCTGATGCAGTAGAGAACCCAACTGTAAAAAAATGTATCAATTCATCTAAACTTTGTTAATCTTAGTAAACTTGGGTCTATCTCATCTCAAACCTATGTCCTAATGCTCATAATCAAATGAATGGTTAGTTGGGCTTAAAAACAAGGCTGAGAAATGTTAAATCAGAGGTTAAAACCTCACAAACTTTCTGTTTTAGTTAGGGTTTTACCCACAAGAAGTGTTCAAGCTTGAAGCTTGGTGAAAGTGTGATAGATGGACTAGCTTGGGCTATCCTTCATAGAAATCCACTCACTACTTGATGTTTTTTTTTCCATAGATTAGTTGTTGTTATTGCATTATTACTTCATAGTTCATGACCCTCCTTGGTTGTTTTTACATCAAGTGTAGTGGTGAACACTTAAGAGGTGCCTAAATGTAAGCTTGTTCTTCTTACCTCCTACATGATTTCCATGATACTTAGAGGTACCTAAATGGAGACATTAATCTCCTACCTCATGCTTGAACCATAGGACCTTGTAATCTATATATTATCTAATTATTCCATATGTATACCTACGTAACTAAACTTGATAATAACTTAATAGTTACTTGTCAAGAATATGTTACATCATCTATGACCATGCCCTTGTTACGACTCTAATGGATCTTTGAATCCATGAAATCATACAAACTCTTTTGAGTTTTAATAGTGTCAAGAACAAGAGTTATGTGTACAAGATGATTATTCACTTATATTATTTTCCATAAATTTTAGACTCCAAATGTATAATCTTCCGATTTTCTGAAACTCACACACCTATGTTTCCTTGTGTAGGAGGACAAGGTGCTCCAACCTAAACAACCAAAATCACTCGCGGGATTTCAAGTAGGAAAGCTTGCAAAAACCGTGAGTATACTCGATCCCTTTTACTCTTTACTACTTTGGGATGCAACATGTATATTATACAAAATGAAACTTAAACTATTTTAAACATACTCTATCCATGCTTAACATGAAACAATGTGTGATACTTGTTATTCTCGTATGCTATGTAAACTATTTGGTCGTTATATGCTCATTAACTTTGCTAGCCTCCCTTAACAATTATAGCGCTATAGGATTAACGCACCGACCGTTAGACTTGGGGCATTGTTAAGTTAAACATGTTACCTCCTGCTACTGTGACAACCCTCACCAAACCAGGTATCCATACGAACAAATTAATATTTAATTACTGCTTAATTACTGTGCTTGCTTACAACTATGATTAAACTGCTTATTGATTTCTGATACATACATACTCTTGCCTCACATCTTATACTGTCACTCTATTATTTACACACAAACCTTAGTGACAACCTTGATGCACAAAAGCACAGTGAGCACACTATACGGGATACCCAGTAAACATGCTGACATAGCCAGCATCAGACAGTTACTGTCTCTAAGGCCAGCATGAGCCGGGAATAGATTACTACACTAGTAGGGAGTGTAGGGAGGTGAGGATTGTAGAACTGCGTCACTAGGTGATAATTATAGTGACCGGATGTGCCTAAAACGTACTTTGAGTACAAAATTCTGCACTTTAAATAAAAATTCAGCATTAAGCTAACTAGTAAAGTGCCAAAACATGAGAAAAATATTACTAGACACTTTCCAAAGTGTCGGAAATAAATTGTGTCACTAAAAATAATATTAACGACACTTTAAATACTTATTTAGCACTTTAACGGAGTAATATCCAACCGTACAACCGGACTTAACCCGGGACATAATTTTTTTTTGTCATTGACACTGTTTTTCTTTTTCTGAACCAGCTAGGGTCCCCGAATACCCTAACACCCGTTATAAATTACTACACACTAATACACTAATTTAGTTACCTAACTAAACTCACCTATGCTTAACTAACTAGTTAAAATGGAACCATGACCCCACCCCCATTACAACCGATCGTTTCCCATGTGGGGGCACTCCACAAAATTTCGATTATTATATGTGGGCATGCTAAATATCTTCCCTACATAATACCTTGTGGAAATTAGAATTGTATGGATATTAAATTTTCTTATAAACTAAAGACTTTCATCCATTTCAAACAAACAAAATTTACACCTCTCTTTCCCTCTTTGGAGACTCACGGCCGAGAACCACAAGCACCATCCACCCACTTTCAATTTTCCATCTTGCAATTCTATATACATTCAAGTGTGAAGGATCTCATACAAGGAAGCTTGGTGCTTACGGATTGCCAAGGACCTCACCACAACACTATTAACCACCCATTTTTCGTCTAGTTTCTTCCCTAGCCACGAGCTAGTAGTAAGTGACTCTAAACACCCTATTGATCTTGTCTAAAGTGGTTAATAAGAAATTTGTCGGATAAAAATCATGAACACTAGAGATCAAAACTACAAGTCTACTAAAAATAATAAACATGGTGGTTAATGAATGAATGATAGTGTAAAACTTTTGAAACTAGTTTTGTTATGATTATTTGTTGTTGGAATGGATCGTCACCAAGCCACGCTAGATCATGTTCATGGAACATGAACTAGCCTTATGTTAAGTCGTAAAGTTATTAGATGACGAACCCTTTCAAACATACACATGAACTTGTGTAAAAACAAATTTTCTTATGAAATGGAGTTCTAAACTAGTAGATCTAAAGATCTACAAGTGGTATTTTCGAAGAACCAACTGTAAGACGAAACCATGTTTTAAAACCGGATCTTTCCTAAACTAAAGGTGTTTTTGTGAACAAACAAGTGTGTAGACCCTTGTGTAACGAAATGTTTTAACAAAGAATTATTTTTGAGATTTTTGACAAGAAGTTGTAAACTTACACTTTCTTTAAAAATAAGATTTTTAAGAAACCGAATTCATTTATAAAAATAGAAGGATCTACTAAAAACACCGGGAGGTTACTACACACTTTTACATAACCCACAAGTTCATGTGTTTGCGACTTACGTATACTTTTGACTAGTTTAGTGTTGAAATATTGTTTGTTGATGTTGGGAACATTGTTGATTGAATTTATAAAAGAAAATGATACGCTTGAAAGCGTGGCCACCTCCAGTTACAGAGGAAACTCTGGCGAAATTTTTCCAGAAATATAACACTTGGAAAATATTTTTACGACAAGTGTTACGAATATATTTTTGACTTGTTTTTCCAAACAAACTTCGCCATGAATTTTTATTACAAAATCTCCAAGTGTCGGAGGTGGGATTTTCATAAATAAAACTTGTTAAATATATATTTAGAATATATATTTTTCGTAGAAACACTTGTGTAATTTTTATGATTATTTGTGAACTATACAAATATTATTTTTAGAGTAAAAATACTATTACTAGAATACACTGAATATTCGCGGCTCCAAAATAATACGAGCGCCTTCACAAATAAGTGTCTAAGTTACATCGGTATTATTTATACCACCCGAACCTTACAACGTAACTTACGTATTTTTAGGAAATACTCATAAGTGTGTATTTTGACAAGGATATTATTTTGGAAAATTATATGGAATAAAATATAATATTTTTGGGAAAAATATTTATATTTTGGAAGTAAAGTATTTTGGACAAATGAAATAAAATATATTACATTAAGTGAGACTTAATAATATATTTCGAAGTTATATGAACGCACATGTATTAAAACCCCCATCCTTGGGAAGGAATATATTTACAAAATAATTACGAAGTGTAATTACGAAATAGTTGCCTAACTATTTCCCAAAGACATTAAACCTTAAGCTAAGGCACGGCCGTCCGTCTAATAGAAGTTAGTACGTGTAGGTCGTCGCACAGCAAGTTGACTGGGAGATTTCTAGGTAGAGACGCACTTCGGTGAGTTCATGTCCCCCTTTTCTCTTAACTGTTTTCAGTTTTCTAAACTGCGGGGGTGAAATACATGTTACTATGATTACGAATACTTTTTTTACATGGTATGGTTAACTTAAGGAGGGTTAGGACGTACAGATCATGTGAGTGAGTAGGCGCAACTTGAGGCCATTAATCCTCATTGTAGGACCGAGGGTCGTAAGCGGTAGATCTATCTGGGTGTAGCGAGCCCAACCCCTGAGCCCGCTTAATGGACCAGGTGGTGACTTTGTACTTGACGCAAAATCCGCTAGGTTTGAATCTTCCTACGGCACTTCACACATATCATTAGCTTTGCAACCCAATGGTGATCTCTTTTTCCTTAATTGCTACATACCAGGGACTTTTATACATACTTACAACATTTTCAAATGTTTGTACATACTCACTTACACATGAACTCGCTCAACTTTATGTTGATTTTTCAAATTACATGTATTTCAGGAAACTAACGGATCTGGCACGGTATGCATGCATTTTCAAGCTGCGTTTGAATAAAGAAGTCATCCAGGGTTTAGAAGGTGTAACCTCTTTCTGGACGGGTTACATATCTCTAAACCTAGTATTGTTTAAAGTCTTTTGTTAAATCTTTATAAACTCAATTAAATCAAGTAAGGGTTGTAACTTATTTTGTGATTATTGAAAATGGGATTTTCCTAACTTTATTAATGGATGAATATCTCATGTTTTTATCATATAGTATGGTTATGATTGTTGCTATGGTATTAAGAAGTCACACCAGATAAACCCACGCTTCCGCAAAGCCAGGGTGTGACAGCTTGGTATCAGAGCCTCGATCATAGCGAACTAGGATTCTTTCTCGAGTCTAGACTATGATCATCAGGGCTCTCACGAAAATGTTTTTCAAACACTTTTACATTGCATACACTACACGTCCAGATCTAGGGAACAGACCTTTTTACAAACAAAAAGGCACAAATACACATTCCCAAATTTAAATTTATAAATCAGTCTGAGAGGCTGGGAGATTTATCTAGTGGGACTAGGAGATTCAGTCTGAGAGGCTGGGAGATTAATCTAGTGGGACTTGGAGATTCAGTCTGAGAGGCTGGGAGATTTATCTAGTGGGACTAGGAGATTCAGTCTGAGAGGCTGGGAGATTAATCTAGTAGGACTAGGAGATTCAATCTGAGAGGCTGGGATATTTATCTAGTGGGAATAGGAGATTCACTCTGAGAGGCTGAGGGAGTAGTCTAGTGGGACTAGGAGGCCCAGTCTGAGAGGCTGAGGGAGTAGTCTAGTGGGACTAGGAGAAGCAATCTGAGAGATTGGGAGATTTTAGTCTGAGAGACTAGGAAGTTCAGTCTGAGAGGCTGAGAGGATAGTCTGGGGAAGACTAGGATGATTACAGGCTTACATTGTTACGGCTTAATTGATGATTATTGATATATGTGCACACGTGGTGAATATTTGCATACACTAACTGTTAATAACAACTATGGGTATACGTACTACGACTATTATGAACCGGCACACATGTCACTCTATTTAGAAAACGAGTTATCAGGCATTGATCCCTACGGCCACCGCCTCGGATAAGGAGACTGCATCTGCGCCAGAGATATTTACGGCAGACACTGAGAGTGATCCTGATATGCCGACCTAGGACGAGGACGACTTCCAACAGTTCGCGCTACCAGATCCTGGTAATACTTTACCCTTGCTGATGGCTTCTCTGACAAGAACCCTTCTGTCACTCTTGTTTTGGTCCATGACCACTTCATCACTGGTCATCCCAATGGTGAGCACACTATGGATCCGATCCTAGACAATGCGCCTCTTGTGGACATCCCTTCCGAAGGATGGTTACTTGACAAACAATATATGACTACGTTGGTATACTTATCGATGGTCCTCCTGCCGACGCCCATGACGATAGAAAATTAAACGAGGACCCTGTTACAAACTTCACTTCTTAAGACCCCTGTTAAGACTCCTTTGAGTCTGTGATACCTGCAACCTTACGTTACAGCATTCTACTACTGACACATGACGACGACATGGCTACTGCACTATCACCTGCTCAAGGCACCACACCATTACACGACCCAGGGCCTGCTGCTGAGCTAGCTCCTGCACCTTTTGAGTCAGCCTGATGTTGCAACTGCTGGTCCTACACCCTTGCTTGATTGTGACCTTGATACTTTTGGTTTACTAGGCATTGCACCCCTACTATCTAACCCAGTACCAGCACCTGACAATCTCCTTATTGGTTGAAACGTTTGTTTTTGCATCCATAACTGCTGACGTTGCTCCTTTCCCCTATGAAGACCGACTTCCATTGCGCCAAGGTGCCTATAGCTTTCTTTCATAATATAACCGCACCCTGGGAAGGTACTTCAGGTCAACACCTGCATAACGATTCATCTGCTACAACAGCATTTTCCCAACTGCACAGGTCGCACCATTTGCTACATTCACCTCTACAACGCCGGACGAACTACTTTGATGGATCTTATAACACGCTATACTGATTTTAGACCCTTGCCATCCCTCTCATTATGGAGGTTGCACACAGGATAAGTGTTCCTGTAACATCAACCACAGTTGAGGATACGAGTCGCAGAATGTTGGAGCTTGAGCAGACACCGCAAATGGCAAGTTCAAATGCAAAACATTACATAACCGAAAAGCATGAATTAAGTGACTACATCACAAGACAGCATACTGCCTGAAAAGTTTAGGTATGACACTCCGTCCTCCACCCTGTCTATTGCCAGCATGCTTTGATTCGTCACATACATCAAGGTTCCTTTTTGCGCTCTCGACTGTTGCTATTACACCGTTCCCAGGATTCTGATACTTATTTCTTTACTATCGAGCGACAGAGCAGAAAATTACTCCGACATTTATACAAGCTCGAGGAGGGACTCACGCATGTTAGCAGTCACTCTTTCCTCCTCCACCTCAGTCACCAGTATGGTTGATTTCTGAACTATGCGGATTGCATCACAATTGGACAAAGACGCTAATGATGAGCCGAGCATGTGAAAACTTTTCAAAGGCCACTAGCTGATCCATATTGCCCGTACCATGTTGGGCATTCTACGAAGGACACCCTCATCTCTTTGATGATACAACAGGACGCATTGACGCAACGTATACAGGTTTTGGAGAGTGCACCACGTCCATCTTGAGGCACCGTTTGCAGCACCACATCTTCCATGTCCACTGTCCCCCGATTCAGACGCATGCTTTTGGACTTCTGAGCAACAGATAGCAAAATTGCTACGTGCCTATCGTGCTATGGAAGAGGACTTGTTACATATGCGTCGCTTACTTTTCTTTCATTTCCCTCCTCCGCCACCATCAGCATAGGCATATTTTTGGTTTTATACAGGTAGACTTTTGGTGAAAAGATTTCGATTGGACGACTATACAGCAGTTGGAGACCGCATTCTGACGTCATGACTTTTGATAGTTAGTCTTTGGTTGTCGTATAGGACTAGCTAGTTCAGACAAGGGAGATGTGGCCCTTAGTCACTTGTGATGTACGATACAGTTATAAAACTTGTAAACATTATATTGCGGTCTCGATTTACGATAGCGTAATCGCAATATTCCCATTATATGTGATATTGGGATTGATTGTCCTAATTTTATAACATGAGATGTTATGTGCTTGATTAATTTATAACATGAGATGTTATGTGCTTGATTTATAACATGAGATGTTATGTGTTCGATGAATGATATTATGTACGTATGTTATTTACTTACTATGACCTGACTCATACGATCCTCATTTAGAAGATGCCTCCAAGACGGGATGTACGCAGGCCCACCAACGAGGCGGAACTTCAAGGAATCATTGCTGTAGCCATAGCGCGACACGAGGCCCTGCACTCCGAATCTAGCAGGGGCACCTCAGAAAGTCATGGCTGTACCTACTGGCACTTCCTCAAATACGAACCTCCGAAGTTCGACGACACTGGAGGTGCCATAGCCTTTGTGAAATGGATCGAAAGAATGGATTCCATCTTTCAATTGAGCGGTTATACGCCAGAACAACAAGTCCCATACGTTTCCGAATTGTTTGCAGATGAAGCTCGATTATGGTGGAACCTTCAGATTCGAATAATGGGTGCAACTGCAGCATATGCGTTAACCTGGGGTGAACTAAAAGGAATGATGCATAAGAAGTATTGCTCCCAAACGGAAACCCAGAAGTGGGAAGGTGAATTCTGGAGCCTGATGATGGAGGGTCCAAAGGTGTTGGAGTACGTGCAAAGACTTCATAATTTGTCACGAGTTGTTCTGTACCTGGTGAAACCAGAATTGAAGGAAGTGGGGAAATTCATTTGGGAACTGGCGCCTCAAGTCTTGAGCTTGATGACAACATCAACACGCCCAACAACTATTGCTGCAAGTAAGATGGGTTTGGCACTCGCTACGGAAGCATGTAGACTAGAAAAACTTGCTAACCCTACCAAGAAGAAGGAGACTCAGGTGGAGTCGTCCGGAAAGAACAAAAGGAAGCTCATCGAAGATACCCGAACGGATAATGATGAACAAAGAACTGTCCGAGGTTGTTTTGACTGCGGGGACAAAGGGCATTTCAAGAAAGATTGTCCTAACAACAAACAAGCCGACGTTGAGACTTACTTAGGAACTAAGCCTAAACATGGTGGATGCAAGTATCACCACGAATGTGGGTGTTGGAAGCCTAAGTGCGGTAGGTGTGGGAAGAGAGGACACAACAAGGATGCCTGTGGGGCGAAGAGTTCCGAACAAGGAGGTGACAATGACAACAAACAAAGTGGAAATACTAATAAATTCCCAGGCTGCTACCGATGCGGGATCGTGGGGCACTTTAGGAAAAATTGCCCAAGGAAGATTAATAAAGACCATGAAGGGACATCCAACATCGAAGCTTGTGAAGCATGCCAGGATCCAGACATGATCACTGGTACGTTCTCTATCAAACAGAAATTTTGCATCCATGTTATTTGATACCAGTACCGGCTATAGCTTTGTATCATTAGAATTTAAGAATATATTTGGATTAACTACTAGTAAGTTAGATATTCCGTACTCAATCAAACTGGCTAAGGGAAAGCTAGTAGAAGCGAATGAAGTTGTCTGAGGATGTGTAATTGAACTAGTAGGTCATGAATCTACGATGGATCTACTGCCAGTGAATTGGGAGACTTCAACAAGGTAGTTGGAGGGATTGGTTGACAAATGATCAATAGGAGATTGATGTCCGCACCATGATGGCGAACGAAGAAGTGATCTTGACTCATGAAGCGGGATACGCCCCCTGCAAATTACAAATCGCTTGAAGGCACAAAGGATGTTGCGTAAAGAATGTGTTGTTTTCTTGGCTCATGTCAGGGACAAGGGAGCCGAAGAACTAAAGCCCGAAGATACCCCCGTGATCAGAGGATATCCTGAAGTCTTCCTCGAAGACTTGCCGGAATCGCCTCCTCAACAATTAGTCGAATCTCGCATCAATTTAATTCCAGGCACCGCACCTGTAGTCGATGCACCATAGCGACTTACACTCCCGGAGATGCAAGGATTGACAGTGTAACCTCAGTGGTTGATAAAGAAGGAAGATAACAGACCAAAACTTTTGTTTTGGATGACCTCAGTTCTGCTCGCCAAAAGAAAGGACAAATGACTTTCAAATGACTGGGAGTCGGACGAGCTAGCCAACCAGAGTCGGTGGCTCAAGCTGAGGACTAACGAACCCCTTACATAACTGACTGTGAGGACCCAACTACTAATACACGACTGCTCGACAATCGAGCGTCGTTAGCAGTGACTTCAAGAAGAAAGTTTACCGGTGAGAATTGTGGGACAATGATTAGTTCTTAGACGTACACAAAAACGATGCTTCCTACACAATGTGCAAACCGGATCCACACGGGACACGAAATCTGGAGGATTTAGAAAACATATACTTAGGACCTGGGGAACCCAGGTCCAAACTCGTAAAGGTTTTTATTTAGGAACCATATATGTCAACTCAATCAACCATCATAAACCTGGCGCATATGCCAGTTCCGTTGACCAAACAAAGAGTACTTGGATTTCTTTTACTTCTGGTGAGTAGATGTTTGCATCTCTACTCCCCTCCATGGTAGTTGCATCACAATAATTTTCTCGCTGAGAGCGAACACACATTTGTTTCGATACTTGGTCATTTCTTCATTTTAGCAAGCACTCATTGTTTCAGTACTCGGAAACTTTCATGACACACATGCATCATTTGCTACGCATGTGGTTTTGTTTCGAACAAACACTTCATTGAAATTTCAATATTACCTTGCTAAACCTAATTACTGATTCGTGATTCGAATGACCTACATTCATGGTTTATTTTGTGACCATGCCGAGAATTCCTTGTTGATACATACGTTTATTGTCGGGTTACGTTGAAACCAAGTTCAATTGCTTGAACTTCTCCAGTTCACAGGTTTAACTTGAAACGCTATATGATGCATCGGGAGCATCATATTCAACTATTTTTGCAGAGATTTTTTCATTTCGAGTCGTAGTAGATTTGGTTGGTCTACGACTCCACTAAAACGTTTGATTTGTTTGGATACCTTGCGGTGATATCTTCACAAAATTGAAGCTTGCGTTAATTTGGTTACTTACTTCGTACACGGATTCAATTCCCTATTTAGTTGTGAACAATCCATTTTGGATCTTCACGATCAAAGCAGTCTCAACACAATTGTGTGTTAAGGAAATGGTACATATATTCATTTTATAAGCACAATGTACCTCCTAACGATTCTTTCGTTGTCAATCAAATGCCTTGCGATACTTATTACTTTTCATCTTCGATTGGAAATAGTGGTCCTTTGATGTTCCGCATTTAATTGGAAACTCTATAACATGGTATAAATCAAATCTTCAGATTGTCTCAGTACACTTTCATTTGATTTCAAACACGGTGAACTTGTTCAGTCACCACTATTATTGGATAATGCCATTACGACACCTTGTGGTGTCATCATAAACTTGTAGCCTGTGCTAATCATGGTTAACCATTTTACACAAGACCACACATACTTTTGTTTGATTTATCATTTAAACATTTCTGATGCAACTACGAATCAAGACAATGATACACCAGATACGCTTGTATTCCATTCGGTGTACCTTCACCATTCATAAATGTCAACACACTAAACCTTACCAGACATTTATTCAGGAGTTGACAGATCATTTTACTATTACGTTGAGTTGTTGCTTTTGAGTTCATATAGCGGGTGCTATGGTTTGTGAAAACTCGGTTGCGTATTGCAGCCGATCGTTTAAGAATCTTATTAGTCAAAACTCCACTTTTGTGGAACCCCTGCTAGCTGGATTACACTAGATTATACGTCAAATGCGTCTTGTACCTTTGACACCCAATGCTAGCAGCACACACACCTTTCAACCCTAGGATTCGGGTTGCTATATATTCTTGGACTCACCTAATGTGAGTAATGTTTGTTTCGATTTGATGATTATCTACTTCGATATTATTCATATACATACGTGTGTGACTTAATCATAAGGAGTAAGGTAGTACAAATTTCGAGGACGAAATTTATATAACGGGGGGAGAATGTGACAAACCTCACCAAACCAGGTATCCGTACGAACAAATTAATATTTAATTACTGCTTAATTACTGTGCTTGCTTACAACTGTGATTAAACTGCTTACTGATTTCTGATACATACATACTCTTGCCTCACATCTTATACTGTCACTCTATTATTTACACACAAACCTTAGTGACAACCTTGATGCACAAAAGCACAGTGAGCACACTATACGGGATACCCAGTAAACATGCTGACATAGCCAACATCAGACAGTTACTGTCTCTAAGGCCAGCATGAGCCGAGAATAGATTACTACACTAGTAGGGAGTGTAGGGAGGTGAGGATTGTAGAACTGCGTCACTAGGTGATAATTATAGTGACCGGATGTGCCTAAAACGTACTTTGAGTATAAAATTCTGCACTTTAAATAAAAATTCAGCATTAAGCTAACTTGTAAAGTGCCAAAACATGAGAAAAATATTACTAGACACTTTCCAAAGTGTCGGAAATAAATTGTGTCACTAAAAATAATATTAACGACACTTTAAATACTTATTTAGCACTTTAACGGAGTAATATCCAACCGTACAACCGGACTTAACCCGGGACATAAATTTTTTTTGTCATTGACACTGTTTTTCTTTTTCTGAACCAGCTAGGGTCCCTGAATACCCTAACACCCGTTATAAATTACTACACACTAATACACTAATTTAGTTACCTAACTAAACTCACCTATGCTTAACTAACTATTTAAAATGGAACCATGACCCCACCCCCATTACAACCGATCGTTTCCCATGTGGGGGCACTCCACAAAATTTTGATTATTATATGTGGGCATGCTAAATATCTTCCCTACATAATACCTTGTGGAAATTAGAATTGTATGGATATTAAATTTGCTTATAAACTAAAGACTTTCATCCATTTCAAACAAACAAAATTTACACCTCTCTTTCCCTCTTTGGAGACTCACGGCCGAGAACCACAAGCACCATCCACCCACTTTCAATTTTCCATCTTGCAATTCTATATACATTCAAGTGTGAAGGATCTCATACAAGGAAGCTTGGTGCTTACGGATTGCCAAGGACCTCACCACAACGCTATTAACCACCCATTTTTCGTCTAGTTTCTTCCCTAGCCACGAGCTAGTAGTAAGTGACTCTAAACACCCTATTGATCTTGTCTAAAGTGGTTAATAAGAAATTTGTCGGATAAAAATCATGAACACTAGAGATCAAAACTACAAGTCTACTAAAAATAATAAACTTGGTGGTTAATGAATGAATGTTAGTGTAAAACTTTTGAAACTAGTTTTGTTATGATTATTTATTGTTGGAATGGATCGTCACCAAACCACGCTAGATCATGTTCATGGAACATGAACTAGCCTTATGTTAAGTCGTAAAGTTATTAGATGACGAACCCTTTCAAACATACACATGAACTTGTGTTAAAACAATTTTTCTTATGAAATGGAGTTCTAAACTAGTAGATCTAAAGATCTACAAGTGGTATTTTCGAAGAACCAACTGTAAGACGAAACCATGTTTTAAAACCGGATCTTTCCTAAACTAAAGGTGTTTTTGTGAACAAACAAGTGTGTAGACACTTGTGTAACGAAAGGTTTTAACAAAGAATTATTTTTGAGATTTTTGACAAGATGTTGTAAACTTACACTTTCTTTAAAAATAAGATTTTTAAGAAACCGAATTCATTTATAAAAATAGAAGGATCTACTAAAAACACCGGGAGGTTACTACACACTTTTACATAACCCACAAGTTCATGTGTTTGCGACTTACGTATACTTTTGACTAGTTTAGTGTTGAAATATTGTTTGTTGATGTTGGGAACTTTGTTGATTGAATTTATAAAAGAAAATGATACGCTTGAAAGCGTGGCCACCTCCAGTTACAGAGGAAACTCTGGCGAAATTTTTCCAGAAATATAACACTTGGAAAATATTTTTACGACAAGTGTTACGAATATATTTTTGACTTGTTTTTCCAAACAAACTTGGCCATGAATTTTTATTACAAAATCTCCAAGTGTCAGAGGTGGGATTTTTATAAATAAAACTTGTTAAATATATATTTAGAATATATATTTTTCGTAGAAACACTTGTGTAATTTTTATGATTATTTGTGAACTATTCAAATATTATTTTTAGAGTAAAAATAATATTACTAGAATACACTGAATATTCGCGGCTCCAAAATAATACGGACGCCTTCACAAATAAGTGTCTAAGTTACACCGGTATTATTTATACCACCCGAACCTTACAACGTAACTTACGTATTTTCAGAAAATACTCATAAGTGTGTATTTTGACAAGGATATTATTTTGGAAAATTATATGGAATAAAATATAATATTTTTGGGAAAAATATTTATATTTTGGAAGTAAAGTATTTTGGACAAATGAAATAAAATAAATTACATTAAGTGAGACTTAATAATATATTTCGAGGTTATACGTACGCACATGTATTAAAACCCCCATCCTTGGGAAGGAATATATTTACAAAATAATTACGAAGTGTAATTACGAAATAGTTGCCTAACTATTTCCCAAAGACATTGAACCTTAAGCTAAGGCACGACCGTCCGTCTAATAGAAGTTAGTACGTGTAGGTCGTCGCACAGCAGGTTGACTGGGAGATTTCTAGTTAGAGACGCACTTCGGTGAGTTCATGTCCCCCTTTTCTCTTAACTGTTTTCAGTTTTCTAAACTGCAGGGGTGAAATACATGTTACTATGATTACGGATACTTTTTTTTACATGGTATGGTTAGCTTAAGGAGGGTTAGGACGTACAGATCATGTGAGTGAGTAGGCGCAACTTGAGGCCATTAATCCTCATTGTAGGACCGAGGGTCGTAAGCGGTAGATCTATCTGGGTGTAGCGAGCCCAACCCCTGAGCCCGCATAATGGACCAGGTGGTGACTTTGTACCTGACGCAAAATCCGCTAGGTTTGAGTCTTCCTACGGCACTTCACGCATATCATTGGCTTTGCAACCCAATGGTGATCTCTTTTTTCTTAATTGCTACATACCAGGGACTTTTATACATACTTACAACATTTTCAAATGTTTGTACATACTCACTTACACATGAACTCGCTCAACTTTATGTTGATTTTTCAAACTACATGTATTTTAGGAAACTAACGGATCTGGCACGGTATGCACGCATTTTTAAGCTGCGTTTGAATAAAGAAGTCATCCAGGGTTTAGAAGGTGTAACCTCTTCCTGGACGAGTTACATATCTCTAAACCTAGTATTGTTTAAAGTCTTTTGTTAAGTCTTTATAAACTCAATTAAATCAAGTAAGGGTTGTAACTTATTTTGTGATTATTGAAAATGGGATTTTCCTAACTTTATTAATGGATGAATATCTCATGTTTTTATCATATAGTATGGTTATGATTGTTGCTATGGTATTAAGAAGTCACACCAAATAAACCCACGCTTCTGCAAAGCCAGGGTGTGACAGCTACTCTATTGGGATTAGACTATTTGTAGCAATCATAGACGGTAGATATCATGATTTTTCATTGAGATCATGTTCGAGGACGAGGGGTGCAGGGAGGGGAAAAGAAAGGGGGTATAGTTTGCGCGTGGCTTCGTGGAATGTAGGAACCCTTAGTAGTAAGTTGTTGGAGATCATAGATACACTAAAAAGACGTAGGGTAGATATAGCGTGCCTTCAGGAGACTAAGTGGAAGGGACATAAAGGGGATGAGCGCAATGGGTACAAGTTGTTGTATTCAGGGTCTGATGGGGTAAAGAATGGGGTAGGATTTCTAGTAGATATAAACTTGTATAAAAATGTGGTAGAGGTGATACGATACAACGATAGGATCATGGTGTTGAGATTAGTACTAGGAGAGGAAGTGGTGACAGTTGTTTGCGCATATGCCCCACAAGTGGGATTAGGGGATCAAGAGAAAAGAGATTTTTGGGACTGCCTAGACGGAGTTGTGAGGGCCATACCTACGGAAGAAAGAATTTTCATAGGAGGCGATTTTAATGGCCATATTGGTAGGCATAGTGATGGTTTTAGTGAGGTTCATGGGGGCTTTGGTTTTGGTGATAGGAACAACCCTGGTAGGGATTTGCTAGAGTTTGCGGTGGCCCACAACCTAGGTATTCTGAATTCTTTCTTTAAGAAGAAAGAATCACAGTTGATTACTTTTAGCAGTTGCGGACGTAACACTCAGATTGACTATATTTTGATGAGGCTAGGAGATCGAAGGTGGTGGAGGGACTGCAAGGTCAACACCGTTTATTGGTGGCGGATATAGTCATGAGAGGAAAACTGACCAAGGGAGAGAGGGTAATGCGACCTAGGGTTAGATGGGGTATGTTAAAGGGCGACAAAATCGAAGTGTTTAGAGATAAGGTCCTCTTAATGACATCGCCTAGAGTAGATGGGGACGCAAACCAAATGTGGGAGGACATGGCAAACACCATTACTAATGTGGCGAAGGAAACGCTAGGGGTTGTAAAAGGAAAGAGGTGTGGCCATAAGGAGTCATGGTGGTGGAATGAGGATGTGCATACTAAAATAAGGATTAAACAAGGGTGCTTTAGGGATCTTTTGAGGTGTACAGTCGAGGAGGAGCAAGCGATTTTAAGGGATAGATATAAAGAGGCTAAGAGAGAGGCGAAGAAGGCAGTGTCAGAGGCGAAGAACGCAGCTTACAAGCAGATGTATGATCGACTGGAAACAAAGGAGGGGGAGCATGACATGTTCAAGATTGCAAAGGCTAGAGAGCGTAGAAGGCAAGACTTAGGAGCAGTGAAGTTTTTAAAGGGAGAGGACGGATGCGTTTTGGTCAAAGAACACGACATTAAGTTGAGATGGCAAGTGTACTTCTACAATCTTTTCAATGGCAGGAGGGATTACCAACAAGAAATTGAAGAAAATGATGATTCACCTACGCAAAGGCGACTACGGAATAACGGCTATTGTCGACGTATCACACGGGAGGAGGTGAGAACAAACCTTAGAAAGATGGGAAGGGCTAAGGCAGTTGGGCCAGATAACATACCGATTGAGGTATGGAAATGCTTGGGAGAAGAAGGAGTACATTGGCTAACTATTTTATTCAATCTTATTTTCAAATCTGGGAAAATGCCAGATCAATGGAGGAATAGTGTAGTAGTTCCTGTGTATAAGAACAAAGGGGACGCCCAATGTTGTGGGAATTATAGAGGGATTAAGTTGCTAGGACACACTATGAAATTATGGGAGAGAATAATTGACACGAGAATCCGAAGAGAAACTAAAGTCACGGTAAACCAATTTGGTTTTATGCCAGGGCGATCGACTACGGAGGCAATACATATTCTAAGGAGATTGATGGAGAAGTATAGGGAGAAGAAACGGGACCTACACATGGTGTTCATTGATCTTGAAAAGGCCTATGACAGTGTGCCACGTAGACTGATTTGGGATAGTTTGGAGAGTAGAGGGGTTTCTGGGAAGTATATAGACTTAATTAGGGATATGTATGTTAGGACTGAGACTAGTGTCCGAGCGCCTGTAAAGGATACTGATTCTTTCCCGGTGGAGGTAGGACTCCATCAAGGGTCCGCTTTGAGCCCTTTTCTATTTGCAGTTATCCTAGATGAGTTGACAAAGTTAATTCAGGGGGCTCTTCCGTGGTGCCTGCTTTTTGCAGATGATATTGTGTTAGTTGCTGATAGTAAACAAAGCCTGAATGCGAGGTTAGAAGAGTGGCGAGCAGCTTTAGAGGGAAGAGGTTTAAAGATTAGTCGATCTAAGACTGAGTACTTGTATTGCGACTTTAGTGGAGTAGACAACGATGAGGACATTCAGATCACCATTGACAGTCAAGCGGTCCCGCAGGTGACTAAGTTCAAGTATCTAGGATCATTTGTCCAGAGGGATGGGGAGATAGATAGTGACGTTGCCCACCGCATCCAGGTCGGATGGTGTAGGTGGAGAGCTGCCACTGGGGTATTGTGCGATAGGAGGTTCCCAACAAAATTGAAAGGGAAATTTTATAGGATTGCAATTAGACCTGCTATGTTATATGGAACCGAATGTTGGGCCATTAAGGAAGTACAGGCATGCAAGATGGAGGTAGCAGAGATGAGAATGCTAAGATGGATGTGTGGCCACACAAGGTTAGACCGGATAAGAAATGATGTTTTTAGGGAAAGGTTAGAAGTAGCTAGTATATCAGATAAGATAAAGGAGGGAAGATTGAGATGGTTTGGGCATGTGAAGAGGAGGCAGATGATAGAACCAGTTAGAGTGGTTGAAACCCTCGAGGTGGAGGGGAGGAGGAGTAGAGGCAGACCCAAAATTACTTGGGATGAGCGGATTAGGCAGGATTTGCAAAAATTGCACCTCTCTGAGAACATGGTCCATGATAGGAGCATGTGGAGACGTAGGATTAAGGTTAAGGATTTCTAGGAAAGGGTACAATTGTGTTTTTAGGTGTAGTGTAGTGTATGGTCGTACATAAGTAACTATGTGTATAGGATGTTTTGTACAGTTGTGTTTCTAGGTGTAGTGTATGGTCGTAAATATGTAACTATGTGTATAGTCTGTTTTGTGTTGTGTTGTCATATTTGTTCTGTTCTACCATGCACTATTTCGCAACTCATACTACATTGGTAGCTTCATACACATACACACACACCCCATGCTCTATTTATTTCTTTCCTGGGTGTTTTGGAGCCGAGGGTCTCTCTGGAAGCAGCCTCTCTATCCCTAGGGGTAGAGGTAAGGTGTGCCTACATCCCACCCTCCCCAGACCCTACAAATAGCTTTGCTATTTGTGGGATTTTACTGGGTATGATTGATTGATTGATTGATTGATAACGCGTTGTATACTTGGGTTTGAACATATTGTACACCATATTTGCATACTAGTGCTCACATATTATGAATCATGTTGGATATGAGCACTTTTTATTCTATTTATGCTATGTAACAAAACTTGTATACTCGCCTTTGCTTTTGCATTGAACTCTATTTTAATACATGTTGCAGGTTAATTGATGAAGTGATGTTACAAGATGAAACAAGATTTTGTGTGGACTAGATACACACCTAGATTAATCTATCTTTTGTTGTTATGTTACAATTTGAAACAATGTTGTTATTTTTATTTGAATCTTGTATGACAATTAGTCTTGAAATGAAATTTGAATTAAATTAATATTGTCACATAGTGTTATGAAGTCTCTTGCAATCTACGCACTTCGTCTCATCCCGATGTTTCCGCCATCGGTTGGGGTGTGACAGATTGGTATCAGAGCCATAACTATAGGGAATTAGGAAAAAGTAGGAATGCTTTGCCCTAGTCTATAGTTTTAGGAATTTTGTCTCTTATTTGTTGTTTAAAACTTATGCATTCTACCTTACATGATTCCTAGCAATACTTCTTGTTTGTTAAACTTACATGCCTTTCCTAAGGCTAACACGAATACACTTTTGATTCTTTGAAAACACTAGTAACATAAACGAGACGACTTTACCAAAATAGGTGTGAAATCCACAATTTGGCAAACGACTCTCATTCTACCTTAAACTATTTTTCACAAAATTACACCATTAAGCTAGGAGTGAAATCCACAACTTAATGGTAATTTCCATTTCAACTCTAGAGGACCCTCGTCAAAGTGTTGAAATTATATTTTGACCCGACGAGTACCAACCACATTTAGGGTACGAAATCGTCAAGTTAGGGGTGAAACCCGCATCTCGTCGATTAAGTCCCATTCCTCGATTTTCAATCTCGCCAAAGTCCCGATTGTTTCAATAGATTAGAGACGTGTAGTAACTAGAAGGGTAAGATGCCGTTAATCGCTTCTCGACGAGAGTATCTTACCTATAGGCCAAAACACGTTTTCTCTAATTCGAAAGGCTTTCGACCCACTTTGGAATAGTCGACGTTTCTCTACCCGAAACAATCCATTGTTTTATTGAGCCTCTCTTTTATGTATCTCAATTTATATGTGATTTTATACTTGAACGTTCTTCATTTCAAACTTTTTGCTCATTTCGCACGTATATCGCAACCAAAAACAATAATAATCCCTCGTGAACAAACTAAATTTACGATGCTTTCATTATTCATGATTATGCTATGTGAAATTCATGTCATGCTATGTGAAAACCATGATTATGCTATGTGATGCAACTTGAACATTTTTTGCTATGTGAAACAATTGAAATCCTTTTTATGCTATGTGACACTTTATGCTATATGAATCATTTCATGAAAACGATTTTCTTAAACAAACATTATGATCAAGTCTCACCTATTCTTTATTTTGAATTCTCTAGATGTCGTCTTCTCATCTCCCCAACTCGACTAAGAAGTCGAGGACCAGCTCTCAAAAGAAGATGATGGCATTCATGGCCAATCAAATTGCGCGTATCGTCCCTAAGATCGTCACTGAGATTCGAGCTTCTGTTACTCCAAACTCCTCCGTTGATTCAAAGGTTGAACCACGCAAGCCTGTGTCGTTTAACTTCAAGCACTTTTCGTCTTCCAACCCCAAACCATTAACTGGAAACGATGGGGTGACTGCTATGCTCGAGTGGTTTGACAGTATAGAAGTCACATTTATCAACAGTGAATGTCCCGAAGAGCTCAAAACGCGTAGTGCGACTGGGGTATTCCAAGCCCGAGCTCTCGAATGGTGGACAAACGAAAGGAATTTTCGTTCTAACGAAGTTGCTTATGCCTTACCTTGGGATGAAGTTAAAACACTTATGATGGAAGAATTTTGCCCCCCGCATGAGCAACAAAAGTTGGAAGAAGAATTTTGGGCTTTAAAACAGATTGGTGATGATAACCAAGCCTATACTACTCGCTTCAAACAGCTTAGCTTCGCCGTTCCTCATCTCGTTATGACCAGCGATCGCAAAATAAGGAAGTACATCAATGGTTTACCCTCCGCAATGCGTGATGCCATTGAGGCAGCTAGACTCGACAATATCGAAGCCGTTTACCGTCTGGCCGCTTCCCTGTACAACAATCGCATTCGCGATAAACAAGCTTCAAAACCTGTTACTTCTAAGCCAGCCAACCAAATTACCCAACAATCGAGTGGCAACAGGGGGAAGAAGCGAAAGCAACAGAACCCTGTTTGCAATGCGATTGTACCACCCGTTAACCATGTTGCTCCTGTTAACACTCAAAAGCCGTACGTCGGACCTCATCCAAAGTGTACCACTTGTAACTATCACAATCCCACCAATGCCAACTGTCGCCGCTGTACCAATTGTAACCGTTATGGGCATGATACCGCGTATTGCCGCAACAACCAACCACAACAAGCACCACAAGCTCAGCAAGCACAACAAGCTCCACCTGCTCCCCAAAACGCCAGACCTGTTAGGGCTTGTTTCAAATGTGGGGATACTAATCATCTTCGTCCTCAATGCCCACAATGGAACCAAGAGCAACAACAACCTGCTAGAGGTCGAGCTTTCAACATTAATGCGAACCAAGCACGCAACGACAATGAAGTCGTTAATGGTACGTTTCTTGTTAACAACCTTTATGCTTCATTGTTATTTGATACTGGTGCGGACAAAAGCTTTGTGTCTGTTGAATTTGAACCTTTGTTAAATGTTACACACTCTAAATTGCCTAAGTCGTTCTCTGTCGAAGTTGCCAATGTCAAATCCGTTTTAGTCGATTCTATTCTTCGTGATTGTCTTCTCACTCTTAACGATCATACCTTCACTATCAATCTTATACCCATGCAATTGGGTAGTTTCGACATCATAGTAGGCATGGATTGGCTTCGTGAAAACCATGCTAAAATTGCTTGCTACGAGAAGTATGTTCGTCTACCTCTTTCATCTGGTGACACTCTACGCATCTATGGAGACCGACCTTCAAAAGGACTAAGGTTAATGTCCTGCACACAAGCGAACAAATATTTACGTAAACCATACTTTGCCTTTTTAGCCCACATTGTGGAAGAAAAGGGCAAGGGAAAGAGCATAAATGATGTTCTAGTGGTGCGCGACTTCCCAGATGTCTTTCCTGAAGATTTACCTGGTCCTCCTCCACCTCGATCTGTCGATTTTCATATTGACCTTGTACCTAGTTCGACTCCTGTTGCGAAAGCTCCATACCGTCTTGCACCTTCTGAGATGCAAGAGTTATCTAGTCAACTCCAAGAACTCCTCGACAAGGGATTCATTCGTCCAAGTACCTCACCTTGGGGTGCTCCTGTGCTTTTCGTCAAGAAGAAGGATGGCTCGTTTCGCATGTGTATCGACTATCGTGAGCTTAATAAACTCACAATCAAGAATCGTTATCCTCTTCCGCGCATCGATGACCTTTTTGATCAACTTCAAGGCGCTACTTGCTTCTCCAAGATCGATCTTCGATATGGTTATCACCAGCTTCGTGTTCTCGAAGAGGACATTCCCAAAACCGCATTTCGCACTTGCTATGGGCAGTACGAGTTCGTGGTTATGCCTTTTGGCTTAACTAACGCACCCGCTGTGTTCATGGATCTTATGAATAGTGTTTGTAAACCTTACTTGGATCGTTTTGTGATCGTCTTCATTGACGATATTCTTATTTATTCTAAATCTCGAGTCGATCACGAACGACATCTACGTCTTATACTCGATCTCTTACGTGTTGAACGTCTATATGCGAAGTTTTCTAAAATGCGAGTTCTGGATCAAAGAAGTCCAATTCCTAGGGCACGTTGTTAGTGAAAAAGGAATCCATGTTGAGTCTTCCAAAATCGAAGCAGTGAAGAATTGGACCGCGCCTAGAAACCCTTCTGAAATCCGTTCCTTCTTAGGATTGGCGGGTTATTACTGCCGATTCATCTCAAACTTTTCTAAAATCGTCGTTCCTCTCACTTCATTGACTCAAAAGGAGAAACCTTTTGTTTGGGGTCCTGAGCAAGAGGAATCTTTTCAAACGCCCAAGGATCTGCTTTGTAACGCTCATATTCTTGCCCTCCCTGATGGAAACGATGACTTCGTGGTATATTGTGATGCCTCGAATCGTGGTCTTGGTTGCGTTCTCATGCAACGAGACAAAGTCATCGCTTACGCCTCTTGCCAACTCAAAATACATGAGAAAAATTATACTACCCACGACCTCGAGCTTGGCGCCGTTGTTTTTGCGTTGAAGATTTGGCGACACTACCTATATGGTACAAAGTGTGTGGTTTTCACTGACCATAAGAGCCTACAACACATCTTTGACCAAAAAGAGCTTAATATGCGTCAGCGACGTTGGGTTAAATTACTTAACGATTATGACTGTGAGATTCGCTATCACACTGGTAAAGCTAATGTCGTGGCCGATGCACTTAGTCGTAAGACTCATGTAGATAGTATTCGTTGTTTTCATATCTCGAGCGATCTTCACAATTGCATTCGTGAAGCGCAATACTCATCTATCAATGAAGGTTCCATGTCCGTAGAAATACGTGGAGCTACTGAAGACCTACTCGCTTCGAAATATGATGGTCTACTTTACTTTCGTGATCGCATCTGGGTACCAGATCGCGACAATCTTCGTGATCTCATTATGAACGAGGCACACAAATCCAAGTACTCCATTCATCCTGGTGCTGACAAGATGTACCATAATCTACGTACATCCTATTGGTGGCCCGGTATGAAGAGAGACATTGCCGTATACGTTTCTAAGTGTCTTACCTGTTCGAAAGTTAAAGCCGAGCATCAACGACCTTCTGGTCTACTCGAGCAACCTGAAATCCCCATCTGGAAATGGGATAGCATTGCGATGGACTTCATAACCAAACTCCCTCGTACACCTTCGTGCCACGATAGTATTTGGGTAATTATCGATCGTTTAACCAAGTCCGCTCATTTCATCCCTATTCGTGAAGATTTCAAGGTTGAACGACTTACTCACATCTATACTGACGAAATCATATGCCGTCATGGTATTCCTCTCGACATCATCTCTGATCGTGATGGTCGATTTACTTCGCGTCTTTGGCAAACTTTCCAATCCGCTATGGGTTCTCATTTGAATCTCAGTACGGCCTTTCATCCTCAAACGGATGGACAGACTGAACGTACTATCCAAACCCTAGAGGACATGCTCCGTTCTTGTGTCATCGACTTTGGTGGTAGTTGGGATGTGCATTTACCTTTGATCAAGTTCTCGTACAACAATAGCTACCACTCCAGTATTCAAATGGCTCCATTCGAAGCTTTGTATGGTCGCAAGTGCCGATCTCCTTTAAGCTGGCACGAGGTTGGTGACAAAAAATTTACTGGCCCCGAAATCATACAAGAAACAACGGATAAGGTTCTTCAAATCCGTGATAATCTACTCAAGGCTCGTAGTCGACAAAAGAGCTATGCTGAGAAGAGACGCAAACCTTTGGAATTCAACGTTGGTGACCATGTTCTACTCAAAGTGTCTCCTTGGAAAGGAGTGGTTCGTTTTGGTAAAAAGGGAAAACTTGCCCCTCGCTATGTTGGACCTTTCAAGATACTCGAAAGGATTGGCAAGGTGGCTTACCGACTCGATTTACCTCAAGAACTCAACAACGTTCATCCGACATTTCACGTCTCAAATCTAAAGAAGTGTTGCACTGAAGAAGGACTTCAAGTTCCTCTCGAAGATCTCCAAATCAATGACACTATGCATTTTGTGTAAAAACCCGTCGAAATCATGGATCAAGGAGTCAAGTTGTTAAGGCGCAGTAAAATTCCTATCGTCAAGGTTCGATGGGAAGGGAAACGTGGCGCCGAATTCACTTGGGAACTAAAGAGTGACATGAAGACGAAGTATCCACATCTTTTCCCTGCATCTTCCTAAATTTTGGGACGAAATTCCCTAAAGGAGGGGAGACTGTAACGCTCTGCATTTCTGCACTTTCTTATTTTAGCAAGTTATGTTGTACTTTCTATATTTAGACTCTTGTACTATCTTTGTAATCTACTGTCGCTTCATTTGTAATTCGAGACTATTGATCATAATGAAAACGAAGCTATTTTATTCATGTTTGTGTTAGACTTATGTGCAAATTTTCACGTTTGAACGATATATTATCCTAGACTCTCGATTCGTTGTTACGCACTAAGCTCGTTAAGCTAATTGAAACTATTAAAATAATGAGATTCGGATCCAAATTCTCGCAACTCGAAAGCTTTGTGAAATGAATAAACGTTTAAAGATTTTATCCTTATAAATATTGTTATTTATAAATTGTTTAGTTAATTAAATTAATTAATTTTACAAATTAAGAGGTTTATTTTTATAATAATCTAGTTAGACTCGTTAGATTTTAAAGTTAGTAAACTAACGTAGTTAGTTTGTTTCATAAAGTTAGTTTTCTTACTAAACAAAATAGCACAACACTAGTTTTAATTAAAGTCTAGGGGTTATTTGAGTAATTAACCGAAACTTTAAACTACAGGGACTATTTATGTATTTTCTGAAAGTTTCATGTGTTGAAACAAAAAGAATTTAATTCGAAAAAATAAATGCAGACCCTAAGGATTGAACCCGGGTCGCTTATCTCACAAACACATGCGCAGACCACTCCACCGCTGCCCTAACATTGTTTACAATCAGCACCATTAATCCTTTAAACACTCGCCCAGACAAGCCCACCAGCGCGCAAAAAGGGATCAGCCCCTTCACCAGCTCGTTTTGAGCGCCATTTTTGTGATCTTTTTGAGTTTTAAACTCACTTATAACATTAATTACACAACTACAACTTACCCTAATCATTCCCTATAAATACCACACCTCTTCCAAGCATCATACACTTTTCAAATCCTCCCAAAATTGAAGCAAATTTCCAAGTTCGAGCAGATTGTTCAACCTCTACTAAAGTGAGCATAACTCACTCGTTTCTTAACCTTTTCACTTGATTCTTTTTCCCACTTGTTTGGAACAACCTTAGGAACATTTCCAGAGGTTTTCCATGGAAAACCAAGCTCTGGAATGTCCCCAAAAGGCTCTAAAGTGGCCTGTTCGATTCTGTTTTCATCTAAACTTTGTTAATCTTAGTAAACTTGGGTCTATCTCATCTCAAACCTATGTCCTAATGCTCATAATCAAATGAATGGTTAGTTGGGCTTAAAAACATGGCTGAGAAATGTTAAATCAGAGGTTAAAACCTCACAAACTTTCTGTTTTAGTTAGGGTTTTACCCACAAGAAGTGTTCAAGATTGAAGCTTGGTGAAAGTGTGATAGATGGACTAGCTTGGGCTATCCTTCATAGAAATCCACTCACTACTTGATGTTTTTTTTCCATAGATTAGTTGTTGTTATTGCATTATTACTTCATAGTTCATGACCCTCCTTGGTTGTTTTTACATCAAGTGTAGTGGTGAACACTTAAGAGGTGCCTAAATGGAAGCTTGTTCTTCCTACCTCCTACATGATTTCCATGATACTTAGAGGTACCTAAATGGAGACATTAATCTCCTACCTCATGCTTGAACCATAGGACCTTGTAATCTATATATTATCTAATTATTCCATATGTATACCTACGTAACTAAACTTGATAATAACTTAATAGTTACTTGTCAAGAATATGTTACATCATCTATGACCATGCCCTTGTTACGACTCTAATGGACCTTTGAATCCATGAAATGATACAAACTCTTTTGAGTTTTAATAGTGTTAAGAACAAGAGTTATGTGTACAAGATGATTATTTTCACTTATGTTATTTTCCATACATTTTAGACTCCGAATCTATAATCTTCCAATTTTCGCAAACTCACACACCTATGTTTCCTTGTGTAGGAGGACAAGGTGCTCCAACCTAAACAACCAAAATCACTCGCAGGATTTTAAGTAAGAAAGCTTGCAAAAACCGTGAGTATACTCGATCCCTTTTACTCTTTACTACTTTGGGATGCAACATGTATATTATACAAAATGACACTTAAACTATTTTAAACATACTCTATCCATGCTTAACATGAAACAATGTGTGATACTTGTTATTCTCGTATGCTATGTAAACTATTTGGTCGTTATATGCTCATTAACTTTGCTAGCCTCCCTTAACAATTATAGCGCTATAGGATTAACGCACCGCCCGTTAGAATTGGGGTATTGTTAAGTTAAACATGTTACCTCCCGCTACTCTATTGGGATTAGACTATTTTAACGCATTGTATACTTGGGTTTGAACATATTGTACGCCATATTTGCATACTAGTACTCACATATTATGAATCATGTTGGATATGAGCACTTTTTATTCTATTTATGCTATGTAACAAAACTTGTATACTCGCCTTTGCTTTTGCATTGAACTCTATTTTAATACATGTTGCATGTTAATTGATGAAGTGATGTTACTAGATGAAACAAGATTTAGGGTGGACTAGATACACACCTAGATTAATCTATCTTTTGTTATTATGTTACAATTTGAAACAATGTTGTTATTTTTATTTGAATCTTGTATGACAATTAGTCTTGAAATGAAATTTGAACTAAATTAATATTGTCACATAGTGTTATGAAGTCTCTTGCAATCTACGCACTTCGTCTCATCCCGATGTTTCCGTCATCGGTTGGGGTGTGACATAATGCGGCGGCTAGGGTGTCTCAGACATGTTACCTTAGAGGGAAGGTGTCTCAAACAGTCATCCCCATCCCCCACCATGTTAACCATCTAAGAGAAGGTGTCTCAAACAGCCACCGGAGTAGTGGCTTATGGTGAAACACAAAGACATAGCAGATCCAGATCCAGAATCGGAGAGAGAATGAAAAGGGAAGGGAGCTGTGGATTTGAAATTTGAAATGAGATTTGGGTTGGTTGCGCATTTGAGTATTGTTATTTGACCATTTAGGGTTTTTTAGCCATGCAATATATTTCAGCATGTTTGAAACAATTGATTTGTGCTTTATTTTCTTGTACAATATGCTTTAAGGGGTTATAAATATTGAAAAAAGTGGCAAATGACCATTTCTGCCCTTCGGGTATGCATTATATATATATATAGGGTAGGGTTCATTTGAGAACCACTCTTATTGCGAGAACCATAAACACCAATGTGAACACAAAAAAAACCTAAGAACACACGAAAATTTTTTAGTATTTAAAAAAAAATCGCTATGTTTCGTTCCTAAAAAAAATTCGAGTAACAATTATCGATACACATGTGCATATGTATCATTTCTTTGACAAATTCCGTAATACATTACCTGTATTAGACAATTGCACTTTCATTTACACTACCATCCGTAATACACTACTTTTTATATTAGCAATATATAAAATGCACATTTGCATTTATATGTATGAACATGATATAACGTGGTACAAAAAAATTGTGATTTTGAATGATGAAGTAGGCCAATATACATATTTTTGGTTAGCTATATCTAGTGGTTAATTGTTTGGTTATATTTGTCACTTTATGATGTAATATGTTGTTTGGTATGGTATGAAGGGTGTTGATGTACATATGCATAAAGTGAAAAATATTATTCATATTGGTAATGGTACTGTATTATAGATAGTATGAGGTAATGGTAGTGTATTATGAATAGTGGAGGTAATGGTAGTGTATTATGGATGGTATGATAGATGAAAAAGAAAGTGTATTCAAAGTAGTGTACCAAAAACACGTTATATCATGTTCATACATATAGATGCACATGTGCGTTTCTAATATTGGTAATGTAAAAAGTATTGTATTACAGATGTTAGTGTAAATGAAAGTGCAATTGTCTAATACTAGTAATGTATTATGAAATTTGTCAAAGAAATGATAGATATGCAATTTAAGTTTATGTTTATGTTTTATATTCGTTTGTGTACAGTGAGTCATATATATATATATATATATATATATATATATATATATAGCGTGAGTTTTATTCGGGAACACTAAAAAAGTGGAGAACAGTGGGGAACCGACTCAAACGAACTCTGATTGGACTCATTCCAGTGGCGTTGGAACCAGCTCGTCGAACCCTAACTAGGATCTCTTAACCCTAAACCCTAAATCATAACCCCTAAACCCTAAATATATTAGGGTTTGGCTTTTAGGGTTTAGATTTAGGGTTTAGCTTTAGGTTTAGCCTTTAGGGTTTAACTTTTAGGGTTTATAGTTTAGATTTTACGGTTTAGTTAGGTTTTAGCCTTATTTTTTAGATTTAGGGTTTAGAGGTTAGGAGTTAGGATTTAGGGTTTAGGCTCAATAGATCTTAGTTAGGGTTCGACGAGCCGGTTCCAACGCCGTTGGAATGAGTCCAATCGAAGTTCGTTTGAGTGGGTTCCCCGCTGTTCCCCACTTTTTTAGTGTTCCCCAATGAACCTTCTCCTATATATATATATATAGGGAATTGTTCAAATGAAAACCACTTTTAACGTGAAAAATCGAAAACTAAATAAAAAAGCCTAAAAAACACATCAATTTTTTTTTTTTTGCAATTTTTTAATAAAAATCGCTAGTTTTTGTATATAAAAAAATTTTTAGTGCACATGTGTACTATTACAAATGTGCGCTACAATTTTTTTTTGTTTTGAAATTTTTTTTTGTATACCTAAAATAGCGAAAATTGGTATGGAAAAAAAATTGGTATATTTTTTAGGCTTTTTTAGTTAGTTTTCGCGTTATCTAGTGGTTTTCATTTGAACCTTCCCCATATATATATATAAAAGTTGTAAGGGGTAGGTTTAAAAGTGAATATGCAATTTAAGTTTATGTTTTTTTTATCCTTCTATATTTGCATGTGATTATAACTCATTTTAGTTCACATGTAATTGTAAACTATCATATCAGTTCACATATTTAGCTATGTTTTATATTCCTTTGTGTACAGTGAGTCAGTGACACTGTAAGTTTGCAAGTTTATATGTACGTATAATGGTGTTAAACTGTTCAGTTAATTGTTTCAGTCAAATGCTTGACAGACCTTTAAAACCAATCCCGCCACTTACAACTCCTGGGATGTCTAGTTGCCACCAATAATGATGATATATGATATGAATCAAAAAAAGGTTAATTGCACGGTAACCTTAACCGCGGAGGGGATCCCCCTCCCAGGTCACCACCCGACAAGGCTTCCTGGCAGTAAATCCCCATAACCATCAAGGAGGGGTCCGACACATGTATCGAACCCGAGACCTCTTGGGCCCTCGTTCCTGTTTTAAGGCGGGTGTCTGTGGCCACTGGGCTGTCACCCAATGGTTAATGATATGATTCAACGTACGTAAGAAAAACAAAAACAGGTGTCGAAATCTAAATATCAAAATAAGAATATTAAATAATAAAACAGGCACCACAAATTACAACCCCCATTCCCCATTTGACCATTTGGTCTACCAACTTGTAACGAGTATGAAAATATAAACCAAACGGAAGATAATATGTTTCATATGAGCCACATGTGCTCTACAATGACAGGGATATTAAGACCGCGGGGTGGGGGTGTTTGGGTTGGGGCATTGCTCCACACGTGGTGAGTGTGGGATCCACCAGACCACTCCAAAAAAAAGTTGGGTGTGGAAGAGGCGTGACAAGACCAACGTGAGGAGACTTGTGGATTTTTTATATGCTTTTATATAGTTGACATTTATATAATAAAACACAAACATATATTAATTTAAAAAAAGTTACATAAAATCCTAAAAAAGTTTAAGAAAAGCGTACTTATTAAATCCTAAAAAATAAAAAAAAATAGTTACTAAATCCTAAAATAAATTACAAAGTTCGGTAAATATTAAAATGGGGAACCCACTAAAATCTGAATTCTCATCGTGCTTATACTCGATCTTCGCGATCTCCACTCGATCTTCATGGGTCAAGTCGCACGTAGGGACACGATCGAAGCAAGCTTTAAACTAATCCAACTTCGGTTTGAGCACATGCCACTTGTGTTGGCACGCGCGTTCCCAACGTGTTGTTGGTATTGCGGAAACGCTCGTCCCTAATACGCAGTTTGACAACGTTGTAGGGTTCGTTGTGCGTCAACAATCGACATCACTAGTTCTATTTCCTCCTCCTCTGTTCAATGCACCATTTTCGTTTTTTGGTGTGGGTTTGGTTAAAGATTTGTTATTTGTGTTTGGTTTTGGTTAAAGAAGATAAATGTGGAAAAAATGAAGTTTGGGATAGGTATTTACAGGTACAAATTTGTAAATTTTTTAAAAAAATGAATTTTACTTACCAAAACCGTCATCCCCAACGGCTAGACCAAACGGTCATCTTTGTCACACCCCAACTGATGGCGAAAACATCTGAGTGAGACGAAATAGATTGCTCATTACACATAACACTATTTGTGACAATAATTAATTCAAAACCGATTTTATTTCATAACAAAAATTGTCAAGTACAACATAAGAAATTCAGATTACAACATCGAAAAGACAAATACGACAAGTTCAACAAAATAAAGTAGTCAAATCAAGTATTTCAATGTGTTTCTAAGTCGTCCCTACTAGATTCATCATGACCATCATCATCAACCTGCAACATGTTTAAAAATATAGTTTAAGACAAAAAGCATTGGCGAGTACACAAGTTTAATTACATAGCATAAGTATAAAAGTTGATCTCAAATCCAACGTGGAAATTTATATACAAGGTTGAACTAGCATGCATAACTAAAGGTCAAACCCGAGTGTCCACAAGAATAAAGTGCATCCCTCGCTTTAAAGTGAACGAAACCATTATGTATAATATCTTAACAATACCCCGACGGGCGGCATGCTACTCCTATAGCGCTATATTTGTTAAGGTGGGCTAGCTAAGTTAATGACAAATAGAGTGCATGTATGTATTCTAGCATAACAACTTAAGCATATCAAATAGCATGTTTGGTGGATTGAGTGATTAAATACGTTTGTGTGAATTGTGTATTTTGATAACTAAAACATGTTACACCCAAAAGTGCGTTAAAGTGTAAAAGGGTCAAGTGTACTCACGGTTTTGCAAAGCTTCATTTGAAATGCCTTGAAGAGTTTTGTTAGTTGGAGGATGGAACACCAAAGTTACTCTACATGGGGGAAACGAAGGTGTGTAAGTAATAGAATTTAAACAGAAGATTCGGATGGGAATTTAAAGTATCAAAAAGTATGTATTCATAAAAGTATTATCTAGTCTAAGTGCTCGTTTTTTTACACTAAGTTAAGTGTGATTTCATGGGTCCTATATTGCCCATTAGAATCAATAGCGAGAGTCTTAGATTCTTAGATATAATAGCCTAAGTTTATGACGAATAATCATTGCCCGATTACCATCATAAATTCAGCCATGTTCTTATGTATATATATATATATATATATAGTTATAATAATATCCTAAAACTAAGTCCATCATAGATATCATAGATTATCATGTAAGTCAAGCATGGAGGTTTAACCTCATTGTATGATTCACCACTACACAAATCATCACAAGGATGATTCAGAGGGTCATGAATAACAAGAATTAAAACTAACTAATGCATACTCAAGTGACCAAGTAATTACTATCCCGTGTGAATCAACACGACTTGGAAAGGTAATCCTAAGTGTCGGGGCTAGGCGGGGCTATGTTTCTTTGATACTAGGAAGTCACTTAAGTGTTTTTACACAAGTTCGCAAGTGAAGGAGTGGAACTAGATTGGAAAGCCTAAGCTCCCATGGTTCACACTTCACAAGTCACAAGTTCATCATATGAAAGATGATGAATCATGCTTGCTTTTAACACTTGGATTATGATATGTATAAACTGGAAATAAAGAATTTTTGAACTCATAACTTAATCACCTCAACACAAACTCACAACTATAGGATAAGTTGTGAGCTTGGTGGGTACAAGATTCCACCAAGTTTTATCAAAGAAAATGAAGTTACAAGAAGAATGTACAAAAGATAAAATATAACTCACTTTGCACCTCAAATATGGTGAGGTTTCACCTTAGATTACCATGCTAATCTTGTGAAAACCTTCCTAGAGGTTATCCAAGTGAGGTGGAAGAAGAAACAAGAAGAAAATGGATGAGGAAGTGAACTAGAACTCACTTTGAGTCTTGAATGTTTTAAGCCAAAAATCAGAAAGTTTATAGGATTCTTGAGAGTATTTGGGAGTCTTTGAGAGATTGGAAAGTGAAAATGAGTGTGAGAAAGGGTCTATATATAGTGAGGAATTAGGGTTATTGTTTACGAGTGTAATTAAGAAGGTTAGTTGGGAGATAAAGACCAAAAATGCACCAATGCGCAACCAGCATCAAGCTGGCTGCGGATCACCTTGCGCCGTGGGTCGCAAAAAGAAGAGAGGCAGGGGGCGTGTGTCACGGCCCTTGTCCTCCGAATTCCATTTTTCATTTTTGACACAAATGGCCCCTAATGTTTGGTACTAGATATGATTTATGGCATATTATGTATAATAAACATATTTTAAGTATAAACCAAGTATATGAACATAGTTTTAAGTATTGTGAATGAATGACCAAGCATTTGCACATAATAAGCGTATGTATTCGCGTATCGAAGGTAGTTGTTCGTACGTTTAACCAGTAGCGGACCCAAGATTTTTTTCCTGGGGGTGCGGAAATTTTTTAAAGATTTTAGACCCATAGCTATATAAAAAAATCAGTTCATAGCGGGTCGGATCGGGTCGGGTCATGTAAAACAAGTAAACACAAACAAACAAAGTTTCATAGCGGGTCGAATCAGATCGGGTCGGGTCCATTTCAATTTTCAAACAATCAAATCCTAGTTCCTAACTTCCTATCACATTAACAAACAAAAAAGCATCAAAGTTCAAACCATCCCTACTTCTATTTCTCTTAACCATTAAATAAAAGAACAAAAAAAAAAAACTTATCTAAAACATACCTTGGTCTTAAATTAGAAGAATCCGGCGAAAAAAAGTGGTTCAACCCCTTTCCACTTGAGAAATCGCGGGATAACTTCCCTATTCATTGTTCCTTCCTAATCCTATCACATACAAAATAAACAAGGATCTTCAAGTGTTTAACCATAGCCCATGTTCCTTATTTTTTCAATTTAAAATTTGGAATTTCAAGCCTAGTAATTGTTATTTATCAACCAACAATCATATAATCAACAAACCACCCAATTAAAGACTAGAACAACCCAAAAATACGTAAAAACATATAAAATTTTAAATCTTTTTAACATATATATAATCAATAAGAGATTAAGAAACAACAAACTCATCCTATAAAAACTAGAACAACCCCAAATTACCTCAAAACACATAAAAGTCTAAACTTTTTTTAACCCATCCTAAAATCCTATTATCTCATGACTCTTGAACGAAATCGCATAAGAATCAAAATAACAAAACAAAAACAACAAAACATGTACCTGTATGAAATCGCATAAGCATCAAAATAACAAAAAAAAAAAAACAACAACAAAACATGTACCTGTCTGGGGCGGCCTAAATTAACCAGTTTGCAGCCGGAATTTTACAATCGCCGACTGGAATTATGCTGTCGCTGGGCGCTGAAGTGAGGCAGAGGGATGGCGAGAGTCGCTGGCAAGTGGCAGCGATTTGGGTTTTTTTATTATGTGGATTGATTTTGTTTAACAAAACTAGTAGCTGGGTTTGGCTTGAATGAGTATTAAGTTATTGGGTTTGATGGATTGAATTTAAGTTTTATTAAAGAGGTTAATGGACTAAGTTGTTTACATAATTTGATCGGGTTTCAATCCATGTTCACAATTTTTTTATATAAATTCCTAATATTTTTTTAAGGGGTGCGGACGAAAATTTCCAAGAGGCGCGGTCGGAATTTTCCAAGAGGTGCGGTCGGAATTTTTTAAGGGGTGCAGACGAATATTTTCAAGGGGTTTGGTTGGGATTTTTCGCCAAAAATATCACTAATTTTTTTTTTCAAGGGGTGAGGCCGCCCACCCACCCCATAAGGTGGGTCTGCCCCTGCGTTAACACGTGTTTATGAAAATCTTGAATATGTAACAAATGTGTATGAGTTAGATGTATAAATAAGCATGAATAAACATGTATAATTCTCATAAAATAACCAATTTCATTATGGTCAAAGCCTCTAGTTTACAACGGTTTGAAAAGAAATACGATTACAAGAGAAACAAGCTTCCAAAAATAGAAATACAAGTCAAGCTTTCTAATTAAGGAAAGTTACAAAAGCGAGACGTTACAGTCTCCCCTCCTTTAGAAAATTTCTTCCCGAAATTTAGGAAGATGCAACGAACAGATACGGATACTTAGTCTTCCCAAGTAAACTCAACGCCACGTTTTCTGCTGTGCGTGAAGTGTGTTATGGTTTTAATGTTTATTTTAAGCCCTTTTTACACTTTTTTAGCCAAGTTTTAAATTTATAAAACACGATATTTACTAACACTAGACACACATATGGGCAAGTGCACCCATCGTGAGCGTAGTATAGTGTTGGTAAGATATCGAGGTCGTCCAAGGACACAAGAGCTTTTAGTACCGGTTTATCCTCAACGTCTAATCAAATCAAAAATTAGAAAAAGGTTTTAAACTAGAAAAATAAAAACTAACTAAAATGCTGAAAATAAAATAAAAGTAAAAACAGATAGACAAGATGAATCACTTGGCTCCGACTCGTGTATAGTGTAACCTTTGATTATTTCCTCACTTTTGCACTTTTTAAGAGATTATCATAGTTATTGTAGTAGGCCCCTCTTTTGAAGGTGACGTTACCCTCAACCCAGTAGTTTGAGTCAGCAAAGATACAATCCTAAAGGGTTATTGAAAGATAATTAATTAAGTTATTAATGCATATTATGGTAGGCCCCTCTTTTGAAGGTGACGTTACCCTCGGCTAAGTAGTCTGAGTCAGCAGGGATACAGTCCTAAGTAGCCGGGCTAAAGTATTAATAGTAGCTTACATATGAGGGGGTCAAAGAGTTTGGACCCCCGCCATCCAATACCCCTAAGTATTGAAGGAGGTCCTACTAAATTTGACCCAGGTCCTTGCAGGATCTATACACTGAACAAGGCAAGACTCTTACCAAACCGTTCCCTTAACCCCCGACCAGGTAGCCAACATACCTCCATATAGACCGTGGAGATATGAATGGTGAAAATCTTTTATTTTATATAGACAGTAAAATAATGCTAAGACACCACGGACAAACGATAAGGAAAAATCACCTTCAACATAAAAACTAATTATTAAAGTCACTAATACATAACCAAGTAAAAAGTGCGAAAAGATTAAAAATAAAAAGTATTACACTAGACACTTTGTCTTCACCAAGTGATGTAAGAGACTTAGGCAAACATGGCCTTGATTGTCAAGAACTCTTACGATCAATCTTGGATCCCGAGACGACTCACACACTCTATGATGGACAACGGATGATGGTGGTGGATGATGGTGTTATGGTGGTGGTGGGTGGTGGGTGGTGGGTGAAGTGTGAGAGAGGTGGTGTGCCAAGGGATGGTTTGCACTTGAGCCAAGCACTCCTATTTATAGGCTGAACAGAAGCTCGGGCACGGCCCCGTGTCCATCCTCTTTTCTTTCTTCATTAATTGCAGTTTGTCTGCATTAGTTAACCACGCTCCCGTGTCCGCTGGGCACGCCCCCGTGTGCAGAACCATATCTGTACTATCAAGATTTGCCTGGATTCTGCGAATCTTATAGTTGACCACGGCCCCGTGTCCGCTGAGCACGGCCCCGTGGTGGGCGATAGAAGCTTCTATAGCTTTGTCTTTTATGCTGGCACTTAGGCACGCCCCCCGTGTTCATTGAGCACGGGGCGTGTTCAGCCTTCTGTTTTCTTGTTTTGCTTGGGAAGATGCTGTCGTGGGGTCGGGCATGTCTCTTTTGTTCCTTTTCTTGTATTTATGTTAGATTTAGCTGTCTTTTTGCTTCTTTTGTTAATTTGAGCTCATTTAATCCTGAAAATACATAAGGAAGACAAAAGCACACTTTTTCCAACATTAGTACTAAAAAAGGGTTAGTTTTATGCCACAATTGATGTAATTTATATGTTGCATTTTGCACACATCAAATACCCCCACACTTGAATATTTGCTTGTCCTCAAGCAAAACTCTTTATAATGTGGCTTTACACTCCCAAATGGAATGGGTAGAAGAGAAGGTTTTTTTGGGCTTGTCATAGAGTGTCGGGATTTCCAAGATTCTTTATTAAGTTTTATTTTTCTTTATTTACAATCCTATTCGTCATGATTTATTTAAAACTTTTCATAAGATAAATTACTTATTAGGGCATAACATGCCTCTTTAAAATTCTATTTATATACAAGTTCACATACCTCACGGGGGATCACTCAACACTCGGCCGAAGATGTATTTTAGTGAATCACTCGAGAGCGGCATGGAACTTACTCCTACCATAGGTTTGCCAAGCAATCAATCCTCCTCCTTTTTAACTATACACCTTTGTAAATATCAAGAGGACTTTTTGGGTGAAGGGTTAGGCTTGGGTTAAAGGTAGGTGGTTGGGTTAGTGGTTAGTTGAAAAGGCGAAAAAGCGTAACAAGCGTCGGTTTTCGTAAGACTTTTTATTTTTTTTGCAATTTTTATTTTGATGAAGCCTTTATTCAAACCAAGTAATTTTTTATACTTGTTTGTTTATTTCTCTTTTGCTTCATCATTAACACAAATAATAATTTTTTTTTCAAAGTTATACGAAAAACCGAGCTTTTTACTAAAAAAAAGGTTAAAAATAAAAAAAAGGTTTTGGTGGGTGAAAGGGGTGTTTGGTTTGGGTTATGAAATGAAAAGGTTTAGGCTCAAAGGGGCTAACTAGGGGGATTTTGGGTAGGTGGTAAAAAAAAAGAAAAATAATGGTGTAGAAATAAAAAAGGGTTAGTCCTAATGCCTCCATCATTTACTTACTCGGGTTTAAGTTGGTAAGGACCGGGAATGTATCATCGTGGCAAGTTCTAGAGTCGTAAGAACCAAGCGGCTATTCACACAAGAAACGAAAAATGAGCGTTTAGTTTAATGATATGTATTTGTATGCTCAATAAAGGCTCAAAACTCACTTTTGTGGGAATGAGTTTTTATGTGATCAAGTATATATAATCAAATTTTAACTAAGCTTGTCATGCCGTTTCATAATTTCCTTATGTTGGTTCTTTTTATCACGACGCTATCGGTTGTAAATTTGTAAAAATATAACCTTTTTAGAACTTGAATTTCCCGAGTTAAACCTAGACAAGTAAAAAAAAATGAAATTTTTTGAAAAAAATTTGGGGTGATTAGCGGTTCCAATAGAGTTTTGTGTAAGGCTTGTTATTAGGACTTGCAAGATTCAAGGTTTTAGCATCCCCCCACACTTAAATTACACATTGTCCTCAATGTGTCCCAAAAATAAGTTTTTAGGTTGATTGAATGTGTAAAAATGTGTTAAAAAGCAAAAATTTGTGTTACTGGGCGTCTGGACACGGCCCCGTGGTGTCCGGGCACGGCCCCGTGTTCAGTTGCCAGTAACAAAATTGAAAAAGAGAAACAGAAGCCTGGACACGGGGGCGTGTTGGGTGAACACGGTCCGTGTCCAGTTTACCTGAACTAGGCATTTTCTGCAGACTGTGCAGCACGGGGCCGTGTTGGGCGGACACGGCCCGTGCTGAACTTGCTGTTAACGAAGGAATTTTGTCGGATGGCCCTGTTTTCCTGCATGGGGTGCTGGTTCAAGTTTCCCTTGTTATCCTTTGCCATCCCGAGTGTGTTTTATTCCTGAAAATTAAAACTAACTAGAAAATATAAAAAATTATCTAAACTAAACTAAGGATAGTTCCGCGGAATGCCTCCGTGGTGTGCCACGTTTATAAGGGTCCTTGGCTAGACCCAAAGCCTGGTCATATGTCACTCAAGTGGGATGTTTTGCATCCCATGCTACACCGTCGGAGAGCGTCATCCAAGCTTGAGTCTATGACCTTCATGTAGTTGACCGGGTCTTCGTCTTTTACTCTCTTTCCAACTCCAAACTTCACTTCCTCGTCCCCAAACTTCAATGTTAGTGTTCCGTCATTCATATCCACCACTGCTTGGGCGGTGGC
This sequence comes from Helianthus tuberosus, assembly GCA_030545235.1. Taxonomy (NCBI): domain Eukaryota; kingdom Viridiplantae; phylum Streptophyta; class Magnoliopsida; order Asterales; family Asteraceae; genus Helianthus; species Helianthus tuberosus. Next base: position 132,794,826 of record CM060351.1, on the reverse strand, counting down.
TAGAAATGGCCTCCCGAGGATGAGGGGGACATCGGTGTCTTCTTCCATGTCTAGTATGACAAAGTCGACCGGGAAGACGAAATTGTCGACTTTGACCAATGTTTATTTTAAGCCCTTTTTACACTTTTTTAGCCAAGTTTTAAATTTATAAAACACGATATTTACAAACACTAGACACACATATGGGCAAGTGCACCCATCGTGAGCGTAGTATAGTGTTGGTAAGATACCTAGGTCGTCCAAGGACACAAGAGCTTTTTGTACCGGTTTATCCTCAACGTCTAATCAAATAAAAAATTAGAAAAATGTTTTAAACTAGAAAAACAAAAACTAACTAAAATGCTGAAAATAAAATAAAAGTAAAAACAGATTGACAAGATAAATCACTTGGCTCCGACTCGTGTATAGTGTAATCTTTGATTATTTCCGCACTTTTGCACTTTTAAAGAGATTATCTTAGTTATTGTAGTAGGCCCCTCTTTTGAAGGTGACGTTACCCTCAACCCAGTAGTTTGAGTCAGCAAGGATACAATCCTAAAGGGTTGGATTATTGAAAGATAATTAATTAAGTTATTAATGCATATTATGGTAGGCCCCTCTTTTGAAGGTGACGTTACCCTCGGCTAAGTAGTCTGAGTCAGCAGGGATACAGTCCTAAGTAGCCGGGTTAAAGTATTAATAGTAGCTTACATATGAGGGGGCCAAAGAGTTTCGACCCCCGCCATCCAATACCCCTAAGTATTGAAGGAGGTCCTACTAAATTTGACCCAGGTCCTTGCAGGATCTATACACTGAACAAGGCAAGACTCATACCAAACCGTTCCCTTAACCCCCGACCAGGTAGCCAACATACCTCCATATAGACCGTGGAGATATGAATGGTGAAAATCTTTTATTTTATATAGACAGTAAAATAATGCTAAGACACCACGGACAAACGATAAGGAAAAATCACCTTCAACATAAGAAACTAGTTATTAAAGTCATTAATACATAACCAAGTAAAAAGTGTGAAAAGATTAAAAATAAAAAGTATTACACTAGACACTTTGTCTTCACCAAGTGATGTAAGAGACTTAGGCAAACATGGCCTTGATTGTCAAGAACTCTTACGATCAATCTTGGATCCCGAGACGACTCACACACTCTATGATGGACAATGGATGATGGTGGTGGATGATGGTGTTATGGTGGTAGTGGGTGGTGGGTGGTGGGTGAAGTGTGAGAGAGGTGGTGTGCCAAGGTATGGTTTGCACTTGAGCCAAGCACTCCTATTTATAGGCTGAACAGAAGCTCGGGCACGGCCCCGTGTCCATCCTCTTATCTGTCTTCATTAATTGCAATTTGTCTGCATTACTTGACCACGCCCCCGTGTGCAGAAGCATATCTGTACTATCAAGATTTGCCTGGATCCTGCGAATCTTATAGTTGACCACGGCCCCGTGTCCGCTGAGCACGACCCCGTGGTGGGGATAGAAGCTTCTATAGCTTTGTCTTTTATGCTGGCACTTGGGCACGCCCCCGTGTTCACTGAGCACGGGGCGTGTTCAGCCTTCTGTTTTCTGTTTTCTTGTTTTGCTTGGGAAGATGCTGTCGTGGGGTCGGGCATGTCTCTTTTGTTCCTTTTCTTGTATTTATGTTAGATTTAGCTGTCTTTTTGCTTCTTTTGTTAATTTGAGCTCATTTAATCCTGAAAATACAAAAGGAAGACAAAAGCACACTTTTTCCAACATTAGTACTAAAAAAGGGTTAGTTTTATGCCACAATTGATGTAATTTATATGTTGCATTTTGCACACATCATTTTCCTTCCCATCGAACCTTAATAATGGGAATTTGACTGCGCCTCAATTGCTTGACACCTCGATCCATGATCTCGATAGTTTTCTCCACGAAGTGCAAAGTCTCGTTGATTTGAAGATCTTCGAGTGGAACTTGAAGTCCTTCTTCTGCCAGACATTTCTTTAATTTGGAGACGTGAAAAGAAGGATGAACATTGTTGAGCTCTTGAGCTAGGTCCAGTCGATATGCTACCTTGCCAATGCTTTCGAGAATCTTGAAAGGACCTGCGTAGTGAGGAGCGAGTTTCCCTTTCTTACCAAATCGAACTACACCCTTCCAAGGGGATACCTTGAGAAGTACAAAGTCACCAATGTTGAATTCCAAAGGTTTGCGACGCTTGTCAGCGTAACTCTTTTGTCGGCTTCTGGCTTTTAGCAGGTTGTCTCGAATCTGTAAAATCTTGTCCATCATCTCTTGTATAAGCTCGGGACCAGTGATTTGAGCTTCTCCGATCTTGTGCCGACAAATAGGCGAACGACACTTACGACCATACAATGCCTTGAACAGTGCCATTTGAATACTCGCATGGTAACTGTTATTGTACGAGATTTCGATCAAAGGCAAGTGCATATCCCAGTTGCCACCAAAATCGATTACGCAAGAAGGAAGCATATCCTCTAGAGTTTGGATAGTATGCTCGGTTTGACCGTTGGATTGAGGATGAAAAGGGTGCTAAGGTTGAGATGAGTACCCATAGCAGCTTGAAACGTTTGCCAAAGACGAGAAGTGAAGCGACCATCGCGGTCTGAAATGATATCAATGGGAATACCATGACAACAACTGACTTCATCCGTGTAGATACGAGCCAAATTCTTGACTTTGTAATTTTCACAAATGGGGAGAAAGTGAGCTGATTTGGTTAATCGATCAACGATCACCCAAATATTGTCATGACCACAGGATGTACGAGGTAGCTTAGTGATAAAGTCTATTGCAATACTCTCACATTTTCAGACAGGGAATTCTGGTTGTTCGAGTAAGCCAGGGGGACGTTGATGTTCAGCTTTAACCTTGGAACAACTGAGACACTTCAAAACAAAGGTGGTGATATATTTCTTCATTCCAGGCCACCAATAAGACGTACACATGTCGTAATACATCTTATCAGCACCTGGATGAATAGAATACCAAGATTTGTGTGCCTCCTTCATAAGAAGTTCTCAAAGGTTATCACGATTAGGAATCCATACACGATCGAGGTGGTATAGAAGACCATCAGATTTGGCTACAAGACTCTCTTCAGCACCACATTGCATCTTGTTGTAGAGGTTACCCTCGTTAATAGATGCGTATTGAGCTTCACGAATGCAGTTTTGAAGATCATTGATGAGTTGGAAGCAATGAACACTCTTGACATGAGTTTTATGACTAAGCACGTCGGCCACAACATTCTCGTTACCTAGATGGTAGCGAATTTCACAGTTGTAGTCGTTTAACAACTCTACCCAACAACGCTGACGCATGTTCAGTTCCTTTTGGTTGAAGATGTGCTGAAGGATCTTGTGGTCGGTGAAGACCACACACTTGGTACCATAAAGGTATTGTCGCCATATCTTCAAAGCAAAAACAACTGCACCAACTTCAAGATCTTGCGTAGTGTAGTTTTTCTCATGTATTTTGAGTTGTCTTGACACGTAAGCGATAACCTTGTCTCGTTGCATAAGAACGCAACCAAGACCTAGGTTCGAAGCATCGTAATACACGGCGAAGTCATCGTTACCATCTGGAAGAGCAAGGATAGGAGCATTAAAAAGCATGTCCTTGAGCATTTGGAAAGACTCCTCTTGTTCAAGACCCCCAAACAAAAGGATTCTCTTTTTGAGTCAAGGAAGTAAGAGGTACATCGATTTTTGAGAACTTTGAAATGAAGCGACAATAGTAACCAGCTAGACCAAGAAACGAACTGATTTTAGACGGAGACTTAGGAGCAATCTAATTCTTCACAGCTTCAATCTTTGCAGGGTCAACATGAATACCAAGTTTGTTAACGGTGTGACCAAGGAATTGGACTTCTTTTAACCAAAATTCACACTTAGAGAATTTGGCGTAAAGACGTTCAGCGCGTAGAAGCTGAAGGATAAGACGCAAGTGTCGCTCGTGTTTTTCTTGAGTCTTAGAATAGATGAGTATATCGTCGATGAAGACAATCAAGAAACGTCAAGGTAAGCTTTGCACACACGGTTCATCAAGTCCATGAAAACCGCATATGCGTTGTTTAAGCCAAAGGGCATCACCACGAACTCGTAATGATGATAATGTGTAAGAAAGGCAGTTTTAGGTATGTCATCTTCGAGGACTCGAAGTTGATGATAACCAGAACGGAGATCAATCTTTGGAAAAGCAAGTCGCGCCTTGTAATTGATCGAAGAGATTGTCAATGCGAGGAATTGGATATCGGTTTTTGACTTTAAGCTTGTTGAGCTCACGATAGTCGATACACATCCGAAATGATCCATCTTTTTTCTTGACGAACAGAATGGGAGCGCCCCAAGGAGAAGTACTTGGGCCTATAAAGCCTTTATCAAGAAGCTCTTGAAGTTGGCTCAATAGCTCTTGCATTTCCAAGAGTGCAAAACGGTAGGGGGAGACTTAGCGACATGCGTAGGGCCAGACACTAAGTCGATACAAAAAATCGTCAGAACGAGCAGGCGAAGGACCAGGGATAAGGTCAGTTGGAAACGAATGATTGTTGAGATTCAAAGAACACTTAGAAAGAATGGAATCGACAGTGACGGATTTTCCATTAGCGACTTCGACAACGAATGATTTGGGCAACTTAGATCGTCGACACTTAAGTATAGGTTCAAATTCAACAGATACAAAACTTTTATCTGTGCTAGTATCAAATAAACAAGATGCATAGGCATTGTTGACGAGAAATGTACCGTTTATGACGTCGTTGGCGTTTTGCGCCTGAGCGGCGGTGATGAAGAAAGCTCTACCTCGAGCTTGCTACTGCTGGTTGTTGTTGTTGTTGCTGTTGTTGTTGGTGCGTTGAGGGCAGACGTTGGAGAGATGGTCAAGATCGCCACACTTGAAGCATGCTCAAACAGTAGCGGCATGAGGTTGGGCTTGATTTGGTGTGGGGTTTTGGTCTATTATGGCTTGGTTTTGATTGGCGAGAGGCTTTGGACCATTGCGACATTGGTTTGCGAAATGCCTAAACCTGTTACAGTTTGTGCATAGGTGGCACGATGCGTTGTTAGGATGATGGTATAAGCAAGTGTTACACTTGGGATAAGTCCTAGTGTAGTTCTTTCGTTGTGGTTCAGGGTTGGTAGTAGCTGCGACCTTTTGGAGTGGTTGAGGGTTTTGCAGAGTGACAACCACACAATTTTGGCTTGAAGTCTTCCGCTTCTTGCCTTTACCCTTTGAGGAATATGGCTTAGGTGATTCAGTGGTGGTGGTATCAGTAGTAGCTTGTTGTGCGTTCTTCGATGGAACCTTATCAGAAGTTCCATGAATAATGCACTTGTTGTTAAGTCAGGCTGCCAAACTAAAGGTGTCCTAGGTGAGGCTGACTCTATGAGGTTCATCAGTGAAGTGGGGAGGCAATGGATGTACTTCGTGATGGCTTTATCAACAGTGTCAACTTGGCCAGGGCACAGGATGCTGAGCTGCTTGAAACAAGCAATGAGACCAGCGTTATCATCCCCAATTTGCTTCAGATTCCAGAATTCATTTTCTAGTTTTCGAAGTTCATGGAGAGGACAAAACTCATCCCTCATTAGCTTCTTTAAGTCAGCCCAGGGTGGGGCATGGGCTACGTCGTTTCCTCGAGTATTACGCTCAAAAGTCCAACAATCGAGGTTGTCGATCGGAATACTCCTGTTGCGTTAAGGGTGCGAAGGTTGTCAGGGAAACCGCTCTGGAGGAAGGTTAGTTCGATGGCGTTGATGCGTGTCAAGTGTGATATAATTTTATGTATATTTTTAGCCCTTTTTAACACTTTAGTCAAGTTTTAAATTTATAAAACACAATATTGTACTAACACTAAACACACATATGGGCAAGTACACCCATCGTGAGCGTAGTATAGTGTTGGTAAGATACCGAGGTCATCCAAGGACACAAGAGCTTTTAGTACCGGTTTATCCTCAACGTCTAATCAAATCAAGAATTTAGAAAAAGGTTTTAAACATGAAAATAAAAACTAACTAAAAATGCTGAAAAATAAAAATAAAAATAAAATAGATAGACAAGATGAATCACAACCTTTGATGTTTTCCACACTTTTGCACTTTTTAAGAGATTGTCTTAGTTACAGTAGTAGGCCTCTCTTTTGAAGGTGACGTTACCCTCAACCCAGTAGTTTGAGTCAGCAATGATACAATCCTAAAGGGTTGTATTATTGGAAGATAATTAATTAAGTTATTAATGCGTAATGTGGTAGGCCCCTCTTTTGAAGGTGACGTTACCCTTGGCTAAGTGGTTTGAGTCAGCAGGGATACAATCCCAAGTAGCCGGGTTAATGTATTAATAGTAGTTTACATATGAGGGAATCAAGCCATTCGCACCCCCGCCATCCAATACCAGTGGGTATTGAAGGAGGTCCTAGTAAGCTTGACCCAGGTCCTTGTAGGATCTATACACTGAACAAGGCAAGAACCTTACCAAACCATTCCCTTAACCCCCGACCAGGTAGCCAACATATCTCCATATAGACCGTGGAGATACGAATGGTGTAAATCTTTTATTTTATATAGACAGTAAAATATCGCCAAGACACCACGGACAAATGATAAGGAAGTTTCACCTTCAACATAAGAAACTAGTTATTAAAGTCATTAATACAAAACCAAATAAAAAGTGCGAAAAGATTAAAAAACTAAAGTATTACACTAAATGCTTGTCTTCACCAAGTGACGTAAGAGACTTAGGCAAACATGGCATTTGATTGTCAAGAACTCTTACTATCAATCTTGGATCCCGAGACTACTACACACACTCTATGATGGATGATGGATGATGGTGGTGGATGTGGGTGTTGTGATGGTGGTGGAGTGTGGGTGAAGTGGGAGAGAGGTGGTTTGTCAAGGGATGCCTTTGAAGTGAACCAAGCACCCCTATTTATAGCCTGCACAGAATCCCGGACACGGTCCTGTGTCAATTGAGCATGGTCTCGTGTCCATCCACTTTCTCTTTCTTCATTTAATGCAGTTTGTCTGTATTGGTTGACCACGCCCCCGTGTCCGCTGGGCACGACCCCGTGTGCAGAAGCGTATCTGTACTGTCACGGCCCCCGACCCGGTTTGACCCGTTTCAGGAGCCGCGGGACAGAAATCCCGTGGTATTTAATTAATTGAGTTTAACAGCGGAAGTTTATTATCAGGATCTTTTTAAAACTGAAACATTTCCCGATTATTTTATTTCACAACTCGGGATAAAACCCCGGTAATTTACAATCATTTGATTTCACGAAGAAACCTTTTATTTTACAAAACATGTTTCTTTATTTTATCTTGAGCCACTTTCTTAAGCTTGTAGTGCTTCACGGCACTTTTCCTGGATCATAACAGATCACCTGAAACATGTTTGAAAAAGGTTTTGTCAGCGGGAAATACTGAGTGAATCATTATAGTTACATAAAATAATGTATAGTTATTAATTACAGCATAAGAGCGATTACAATGGCTTCTATCTTATTTTTATCTGGCGCTCTGTCACAATGGTGACGATGGTCATACCACTATTAGATCAATGAACCTAAATAGTGATGATTATCCCTAGTAGGTCAATGAACCTAACTGGGAGAAAATTAGTAACGTGCACAATACCCCACTAGCCAGTGATTCAAGATATCCACGACTTAGTCCCTGTAATTATAACTTTTGAAAATAATTTGAGGTATTGTAAAATAGTTGATAAAAAGAGAATGACTCACATTGCAGATTTAATTTGAGCAGAATTTAGCCTACTGATTAGCCTTTTAACCTAAATTTAATAACAGGCACACAATTCTGGGTTAGTAATCAATACAGCATTTACGATAACTCACGAGATCAACCCTCACAACGAATGACAAAGTGCTATGCTTAAACATCCATTGAATTAACGACTAATGACAAAGCATCACCCTAATGTGGGCAGCACTTAAACATCCATTGAGTACATTGATCGATCGGAAAATGAATCGTAATAGCGATCGAGTTAATACCCTGATTGCGGCGTCGATTAGTGATTCGTGTGTGTTAATTGTGGTAAACAGAGCTTATCTCAGTGTATGTTTCGACTTTGTTCGTCGTTCAAACGCTCAGAATCAAGTCCCAACATTTTCTATTTATACACGAAATTGGACTAGCTTACGGACCGTAAGCATTAACCCTTACGGTCCGTAAGGGACACATAATTGCCATAGGTTTGCCACGTGTGGGACTAGGTCTGCTGACTTGACAGAATTCGAATTTTAAATATTGACAGCGTTTTATTTAGATAATCGTGACTAGGGTTTACCCCCCCCCCTGAGTTTTAGGGGCCCTGTTCCTGATTCTGATTGTTCTGAAAATTTTAGGGTTTACGCAGAATCACTTGAGTGTCTCAATTAGGGTTTCCTATTAGTCAAATTAATTTAATAAATATAACTTTTGATGAGAGTTGTTACATTCTCCCTACCTTAATAAAAATCTCGTCCTCGAGATTTACTTGAATAATTGAGGATACTTTTGCTTCTTTCTGATTCCAGTTCCCAATTGTATTAGGGTCCTATCTTTGAATCCCACTTTACTTGAACTAATACTAATCGTTTGTGTTTTGAGAAATTTGATCTTTCTATCTTTTATCTGAAGAGGTTTCTCTACAAATTTTAAATTTTTCGTTTACCTTTATATCTTGGAGAGATACTACCAAAGATTCGTCTGATAGACATTTCTTGAGTTTGGATACATGAAATATATCATGTACTCCAGTTAATTCTCCTGGTAGTTGTAAATGATAAGCAACTGATCCTATATGTTGGGTTACTGGAAATGGTCTAACGTACCTTGGACTTAGTTTTCCTTTCTTATCGAATCTAACAATCCTTTCTAAGGAGATACTTTCAATAGCATTTTGTCTCTAACTTGAAACTCCAACGGCTTTCGTCTATTATCTGTATAACTTTTCTGACGATCTCTAGCCGTCTTCAGCCTTTCCTTCGTGATACTGAATATCACAGTCGTAGTCCCTTAGGATTTTCATCCATCTCCTTTGCCTCATGTTTAATTCTTTTTGCCCAAATATATGTCTTAAATTCTTATGATCCGTATAGACAGTAAACTTACTTCCATACAGATAATGTCTTTAATCTTAAGGGCGAAATTTATGGTTCCTAATTCTAAGTCATGAGTGGTATAGTTTTCTTCGTGCTTTTTCAATTGCCTATACGCAATTACCTTCTTGCGTTGCATAAGCACACATCCAAATCCTAGCTTCGAAGCATCACCATATACTTTAAAATCTTCCGTTCCTTCTGGTAAGGCTAGGATTGGGCATTTGTTAATTTATGCTTTAAGATCCTAAAGGCTTCTTCTTATTTAGGTCTCCATTCAAACTTTAACTGTTTTACAGGTTAGCTTAGTTAATGATATAGCTATCTTGGAAAAATCTGTAATAAACCGTCTATAGTATCCGGCTAAACCTACAAAAACTCCTAATTTTCCATTGCGAATTGGGGAACCTTTCATTTAGTAATTACTGCTATCTTATCAGAATCTACGTGAATACCTTCATGATTCACCATATGACCTAGAAATTGTACTTTTGGCAGCCAAAATTCACACTTCGAAAATTTGGCGTAAAGCTTTTCTCTTCTTAACAAAGTTAAGAGTGCATGCAAGTGCTGACAATGTTCTTCCTGACTTTTGGAATAAATAAGTACATTGTTGATGAAGATAATTACAAATTTATCCAAATATGGTTTACAGATCCTATTCATCATGTCCATGAATGCTGCAGGTGCATTCGTTAATCCGAAGGGCATGATTGTAAACTCGTAATGACCATACCTAGTTCTGAAAGCAGTTTTAGGTATGTCTTCTTCTTGTACTTTCAATTGATGATATCCAGAGCGTAAATCTATCTTAGAAAAATATCTAGCTCCTTGGAGTTGATCAAAAAGATCATCAATCCTAGGTAATGGGTATCGATTCTTAATTGTAACCTTATTCAATTCTCTATAATCAATACACATTCTCATCGAACCATCTTTTTTTCTTTACAAACAACACTGGAGCTCCCCAAGGGGATGAGCTAGGTTGTATGAATCCTTTTAATTAGTAATTCATCTAAAATATTTCTGTGGGTGCTAACCGATAAGATGCCTTGGTTATCGGTATAGTTCCTGGAATTAGATGAATCCTAAATTCTACTTTCCTATCTGGTGGTAATCCTGGTAATTCTTCTGGATATTCTGAAACTACAGAAATTTCCTTAAGTTCTTTATCTTTAGTATTAATGATTACTGAAATCATACATACTATTCCTTGCTTTCGTTCATAATTAGCAACTTTCATTACTAATATGAACTTTATGGGTTTACATGGCTTATTTCCTGTAATCACAATTACTTCTCTGGTGGGTGCCGAAATTTCTACAGAGTTCTTATCACAGAGAATTTGAACATGGTTGGTTACTAACCAATCCATTCCTAACATAACATCAAATTCAGCTAATTTCATAGATAATAAGGTTGCAGAAAATTTATAACTTAAAAGTTCTATTTCTAAGTTTTGCAGAACCTTATTTATTTTAACTGAATTCCCATCTGCCGTTTCTACTGTAGAAATTTGCCTAATGCCGGTTAAAGGTAAGTTAAGAGTTTGGCAGAATGAAGTATTTATAAAACTTTGGTTTGCACCAGAGTCAAATAATACTTTTGTGTAAACGTTGTGAACTAAAAACGTACCGGCTATCACATCTGGAATCATCTCGGCTTCTTGAGTAGTCAGCTGGAAGGCTCTTACATTCCTTTTTGCTCCTTCTACAGGTTTAGCTTTATTGTCAGATGGTTTATTCAGTTTTGGACAATCTGGCCTAAGATGTCCAGCTTCTCCACAGTTGTAGCAGACTGAAAATTTCTTCCTCCTGCAGTCTTCTTCTTGATGCCTCGGAATTTTGCAAAAATTGCAATATCCTTTGCACCTTCCAAAATGCTTCCTTTTGCAAAAATTGCAAAATGGGCTAGTAGAAGATTGCCCATTCCCTCCTTTCTTGAAATTGTTATAGTTACCCTGACGGAATCCTTGGGTAATCTTTTGGGCTACTTCCTTCCTTCTATTTTCTTCTCTTGTCCGTACTAGTTCGTTAGTCAGAGTATTGGCTAATTCCACCACATCATCAATCATGCGAGGTTTCGCAGCCTTGACGATATTACGGATTTCGGCAATCAATCCCCAAATATAACGAGAAATAAGTACCGGCTCTGGCGAAGCCAGGGTTGGTACCACTCGAGCATACTCGAAGAATGTCGAAGTATACCCTCGACAATCTACATCCACCATCCGGTGGGTTAGAAACTTATTTGTCATTTGTTCCTTTTCATACTCGGGACATAATTTTCTTTCTACAAGGCTCTTAAATTCTTCCCAGTTCATAGCATACGCCATCGTTCTTCCTTTTGCTTGTAACACCGTGTTCCACCATTCTAGCGCCCCTTCTTTGAAAAGGTTTGACGCATACATGACCTGATCATCCTGAGCACATTTACTTATGGCAATTACTGCCTCAATTTTCTCTAACCAACGTAGTGCCGCAGTCGCTCCTTCATTGCCTGCAAACTCAGTGGGTTTACAAGCAAGAAATTCTTTGTAAGTGCAACCAGGCGTTGCAGCTTTCATTTTCTTAGGGAGGGGAGCTTGCCGTGGTTCATTATCATGATTAACATGATTATTGCCTCCATTTATGCTATTACTGAAGTTATCTTCAGAAATACGTTTGCTAGGAACGATTTGTTGCGGTTCGATTGGATTTTTAACAGCAGCAACGATTGTTGGAATAGCGTTGGCTATCCCTTGAGCAACTATATTTTCTATATCCTGTCTAGTCATAAATTGATCCCCCGGTTGTTGCTCAGATTGATTAACTTCATTAACTGGTTCATTATTAGCGTTTTCCATCTGATATCTAATTTATAGATAAATAATTAGTATAAAGAAATAATCCAATGTCACAATTAATTGCACATAATCATGTAAACGAATATACAAACAAAATTGTAAATTTTTTTAAAATTTTATTTGTTTTATAGATTATATCATGCTTCTATATACACCTGTTTTATTATTTTATTTTACACATACTGATTTTACTATTACTATTACACAATCACAGTTTCATAAATCCCCTATCCTTTGTCAGATGATATTCTAGTAACGGAGTTCCCTTTCCTCGTATTTTCAGAAGATCTGTCCCCCAATTTCTTGGATCCTATTCCCAGCATCCATTAGTGCTTCACCAAAATGATGGAGTTCAGCCATATTCTCGTTACTCATTGGTGGATTTGGTAAAGGTTCTGGATTTAACTGAGGAAAAAGCTTATAGGGATTGTTTTGTAACTGTATTTCATTAGTCAACCATTCGTCTATTTGCGAGTGGATTGAAGGGTTTGGAATAGCTGGTTCTAAGTTCATTGGTAGTTGTGTTTCAAGAGAGTGAAAAAAAACATTTTCATTAACAGGCTTAATAGTATTATAGCCTGTCATTATAAAATCTATCTCTTCCTGGGATGGTAATCCCTCAATTTGCCTAGAGCTTTCCCCAATTTCCATTTTCTTAGGCTTGAGTTTCTCGAGAGGTAAAGTGTTGAATTCTATAGGTTCTTCTAGGTCTGGTATATACCTATTGAAATCTCTGGAAACTTCTATTCTTACTGGATAGAGATTTAAATTCTGAAGGGCGTCAGACAAGTCACTCATGCTGTTTAAAATACACACAATTACTAAGTTAAAATCATAACAAAATTTTATAGAAAACTTTTAAATATTATTTCATACTAGGTAACTACCAAAACAACTGAAAATTAAAACACACTAAGTTTTATTTGTAAATTTATTTATTTACTGAATCAGGTTTCTGATTTATATTTAATAAGGATGCTAAAACTTGAATCAAAATATTTAAAGATTTGTATTTACTACTACAGTGGTTAGCATATAAAGATCTGCCCATACTGTACACAATTTGTCAGATAATAAAACACATAATCACAAAGTAGCAATTAATAAAAATTAAGTATTTTCTAAATACTTAATTGGCTTAAATCAGTGGCTCTGATACCACCTTTTTCTGTCACGGCCCCCGACCCGGTTTGACCCGTTTCAGGAGCCGCGGGACAGAAATCCCGTGGTATTTAATTAATTGCGTTTAACGGCGGAAGTTTATTATCAGGATCTTTTTAAAACTGAAATATTTCCCGATTATTTTATTTCACAACTCGGGATAAAACCACGGTAATTTACAATCATTTGATTTCACGAAGAAACCTTTTATTTTACAAAACATGTTTCTTTATTTTATCTTGAGCCACTTTCTTAAGCTTGTAGTGCTTCACGGCACTTTTCCTGGATCATAACAGATCACCTGAAACATGTTTGAAAAAGGTTTTGTCAGCGGGAAATACTGAGTGAATCATTCTAGTTACATAAAATAATGTATAGTTATTAATTACAGCATAAGAGCGATTACAATGGCTTCTATCTTATTTTTATCTGGCGTTCTGTCACAATGGTGACGATGGTCATACCACTATTAGATCAATGACCCTAAATAGTGATGATTATCCCTTGTAGGTCAATGAACCTAACTGGGAGAAAATTAGTAATGTGCACAATACCCCACTAGCCAGTGATTCAAGATATCCACGACTTAGTCCCTGTAATTATAACTTTTGAAAATAATTTGAGGTATTGTAAAATAGTTGATAAAAAGAGAATGACTCACATTGCAGATTTAATTTGAGCAGAATTTAGCCTACTGATTAGCCTTTTAACCTAAATTTAATAACAGGCACACAATTCTGGGTTAGTAATCAATACAGCATTTACGATAACTCACGAGATCAACCCTCACAACGAATGACAAAGTGCTATGCTTAAAGATCCATCGAATTAACGACTAATGACAAAGCATCACCCTAATGTGGGCAGCACTTAAACATCCATTGAGTACATTGATCGATCGGAAAATGAATCGTAATAGCGATCGAGTTAATACCCTGATTGCGGCGTCGATTAGTGATTCGTGTGTGTTAATTATGGTAAACAGAGCTTATCTTAGTGTATGTTTCGACTTTGTTCGTTGTTCAAACGCTCAGAATCAAGTCCCAACATTTGCTATTTATACACGAAATTGGACTAGCTTACGGACCGTAAGCATTAACCCTTACGATCCATAAGGGACACATAATGGCCATAGGTTTGCCACGTGTGGGACTAGGCCTGCTGACTTGACAGAATTCGAATTTTAAATATTGACAGCGTTTTATTTAGATAATCGTGACTAGGGTTTACCCCCCCCCCCCCCCCGAGTTTTAGGGGCCCTGTTCCTGATTCTGATTGTTCTGAAAATTTTAGGGTTTGCGCAGAATCACTTGAGTGTCTCAATTGGGGTTTCCTATTAGTCAAATTAATTTAATAAATATGACTTTTGATGAGAGTTGTTACATGTACTATCAAGATTTGCTTGGATTCTGCGAATCTTAGGGTTGACCACGGCCGTGTGGAGCTGGGCACACCCCCGTGTTGGGAAATAGAAGCTTCTATAACTTTGTCTTTTCTGCAGACACTTGAGCACGCCCCCGTGTATGCTGGGCACGGGGCGTGTTCAGCCTTCTGATGTTTTGTTTTTGCTTGGGAAGATGCTGTCGAGGGGTCGGGCATGCCACGTTTGTTTCTTTTCTTGTATTTGTGTTAGATTTAGCAGTATTTTTGCTTCTTTTGTTCATTTACGCTCATTTAACCCGGAAAATACAAAAGGAAGACAAAAGCACACTTTTTTCCAACATTAGTACTAAAAAAAGGGTTAGTTTTATGCCTCATTTGATGTAATTTACATGTTGCATTTTACACACATCAAATACCCCCACACTTGAATCTTTGCTTGTCCTCAAGCAAAACTCTTTATTATGTAGCTTACACACTCAAATGGAATGGGTAAAAGAGAAGTTTTGGGCTTGTCTTGATGTCGGAAATCCAAGATCTTTATGGGGTTTTATTTTTATGTTATTTACAATCCTATTCGTTATAATTTATTTAGAACGTTTCATAAAAGAAATTACTTATTTGGGCATAACATGCCTTTTTAAAATTCCATTTATATACAAGTTCAAATACCTCAAGGGAGATCACTCAACATTCGGCCGAAGATGTATTTTTGTGAAACACTCGAGACCGGCATGGAACTTACTTCTGCCATATGCTTGCCAAGCAATCAATTCTCCTCCTTTTTAACTATAAACCTTCGTAAATATCAAGAGGACTTGGGGAAGGGTTAGGCTTGGGTTAAAGGTAGGTGGTTTTGGGTTAGTGGTTAGTAAAAAGGGCTAAAAGCGTAAAAATCGTCGGTTGTCGTGAATCTCTCTCTCTTTCTCTCTCTTTTTTTTGACATTTATTCAAACTAAGCATATTCAAACAAGATTTTTGAGGAACTTGTTTGGTTATTGCAAAATTCTCTCTCTTTTTTTTTTTTTTTTTTTTTTTTTTTTGCATAAGATAACCGAGCTTTTTACTAAAACAAATGGGGTTTGAAAAGAAAAAGGTTTTGGTGGGTAAAGGGTGTTTGTTTTGTGGGTTTTGAAACGAAAAGGTTTAGGCTCAAAGGGGTTAACTAGGGGGATTTTGGGTAGGTGATAAAGAAAATGAAAAATAATGGTGTTGAAAGGAAAATTGGTTAGTCCTAATGCCTCCATCATTTACTTACTTGGGTTTAAGGTGGTAAGGACCGGGAATGTATCGTCATGGCAAGTTCTAGAGTCGTAAGAACCAAATGGCTATTCACACAAGAAACGAAAAATGAGCATTCAGTTTAAAGATATATGCTTGTATGCTCAATAAAGGCTCAAAACTCACTTGTTGTGGGAATGAGTTTATAATGTGATCAAGTATATATAATCAAATTTTAATTAGATTTGTCATGCCTTTTCATAATCTTCATATTTGGTTCTTTTTATCATGACGCTATCGGTTGTGAATTTGTAAAAATATAACCTTTTTAGAACTTGTTATTCCCAATTTAAACCAAGACAAGTAAAAAAAATGAAAATTTTTGAAAAAAATTGGGGTGATTAGCGGTTCCAATAGAGTTTTGTGTAAGGCTTGTTATTAGGACTTGCAAAATTCAAGGTTTTAGCCCCCCCCCCCCCCACACACACACACACTTAAATTACACATTGTCCTCAATGTGTCCCAAAAATAAGTTTTTCGGTTGATTAAAATGTGTAAAAGTGGGTTAAAAACAAGATTTTATGTTACTGGGTAGCTGAACACGGGGTGTGTTTGGCTGAGCACGGCCCCGTGGTCAGATTGGCAGTATCAAATTTAAACAGAAGGCTGGGCACGGGGGCGTGTTCAATGAACACGGCCCCGTGTCCAGTTACCTGAACTGGGCGTTTTCTGCAGAACCTCGGGCACGGGGGCGTGTTGGGCTGAGCATGGCCCCGTGCTGAACTTGCTGTAATGAAGAAAAATTGTCGGGAGGCTCTCTTTTTGTGCATGGGGTGTGGGTTCAAGTTTCCCTTAGTAACCTCCACCTTTTCAAGTGTGTTTTATTCCTGAAATGTAAAGCTAAACTAGAAAATGTAAAAGTTAATCTAAACTAAAACTACGGATAGTTCCGCAGAATGCCTCCGTGGTGTGCCACATTTATAAGGGACCCTGGCTAGACCCACCTTATCGGGTGGTTCTGGCTCATCTTCAATTAGGGGGTCGTCATTGCCGATTGGATATTTCATTGATCGTTCAAGATCGACACATCTTTTGAAGGCCCCTAATTGAATGGGTAAGTTGTTTTTCTTCCGATTAATCAAAGCTTTGTGGGTTTTCATAAAAGGTTGTCCCAACAAAAGTGGAGCGTCATCAAGGATGACAAAGTCGGTTGGGATTACCATTTGATTTGTTTAGACTAACAAATCTTCAACTATCCTTATTGATTTTATTGTTTTCCGATTAGATAGAAAAATGGGTATTTGAAGTGGAGAAAAATCACTAATACTTAATTTTTCAAAAATGTAGTTTGGCATTATATTAACACAAAGATCTTTATCAATTGTAATATTACTAATAAAGGAATTTTGAAAGAAACATGGAACCGGTGTAATGTTAATTTCAAATGGATCATCTTTTATTAGCGTAGTTTGATCATTTATTAACTTAATGCTTACCATTTCGTCAATTTTAGTGTTAGTGTTTAACTCTTTTAAAAACTTAGCATGAGTGGGTATTAAACAATGATTTTCGAAAGAAGGTGACCAGAGATTATTTTCTTTAAAATTAGACTCTTCTTGAATTTTAACGTTGTCGGACTCACCTTTTTCGTTGTTTAACTCATGTGTCGGCTTTTCACTTACTTGTTCTTCCATTTTTACCACTTCAACTATCTCTTCTTTATTACAAGTTAATTCTTCCCTTGTGCGGGACTCCTCTTCCCTTGCGCGGGATTCTTTTATGCAACGCTCGATAGTTTTAATGTGTTCTGTTATCTTATCGGCTATGTGTGTGATAGAATAAGGATTTAGATCCTCAAAGCTTGAATTTGGAAGTTCGATCCTTGGTTCCTCATGATACTCATATGAGGTAGATGGTTCACACCATTGTTCCTCATTGTAAGTATATGATGGATAAGGGTCGTAACTTGGTTCTTCGTAATACTCATATGAGGTGGGTTGTTCACGCCATGGTTCCTCATAATAAGCATATGAAGGTGGAGGCTCATATCTTGGTTCCTCAAAGTATGAGTATGAAGGCTCATACCTTGGTTCATCAAAATATGAGTATGAGGGAGAAGGTTCATACGTTGGGTCTTCATAGGATGTGTATGAAGTGGACGGCTCGTACCTGGGCTCCTCATAGTAGGTGTATGAAGTGGATGGCTCAAAGAGATCACAATATTGTACCGAGTGAGGGTTACCACAAATGGTGCAATAGTCTTCCCTATAATCATCCTCCTCATAGGTGTAGTTGTAATCTCCTGAGTATTGATCCATAAGAATCACTCAGCAGACCACAACAGAGTCTCGAGACCAGAAAACAAAAATAAAAACGGAAACAGAGGCTGGACACGGCCCCGTGTTCAGTGAGCACGGCCCGTGTTCAGGTTCTGTATCTGGGCGTTTTAATAAAAGTAACTGGTTTTGTGCAGCACGGGGGCATGTTCAGTGAGCACGACCCCGTGTTCAGACTCTGTATCTGGGAGTTTTGTAAAAAATGTGCAGCACGGCCCCGTGTTCAGTGTACTGTAAATGCAAAAATTATCTAAAAAATGCAGAAAATGTGCGCGCGTTTTAATAAGGTTTTGAAAAACTGATTAGGCCGTCGATTTTAAGCTTTCTTAAAAACCTTGTGTCCCCGGCAACGGCGCCAAAAACTTGATGCGTGTCAAGTGTGATATAATTTTATGTATATTTTTAGCCCTTTTTAACACTTTAGTCAAGTTTTTAATTTATAAAACACGATATTCTACTAACACTAAACACACATATGGGCAAGTGCAGCCATCGTGAGCGTAGTATAGTGTTGGTAAGATACCAAGGTCGTCCAAGGACACAAGAGCTTTTAGTACCGTTTTATCCTCAACGTCTAATCAAATCAAGAATTTAGAAAAAAGGTTTTAAACATGAAAATAAAAAATAACCAAAAATGCTGAAAAATAAAAATAAAAATAAAACAGATAGACAAGATCAATCACTTGGATCCGACTCGCCTTTAGTGTAACCTTTGATGTTTTCCACACTTTTGCACATTTTAAGAGATTATCTTAGTTATAGTAGTAGGCCCCTCTTTTGAAGGTGACGTTACCCTCAACCCAGTAGTTTGAGTCAGCAAGGATACAATCCTAAAGGGTTGGATTATTGGAAGATAACTAATTAAGTTATTAATGCGTAATGTGGTAGGCCCCTCTTTTGAAGGTGACGTTACCCTCGGCTAAGTGGTTTGAGTCAGCAGGGATACAATCCCAAGTAGCCGGATTAATGTATTAATAGTAGTTTACATATGAGGGGATCAGGTGTAACACCTCGTAAAAATCACGTCCAATGATGTATTGACACGTGTAATAAACCCTAATGAAGTCAAACACTGAAATTTAGGGACTAATTTTTTGAAAAATCGAAAAACTTTGATTATGAAAGGACTGGAAATGTTAACATACCTAAAATAAGTTTCTTACGATGTTTATATTCACAAATGTGCCACTTGATGATTAAGTGCAGCCGTTTGCGAAATTAATTGAAAGTTTGCGCAATGAAGGGTTAAAAGCGTCAACATGTTAATTCTTACCTCTGAGTGACCCTTTAACAAACCAGGACCTTCATGATATTTGATTATACTCTCGGGAATGCCAAATAATGGCCATCTAAGGTTTTTATGCTTATAAGTAAAGTTACGCGCAACTTTGCAAGTTAGAGGGACTAAAAGTGTCAATATGTTCAATTATACCTCTGAATGACCTTTTAGTGAACCCGAAGCATCGTGGTGTTTAATAATACTTCCAAGAATGCCTAATATGGATTAGGTGAGGCTTCAATGCTATTAAATGATGAGATGCGCAATAGAGGGACCTAAAGCGTCAACTTTTGAATCTACGCCTTTCGGTGACCATCTAAGCGAACGAAAGCGTAGTAATATTTAAGTATATGCTTGGGAAGGATAGATATGGGCCATGGAAGGCTTGGATATCATTAAACAGCATTTCACGCTACTTTGCGCAATTAAAGGGCTATTTGCGTCAAATGGCAAAAGTATGCCGATTCGTAGGGTATCGAACCTTCCGGAATACGACCAGGAGTTAAACATACCCTATTTATTCTTTATATAGCTTAGATATAGGCTTAGAGGTGTTTCATGCGAAAAAATAAGCTTTTATGTCATGCAGGGACTAAAAATGTCAAAAAGTGCACAAGTTTGCATTTTCGCGCATATCTCACATTCTGAATATCTTCGGACACCCAAAAATTTATGTAGGCACTAAAATATTTTATTTTAGTGTTTGGCTTGACAAAATTCCATTCGTCGCGTAATTTGGATCGTTTTTAGCGTCCGTTCGTGTTTCGTCGTAATTAGACGCACAACGTGACCGTACGACAAAACGAACCGACATCCGACATGTTTTTGAACATGTTTCATGTCCCCTATGTTTACACACCATAGTGAAGCCTTAAAATGAGGTTAACGGGCCTTAAACGTGCCTAAAATAACTTTAAAGGCCCACAGGGACCATTTCTGTCAGTTTTGAAACTGCTGTTGCTGGGCTGGATTGTCAGGCGGGCCGCGTAAGGCCACACAGACACTTACGCGGGCCGCTAGGCCTGCACAGAATACAGAAACAGCTGGTAACAGCCTGTTCGTAGCTGGTTGTTGTCCTAACTGTTTTCCATACTCTCAAACATCAAACTAGGGGCTGCCCATTGGTTTATAAAACCGGTGTACACTTGTCATGATCTGATCATAACTCCCCGACACTTGTCGCGATCCTATGAGTTCCCGAAAAGTATAAATAGGTGATGGGTTTCCTTGTTTCCACACCATTTTCCTTCAATCTGCTTATTCTCTGATTTAGGAGGATCTTGAACCCTTTTGAGAACCTCCCTCTGTCCCTTGGACCCTCTTGTAAGTGTCCTTTCATTCTTAGTTTAATTATTTAGCGTTTATAGCCGGAAAGTCAAGTGTTTGTGATAAACGCTTTGAATTTTAACGGTTGAGCCATGGTGCGTAACAAGCATGGCTACGTGACCGTAATTAGGTAGGTATTAAACCCTCAAATGGGCGCCTCCTAATTACCACGTTTACTTAGTTTAATTGTCGGGTCAAATAAAGGTCAAACGGGTTAGTTTTAAATAAAATACATAACTATTAATATAAAAGCTATAAAATCAGTTTTCTCACTTTAATAACTTGGTGAATATTAGTTGAACATGCCTAAGCATGATTCAACCCAACAATTCTAAGTATAGGCTCAGTTCGGAACCGAAAGTCGCAAAAGTTGACTTTTACTTTGACTTTCAATTCTGACTCAATTTAGCTTAGTTTAGATATGCCTTAAGATTCCTTTAGGACCAGGTTATAGGTTAGTGTAACCCTCTGAGGTTATACAACTTGGTTCCTTAGTTATCCTATTCATTGCATGTTTCCGTTATATGCTTAAATGCTGACCATTATGCCCTTTTGACCCTAAAACGAGAATTTTGAAAATATGAGAGGACAATAATCTTTATTACTGATTTATAAACTTGTCCCTAAAATTTGACATCAGTTTGAGGTCTAGATTAGGAGTTATGCTTATTAGCGTAAATAAAAAGCTTTTTATTAAATAAACGGCGTAATTGGCATATAGCCTATCTAAACCCTATTTTTTATACCAAACTTTTTATCTAATGATATAAAATAATATTTTGGGATTTTTGGAGATTTTTATTTATTTTTAGGCTGAGCATAACTTAGAGTTCTAAGTATAATTCGGTTAATGCCGGTTTTGCCCTTTTAGGCTATAAAATGAGTTTTACAAATCCTTTTGACCCCAAACCTTTTGCTACTGATTTTATTTAATAAATAAAGTATTTTGAGCCTTCTGGAATTATAAAAATATCAGCTTTCCTTTGAAAACCCGAGAATGGCTCCAAATCGCCTTTTTAAGCGTTTTTAACGCATAGTATGTACTAAAACTATTTTAAACATATAAGGTTGATACCTACTGATATTTTTAGTATATTTTTATATATTAACAGTAAGTAAAAGTTTTTAAACTCAGGTTTCCAGTTTTGACCTTTTAAGCCTAAGTGAAATTACCGAAATACCCGTAAGGTGCATAGTTTGGTTTTAAATGATAAATTTCACATATAGGTCATATCGTACTGATATAACTTAGTAATTTAAGTATATTTACTATACAAATCAGACCTATAACTCAGATTTATAAATAAACTCTTTTATAACCTTTTAAATGACCAAAATACCCCTGCGGGGCGTAAATTGGTTTTAAATTCATTGGGGCATAATGGAAGGTATCCTACTGATATCACAACATATTTAAGGCATATTAACTTAGGAAACCTGTATATGACTCTTTTGGTTACCCGTTACGCACTTTTCGCGTTCGGATCGGCTTATGTAACTAGTTTGCATAAATTAGCCGAAACGGGTTAAACCCTGTCATTTTTATCTCAAAATCCAGAATGTGTTTAGTATACCCTTATTACACAAGTAGTCGAGCTTGTCGGGTCTAAACCACATTCTAATCCGGTTCTCGCTTAATCATGCATTCTGAACCGTATCCTCTTTTAAAACTAACCGGTCTAAGCATAGGCTTAAATTAAGACTCATTAGGAATCTAATAGGTTATCAAAAACCTTCGTTCCAGATTAGGAGCCCAGTAAAAGCTATCTGTACTTGCTAATTTGATATACGGCTGGGACTGAATTTGTATTTAGCTCAGGTAAATACTCTTAACTTATTTTCCCTATACGGGCTTGGGATACGGTACTATAAGAGTACCGCTTGGTCGGGTATGTAGTCATTTAAATCGGATTGTGATTAATGTATTTACATAACTCGCTTTATTCTGTATTATTTGGTGTATGGCCCTTGGGGGTTAAATGACCATGTCCCGGATATCCTTGGCATCATTCAAAGAAATGGCCACGACCTAAGCACGGTGTGTAGGCGTACACCTGACAGATGCATATGTAAAAACTGGTAGCCCACTTAAAGGAATCAGCCTTGTGGGTATTATACCTGTGGCGTGTCAGTTAACCTAGACCGGCCTGATAGCAGCGGGTTCGGGTCATTCGAAACGGGTGGGCCAATGACCATGGGTTACGGTTGAAGCAAAATGGAG
This sequence comes from Helianthus tuberosus, assembly GCA_030545235.1. Lineage (NCBI taxonomy): Eukaryota > Viridiplantae > Streptophyta > Magnoliopsida > Asterales > Asteraceae > Helianthus > Helianthus tuberosus. The sequence goes on along the minus strand of CM060351.1, from coordinate 132,771,970 downwards.
CCCCATTATGGAGAACCCCACGTTAACATGTTTAAAGGCTTCAACCATTTTCTAATATTTTATTTCTTTTTCATGCATTTTATTTCTTTTCATGCAGTTAGTTTAGTTTATTCCCATTACCTTTAATTTAGGATCGTGGGTTGTTAGTTTTTTATTTTCCTATGTATTTTGTTAAGCACGAGATGGACATCAGGAGTTTTAGAATGAAAAACTTTGTATTAATTATCTCATGTGTGTGGGTTAATTAATGGTCTATGCTGGCTCAACCGTGGCGTGTTGGGTGGTGACCTTAGACACGATTCTCCAACCGTAGTGGTGTATCTGTATCTTCGGTTGGAAATCGCAGCCCTACGGTTTCGTTTGGTGGTGAATCTGTATCCAAATGAGTCGTAGTTCTATCTTTTCTTTTTATCGTTTGATTTGAACCGGTGATTCGGGGTCTTACTCCTATCATTTGGTATCAGAGCCGAAGCGATCTGTATCGACTCCTACTCTTTCTACATTCAAAAAAAAAAAAACCTCTTGATTTGATTCATTCCATATATCACCGATTCTGTTATCCTCCATGTCCAAAAAAAAAAAAAACCATGTTCATTACTTTTCTCATTAAATCTGATTTCTATGAGTTCAAAGGGTCTGAAGAGTTCACTTCTACACAACATAATGAGGAGCCTCGGTACGATGAAGACGGATCACTTCCCGATGAAGAAGAATGTTTATTTGTGTGTACGGCTCTCGGTACCTTGGAGAATTCTGATTTAACAACTGTGACAAAAGAACATTTTGATGAAAGTGTGCGTACAAAAAATGTTGCTGATAGAAGTTTTGAATCGGTTGATGTAGCAAATCCACATTTAGATGATGGCGAAAGTATAACTGAAGTTGCCCTTGAAAATTTAAGATCAAAGGATGTTGGAGATAAACATTCAAATGAGGGTGCAATGGTAACTAATTTTGTTGTTAAAGGTGCCGACTGAAAAGTTTTTGTCTTAACAGTAGAGAGTGTTCTCAAGGTGTTAGTTTCCAAATTCAAAAAGAGTAAAGCTAGTGAAACAACGGTTCATCTTTGGAGGCAAAGTCGACACCACGGTTGACAAGGAGCGCCGAGATATTCCTTTCGACCCTGGCGACTTGGACCGGATTCAAATATGTAACCCTAACATGGTCTATGCCGTGTTCAACGTCTCCGCTCTGCAGCCATACTTCGATCCGAAAGACATCATCCTAAGTTTGAGGACAAACTTTTTCGAAGACGGAGAGGATGATAGCAGCGGGTTCGGTTCATTCGAAACGGGTGGGCCAATGACCATGGGTTACGGTTGAAGCAAAATGGAGCCCCATTATGGAGAACCCCACGTTAACATGTTTAAAGGCTTCAACCATTTTCTAATATTTTATTTCTTTTTCATGCATTTTATTTCTTTTCATGCAGTTAGTTTAGTTTATTTCCATTACCTTTAATTTTGGATCGTGGGTTGTTAGTTTTTTATTTTCCTATGTATTTCGTTAAGCACGAGATGGACATCAGGAGTTTTAGAATGAAAAACTTTGTATTAATTATCTCATGTGTGTGGGTTAATTAATGGTCTATGCTGGCTCAACCGTGGCGTGTTGGGTGGTGAACTTAGACACGATTCTCCAACCGTAGTGGTGTATCTGTATCTTCGGTTGGAAATCGCAGCCCTACGGTTTCGTTTGGTGGTGAATCTGTATCCAAATGAGTCGTAGTTCTATCTTTTCTTTTTATCATTTTATTTGAACCGGTGATTCGGGGTCTTACCCCTATCACGGCCCTACAAACCGGCACTGACGGACGACAAATAAGTAAAACTGTATACAAGATTATTTTAAAATAATTGTCCCAAGTTATAAAAGATATTTTTGCCTAAGTGCATCCAAATCAATTTTTAAACATTTTCAAAATGAGTCAGTTAAGTTGTATTTACCAGTGTAAACTGACGTATTTTCCAAAAAGGCTAAGTGCAGGTGCTATACGTAATAGTCTGGCTACTCCAGACATCAATAATCAAGTCTCGCAAGCTCTAGATGTTAAAGTCTGTTGAACGGTGTTATCTTTATTTTGATCCGCCTGTGGATCTGTTTCAACTACATTGTGATACTTTATATTACAATTTATTTGGTTGAAATAAATCTATCTTTTGCTTCCGCTGTGCATTTATATATTGTGTTGTTTGACCATGATGATATCAACTACGTCACGATACTCCCCACCGGGCTCACCGGTAATACGTGGAAATATCGGGGTGTGACAGGTTGGTATCAGAGCCAACATTGAGTGAATTAAACACTAGTCTTTTGTGTTTAATCTCAGTGACACAGTAGCACATTCCTTAACCTTCTGAGTCTAGACTTAACATAGGAATACTCTCAACTCTATTCGGAGAATTATTGCTTTCAATTCTAAATATTTTGATAAGTCGCCAAACAAAGAAGCCGTAATGGAAATTCTCTCCATTTGAAGCCTAGGGAAGGCTGAGCTTCGTATTGCGACTAGGATTAACGTGCAACCAAGGAGAAAACATTCAGAAATTAAATGAAGAAGAAACTCCTTTTACTGAAGATCATTTCCTTTGTAGTCCTTATAAGGACATATTTATCTTTTAGTCCCTTTGTGGACAACATTATTCCTTTCAAGACCCATTCAGGGCAATTCTGTACCTCTTTTAAAATCATTGGAATGATCATCTAAATTTCATTATATGTGAATATAATATATGAAATAAATTAAAATAACATTCCTTTTATAAGATCTACCATTATAATAAAATGGAAAAATCTAAAAAGAACAAGACCTACCCCATGTGTCTTTTTAAAAAACAGGGCCGAGATGGCAGTTCCTCAATTTAGATTCAGATCCTTATTAACATCTCAATTTAGGATTGTTCTGCGTTAATTTTAAAAAGAATCTTAAAGGTAAACCTAGCCTATATGACAAGGCCAAGATGGTAGAACCTATTCAAGAGATTCAAATCCTTGTTAACATCTGTAACATGTTAACATTCCTGGCAGACGTGGTTCGATAAAATCGCATAAGTCATCCTTAAATTGGATTACTCCAATTTTTCTTATTAAAATAATCATCCCTTAAGGATGAAGTGCCCACGGGCTATAATTAACGTCCTCTGAGACTAAAGACAGTCGTAGTCTACAACTCCCTGTCAAGAAAAGGCAATAAACAACGTTCAAGCCTAAATACCGTGATCATACGAGAATCATGACTTATAAATTAAGCTTGTCCACGTGACTAAGCCTTATGTGTTATTACTAACTTATAATTTAGGATTAATAGTGAAAATCCTGAATAAAATAAATATCATTCCTTTCCTGCCAGTATAAATATTAAAAGAGAATCTTAAAAGGTATAACATAGCTTGAATGTCATTAAAGACCTAGCTAAGATGGTAAAACCTGTTTAAAAAGAGATTCAGATCCTTGTTAACATCTGCAAACATGTTAACACTCCCGGAAACAGTGATGCGATAAATCACACTTGTCATCTTTATACTAGGAAATTTTTCTAAACCCCTTGGTAGCATAAATGATCAATAGGAATCATGGCTAATAAACGTCGAACATGATGAGTACATCAAAACATCCACTGGGATGAATACCTTCGGGAAAAGATGTATGCATGAAAAAGATAGTTTTTTTTTCATAACTTCTTGTCAAGACAATGAACTATGAAATTTTCCGATCCAGAGGAATCATCGATTATGTTTTAAATTTTTCCCTAGTGACAAGGCCCCTGTGCCATTAAGAGTCCTTTGGAATAAGCCCTTGTGCTATATAAAATGTTGGTACGACATTGACGGTCGTGATTTAGGTCCACTGTCTACTAAATATGAAGGATCATATTCCGTTTACTCGCCAAGGATGGTTTATTTAAAAACCTAGGCAAAACATAATCAAATAAATTTAATACTATCTATTCGCCTATATGGTTTATTTGTACCATGGCTAAATAATCATCAAATTCGACAATTCACCATATACTTAAACCAATTATTACTACTTGGTTTGTAGCCCTCAAAGCTCAAAACATCCACTGGGATGAATACCTTCGGGAAAAGATGTATGCATGAAAAAGATAGTTTTTTTTTCATAACTTCTTGTCAAGACAATGAACTATGAAATTTTCCGATCCAGAGGAATCATCGATTATGTTTTAAATTTTTCCCTAGTGACAAGGCCCCTGTGCCATTAAGAGTCCTTTGGAATAAGCCCTTGTGCTATATAAAATGTTGGTACGACATTGACGGTCGTGATTTAGGTCCACTGTCTACTAAATATGAAGGATCATATTCCGTTTACTCGCCAAGGATGGTTTATTTAAAAACCTAGGCAAAACATAATCAAATAAATTTAATACTATCTATTCGCCTATATGGTTTATTTGTACCATGGCTAAATAATCATCAAATTCGACAATTCACCATATACTTAAACCAATTATTACTACTTGGTTTGTAGCCCTCAAAGCTTCACCATGGCTGACCCATCTGAAGCTCACAATCATCCAATTGATCAGAATAATGATGCAAGGCTGAACTTAACGGGCACCGAGTTACAGGCTATGATAGATACAGCCGTAAACAACGCTGTGGACCGTGTGTTGAAGGATCATAAGCAAAAGTGCGATGATACCCCAAATAAAGGTTGTAAAAAGGGTAAGACCGGTTCAAGCTATAACCAGTCCAAACCAAAGGATGCAAAACCCGAATGTAAAACCTGCGGGAAGAAGCATTTCTGAAAATGTTTCTATGATCAGACCGGGGGATGTGTCATCTGTAAGGAGATGGATCACAAGACCCATAAATGCAAAGATTTGAAGGGCAAACAACAAACCGGTGAAAAGACCAGATGCAAAACCTGTAAGAAATACCACCTCGGGAAATGTAGGTTTGAATCTCAGCCTCTACCCTGTGGAATCTGCAAGTCCAAGGAGCATAAGACCTTGGATTGCAAGAAGTTGAAAGATGCGACCTGTTATGGTTGCAACGAGCAGGGGCATATCAGGACTAATTGCCCGAATAAAACCAAGAAGCCTGAGGAGTCTAAGAAGACCGAAGCTGGAAGCTCTCAAATGGATGATCAAGAGGCTATTCAGGATAACAATGTAACAACAGGTACTTTCTTTATCAATAACGCTCATGCTAGAGTATTATTTGATTCAGGTTCAGATAAGTCTTTCGTAGACAATAGATTTTGTAAATCATTAAATCTGCCTGTTAAAACTCTAAGCATTAAGTATAAAGTAGAATTGGCCGATAGTACCTCAGAGACTGCTTCAGCAATATTAGATGGATAGTTTATATCCATTAGGAATCATTCTTTTCCGTTGTCCTTGTTTCCATTAAAATAAGAGGGACTCGATATAGTGATAGGAATGAATTGGTCATCTTGTAACCAAGCCCATATTGGGTGTGATAAGAAGTATGTAGTTATCAAGACTCCTTAAGGTGAGTCTTTGACAATTCAAGGAGACACATGGTACGGATTGCCTAAGAGCTTGTTGCATTTGGTATTTAGTAAGCTTCGAGTATGGAAAACTCAGAAGAGGCGAACAACAGTCGCGATGCTAGGGATGCGACAAATGATTATGGCGCATCAAATGTGAACCTCAATGTTAATGGAGTTAATCCCCAAAACTGTAAATTAACGCAGCTGTTAGAAAAGACTATGAGAAAAGTCATGAAAAGGTTCAAGAAGCTGAATGCTGCTTACTCTAAAACACATGTCGCTGCTAATAAGAAGAGCTTTATTCATACTTCAAATGCGAAGAATAACCCAAACAAAATCATACATGGCAAGGAGCCCCATTTTTAGGATGTACTTAAGAGTACTTCGTCTCTTGGAAGTCGAGAGACTTCAATAGTAAAAAGGGGCCATCGATTGCAGGAAATTGTTGGATGAAGTAGAAACCTTTAGGTATGTCAGCAGTTATGCTGGAAAGGACACGGTGAGGAATACATCGCGGTCGTTCGAGGGCAATACCCTTAATTAGTAAGGACATTAATGAAGTCCACAAGAAAAATCCTCTTATACATTATGGGATGGTCCAAGTTTTAAAGACCTTATTAGAAGATCTATTATCCGTGTCACGAAATGGAAAAAGATGGAATAAGAATTTTATGACTCTCACCATAAGAATTCTAGACTATCGATAATATGTTACAAATTTTAATTCATTGGCTGAGATAGTGCCCTATTCAGTTTACCCAAAATCTAAGCTTAATGCAATAATTATTGGTGGTTAGCAATGGCAATAAGAGGGCACATTAAAGTTTCAAAGCCTGCTCATTATAAATCCATTATGGATCTACCTCAGCTACTCACGTTTTATAGATTAAGAAGTAACCAATCGAAGCGAAGACTGCCCTAAAATTTGTCAAAGATTTCGTAGCTAAGTTCAAAAGGATTAAGAATGGAGGCGTTTAACCCTCCTGATGAATGGTTAAAGGCTGTTCACATTAATAATGACACTAGATAAATCCCTTATTGTGATTTTATTGTTAAGAGTTACGTTTGGTTTCAGATACCGCTAAGTCTCTCATAAAACCATAAGCTTAGCAAACTTTTAGAAATTGTCCCGTAAGAACCCCAGATGTCAGGTGTAAGGTAAAACTTACAGGCGAAATCATAAGAGCCATTTCTTCTGTTCCTATCAAAAACCCTCAGTCGTAGAATTTTATAAGTATCCTCTCTCTAGAGGAAGTGCGTCAGCATATATGGTTGATATCTCCTTAATCTCTATCGATTATGAATACCAGATGGTATGATAAAAGCGCCATATGAGGATAGGTGTATCTTAATATGTTCCATAGATTGCTTCCATGCCTGATCAGTATGGAGGTTTAATGCATGGGACCACAAAGATATTCCGATGGTCATATGGTACTAAAGTCAACTAATGGTATTCAAAGAAGATATCCAGAATGGAATTGTCCAAGTAAAGGTCTTCAATTAAGAAATTCATGGACTCGTAACATAAATGTGTCATTTATTTGACACAAGCAATAATGGATGAACTGGAGCCTGAGATATGGAAAGTCTCTGTAACCTCCTTGTATGTTGATTATCATCTCCTAAGAATTACCCTATTTACCTCCTGAGAGGTAAGTAGAGTTAAGATTTGTATCCCACTTAGGGCCGCGTTGTTATGAAATCCCCAAGGCGGCTAACACCAATTATGGAATAATCGAAACCCTGATTAAGTAAGTTTTAAAATAAAGGATTAGTATAGCCTAACTCAATATCCTGAGAATTCGGTATAATTAATCAAGAAAGACGGTTCATTTTGCTTATGCATTGATTACCGCAACCCTAATTAGGCAACAATTAAGAATCGCCATCAGTTGCCCAGGATCGTTGATTTGTTCGACTAGCTGCAAGGATTAGTTAATCTTTAAGATTAGTTTTAAGTAGTGGTTGAATTAACCATCTCACCTTAGAATAAACTTCTCTATGATAGTTGTTATATAAGTATCAAGGCTGCTTCTTTGGAGACCTTGTTTAGATGGAATGTTAAACATTTATTGTTGACAAAAGATTGAAAGTCCAATTACCAGGATCTTAAAGTTTCCTTGGAAACAACGAATAAGATCATATGAAAGCATTTGTAAGATGCCAGTATTCGGCAGAAAATCAAGGATTAATGAAAATAGCAAACCTCCTAAGTTCTTGTTAAGGAATAAGGTTCAACAAAAGATAACACCCTAGATGGGTGTGCCAAGTTATAACTATCAGATTAGTTAAGCTCTGAATATATAAAGTCATTTGAAGGATTCGAATGTATCCAGATTAAATAGCTTACAAGCTAAGACCTATTTAAGGAGCTTGGTGGAACTCGCAGTGTGACCCACACTAATGATTTAAGGATGTGCTTCACCAATAATTCGAGAAGCACTATCACAGAATGATATGTAGATTTATGATATGATGAGCAACCTGTATCAATTAAGGATCGACAGGTTAAGAAGCTCCAAAAGGATACATATACCTAATATAAAGGTCACTTTGGGAGCTTGGAAAGACTCCAGATATACCATAGAAGTTAAGTCCATTATGCGACAAAAAGAACTTCCAACATCTTAGCAAATCTCGAGGTCGAGATTTCTTTTAAGGGGGTGACGATGTAACACCTCGTAAAAATCAAGTCCAATGATGTATTGACACGTGTAATAAACCCTAATGAAGTCGAACACTGAAATTTAGGGACTAATTTTTTGAAAAATCGAAAAAATTTGATTATGAAAGGACTGGAAGTGTTAACATACCTAAAATAAGTTTCTTACGATGTTTATATTCACAAATGTGCCACTTGATGATTAAGTGCAGCCGTTTGTGAAATTAATTGAAAGTTTGCGCAATGAAAGGTTAAAAGCGTCAACATGTTAATTCTTACCTCTGAGTGACCCTTTAACAAACCGGGAGCTTCATGATATTTGATTATACTCTCGGGAATGTCAAATAATGGCCATCTAAGGTTTTTATGCTTATAAGTAAAGTTACGCGCAACTTTGCAAGTTAGAGGGACTAAAATTGTCAATATGTTCAATTATACCTCTGAATGACCTTTTAGTGAACCCGAAGCATCGTGGTGTTTAATAATACTTCCAAGAATGCCTAATATGTATTAGGTGAGGCTTCAATGCTATTAAATGATGAGATGCGCAATAGAGGGACCTAAAGCGTCAACTTTTGAATCTACGCCTTTCGGTGACCATCTAAGCGAATGAAAGCGTAGTAATATTTAAGTATATGCTTGGGAAGGATAGATATGGGCCATGGAAGGCTTGGATATCATTAAACAGCATTTCACGCTACTTTGCGTAATTAAAGGGCTATTTGCGTCAAATGGCAAAAGTATGCCGATTCGTAGGGTATCGAACCTTCCGGAATACGACCAGGAGTTAAACATACCCTATTTATTCTTTATATAGCTTAGATATAGGCTTAGAGGTGTTTCGTGCGCAAAAATAAACTTTTATGTCATGCAGGGATTAAAAATGTCAAAAAGTGCACAAGTTTGCATTTTCGCGCATATTTCACATTCTGAATATCTTCGGACACCCAAAAATTTATGTAAGCACTAAAATATTTTATTTTAGTGTTTGGATTGACAAAATTCCATTCGTCGCGTAATTTGGATCGTTTTTAGCGTCCGTTCGTGTTTCGTCGTAATTAGACGCACAACGTGACCGTATGACAAAACGAACCGACATCCGACATGTTTTTGAACATGTTTCATGTCCCCTATGTTTACACACCATAGTGAAGCCTTAAAATGAGGTTAACGGGCCTTAAACGTGCCTAAAATGACTTTAAAGGCCCACAGGGACCATTTCTGTCAGTTTTGAAACTGCTGTTGCTGGGCTGGATTGTCAGGCGGGCAACGTAAGGCCACACAGACACTTACGCGGGCCTCTAGGCCTACACAAAATACAGAAACAACTGCTAACAGCCTGTTCGTAGCTGGTTGTTGTCCTAACTGTTTTCCATACTCTCAAACATCAAACTAGGGACTGCCCATTGGTTTATAAAACCGGTCTACACTTGTCATGATCTGATCATAACTCCCCGACACTTGTCGCGATCCTACGAGGTCCCGAAAAGTATAAATAGGTGATGGGTTTCCTTGTTCCAACACCATTTTCCTTCAATCTGCTTATTCTCTGATTTAGGAGGATCTTGAACCCTTTTGAGAACCTCCCTCTGTCCCTTGGACCCTCTTGTAAGTGTCCTTTCATTCTTAGTTTAATTATTTAGCGTTTATAGTCGGAAAGTCAAGCGTTTGTGATAAACGCTTTGACTTTTAACGGTTGAGCCATGGTGCGTAACAAACATGGCTACGTGACCGTAATTAGGTAGGTATTAAACCCTCAAATGGGCGCCTCCTAATTACCACGTTTACTTAGTTTAATTGTCGGGTCAAATAAAGGTCAAACGGGTTAGTTTTAAATAGGGTTATTGGATTTTATCACCCTCAACTATCGGCCTTTGGCCGTTGTCACCCGCAACTAACACTTTGACACCCGGCACCCCCAACTTGACTTTTTGTTTGTGCTAGCACCACCCAGTTAAATCTGCACTAACTTGGTTAGTTTTTTGTCCGACGTGGCACAAGTTTGTTGAGTTAGAGCTGCATACGTGGCGATCATGTGTCTTTAAAGTTCATCTCCTTCTTTATAACACCAGTTGTGTTTTTAAACTTATCACCTTCTTTGCCAACAACAATTCCCCCAAAGATTCTGGTATTAACAAAAACCGCAAATCAACCAAAAACTACAAATCAACCAATTCCCCCAAAGATTCTGGTATCAACAAATGTATGCAAAAACTCACTTGTCAATAATACAAACTGTGGTTGAGAGATGAAGATGATGAGTACATAGCAAAGTATCAAGCTCCAACTGCGGCCATACGAGCTCTTCCTGATGAAGATCCACACAGCTGGAAACAACAAGGTAAGATCCACTCCGCGTACTGCAATGGGGGGCACAGTCTGGAAATGAATGGTCTTCCGGATGTAAAACTCCAGATCCACAACTCCTCACTCTTCTATCCTTTCCACTGGGAATGATACTTCCTGCCATGCTAGAAGCCCCGGTGTTTGACGATAGAAATAGACCAAACCAGTTATTGAACCCCTTGTTTGATCCTTTCCGGGAGGTGAAGCACTTCCCTCCCGCCATCGTTGATCTCCAGTACCATGGCACAAAGAGTGGGCTTGACTGTGTAGACCAGACAAATACTAATCTGTCCACAGTGTACAATCAGATGATCAACCAAACTTCCGATACCTCTTCGGGACTAATCCCGGTGATGATGGTAAAGGTACTGCTCTGCGACTGGTCCGTGATGAAGATTAAGATGATGCTTTGATAAGGGGTTGAAGATGAAGATGATTTGATTTTATTATTGAATTTGGGGATATTTATGGCCTGTACATGTACATACACATATTATATATAATTAGCCACCTCATCATGACACCTCATCAAAAACAAGCCATGTCAGCAAAAAAACTAACAAAGTTAGTGCAAAATTAACTGGGTGGTGCCAGCACAAACAAAAAGTCAAGTAAGGGGTGCCGCGTGTCAAAGTGTTAGTTGCGGGTGTCAACGGCCAAAGGCCGATAGTTGGGGGTGATAAAATCCAATAACCCTTTTAAATAAAATACATAACTATTAATATAAAAGCTATAAAATCAGTTTTCTCACTTTAATAACTTGGTGAATATTAGTTGAACATGCCTAAGCATGATTCAACCCGACAATTCTAAGTATAGGCTCGGTTCGGAACCGAAAGTCGCAAAAGTTGACTTTTACTTTGACTTTCAGTTCTGACCCGATTTAGCTTAGTTTAGATATGCCTTAAGATTCCTTTAGGACCAGGTTATAGGTTAGTGTAACTGAAGAAACACGGTTTCACCGCCGGGATGACTGGACCGCTCTCTACATGAGGGTAAGAATCACACCTAGTTCTTCTTCTTCAACCTAGACCTGCAATGGAGAAGAGAAGAAAGTGGAGCTGTAGAGATTGCCGGTAGGAGAAGATTCTCCTGTTTCCAGCTACAAAAAGTGTGGCGGCTCCATTCCATCTGCCCTATTCAAGAGGTGAAGACCTCTTTATATAGGGGGATATGGGCCTCCCCTAACCTCAATGGGCCAGGCCCAGTTAGGGGTTATCTCTACAAGCCCCGGCCCAAAGTAGTGTAAACTACATCGCGTTGGGCCTCGCGGTTGGGTTAGTAGCAACAATAATAAATAATTAATATAAAAGCAATACGTAACGGGAAGTCTGACCGCTCGGGTCGGGTTTAATACCGTACCCCATCAAGTCCCCCAGTCTAGTGCTGCTCCGCGTGCAAGTGTGGTAGGAGTACTAGACTTGTTAGGAGTGTTCGAAAGTAAAGATTGTGTTTTAGGCTTACCTGTCGCCCGGGTGCGGGAAAGTTGTTGGCCATGCTTGTTGCACCTGTCTTTCGCTGCGAGTAGAGATAATGGAGCGTTGGATATTACATGATACTGGTTGGGCAAACCTGGCGCACACTGTTTGATTGCGGGCAGTTGCTATCGGCGCATTGCCATGAGCTTGTCAAGGCTGCGCGTACGTAGCTAATTTTAGGTTTATTAGTTGGGTTTATGTTTCGACCATAAGGGTTAATCTTCTTAATCCTTCCTGAGCTTAGCTACGGTCCTTCCTGTGTATGAAGTAACCTATCTTTAGTTGGAGTAGTTTAGAAGGAGATGGGTTGATGGGCCTTGGGCCTGAAAGATAACAACAAGGAATATTCGCTCTGTCCCTTTGGTGCCAACCGTTGGTGTCTTCTAGAAGATCTTCGGTGCTGGCGCACCTTGATTGGAGCCACGTAGCGTCCTTGCGTTCCTTCTGCCTTATGCACAATTGTTAATCGTGGAGCGCGATAGAATACAACCTGCGTCGCCAACCTTGCGCGGCCTTTGGTGTGTGTCTAACCAGACGGCGCTAGGTTTAGGGACTAAGGGCCTTCATTCAGGATGCTAAGTGCTGAATCTGATCTTCAATCCTGTTTGAACCTCGCGCGCGGATTAGGTTTAGTCTAAGCAGCCCGCGCGTGGTCTGTAGATTAGTTTGATTAACGTATAAGGAGTATGGTTTGCACGGCTTTTTGGGACCATACCCCTTCAAGTCCCCCCAGTCCAGTGCTGCACCATGCGCGAGGCAAGTGGTTGGAGCTCTGGACTTAAGAAAATAAAGTAGAAGGATGCTTCTGGCCTTGGTAGACGGCGCGCGTGTAAGTTGTTGGTTACTACGGCGCGGCTACCAGGCTTGCTGCTGGCTTTGTTGTTAGCTTTAACATGAAGTTTCTAATGACTTTGGGCGGGAAAAACCTCGAAATTTGAATTTTCTGACAGGTTGGTGAAAATGTCGTTGATGGTGACCATTGAGTTGACTGCTGACACGGCGATCATTATGTTGTCACTGACGGTTCGCCGTTGTCAGGCGAGTGTGGCCCAGCTTTAGCGGTGCGCACACAGTCTTGTGGCTATTGTAACATATTCACCCTATGGTGTGACTTCTGTTGGTTAGCGCAAGGTGCGCGCGTGTCTTAAGTCATGAAGCGTATGTATATATAGTGTTTGAATCTTTGTAAACTGTTGTCTACAATATTTGCACGTGTTAATCCACTTTGAAAAGGTATCGCAAATGAGAATTGGCATAAAGTTGCGTCAGGAAATAATGAACTGGAGATCCGAGCCTGCGCTAATCCTCTGGTGTGACATAACAACAATGTGGCATGACGCAAGGAAATGTGGCTTGTCTTGAAGATTGTAGGTGTAAGAGAAACTTTATTTCAGCCAATGCGTTTTTGCGTATACCCAAAGTGGTGCGTGCATTTGTAGCACAGTTTACGTTTTGTAAGCGTTTTCATATATGGCTAAGCATGCGCGCACGGGCGACATACACGCTCGTATGTAAAGCAGCAGGGCCGCGTGGAGATTAGCGTGCTTACATGTGTAGCAGCAAGGCTCGCATGGAGGCTGAGATGCTCGTATGTAGAGCAGCAGGGCTCGCATGACGGCTGAGATGCTCGTATGTAGAGCAGCAGAGCTCGCATGACGGCTGAGATGCTCGTATGTAGAGCAGCAGACTCGTATGGAGACCGGCGTGCTCGTATGTAAATGAGCATGCGCGTGTGGCGACTTACGTGCTCATAAGTAAAGGAGCATGCGCGCGTGGCGACTTACGTGCTCATATGTAAAATAGCATGTGCCAGCCGGCGACTTACGTGCTCGTATGTAAAAGAGCATGCGCCAGCCGGCGACTTACGTGCTCATAAGTAAAGGAGCATGCGCGCTTGGCGACTTACGTGCTCGTATGTAAAGGAGCATGCGCGCGTGGCGACTTACGTGCTCGTCTGTAAAGGAGCATGCGCGCATGGCGACTTACGTGCTCATAAGTAATGGAGCATGTGCCAGCCGGCGACTTACGTTCTCGTTTGTAAAGGAGCATGCGCACGTGGCGACTTACGTGCTCATAAGTAATGGAGCATGCGCCAGCCGGCGACTTACGTTCTCGTTTGTAAAGGAGCATGCGCGCGTGGCGACTTACGTGCTCATAAGTAATGGAGCATGCGCCAGCCGGCAACTTACGTGCTCATAAGTAATGGAGCATGCGCCAGCCGGTGACTTACGTTCTCGTTTGTAAAGGAGCATGCGCGCGTGGCGACTTACGTGCTCATAAGTAATGGAGCATGCGCCAGCCGGCGATTTACGTGCTCGTACGTAAAGGAGCTTGCGCGGATGGCGACTTACGTGCTCGTATGTGGAGCAGCAGGCTCGCATGGAGGCTGAGATGCTCGTATGTAGAGCAGCAGACTCCTACGGAGACCGGCGTGCTCGTAAGTAAAGGGCGCTTTTTAGGCTTTCATCGGCGTGCGTGAGAATCAATCGTTGCGATTTACCGATTGAATGTATTGTCAGCCCTGCAAATAAGTTGACAAGGTAAGTCATAATAACGAGTCAGATAAATGGAAAACCTTGTACCGAAACGTTGTCCTTAGGAGGTGCTCGTTCTGTACATCCATACTTCGTAATATTTTAAAGCGATTTTGACCCTCTCAATGATGTTGCAACATACGAATATCAGTTTATTGCTGCTAAATAGATGTTAGTAGCATTGAAATATGATAATAATAATAAGCAATGTTACAGTATGTCTAGGAAACACCACATGGTTGTTAATCGTTAAAACGATAAACTGTTAACCATGACGTTGAATTGAGTCGATCCGCTTGAACTTGGCCACCTTAGTTTATTGATGGCATTATATAGTAGTTAAACCTTATAAATAATTCAAGTGTTTCCAAGAAACAAAATGTGTGGATAAGATCCACATGTTAAATAATCACCTTAAAGGTGTGTCAGAAAAAACACTAGCCACATTGATTATATACGACAGACACTTCGAAAAAGGAAAGGCCTTTTTGCAAATGGTATTTCATTTAGTATAATTATTATTAAATTGGATTTATTAAATTGAATTTGAAGACAAATGTTTATAGGATGACATGTACTAGCGACATCATGATGACACACACTTCGCTTAAGTCAAAAACCATGAACCAAGTATGTTGACTTGTGCTCTCATTTTATTAATTGATTTGCATTATCAACTTTCTAGAAAACGAAAGTCTTAATAAAGTCTCAAACTCATTTGAATATTAAAGAGGACGAGACTAGCATGCATGTGTGGCGCGAGACTTTGCCATTTGAATATTAAAGAGGACGGGACACTGGGATTTTTTATGAAATTGCTCGGTGAAATACGGCTGGCCAGCATGCATGTGTGGCGCGAGACTTTGCTTGCATGCGGTGGCGCCTTTTGGCGGGAACAAGTTTATACTTGCTTGACACTGTGTTATGGCAGACAAAAGCATGCTCGCGCGGTGGACATGCCCGCGCATGTAGAAGTTGCTCGCGCATGAAAGCTCTGTCGTGCGACGTAACCGTGCCCGCGCATAAAGGTTTACTCACGCGGCGGACCGTATCCGCGCGTGCAGGCCGTGCTCGCACATGAAAGTTTGGTCACGCCGTGTGACCGTGTCCGCACATGAAGGTCGTGCTTGCGCGTGAAAGCATGGTCACGCGGCGTGGCCGTGTCCGCGCATGAAGGTTTATTCACGCGGCGGGCCCGTATCCGCGCATGAAGGCCTTGCTCGCGCGTGATGGGGTTGTAATTGTTTGAGACATAATAGAAGTGGAGGCAAAGTAGTACCTTGTATGAAGCTAACTTGTGTCACATAGGAGAAAGATAATTCATTGTGAGCAGGGTGAAGGAGGCATATCCTTGTTGCGTGACTCATCGAGTTCATGATTGCATGCGCAGGTGACTAATGCTCGCGACGTAGTTGATGCTAGAGGTGACTAGTTAATGCGCGTGACGTGGTTGATGCCAGAGATGGCAGGTTGATGCACGCGACATGGTTGATGCCGAAGATGGCAGGTTGATGCGCGCGACGTGATGGCCGGTGGTGGTAGCGCGACCGGACTCCAGTTATAACGGGGTAAATTAGAGAGATCATTTGGGTGTAACTAGGAGTCTAGTACATACCTTTCAAAAAAAAAAAAGGAGTCTAGTAAATGGCGACAAAATAGGGGAATGTCCAGTACACCCTTCTGTCTTGTCAGTTTGTGTCCCCTCAAATGGAAGTGTATGCATCTAGGGGTTATACCTTATGTAACATGATTTGTAACTTGACAACTGTACACACTTTCTAAAAAAAAAAATTAATACAGCTGTATACATCATTGTGAGATATTTTGACTAACCCATGCACAATATGCTTATACATCATGCATAATCACTTGTACCTTTGGGTTACAGGTACACCATGCATCATAACTTGTTCCATATATAATTATCATTTGGTATCATGCACGATGTAGTGGTTTGAGGCAAGCAATAAAAGGAGATTGTGCAACTCCCACTTGTACATCATGCTTTACCACCTATAAACTCACTTTTACCATATGAGAGAAAGATAATGTAAAATATGATTAACGTTAACATGATAGGATGGACAAATCTCAAGTTGTATGATAAACAAGAAAACAAGCATCATCCCAATGGATCTGAGTGTTATCGCAAAAAAGAATCTTTGAGTTTCAGATCCGAATTTTTACGCCCCCCTTTTCTTTTTTTTTTTTTTTGCTAAAAATTAAAAGTTTTCAATCTGAAGCAAGATTCAAGGGCGGAATTCTTCCAGAACTAAGATCTAGAACTTTGTGAAGAGAAGAAACACAAGATGTGGTTCTGAAAACGTAGAAGTATCAGATCTAGGAATAAGAAAACTCAAACCTGAAGTTTTTTACCGAGAACCGTTTGTAAAACTCAAGGAAAACAGATCTAGAAGGTCGGGTAGAGAAGAAACCGAATTGTGATTCTTGTTGGGTTTAGAATTTGATACGGTGGGCGCCAATGAAGAAACACGGTTTCACCGCCGGGATGACTGGACCGCTCTCTACATGAGGGTAAGAATCATACCTAGTTCTTCTTCTTCAACCTAGACCTGCAATGGAGAAGAGAAGAAAGTGGAGCTGTAGAGATTGCCGGTAGGAGAAGATTCTCCTGTTTCCAGCTACAAAAAGTGTGGCGGCTCCATTCCATCTGCCCTATTCAAGAGGTGAAGACCTCTTTATATAGGGGGATATGGGCCTCCCCTAACCTCAATGGGCCAGGCCCAGTTAGGGGTTATCTCTACAAGCCCCGGCCCAAAGTAGTGTAAACTACATCGCGTTGGGCCTCGCGGTTGGGTTAGTAGCAACAATAATAAATAATTAATATAAAAGCAATACGTAACGGGAAGTCTGACCGCTCGGGTCGGGTTTAATACCGTACCCCATCAGTAACCCTCTGAGGTTATACAACTTGGTTCCTTAGTTATCCTATTCATTGCATGTTTCCATTATATGCTTAAATGCTGACCATTGTGCCCTTTTGACCCTAAAACGAGATTTAAACTCAGGTTATTAAAACTATTTTAAACATATAAGGTTGATACCTACTGATATTTTTAGTATATTTTTATATATTAACAGTAAGTAAAAGTTTTTAAACTCAGGTTTCCAGTTTTGACCTTTTAAGCCTAAGTGAAATTACCGAAATACCCCTAAGGTGCATAGTTTGGTTTTAAATGATAAATTTCACATATAGGTCATATCCTACTGATATAACTTAGTAAATTAAGTATATTTACTAGAAAAATCAGACCTGTAACTCAGATTTATAAATAAACTCTTTTATAACCTTTTAAATGACCAAAATACCCCTACGGGGCGTAAATTGGTTTTAAATTCGTTGGGGCATAATGGAAGGTATCCTACTGATATCACAACATATTTAAGGCATATTAACTTAGGAAACCTGTATATGACTCTTTTGGTTACCCGTTACGCACTTTTCGCGTTCGGATCGGCTTATGTAACTAGTTTGCATAAATTAGCCGAAACGGGTTAAACCCTGTCATTTTATCTCAAAATCCAAAATGTGTTTAGTCTACCCTTATTACACAAGTAGTCGAGCTTGTCGGGTCTAAACCACATTCTAACCCGGTTCTCGCTTAATCATGCATTCTGAACCGTATCCTCTTTTAAAACTAACCGGTCTAAGCATAGGCTTAAATTAAGACTCGTTAGGAATCTAATAGGTTATCAAAAACCTTCGTTCCAGATTAGGAGCCCAGTAAAAGCTATCTGTACTTGCTGATTTGATATACGGCTGGGATTGAATTTGTATTTAGCTCAGGTAAATACTCTTAACTTATTTTCCCTATACGGGCTTGGGATACGGTACTATAAGAGTACCGCTTGGTCGGGTATGTAGTCATTTAAATCGGATTGTGATTAATGTATTTACATAACTCGCTTTATTCTGTATTATTTGGTGTATGGCCCTTGGGGGTTAAATGACCATGTCCCGGATATCCTTGGCATCATTCAAAGAAATGGCCACGACCTAAGCACGGGGTGTAGGCGTACACCTGACATATGCGTATGTAAAAACTGGTAGCCCACTTAAAGGAATCAGCCTTGTGGGTATTATACCTGTGGCGTGTCAGTTAATCTAGACCGGCCCTACAAACCGGCACTGACGGACGACAAATAAGTAAAACTGTATACAAGATTATTTTAAAATAATTGTCCCAAGTTATAAAAGATATTTTTGCCTAAGTGCATCCAAATCAATTTTTAAACATTTTCAAAATGAGTCAGTTAAGTTGTATTTACCAGTGTAAACTGACGTATTTTCCAAAAAGGCTAAGTGCAGGTGCTATACGTATAGGCTGGCTACTCCAGGCATCAATAATCAAGTCTCGCAAGCTCTAGATGTTAAAGTCTGTTGAACGGTGTTATCTTTATTTTGATCCGCCTGTGGATCTGTTTCAACTACATTGTGATACTTTATATTACAATTTATTTGGTTGAAATAAATCTATCTTTTGCTTCCGCTGTGCATTTATATATTGTGTTGTTTGACCATGATGATATCAACTACGTCACGATACTCCCCATCGGGCCCACCGGTAATATGTGGAAATATCGGGGTGTGACATCAAGCCATTCGCTCCCCCGCCATCCAATACCAGTGGGTAGTGAAGGAGGTCCTTGTAAGCTTGACCCAGGTCCTTGCAGGATCTATACACTGAACAAGGCAAGAACCTTACCAAACCATTCCCTTAACCCCCGACCAGGTAGACAACATATCTCCATATAGACCGTGGAGATATGAATGGTGTAAATCTTTTATTTTATATAGACAGTAAAATAACGCCAAGACACCACGGACAAATGATAAGGAAGTTTCACCTTCAACATAAGAAACTAGTTATTAAAGTCATTAATATAAAACCAAATAAAAAGTGGTAAAAGATTAAAAAACAAAAGTATTACACTAAATGTTTGTCTTCACCAAGTGATGTAAGAGACTTAGGCAAACATGGCCTTTGAAGTGAACCAAGCACCCCTATTTATAGCCTGCACAGAAGCCCGGACACGGCCCCGTGTCCATTGAGCACGGCCCCGTGTCCATCCACTTTCTCTTTTTTCATTTAATGCAGTTTGTCTATATTAGTTGACCACACCCCCGTGTCCGCTGGGCACGGCCCCGTGTGCAGAAGCGTATCTGTACTATCAAGATTTGCTTGGATTCTTCGAATCTTAGCATTCACCACGGCCGTGTGGAGCTGGGCATGCCCCCGTGTTGGGAAATAGAAGCTTCTATAACTTTGTCTTTTCTGCTGACACATGAGCACACCCCCGTTTCTGCTGGGCACGAGGCGTGTTCAGCCTTCTGATGTTTTGTTTTTGCTTGGGAAGATGATATCGAGGGGTCGGGCATGCCACGTTTGTTTCTTTTCTTGTATTTGTGTTAGATTTAGATGTATTATTGCTTCTTTTGTTCATTTACGCTCATTTAACCCTGAAAATACAAAAGGAAGACAAAAGCACACTTTTTCCAACATTAGTACTAAAAAATGGTTAGTTTTATGCCTCATTTGATGTAATTTACATGTTGCATTTTACACACATCAGCGTCGAACCATTGAAGTAAGGCAATAGCGCCCTCTTTTCCAGTGAATTCTAGGGGTTTGCAGGCCATGAATTGTTTGAACAGAAACGTCATCTTAGGTGTTTCCACCTTGGAATCGACGGAGGCATGAGGGGTTTCAGTAATGGATTGGATTTTGCTCACAATACTGGGAATAACTTTGGCCATTTGCTCTGCCATCTGCTCAACGATTAATCCCACAAGTTCCTTCTTGGATATCAAGTCGTCGTCGTCGGATCCTTTCTTCGAACCCGATCGCGACTCTTGGACTTCTGGGATGATTTTGGGGAAGACATCCAGTGGTTCGAAAGAGAAGTAAAGGATGAAATTTGATCATTATTTAAAATAACGTTTTGCATGTATAAGCATTTAAGTATTCATGTAACATGTATGATTCACATAAATTGCATGAGTTTAACAAGTATTCACAAAGTATAAACACATATGAGTGCATAAAAGAGTATAAATATAGTTTGTTCACGAGAATTATTATTGTTCTTGATTGCGATAGACGTGCGAATAGTGCATCGGTTTTGAAATGAATGAGGTAACAAATATTAAAATCACATAGAAATTGAGATAACATAAAAGAGAGGCTCAGTAAAACATTGGATTGTTTTGGGTTTAGAAAATTCAACTATTCCAAAGTGAATCGAAAGTCCTTTCAATTAAGGAAACGTGTTTTGGCCGATAGGTAACATACTCTCGTCAAGAAGCGATTAACGGTATTTTACCCTTCTAGTTACTACACGTCCCTAACCGATTAAGAATCAAGGAGTGGGACTAGTCGACAAGATGCGGGTTTCACCCCTAACTTGATGATTTCGTATCCTAAGTGTGGTTGGTACTTGTCGGGTCAAGAAAGTTAATTCGACACTTTGACGAGGGTCCAATAGAGTTTGAATTGGAAATTTACCATCAAGATGTGGATTTCACTCCTAACTTGATACTGTAATTTAAAATTTAGAATAGCGGATTGAGAGTCATTCACCAAATTGTGGGTTTCACACCTATTTTGGTGAATTCGTCTCGTTTGTATAATACGAGTGCCTTCAAGTCTTCAATGTGTATTGTGTAAATGTATTAGGAAAGACATATTGTAATATTAAGACAAAAAGAAGAGATAGAAGCAAATAGGAAGAATTTACAAATTAAACAAGTATCAAGAATAGTCAAGTATGGTACCTACTATAGACTAGGTCGAATCATGGCAATTCTACCTAATTCCCTATAGCTATGGCTCTGATACCAATCTGTCAGACCCCAACAGATGGCGGAAACATCGGAGTGAAACGAAATAGATTGCTCATTACACATAACACTATTTGTGACAATAATTAATTCAAAACCGATTTCATTTCATAACAAAAATTGTCAAGTACAACATAGGAAATTCAAATTACAATATTGAAAAGACAAATACGACAAGTTCAACAAAATAAAGTAATCAAATCTAGTATTTCAATGTGTTTCTAAGTCATCCCTATTAGATTCATCATGATCATCATCAACCTGCAACATGTTTAAAAGTATAGTTCAACACAAAAAGCATTGGTGAGTACACAAGTTTAATTACATAGCATAAGTATAAAAGTTTATCTCAAATCCAACATGGAAATTTATATACAAGGTTGAACCAGTATGCATAACTAAAGGTCAAACCCGAGTGTCAACAAGAATAAAGTGTATCCCTCGCCACAAAGTGAACGAGACCGTTATGTATAATATCTTAACAATACCCCGACAGGCGCCGTGCTACTCCTATAACGCTATATTTGTTAAGGTGGGCTAGCTAAGTTAATGACAAATAGAGTGCATGTATGTATTCTAGCATAACAACTTAAGCATATCAAATAGCATGTTTGGTGGATTGAGTGATTGAATACGTTTGTGTGAATTATGTATTTTGATAAGTAAAACATGTTACACCCAAAAGTGCATTAAAGTGTAAAAGGGTCAAGTGTACTCACGGTTTTGCAAAGCTTCCTTTGAAATTCTGTGAAGAGTTTTGTTAGTTGGAGGATGGAACACCAAAGTTACCCTACATGGGGAAACGAAGGTGTGTAAGTAATAGAATTTAAACGGAAGATTCGGATTGGAATTTAAAGTATCAAAAAGTATGTATTCATAAAAGTATTATCCAGTCTGAGTACTCGTTTTTGACACTAAGTTAAATGTGATTACATGGGTCCTATTTTTCCCATTAGAATCAATAACGAGAGTTTTAGATTCTTAGATATAATAGCCAAAGTTTATGACGAATAATCATTACCCGATTACCATCATAAATTCAGCCATGTTCTTATGTGTGTATATATATATATATATAGTTATAATATTATCCTAAAACTAAGTCCATCATAGATATCATAGATTATCATGTAGTCAAGCATGGAGGTTTAACCTCATTGTATGATTCACCACTACACAAATCATCACAAGGTGATTCGGAGGGTCATGAATAACAAGAATTAAAACTAACTAATGCATGTTTAAGTGACCAAGTAAATCCTAACCCGGGTGAACCAACACGACATGGAAAGGTAATCCTAAGTGTTGTAGGCTAGGCGGGCTATGTTACTTTGATACTAGGAAGTCACTTGAGTGTTTATACACAAGTTCGCAAGTGAAGGAGTGGAACTAGATTGAAAAGCCCAAGCTCCCATGGTTCACACTTCACAAGTCACAAGTTCATTATATGAAAGATGATGAATCATGCTTGCTTTCAACACTTGGATTATGATATGTATAAACTGAAAATAAAGAGTTTTTGAACTCATAACTTGGTGGAAATCACCTCAACACAAACTCACAACTATAGGATAAGTTGTGAGCTTGATGGGTACAAGATTCCACCAAATTTTATCAAAGAAAATGAAGTTATAAGAAGAATGTACAAAACAAAAAATATAACTCACTTTGCACCTCAAATATGGTGAGGTTTCACCTTAGATTACCATGGTAATCTTGAGAAAACATTCCTAGAGGTTATCGAAGTGAAGTGGAAGAAGAAACAAGAAGAAAATGGATGAGGAAGTGAGCTGGAACTCACTTTGAGGATTCTTGAGAGTATTTGGGAGTGTTTGAGAGATTGAAAAGTGAAAATGAGTGTGGGAAAGGGTCTATATATAGTGAGGAATTAGGGTTAGTGTTTTGGAGTGTAATTAAGAAGGTTAGTTGGGAGATAAAGACCAAAAATGCACCAATGCGCAACCAGCATCAAGCTGGCTGCGGATCACCTTGCGCTGTGGGTCGCGGAAAGAAGAGAGGCAGAGCGCGCGTGTCGCGGCCCATGTCCTCCGAATTCCATTTTTCATTTTTGACACAAATGGCCCCTGATGTTTGGTATTAGATATGATTTATGGTATATTATCTATAATAAACATATTTTAGGTATAAACCAAGTATATGAACATAGTTTTAAGTATTGTGAATGAATGACCAAGCATTTGCACATAATAAGCGTATGTATTCGCATATGAAAGGTAGTTGTTTGTACATTTAACACGTGTTTACGAAAAATATTGAATATGTAACAAATGTGTATGAGTTAGATGTATAAATAAGCATGAATAAACATGTATAATTCTCATAAAATAACCAATTGCATTATAATCAAAGCCTCTTGTTTAAATTGGTTCGAAAAGAAATACAATTACATGAGAAACAAGCTTCCGAAAATAGAAATACAAGTCAAGCTTTCTAATTAAGGAAAGTTACAAAAGCGAGGCGTTACAATCTCTCACCAGCCAATCCAAGCCAACCACATCACCTCTCCCCCCGCCCCACGCGAGGCTTCAAACCCACGCTAGTGGGGTGGTTTAGCCAGCGTTGCTTGGCAACCCCTCGTCCCAACCAACGCCCCACACCCCGTAGCCTAAAATTGGTCGAGGTTGGTATAGTCCAAGTTATTGCCATGCCTAATGATAGGTGTAGAGGTGCGGAAAAAAGGTGGTTCAGGAACCCGAACAAGTTTGAAAGGAACTGTCTAGTCAACCGACCAAACATGGGTGGCCATGGGGTGGGCGGGGAGGACCACCGACCAGGGCACGTATTTTCTAGATGCACATTTTAAAGAAACAAAACTATATATATATATATATATATACATATATATATATATATACATATATATATATATATGAAAAAAAGTTCCCAGATAGTCCATGTGCTTTGATGAAATTTCACGTATAGTCCTCACCTTTTTAAAATTAAACCTATAGCCCAACCTTTGCATACTCGTTTCTCAAATAGTCCCTGACATGGATACAGTTAGTTTTTGGTGTTGAGTGTGAAGTCTAAATGTCCTTTATATTTAAAAACCAATAAGGAAAACATAACACACGCCGCACCATCTTCGATCGAACACCACCATCATTGATTGAACACCACAGTCCCCATCACTTTCTCCTGTGTGCGCCACCACCGCTGCCGCACCATCAACCATCACTCCCCTTTTGTCCCTCTTTTTCTGTTCTCAAATCACATGAACTAAATCTGAATACAAAGGGCAATTGTGGTCGCCGACGTAATCATTAGTTTCCCGACCACCTCCTATCACCCCTGTCCACGCTAGTCCACCACTTCCTGTCACCCGCAGGAAAAACGAGCCAACAACGTTCATTCCGGCGAATGATTGTTTCAGGCAGTAATTTTAACCGAAAAAACGAGATATTGTTTCAGGCCGTAATTTTTTCTGGAAAAACGAGATATTGTTTTATGTCTTTTTAAAATTCGAATTAAAAAAAAGACATAACATCTTAAAAAAGACATAATTTTAATACATAATGAACTTCTACTTGTTTAGATATTTGGCTCGAATGGCTTGTTTCTCCATTTACATGATCATACGGTCCTCCTCGGATAAATGAGAGGGAATTAGTTTTTGGAATAACTTCATGTCGGCCGCCCTTTACCTACTCGCTTGCAATTGGATCTCTTGTTCCTTTAGCGAGAAAATTCAAGAAAGTTTCTTGTCTAATTTGAAGTAGCCACCCTATCTATCATCGGTATTTATTGTTGTTGTAGTAGTCGATTTGCCTTTGCTTGCTCTTGCAGCCGCTGCATTGCTTTTGTCTCTATTTGTTGGGCGTTGGAATTTTTATGGTTCCTCAAAGTCTAGCTCATTTTTGAAGTCGTTTAGGTTTAAGTAAGAATGAGCATCAGATCCACCTGCGGACGAGCGTGGTTCAGGCGATCCTGAAGTGGTCTTGGAATGCTTTGATGTTTGGCCAGGTTCAACTAGTGGCACAAGATAAGACTTTGGAGAATTTTTAAGCACCTCCCAAGGTTTTACCATGGTAAATGCCTGTTGCTCTAAACTCATGGAGGGCGGCGCCATGACGTCTATGACGCTTGTACCGCTCGGTCTGTGTTTATTATTTATATGGCGATTCACAATATCATTGTAATTGCTGCATTTCAGCCTCATTTATGACCACTTGCCTGAGAATAAATCGTTTGTACGATACGTTTCGTGATTCATAGTGGCAAAAAACTTTTTGTGGATCCATTTCATTAAACCTGGTGCCTCTTGATCATTGCCTTTGTTAACATTTATAACAATTATATGTTTTTTTACACTTTTAAAAATTAGATATTTTAAACACTTTGAAAATTTATATATTGTAAAATATTTCACACTTTTAAAAATTGTATTTTAAACATTTTTAACACTTTCAAAATATATATATGAGTAAATTACAAAAATCGACCTTTATGTATGTCGCTTATTGCAAACTGTGTCCTTTATCTTCAATAATTACAGAAAACGTACTCGATGTTTGCAAACCCTTGCAAGTTATGTCCTTTAGCCTTAACTCAGTAATTTTTTTGTGGTTAAATCTGACTAAATGGACGCCATATGAGGGTATTTTGGTCATTTTACTCTCATACGGGGTCCATTTGTTCAGATTTAACCACAAAAATACTGTCATGTGGGGTCCATTTGGTCAGATTTAACCACAAAGATTAAATGAGTTAGGGCTAAAGGACATAACTTGCAAGGGTTTGCAAACAACGAGTACATTTTCTATAATTATTGAAGACAAATGACACAATTTACAATAAGTGACATACATAAAGGACAATTTTTGTAATTTACTCTATATATATATATATATATATATATATGAATCATTTAAAAAATTGTATATTAAAATAAAGTTTTCTGAAAAAAAATATAACATTAAAACTATAGATTTTTAAACATGTAAAATACTATTAAGTAAGCAACTAAGGAATCTAAAAAATATTACCAATAATGGGGTCTTCGGGTAAGTGGACCCACGCTCATGCCAAGGCTAACTGCTCTTTCATCGTCCACTTTTCATGACACTTAGGAGCTCATGGCTCTTCCGGTTGCTTTCTATGATGTCTCCACGAGGATGACGTTTCGCGGGCAGCAGATTGGATTTCGGGAACGGGTTGGCTTTCTTGGGTATCGGGTGGGAACATAGGATAAATAAGAGAAATAGGAGACGACGGTTGTGACACATATTAGCCAAATGCGAGAGGATTAATGTAAAGACCCATCATTAAAATGAGTTACGGTGTTTGTTGAGGTTGTGGTGATTGCATGTCCCATCTTGTGAATTCTCGGTCGGTAGGGGTTAGTATTCGGCTTCGCTGGTGTTGGTGTTGGTGTTGATGGTCCATGGGTGTTGTTGAGTTGTTGTGTAACGTGGATTATTCGGAGAAAACACGTTTAGGTCGTTATTGAATGGAAACATGATGAAGATAATGGGTTATGAGAGATGGTTTTTATGTAAAACTGATGGGTGGAAGTGGTTTGTTGTGTGGTAAAAACATGGGTTGAAGTGGTATTTTCAAATTAAAAACTCCTCTTTTTTTAAAGGGCCATTGACTTCCTTTGTTTAAATAAAAAGAGTCGTTGCTCAACGGCTAGGAGAATAAGGGCCCACCAGACATGCTCGTCATCGCATGCTACCGGGCTGGCAGGGGAAGAATACCCCCCAATAACGCCGGTGGTAGGGGGAGCTATTGAATGAAAATGGCTGAGGTGGCAGGGGGAAAACGCCTCATACCGCATAGTCTAAAAATATCAAGTTATATGTTAGGTCCATTTAAAAAACCAATCCCCAATTTTATAACTTAGCCCATTAGGTTTAGCCCAATACCCATTTTCTTTAAGTAAATAGATAAATAAATAAGATAATATTGACTCATTGAGTGGCAACACATCAAATGACGCAAGGCAAGGTCGATCTTATGAATTTTGATCGCCGTTCTTCAATCACCACTCACCGCAATTGTTCGCCAGTCACCACCATGCCATTGTCCTTCAAACCCATCAGTAAACCATCACGCAGCTCCAACTCGCAAGGCTTTGTGGAGCGGTGAAGAGCTCACTTTAGGTATGTCGTATGATTATTTGGCCCAAATTTTCAATTATTGATGTTGGTTGAATCATTGTTTAAAAAGAAGAATTTACATTACATATTTCGTTAAAGCCTAAGGGGCACGTTTATTCGGGCGCGAACAAGGAACCTGAATTCTCAGGACAGGCCTGCGACCCAAATTGTAGGTTTATATCAAACACATTCTAAAAATTTGAAAGATCTCATTCAAATTCAAATTCCATTTCCAATTGCTTTACAAAACCTTTTGCGACCCAAATGGCTTAAGGTGGGCGAATTGCTATCAGGGAGTGATTGCGGGGTGTTGGGTTGCCGCACGGGAAGAG
Organism: Helianthus tuberosus; assembly: GCA_030545235.1. NCBI lineage: Eukaryota > Viridiplantae > Streptophyta > Magnoliopsida > Asterales > Asteraceae > Helianthus > Helianthus tuberosus. The sequence goes on along the minus strand of CM060351.1, from coordinate 132,744,150 downwards.
GCTGCCGGTGTTGGAGCGTTGAGCAGGGAGGGGTGTAGGCGGTGAGTAGTCACCGATGTGGGAAGAGAAGATAGAGAGGAGAGAGGGGGGTTAATAGTGGGTCTTAACCCATTTCAACCAATCACACGTTTTTTTTAAATTGTTTACCACTCTCTATGTGTTTGAGCACCACTAGTGATTAAGTGCAAAATGGGAAGTGAAGGGGGTAGTTGACATGGGATCAGATTATTGGGTAGTAAAAGTATTTATCACTCCCCATTTGAAAAGCACTCCATCGACCCTTATATTGGTTACCTTGTAATTTTAACCATCTAAATCTACACTATAGTGTTGGTGGGGTTTGTTAAAATGAATTTCTTACTCTCTCTCTCTCTCTCTCTCTCTCTCTCTCCTTTACCTCATGAGTTACATAAAAGCGATCATCACGGTTACACCATTAAAATATTGACTAATTTGCTTGAATAATAATAATAATAATAATAAATAAATAAATAAATAAATAAATAAATAAATAACTAACGAGAAAAGTAAACAAACTTATATAAGTTAACATACTCGTTATAATTTCACTTATTGCGAAAACGACTAATAAAGTGGGGTGTGATAATAACAAACATTTTCTTAATTTAAAGAGATATATTGGTTTTTTCGCACGAAGACCCCTGGCTTTGAATAACATTAAATGTAGCTAAATTGTATTACTTGTAAAATAAATATACTGATTAATTAGTTAATAAAACTTCGGAAATATTTATATACCAAAAGGTATTAAAAGATTTAAAATAGAAAGAAAGGAAAAGAAGAGAAAATAGTTATTAAAATCAGACAATTCATTCTTAAGTAGCAAGGACATAAATTAAGGAGTAAATTACAAAGTTCGTCCTTTATGTATGCTACTTATTACAAAGTATGTCCTTTATCTTTAATAAGCTCAGAAAACATACTCAATGTTTGTAAATCCTTACAAATTATGTCCTTTAGTCATAACACAATTAGTTTTCATGGTTAAAGTTGACTAAGTCAACCTCATATAAGGGTATTTTAGTCATTTTATCCTAAATATTATAATAAATAATCATAAATCCAAAATTTTCACCCCCTTCTTTCTCTCTTCTTCCTCCTCCTCTTTCCGCCATAACCAAAACCTAGAGAGAGAAACCCTCCATTTCTAGAGAGAGAAACACTCAAATTCACCATTCCTACTACCTCCTCACTCTCTTCAACTGTTGTTAATCTCAATTTCAATCTTATTCACCGCCATGAATGTTCAGATCTACACCACATTGGGGATCTTGTTTCTCATCGCCATTAACGCTAATTCAACCTCTCCACAGATCAATTCAAACTCAGTACTTGTAGCTCTACTTGATTCACACTACACCGACTTATCCGAACTCATCGAAAAAGCTCTACTGCTACAAACCCTAGAACAAGTAGTCTCACATCACAACATCACCATTTTCGCACCCGATAACGAAGCTCTAACCCGACATTTCAGATAAAAAAGGCAAACCCTAAAAATCCAAAATTTTCATCCCTCTCTTTCTCTCCCTCTCTCTAACCTAACCAGAAAACCCTAAAAATCCAAATTTTTCATCCCTTTGAAGAAGAAGAATGGGGAAGCCTTCAAATTCGTGAGAAGATATTCACGCAGCAGCACGAGCAGGTAACCTCGTTGCCGTACAGACCATTATCACCTCTAATTTGTTTACGGTTGAGGTGTTTGTTGATTTTGTAAGTGTAATTGTAGTGGATCTGAGGTTAAACTGTGTTTGTTTTGGTGAATTGAGTGTTTGATTAGAGATATTGTTGATTTGTTTTGGTTGCTGATGTGCAGTTATGTTAGGTGGAGTGGTGGTGGACGTGGAGTTGAGGTGGCGGCGGTGGTGGTGGAGGTGTGGTGGTAGTAGATGGTGGTGGAGTTAAGGTGGAGGTGGAGTTAGGTCAATTAGAGATAAAAGGGGGAAGGTTATACAAAATTCAGAAACAAAGAGGGGATTTATATTTATGTGTTTTTAAATTGTTTTGTTTATTATTTATTTTAGTGTTCAAGGCAAAATGACTAAAATACCCTTATGTGGGGTTGACTTAGTCAACTTTAACCATGAAAACTAATTGTGTTAAGACTAAAGGACATAACTTGTAAGGGTTTACAAACATTGAGTATGTTTTCTGAGCTTATTAAAGATAAAGGACATACTTTGTAATAAGTAGCATACATAAAGGACGAACTTTGTAATTTACTCTAAATTAAGAGAAATTTTAACTGACGATCAGTGAAAACAGGAAATTCATAGTTTTTTTTTTTTTTTTTTTTTTTTGAACGGCAAAGAATGATAAGCGTGTAATCAATAAAGATTAATAATTTACACTTGATTTTAATCCAAAACCTATAAATGAATAAACTTTTAACACTTAATGATATTTTGGCAAAAATATATTTGTTTTCTTCGTCATTCCTACGTATCCACAACAAAACCAATTCACCTAGCAAATCAAAACTTATCAAGGTCAAAATCAACAAAATATTTTGTGATGTCTAAATTCATATGTAAATATACGATAAAATTCAGTTAAGTTCTTTTATATTGGCATGTGAGCGGAAGTCATTCATGTAAACTATCATATTAGTTCACATCATTTATTTATATTTTTAGATTCCCGTGTGTATAGTAACTAGTAAATTAATAATATCTGTCAATAATCTCTAGCTCAGCTGGTGGGTCGGCTGGTTATATCCATTTGAGGCGCCGGTTCGATCCCTGGCTGCTACAGGGTGAGACATCCGGGTGAAGGCTCGGCTCGGGATTCATCTCAGGTTCGAGTCCAACGGGGGGGCGAGGGTTTACCCATTCCACGGGGTTCCCACGCATCAGGGGTGTGCTACGCTTTCTAGCGGTGGTTGAGTAGTCGGCCTTTGGACATAGCTCCCAAATGATGGATTTACACGTGGAAAACAGTTAGCCGTTCAAGATAAAAAGTAAATTAATATCTAACTGTGTTAATTCACATAATAATATACACTATGATTCTAGCTTGTTTGATTTATGGTTTGCCAATCCTACAATTTACGTCACCAAGGAGGTTTAGCAGCCACCAAATTTGCATGATATGATTCCAATTAACAAAAACAATAAAACATGTAACGGAATCAAAACATCAAATTATAAAAATGAAACAATGAAATTATCACAAGTCACTACATATTACAACAACCATTCCCCATTTCCCATTTGATCATTTGATGTTTCTAACTGTAACGAATATGAAAATATAATTTGGACCACTTGTGCACTTCAATGAAGAAGATATTATACTCGAGGTTGGTATGGGCTTGCCTAATGGTATGTGTGAATAAAATGAATGTACGTTTGAAAACTGCATGAATTAATATTTGATACAAGGCAAATAAAATAGGGGGCATTTGACATGTGATAAAATAATATTGAAAAAGAAAGAAATAAATGCTACAACTGTTACAGTATAAATTTACAACAACCAAAATCAATGCAATGTCGATCTTGAAAATTATAAAATGATGAACTATTTAAAAATTTAAGCATCTTGTAAGTCTAGTTATAAGCCTTTTGATAACTAAACATCTAATTTAACAGAGTACAATACGCATTAGTGTAAAAACCGAATCAAACTTGAACGACAATCACGAGATCAAAACAACAACGTAGTTAACAAAGTATAGCCTTATTCAAGCAGCACTTTGGCATCCGTTGATTGGTTTTAGATCGACCGGACATGTATCGTACCAGTGATCAGGGTTTCGTACAGTTTTACGTAGCAAGGATCAGGGTTTAGGGGTTCTGGCATTAGAATGACAGAACGAGAGAGAAAGAAGGATCGATTTTAGATCGAAAAGGTGCGAACGCTTCTGTCCCAGACTGACCTTTATATAGCCCACCTGGGATTCCAAGGAGCGTCGCGGGAGGAGACAGGGTCTCTCCCGCGTGTCGCCAGAGGGGTCCACCTGGCCTAGGCTGCCACGTGTCCAGCATAGACCTGACATGTGGCGCGACGCGACGTCGTGACACGTGTCCCTTACCGCCTTTTTCGTCTAATCGCGCATTTTTCTCGATTTTCGTGTTGATACTTATCGCGTATGCTCAGGTCTTGATCCCAATTGGTTCGGTTTTTAATTGTGAGTCTAATAAGGGTACTTTTGTGCGGGTTGGTTCATCAACCGTCAAGTTTTCTTAACCGCTAAGTTTTATGCGCACTTGGGGTTTTAATTACGGGTTTATTGGGGACATTTTGGATTTTATTAACCAGAAGACTCGGGATGTTATATAAATAATCACGCAGAGTTCGCTAGATTAGGCGAAGACCAGATAGAATGTGGTTTATACTCTTCCGAGTACACGGACTTGTATAATATGGGTCAAATAATCGAACATTCTGATTAGAACTGATTTTTAAAAGTTTTGACTTGATTCAGCTAACTTATATATATTATGCTATATAAGTTAAGCGTACGCGCATATGCGGCACCAGGTGGTTGAACGTCCATAATGCCAAAACGTATATTATAATGTTATTTTATATAAGAAGTCTTGTATTTTACACTTATTCATCATGATCCATTCCATTAACATTGTTTCTGGACAAGCTTGTATGACTATTCTTGGCTAAACTTATTTGTATGCTTGAGTGAAGATGAAACTTGGTATGAATTAGATGTTTAATTTTGAGAAAAGTTGTGTGTTGATTTTTTTTATATTTCTTTCTACCGTTTTTCTTCGTTGATGGGACATTGTTCTTCTGTTTTGGTATTTGATCTTGTCAATGTACTTGATAATTTAGCGGTCTGAAGTTCATCAATTCACTCATGGTGTGTGAAAACCCTCAATTGGTGAGGGGATCCTAAGAATTTCATTGGAGTGTGTACAATCAATATAACCCCTGTTAATCCATTTGTGTTGTTGAAAAACACACATCTTGCAAATAGCCCTTGTATATCAAATTTCACTACAACGTGCACGGTCAATATACTAGGCTTCAGAATTGAGACAAAACTTGGTCTCCTGACATCGCGTGCCTGGTCTTTATGGTAGGCTTTGGAACGAACCTAGAGTTGGGAAACTCACGTTAAAGTATATACGTCTTTATATGTATTCTATTATTATAACTCCACCTGTTAGATAAAGTTCAATCACCTCTATTAGCAAGAAAAAATGTTCCAACGAAGTAGCATGACCCCAACTAGGGCGATTGCATCGTCATATCAGCAACAATGTTACCAAGCAATTATGTCTCTGATGGACCCGTAACAGGATCACGACTAGAGAAATTGCAAGGTGATAACGTTTTAAAAAAAGTAGTTAGATGTCTATAATCTAGACCTTGTGGTGACATAATCAATAAGATTTCCAATAGGTTGAGGGTTGTGGTAACCTAAGAAGGAGTCATTCCAAAACAACATCAATTAACATATTTTGTTAACTTAATAAAAATGCGCCAACAACCTTAATTAGGAACCATGTATTTTAATTTGGTTTACCACACCACCGAGCTAATAGTGTAACATTAATTCATCCCAAGTGGATTTCATCCCAAGTGGATTTCATCCCAATTAATATCTAGTGTAATGTGATATTCTCCATCAATTTGTTCTTATCCACTTACTTTCTGTCTTTTATTTTATTGTCTTACAAATGAAACAAAAAACAATTAACTAAACTAGTTGCTAACAAAAGAAAAGCCGAATAGTAAAGGTCGTGTCCTTTGAGTTCCGTACTTGGTTCTTGCCTAAACTTTACTATATCACAGTAACGATACTTGCCTGTTGTATGTGCTTAGTCTAAGTAAAATCATTTCTTACAAATTTAAAACCATGATAAAGTATTCGAAGTATCACCTAAAAATCATTGCAAACACAAACACATCAATGTTTTTAGCGTTGTTTTCTTGGAAACGACAATTTTAAGAAATATTTTTGTAGTTACTAACCTAGCTTGTATCTTATTTTTCCCATTTATATTTTCTTTCTTACCAAGGAGAGTAAGATCTTATGTTCTAGTTCTAACACAATGAAACCATTTTTCACAATAGATTAAGAGAAAAGGCTCGATAAAAATGGCACTCAACAATATCGACAACACCATCTCTAAATTTGCAAAACCATCACTTGACACCTTGGATCTAGTATTACTAGACATGCCATCAATTTCGACCACATGGAAATCAAGTTCCATGTTTTCTACATGATCCAGTCATCATGCACTTTTCATGGTCTACCCACAGAAGATCCTCATTCACATATCACAAATTTACTGATATTTGTGACACTTTCAAATTGCATGACGTCTCAACCGATGCCATAGGACTTCACATGTTATCTTTCTTAGTAAAGGATCGTGCAAAGGCATGGTTAAACTCTCAACATACGAGATCTATAACCATGTGAAATGATCTCGTGTAAAAGTTCATCTCGAAATACTTCCCACCCACCAAGACTGCTAAATTGAGAAACAATATCACCACTTTCTCCCTAGAAGATGGTGAATCACTATATGAGGCATATGAATGTTTCAAATATATACTTAAAAAATGTTTTCATCATTGACTTGAAGTTTGGCTTCAAGTTTCATCTTTTTATGATGGGTTAACTAACCAAATTCGTCAAACTTTGGATGCCACTGCAGGAGGAATCTTTAGAAACAAAAGGCCACAAGACTATGATCTCACTGAAGAAACCACCATGAAAAATTACCAATTGCACAAACCAAGAGCCTATAGAGGGACGAGGTAAGGCATATGATCTCACTGATGTTGTTACTTCACTCACCCATCAAATTGCCTCAACCAAATAAACAAGGCACAAGTCAACACCGTCACCGTATACTTTCACATTTCACCACTAGGTGGGAAAAAAATCCAACCATGGAAGCTGGTATGAGTAAATTGCAACATATAAATTGTATCAAATAAGGTATAAAAACAATCCTTTTTAGTACTAATGTTGGAAAAAGCATGTTTCTTTATTTCTTTTTAATTTACAGGGTCAAAAGGGCTTAAACGCACAAAAGGAACAAATCAACGGCAAAAACCAACATAAATACAAAAGAAGAGAAGTTGACACTTCATACCGACCCTCCGTGCTTCACCCCAAGGCCAAGAATAACAAGTCAGAAGGCTGACATGAGGTTGTGTCACCCTGACACGGGGCTGTGCCACCCTTAGCACAGGGTCGTGGCACCTTAGCACGGGGTCGTGCCCAGTTAAGATTCCATAAAGAAAAAGACACATAGAAGCAGACTGTCAACACCGGGCCGTGTCAAATGGACACGGGGCTGTGGTCAACTCCCAGATTTGCAGAATCTTGGATAGTACAACAAGTACACGCAAGTACAATGGGCACAAGGATGTGCTCTTGACACACAGAGTCGTGTTAGTACAAGACATGACACTGTTGTTAATGAAGAAGAGAGAGAATGACCAACACGGGGCCGTGTCAGGTGGGCACGGGGCCGTGTTGAGGTTCTGTTTTTAGTTATAAATAGGGGTGCTTAGTTTCATTCCAATCCATCCCTTGGCAAACCACTTCTCTCTCACTTGCCACCACTCCACCACCACTACAACACCATCATCCACCACCATCATCCATTTTCCATCTTTTAGAGTGTGTGTGGTAGTCTCGGGATCCAAGATTGATAGTAAGAGTCTTTGTCAAACAAAGGCCATGTTTGGCTGAACTCTTACATCACTTGGTGAAGAGATATCTTTTATATATTTTCTTTTATGATTTCCAATCTTTGGCAACTTTTTAATTGGGTATGTCTTAATGACTGTAATAACTAATTTTTATATTGAAGGCAAATTTATCTAATCATTCTTCATATGTCGTTGATTCACATATTCGTGTCTTTATGGTCTATATAAAGCACGTTAATTGCCTGGAAGGGGGTTAGAAGGGTGGTTGGGTAAATTTTTTGTCTCGTTCAGTGTATAGATCTTGCAAGAACCTGGTTCAAGCCCAGTAACACCTCACGAGTCGGAGCGGGCATTACCCACCACGGGAGAGGTGCAAAAAGCTTGAATCCCTTATCTATAAACTACTATTAAACTTTAAACCAACCCCGCGAGGACTGTATCCCTACTGACTCAGACCAACGGGTAGAGGGTGACCCCTGCCTGGAATGCGGCCCACCACTTTTTGCATTAATAACTTACTTAATTATCTTTCAATAATCCAGCCTAGTAGGATTGTATCCTTGCTGACTCAAACCATTAGGTTGAAGGCAACGTCGCCTTCACAAGAGGGGCCTACTACTATAACTAAGATAATCTCTTAAAATGCCCAAAGTGGGGGAATCATCAAAAGGGTACATGAAAGATAAGTCGGATCCAAGTGATTCTTTCTTGTCTATCTTTTTTTATTTTTATTTTATATTATGTTTTTAATTTATCTTTATATTAGTTTAAAAATATTTTCTCAAAGTTTGGTTCGATTAGACGTTGACGATAAGCCGGTATTAAAAGCACTTGTGTCCTTGGACAACCTCGGTATCTTGCCATCACTCTACTACGTCCGCGATGGGTGCACTTGCCCTAGCCTGTGTGTAGACTGATAGTAGAATATCGTGTTTTATAAATTTAAAACTTAAAATCGGCGAGTAAAAAGAGCTAATAATATACCTAAAAATACACTCACACCAACACACGTCAAGTTTTTGGGGTCGTTGCCGGGGGCACAAGGATTTTAAGAAAGCTTAAAATTAGCGGCCTAATCAAATTCTAACATTTTTTCCAAACTGCGCACCCATTTTTAAAACTTTTTTCTGTTTACAGTAGGTTTAACACGGGGCCGTGCTGCTGGGACACGCCCCCGTGCTGCAACTTTTTCTTAAAAACTCTTCAAACTCCCAGATACAGAACTGCCCACGGGGTTGTGCCAGTTCAGCACGGGGCCATGCCAGTTCAGCACAGGGCCGTGCGCAATCTTCTATTAAAAATTTTAAATTCTGTTTTTGATCCCGAGGCTCATTATTCTTCTGGGTATCTTCCAATACAATTGATTACTACTCAGAAGACTACACCTACTATATAGAGGTGATTATGAGGAACCTTATTGTACCATTTGCGAAGAATCCCATTCGGTACAACGTTGTTACCTTTTTAAACCATCAACCTTATACACCACACCAAGTTCTTCATACACCACTTATGAAGAACCAAGGTTTGAGCTCCCAAAGTCAGACTTTGATTGGGAAGCCAATCCGTTTGAAACTTACGACACACCACCAACAATCGCTCCCGAAGCCGAAAAACTCATGCAAGGCCTCAAAAATCTAGAACTCTTACTTAAGAGATCCTGTGACAAAAAAAGCTATTTGTACTAAATAGGTAATAATCGAAGAGGTAAAAATAGAAGAACAAAATGAAAAACTCACGTATGAACCAACTCAAGAAGAAGGTAAGCCTAAAACTAACAATTCTAAACAAGATCAAACTTTTTTAGAAATTCACGTTTTACAACCTTCTTTTGAAAATCATTGTTTGGTTTCTTCGCATGCTAAGATTTTAAAAGAGTTGAACACTTCTACTAAAATCGAAGAATTAGTAAGCGTCACGTTAACAAATGATCAAACTTCGCTAATAAAAGATGAATACCATGAAATAAACATAAAACCGGTACCATGTTTTTTTCAATAAGTCTTTGTTAGTAACGTGCTAATTGATAAAGATTTTTATGTTAACATAATGCCAAACTATATTTTCGAAAAATTGGGTACTAGTGATTTTTCTCCTCTTAAAATTCCTATTCTTCTCTCAAACCGAAAAACGATTAATACCACGGGAATGGTTGAAGATGTCTTAATTCAAACAAGCCAAGCGGTAATCCTAACCGACTTTGTCATCCTAGATGATACCCCCTCGTGTTGGGACAACCATTTCTAAAATCCTATCAAACCTTGACCCAACGGAAGCAAAACAACCTACCACTTCAATTAGGGGCCGACAAAAGGTATGCCGATCTTGACCAATCAATGAAATATCCAATTCATGATGACGAACCCCTAATTGAAGATGAGCCAGAACCACCCAATAAAATGGGTCTAGCCAAGGACCCTTATAAACGTGGCGCACCATGGAGGCATTCCATGGACTATCTAATAATAAAGTAGTTTTAATCTTAGTATAGCTTTTAAGCTTTTATTTTTGAGTTTTTCTTTTAGTAGGAATAAAATACACTCAGAAGGATGGTGGGAAGGCCAAAGGATGTTGACCCAGCACCCTATGCATAAAAACAAACGGCTCTCGACTAAAAATCTTCAATTCTGTAAGTGCAGCACGGGGCCATGTCTGGTAAGCATGCCCCCGTGCCCCAAGTCTGCTGTAACATTTTTCATACTGGAACCTTGACATGGGGTCGTGCCCCATGGGCACGCCCCCGTGTTTGATTTCCGGAAAAATTTGGTACTGACACTTTTAACACGGTGTCGTGGCTCCTAAGCACGGGGTCGTGTCAAGTGCCTGTTTCCAAAAAAAATGTTATTTTTAACACACATCTTACACATTTAATCAATTTAACTTATTTTGGACACATTGAGGATAATGTGTAATTTAAGTGTAGGGGGAAAACTCAATAACTTGAATTTGTTTGTCCTAAATCAAGCCTTACACAAAACTCTACTTGGAACCGCTAAAACACCCCAAATCTTTTTCAAAAATTTTCTTTGTTTTGTCTTGTTTATAGTTTAAGTTAGAAACCAAGATTCTAAATTTTCAATTTTTATAAAGGTTACAACCGATAGCGCCGTGATAAAAAGACCCATACAAGGAAAATTTATAAAAATGGCATGAAAATTCTTTGTAAAATTTGATTGTATATATAATTTCACACTTATACCTATTTTCCCACAAAAATGTGAGTTTTGAGCCTTTACCGAGCATTCAATCATATATATTTACTAAATGCTCATCTTTCGTTTCTTGTGTGAATAGACGTATGGTTCTTACGAATCTAGAACTTGACAAGACAATAAATTCCCGATCCTTACCAACGAATCCAGGTAAGTAAATGATGGAGGCATTAGGATTTTAAACCCTCTTTTTCATCTTCAACTTTATTTTCTCTTTAAACCCCTTTGAGCCTAAACCTTTTGTTTCAAAACCCGCAATATAATATTATATTTTGCACAAACCACCCATCACCCCAAAACCAATTTTTATTTTCACACCCCTTGTTTTTAGTAAAATGCGGTTCTTTTGAAAAAAAAAAAAAGGTGACTTAGTTTTATATCAAAAAAAAAAAAAAAAAAAAAAAAAGACTCTAGCTACTTGAAATAAATAAGCAAAAATTATTGCTTATAAATATGTAGTTTATAACTAAGTCACAAAAAAACATTTTCAAAAGAAAACCGACATTTACGTTTTAGCCACTTTTCAATAAAACTATCCTACCCTTAACCAAAACCTACACGTTCAAAGTCATCTTGATGTTTACAAAGATTATGTTAAAAAGGAAGAGGTTTGATTACTTGTCAAGCATATGGTAGGAGTAAGTTCCATACCGGTATCGAGCGTTTCACCTATACATCTTCGGCCGAGTGTTAAGTGATCACTTGTGAGGTGTGTGAATTTGTATATTGCTAAATGAAATTTTATAAAGGCATGTTATGCCAAAAAAATATTTATTTTTCTTAAAAAAAGTTCAAAATAAACCACGTCGAATAGGATTATAAATAATATAAAAATAAAAATAAAGAACTTGGATTCCCGACGCTCTACAAACAAGACCCGAAAACGTCGTCTCTACCAATTCCGTTTGGGTGTGTAAGCAACACTAAAGGGTTTTGCTTGAGGACAAGCAAATATTCAACTGTGGGGGTATTTGATATGAGTAAAATGCAACATATAAATTGTATCAAATAAGGTATAAAAATAACCCTTTTTAGTACTAATGTTAGAAAAAACATGTTTCTTTGTTTCTTTTTAATTTACAGGGTCAAAAGAGCTTAAATGCACAAAAGGAACAAATTAACGACAAAAACCAACATAAATACAAAAGAAGAGAAGTTGACACTTCATACCGACCTTCCGAGCTTCACCCCAAGGCCAAGAATAAAAAGTCAGAAGGCTGACATGGGGCTATGCCACCCTGACATGGGGCAGTGTCACCCTGACATGGGGCTGTGCCACCCTTAGCACGGGGCCGTGCCACCTTAGCACGTGGCCGTGCCAAGTCAAGATTCCATGAAGAAAAAGATACACATAAGCAGACTGTCAACACGGGGCCGTGTCAAATGGACACGAGGCCGTGGTCAACTCCCAGATTCGTAGAATCTTGAATAGTACAACAAGTACAAGCAAGCACATTGGGCACAGGGCCGTGCCATTGACACACAGGGCCGTGTTAGTACAAGACCTGACACAGCTGTTAATGAAGAAGAGAGAGAATGACCAACACGGGGCCGTGTTAAGGTTCTGGTTTCAGCTATAAATAGGGGTGCTTGGTTTCATTCCAATCCATCCCTTGGCAAACCACTTCTCTCTCACTTGCCACCACTCCACTACCACTACAACACCATCATCCATTTTCCATCTTTTAGAGTGTGTGTAGTAGTCTTAGGATCCAAGATTGATAGTAAGAGTCTTTGTCAAACAAAGGCCATGCTTGGCTAAACTCTTACATCACTTGGTGAAGACATATCTTTTATGTATTTTCTTTTATGATTTCCAATCATTGGCAACTTTTTAATTGGGTATGTATTAATGACTTTAATAACTAGTTTTTTTATATTGAAGGCAAAATTATCTAATCATTCTTCATATGTCATTGATTCACATATTCGTGTCTTTACGGTCTATATAAAGCGCGTTAATTTCCTGGAAAAGCGTTAGAAGGTTGGTTGGGTAAATTTTATGTCTCGTTCAGTGTATAGATCCTGCGAGAACCTGGTTCAAGCCTAGTAACACCTCACGAGTCGGAGTGGACATTACCCACCACGGGAGAGGTGCAAAATGCTTGAATACCTTATGTATAAACTACTATTAAAACTTTAAACCAACCCCGCGAGGACTGTATCCATACTGACTCAGACCAACGGGTTGAGGGTGACCGCTGCCTGGAAGGGGGCCCACCACTTTTTGCATTAATAACTTACTTAATTATCTTTCAATAATCTGACCTAGTGGGATTGTATCCTTGCTGACTCAAACCATTAGGTTGAGGGTAACGTCTCCTTCACAAGAGGGGCCTACTACTATAACTAAGATAATCTTGTAAAATGCCCAAAGTGCGGTAATCATCAAAAGAGTACATGAAAGATAAGTCGGACCCAAGTGATTCTTTCTTGTCTATCTGTTTTTTTTATTTTACTTTCTATTTTTAATTTATCTTTATATTAGTGTAAAAATATTTTCTCAAAGTTTGGTTCGATTAGACGTTGACGATAAGCTCGTATTAAAAGCTCTTGTGTTCTTAGACGACCTCGGTATCTTGCCATCACTATACTATGTCCGCGATGGGTGCACTTACCCTAGCGTGTGTGTAGAGTGATAGTAGAATATCATGTTTTATAAATTTAAAACATGAATCAGAGATTAAAAATAGCTAAAAATATACCTAAAATACAATCACACCGACACACGTCGGAAGCCAAACAACTTGACTTCAATAACACTAACCCGCCAACAAAACAACCCATACATCAACGCGTATAACCCTAGATGGTAGAATCACCCACACTTCAGTTGGAGGGAGCCTGGAAACAATTCCTAGCCTCCCAGGTTTGGGCAACAACAGAGACAACCTCAATAGAATTTTCAGCCAAGATATCATTAGTAGTTTCATGGTACCAACAACAAAACAAGCGGTTACAACTTCAAGGAAATATTTTCAAAATTTTTGGCTGACTCTGAATCACACTACAAGCAATATGAAGAGTGATTCCGTATCTATGAGGCATATCTTGAACATTAAAAAGCTTGGCTCAGGACAATTGAAAACTAGATGGGAAAAGTTGCAATTTTTTTTTACTGAAAGACAACAAGGAAGTCTCCCAAGTAACACCAAAACCACCCGAATGAAAACGTTAGTTCCATCGCCCTAGAAAACAACAAAGTCTACCCGATCCTCCTTACCCATCACCCGTCGAAACTCATCCATATCCACGAGCCACATACCAATAGAGAATGCAAGGAATCATCCCCACACCAGGGCAAGAAATAGAGTCTTCAACAAAATAGAAGGTAACTCAACCAGTTACTCCTAATGGAAACAATTCCCCAAGTGGAAATCAAGATAATGGTCCACCTTACCCTGGACGGGTAATGAAACAAAAGATGGATGAGTAATACTAAAAGTTCACCAAGTTCCTCTACCAAATTCATGTGAATCTACCGCTCTTAGAAGTTGTTCATGTAACACCTCGCAAAATCACGACCAATATAATAAAGACACGTGTCATGAAGATTTATCATATAATGAATTGATTCCGAGGGACTAAATTTGTCAAACAATGTAAATATGTAAGTAAAAGGATCCAAAGTGTCAACATGCCAATCTGGTGCCTCTGATTGACCTCACACGACGATCGTATTCTTTAATGAATAAATTGTCGGGCATAGAAAGCCGTTTGTGCTTAAATTGGGAATTTTACGAGGCATAGGGGTTAAAAGTGTCAACATGTTAAATGTTACCTCCGAGTGACCTTTTAACGATCCTAAAAGCATCGTAATATTTGTATATTTTGCTCTCGAGAAAATTGGATAATAATCTCGTGGATTTTCGATGAAAACAAGACTTTTCGGGTGATCTCACAACTAACCGGGAGCTTAACCGAGTTAATATGTGACCCAAGGCACTTGTTAGTTAACTATGAGGGTCAATAGTGCAATAAAAGAAAGTTATTTAAACTTAAAATGGACCCGGGACTGAAAATGCAACGTTTGCAAACTTTTAACCGGAGCAGCCCATTGTCGCGGGCCGTGTAGGCCCTCTTCAATTCTTACGCGGGCCGCGTAAGAGTGCCAGCGACAGAAAAATAGGACAACTGCATGTTGCAGCCTGTCCACCGCCATTGCATGGCTGTTTTCGATACCAGGGACTATGCAACTGGTTTTTACTGCCCTAGGGGCACTTGTGAGCATCTGGTAACATCCTAAGGACAAATGCAAAGATCTTAGAGCATCAAACTTCCTATATAAGAGCCTTGTTTGTTCTTGTGTTCATTCACACTTTGAAATTTTACTCTCAAACACTTCTCTGTAGCCTCCTGGACTTCTAAGAAGCTCTCATAGTCTAAATCTTCGTGCTAAGGACTCTTGTAAGTGTACTTAGCCTCTGTAATTAAGTTTTTATTAGTGTAATGACCGAAAGCCAAAGTTAGCGTAATTACGCTTTGACTTTGTGATTAATCACTAACGATCCAACCATTATTCTAATTGAAAGTGGTTATGTGTTGGTAATTATGTAGGTGTTAAACCCTTAAAAAGGGCACCTTCTAATTATCACATTATCTCAGTCAATCGTCGGGTCAAAGTTATGAACAGAAAGTCAAACAGGTCAGTTTTTACAAAATAATTCATAACTGATAATGCAGAGGTTATGGAACATGTTTTAACACTTAAACAACTTGGTAAATAATATAAGAACATGTTTAGGCATGTTCAACCCGACAATTATGAGTTTAGGCTCGGTTTGCAACCGAAAGTCGCAAAAGTAGACTTTTGCTTTGACTTTCAGTTCTGACCCGATTTAGCTTAGTTTAGATATGCCTTAGGGTTCCTTTGGGACCACATTATATGTTAGTATAACCCTATGAGGTTATGCTATATGGTTCCTTAAAAATTTGATTCATTTGCATGTTCCCGTTAAATGCTTAAATATGGACCATTATGCCGTTTTATCATTAAAACGATATTTTTGAAAATGTGAGAGGACAAAAACCTTTATTACTGATATATTAGTATGACCTAAAAATTTGACATTCGTTTCTGGTCTGAAATAGGAGTTATGCACGATATCGTAAAACGAAAGCTTTTATTTAATTAAATAGAATTTTGGCATAAATCATATTTAAACCCAATTTTTGGCACCAAAATTTCTACCCACTATTATAATATAATATTTTGGGATTTTTGGAAATTTTTGTCAAATTTTATACTGACCATAACATAGAGTTCTTGCATGGGCTCGGTAATTGACGATAAAGCCCTTTTTGTTATTAAAATGAGTTTTAGGCATCATTTGCATGCCAAACCTTTTTTTACTGATATCATATGTTAAATAAAATATTTCAAACACTGGAGACTGATCAAAATCTCAGATTTCCTTTTTCAACCCGAATATCGTCAAATACCGACTTTTATGCGATTTAGGCGCATAGTATGGTTTAAAACCATATTTAGCACCTAAGACTCATTACCTACTGATGTTATAAATAAATTTTTATACTTTAATAGTAAGTTTAAGTATTGAACTCGGATTTCCAAATTTGACCTTTAAAGCATATGTGAAATGACCAAAATGCTCCTACGGTGCATAGTTTGGCCATAAATGATAAAATTCACATATGTATGATATCTTACTGATGTAACTTGTTAAAATAAATATTTTTACTGATTATTTTAGACCAGAATCTCATATTGCTATTTAACCTCTTCTATAAACTTTAAAATGATCAAAATACCCTTACGGGGCTTAAATTGGTTTAAAATTCGTTTTGGCCATAATGGAAGATATCCTACTAGTGTCATATCATATTTAAAGCATATTAACTTGTGGAACTTGTACATGACTCTATTGGTTGCCTGTTATGCATATTCGCGCTCGGTACGGTTTATGTAACTAGTTTGCATAAATTAACCGAAACGGGTCAAACCTTATCATTTTTACTTCAAAATCCAGAATGTATTTAGTTTACCTATTTTATACAAGTCTTCATACTTGTTGGGTCTAAATCACATTCTAATCCGGTCTTCGCTTAATCTTGCTTTTTGAATCGTAAACATATCTTTAAAACTAACCGGTCTAAGTTATAACTTAAATAAGACCCGTTAGGAATCTAATAGGTTATTAAAACCTTCGTTCCAGATTAGGAGCCCAGTAAAAGCTACTTGTACTTGCTGATTGATATACGGCTGAGAATAAAATTATATTTTAGCTCAGGTAAATACTTTTAACTTATTTTCCTTATACGGGATTGGGATATGGTAAATTATTACCGCTTAGCCGGGTATTGAATCTTTAATCGAATAGTGGTTAAATCTTTGAGATAACCCGTTTAATCTGTTTTGTTTGATCTAAAGCCTTTGGGGGGTTAATGACCATGTCCTGGATATCCTTGGCTCATTCATTGAAATGGCCACGACTTAAGCACGGGGTGTAGGCATACACCTGACAGTGCGTATGTAAAAAGATATACCCGCTTGTTGAGGATAACTCGCCGTGGGTTTGTATTATGTGGTGTGTCTATTAATCTTGTTCCGGCTTCTATCCAGGGTCCTGAACGTACGACAAACATATAAATCTGTATAGAAGATTATTTTTAATAATTGTCCCAAGTTATAAAAGATTATTTGTGCTTTGTGCATTTAAATCAAATTTATTAAATATTTTGAAAAAGAGTCAGTTAATTGTATTTACCCGTGTAAACTGACGTACTTTTCAAAAAGACTAAGTGCAGGTACTACGCGTAATGGGCTGGAACTCCTGAGTACTAAATAAAGAGTCTTGCAAGCTTTTGATACTTAGAATCTGTTGAACAATATTTCATTCTGTTTTAGATCCGCCTGTGGATCCATTTACAATCCGTTGTATAATATTTTGTTGTACTTTCAACTCGGTTTGTATAATTACTTTTAGACTTCCGCTGTGCATTGAACTGTGAGTAATTGACTATGATGATATCAACTACGTCACGATACTCCCCACCGGGCCCACTGGTAATACGTGGAAATATCGGGGTGTGGCAGTTCAACAAATTCCTAAGTATGCAAAGTTCCTATAGGATTTTCTAAGCAATAAAAGAAACCTCGAATAAGAAATCCAGGGAACAACAAGGGAATTTTCCGCAATCATTAAGCGTAGCATTCCCCAGAGAATGATTGAACTTGGATAATTTTCTCTAGAAAGCTCAATTGGTCAAATGTAAATTACATATACTTTAACCGATCTCTAAGCAAGCATCAATCTAATGCCAAGTCACATCTATGAGAAACTAAATCTTGGAACACCACATCACTCCATGCTTCGATCAAAGTAGCTGATGGATCGGTAAACAACCTGACAGGATAATTGAAAACCCATTAGTAAAAATAGGTTAATTTGTTTTCCCAAATGACTTTGTGATCCTAAATATGGGGGGTGACAAAAATGTTCCCTTGATCCTTGTATGTCCATTCCTAACCACAAAAAGAAAATGATTGACATAACCGAAGCGGTTCTGAAAAAACATTGTATTGGTAATGAAGAAATAAACTATACCTTCGGAGGCAAGGAATATTTGTCTAATGACCCATTCGACATAGCAAATTCCAGTGACACTCATCTTGACTATCAGTTAAAGAAGGCTAAAGGACTTAAGTATCTCCCACATGTGAGAGTCAAGCAGGGTGGAAGCTTAATGACACAAAGTGGATTGACAGCTACTAGGATCATCGGCTAGAGTAGACTAGGAGAAAGAACTACATCAAAAGAGGGGGGAGCAAAAGTTTATGGAGATTTAAAACCATCCCCATCCAATGGAAGTATGAATAACACGTTTGGGGTTCACTCAAAGACCTGTAAATAAACGTGACTTTACAAGGGAGGTAGCCAAATTTGAATAAATTGAGAAGTTGGAGCATGCCGCATAACTTATTTGTGGACCGCTTGTTTGATTTCCACACTTACTATTGATTATATCCGCTACCATGTATGCCTTCTCAATACTAGGACTGAATAGTTTTTTTTTATTTTCAGTTTTAGTTTACTAATAATCTATCTAGTTGTGTCAAGTGTTTCTCTCTCGATAAACGGTGGCCTGTTGTTATATTTTAGGCGGTTGAGGAGATCGAACCACATTTTGCACGCTAACCTGACCGAGGGAGTACTAGTTTCTTTACCTTTTCACCTGCATGTTTCATATCATTTCATGCATTAGTACATTGAGGAAAAGCATTTCAAGAGTGGGGTGGAAAATAAATTCAGAACACTAGCTTTGTTATCTCATCAAACTCTGCATTTTTATCAACATTTTTCAAAAATTTAAAATTTCATGTGAGATAATGAAAATAATGGTAAGTGGACTAAAGGGGTATTATGCATAAATTTCACATTTTTTCATAAATTTAAAATTTTATGTGAGATAATGAAAATAATAGCAAGCGGACTAAAGGGTATTACGCATAAATTTCACATTTTACCCCATTCCATCTATTTTCAAATGAGTACTTTGAGCCTTATTAGGCATTATATCTTACATACTTATTCACTTGTTTATTCGTTTGAAATAAAGAGTAATTATATCTACTGCATCACACAGTTAGAACTTGTATGACTTACGCATTCAAAGACCATGAACGAGGTAATCATATGAAATGAATGAGGCACCTAGGACTATCACCCATTTTACGTTTTAAATACCATTTCTTTTTTTACTTACCAAAAATTATACTATAGACAACCCTTTTGAGACTTAACCTTTCATTTCTATCACAACATTACTATCTATATCTTGTTTTCCTAGTGACACCAAGGAATGAACAACTTAAAGATAGTTTGGGAAATCGTTAGTTTTGGAACATCAAAGTATTTGGCCAACTGCTTCAAGCATCTTAACTTAACTTACAAAGGTCGATAGAGACATCAAAGTTTCTATCATCATTAAGCACCAGTTATTACCTTAGGTTTCTCATCTTGTAAAAAGATAGAAGAAATAAAATGTTTAAAATAATAATAAATAAAAATTTAATGTTTTTGACACCAATACATCAAAAGTTTTTGATGCCATTGCATCAAGAGTAGATAAACAACTGATCCTATTGCATGTTGTTAGGCAAACACTAGCCGGATGTTTCAAGTAGAAAGGATGCTTAGAATGTTACCCGTGGAGGATAATTAGTCAAAAAGCCGCAGAATGGTGTTGACGATCTGACCTAACCAATAAAGAGTTACTAGTATTCTTCCAACTACTTCATCAAGGCCATCACTTAGTGTCCTAAAATAGTTTTACCCTACCTCAATCGAATTTACCATACTTCACCACCATTCAACAAATTTCACCATCCTTACCAAGTCCTCTTGATTCATACATTTTTACCAAATTAGTTGGTGTAGATAGTGAAAATCGTTTGTATGACTTTGGTGATTCCTCTGGCTAACAGTTGGTTGCCCAGATGATATGGAATAAAAAATTTTGTTGGTCTTTCAAAAAAAAAGTTGGTGTAGATCTTATTTGCATACAAACCTATGACTCATGCATGTCAATGGAAGTCATTCAGGTTCACATGTAAACTCTCATATTAGGTCACATCATTTAGCTATAGCTTTAGATTCGTATGTGTATAGTGACTAAGGCTATAGGGTGTGGTCATGACCCTCATGACCACTATGACCCTCCACATCAGTGTCATGTCACCCATTTTTAATCCACAATCCAAAACCACTACTAAGGGTGTGGTCATGACCCAAACCACTATCCCTGTATTTATTTTAATTTATCTTTGTTTAAAGAAAAAGGAAATGATTACTTGAAAAATGGAAATGAGGACCATAGTTGTCATGGTTTAATTCTTGCAAACCATGATGGATTTGGGAATGTGGTGGTATAGCCTTCCATTCATGTTCCTACGTAACGATGTTGAACGGTTCTGTTTAAACATAAGGGAAAACATGAAAACATACCTGTCACAACAAACAGTGCAGTAGAGAATCCAGTGATGGAAGAAGCCATGGAGTTCGACATCTTAGTCAAGGTGATCTGGTTCCTCCTTAGGGTGTTGACTTATGATGGTGATGATTAAACCGAATAGGGGATTCGGTATGGAGAAAGAGGTCGATGATGATGTTATGATTATTAGGTTATCTCTAAGTGTGTAACTGTGTAACCCTTTAACCTCTACATAAGTCTCCTTATATAAGCACCCAGGTGGAAACCTAATTAGTTAATAAGGGTAATATGGTCCATCAACAATTACCAACTAATTATTTAATAGGTTGTTATATATTTTGATCTATATTATGTAAATGATTATAATGGCTACTAGATTAAATATTAAACATAATATATTTAATCTTACATTCTCACACTTAGCCGAGTAATCATTTACTATGAGTATTAGATAAGCCTGATCAGGAGTTAACACTCATTTTAGCCTTAAACAAGTACTATAGCAAAGAAATCAGGGCCGGCTCTTGGGCCTGCTAACCCGTGCTATAGCTCGAGGCCCAAAATTTTAAAGGGCCCGAAAGTCTATTATAAGCTTATATATATATATATATATATATATATATATATATATATATATAGTAAATTATATATTTAACATATGTATTCATTTATTATACATAAAAGTGTTGGTGGTGAAGTGGAAAAAAGCACCTCAAGTCAATGTAGAGGTCTCAAGTTTTAGGCTTGCCTGTACCACCAAAGTCTTATTTTTTTTTATCTCATTTCCTTTTACCATAATTTTGGAGCCAATTTTTTATTTCGCTCGAGGCCTAAATTATCTTGAGAGTTCTCGGAGACGGCTCTGAGAGAAATACAGCCGTTGAATCATTATGCGACTCAGGACCCCCATTAGTCATACTATAACCTTAATTTAAAACCTAATCGTCATGATCAAAATACGCATAAGCCCTTTGTTTGATTTGTAACTTTATTTGTCTATATGCCATTATACCGGTTGAACATATTCTAAGAGACATACAAAATCAAACTGAGGAAATTTCATTAATCATAAAACATAAGCTAGTACAATATGCTAAACAAGGTCTTTACAAAATCCCATATTCCGAACATGTTCTTCGTAAACCTTAGGAGGGAGACCTTTAGTCATCGGATCTGCAAGCATATCTTTAGTACTAATATACTCAATACAAAGATTATTTTCCTCAACTCTTTCACGTACGAACATATATTTTGTATCGAGATATAAACCAGCTCCAGTCGAACTGTTACTGTTCGAGAAACTAACGACAGCTGAATTATCACAGTAAAGCTTCAATGGTCTAGAAATGGAATTAATGATTTTGAGTCCAGTGATCAGATTTCTAAGCAACATTCCATGACAGGTTGCGTTATAAACAGCAATGTATTCTCCCATCATTGTGGAAGTTGTGGTCAACTGTTGTTTATGACTCTTCCATGAGATAGGGCCGCCTGCTAACATAAAGATATAGCCCAAAGTGGATTTCTTGTCATTTTTGCATTTGGCAAAGTTAGAATCAGAATAGCCCACCACTTCTAAATGATCACTTCTTCTATAAGTCAGTTTATAGTCTTTCGTCCCTTGCAGATATCAAAGTACCTTCTTAGCTGCTTTCCTGTGATCTAGGCCAGGACTAGTCTGATAACGGCCTAGCATTCCAGCAATATAAGCGATATCTGGGCGAGTACATACTTGAGCATACATCAGGCTCCCGACTACTGACGCGTAAGGTATCTGGCTTATTTGCTCCTTCTCAACCTCTGTTGTCGGACACTTGAATGAACCAAAAACATCTCCCTTAACTACTGGAGCGATGGAGGGTTTGCACTGTTGCATGTTGTAACCTGTAAGGACACGATCTATGTAAGCCTTTTGGGACAATCCTAAGATCCCTTTGTGTCAATCTCGGTGAATTTCGATGCCAATGACGTAAGAAGCATCTCCATGATCCTTCATGTCGAATTTATGCGAGAGTAACCACTTCGACTCATGCAACATGTCTAAACTATTACCTGCCAATAGTATATCATCTACGCAAAGGACAAGTATAGTAAAGTTGCTCCCACTCATCTTGAGGTAGGTGCATTGATCCACTTGATTCTTCATAAAACCTTGTTTCTTCATGACTT
Source organism: Helianthus tuberosus (assembly GCA_030545235.1). Taxonomy (NCBI): domain Eukaryota; kingdom Viridiplantae; phylum Streptophyta; class Magnoliopsida; order Asterales; family Asteraceae; genus Helianthus; species Helianthus tuberosus. The sequence goes on along the minus strand of CM060351.1, from coordinate 132,721,150 downwards.
CATCAAACTTGAGGTACCACTGGCGTGATGCTTGTTTTAACCCGTAAATGGATTTCTTCAACTTACAGACTAGATGCTCCTGACCTTCAGATTTAAAGCCTTCAGGTTGCTTCATGTGAACATCTTCGTCCAAGTCTCCGTTAAGGAAAGCGGTTTTAATGTCCATTTGATGCAACTCTAAATCAAAATAAGCTACCTGGGCCATGACGATCCTTAATGAATCTTTACGAGAGACAGGTGAAAATGTCTCTTGATAATCAATTCCCTCTTTCTGAGTGTAGCCCTTTACAACCAATCTCACTTTGTAGCGTTCAATGTTCCCATTCGGATCCAGTTTTGTTTTGAACACCCATTTGCATCCTACGGGTTTGACTCCGTTGGGTAATTCTACCAAATCCCAAACTTCATTTTTCTTCTTGGATTCAAGCTCATCAATCATTGCTTTATTCCATTCAGAAGACTGATCACTGCTAATGGCTTCATTATAAGAGATAGGATCATTGAGCTTTCCGGGATCCATTTCAGTCAGGTAGGTAACATAATCATCCCAATTAGTAGGCCTTCTTTGCCTAGATGACCTCCTGAGTGGATTATTGGGTTCAACGTTGTCTTGTTTTTGAGCGTTTGATGTGCCTTCGTCATGAGGTATAATGGGTTCTGATTGTAGAGGTGAATTTGGAGTTGGTGCAGTAGCTTCAGGTGCAGTAGTTGCATTGGGTACAAGATGAGTAATCGGAGTAATGGTAAGCGACGAGTCTCTCCCCCCATATCTTGTACTTCTTGCAATAATTCGTAAGGGTTGGTACTGCTCCTACTGACCTTGAAATCCTCCAGGAACGTAGCACGCTTGGTTTCAACAATACGGGTGACATGAGAAGGACAATAGAAACGATAACTGTCACACCCCGATATTTCCACGTATTACCGGTGTGCCCGGTGGGGAGTATCGTGACGTAGTTGATATCATCATGGTCAATAATCACAGTTTAAATGCACAGCGGAAGTCTAAAAGTAATAATTATACAAACCGATTCGAAAGTAACATAAAATATTACAAACGGGTTGTAAGATATATCCACAGGCGGATCAAAAGATAAAAAGAAATATTGTTTAACAGATTTATACATCAAAAGCTTGCAAGGCTCTTTATTCGATACTAGGAGTAGCCAGCCCATTTTGCTTAGTACCTGCACTCAACCTTTTTGGAAAATACGTCAGTTTACACTGGTAAATACAATTAACCGACATTTTTGAAAATATTTAAGAAAATTGATTTAAATGCACAAGGCGCAAATATTCTTTTATAACTTGGGATAATTATTTAAAAATAATCTTGTAAAAGATTTATATGTTTATTATACGTTCAGGATCCGGTATTTTGGTCATTTTAAAGATTATAAAAGACGCTAAATAGTAATTATTTTGGTAAAAAAATTACCGAAGCATTTTAGTGATCAAATTAGTTTAGTGAGGTAGTGTGCTAGAAGTATTTGTTAAAAATATGCTGGTTAAGTTGTCAATAAAAACAGTTTTCAGGATACGGCTCAGGATATCGAGCTGTATCTACAATCAGACAATGAGCTGAAAAGTAAAGAGTGACACGGGATCTACGAGGAAAGCCCTTGATCAATCTAGATCGCCGACACAAAACCTTGGGAGCTGACAATCGCAGCTGCCTTGTTCTTCTTATTGCTTCAAATATTAGGATACAGTGCAGGATATGATGCGGATCAACTAAGTGTTAAAATGCGATTTCGATACAAGTGTAAGTGTGTTGTGAGTGTTTGCAGCTAGAGAGAAAGAGAGCTCGAGAAATTGTGTGTGTTCTTATCTGATCCGATCACTCCTATTTATAGTAAAACAAAACTAACTAACTAGCCTATAAAACCGGGATGCTGTGAATATTCCCTTTGTGAACGTTGTAGTCCACGTCTTCCGGCTTCAACGTCCATAATTCAACAGATTTGCCCGAGTCTTTGGGAGAAGAAGTCCACTTGAACGTTATAGACTTGTTCCAATAATCTGCACGTGAATTAATTAGTTACTACCAGGATATTGTATCAGGATGTTACCAATATCCTGATCCGGTATCCTGGTCACAACAAAAGAAACATAGTCAGAATATTAGTCAGGATATATGAGCAGAAAACCGCCCATAACAATTGTCCCCAAAATATATCTGTTGGAATCCTGAATTCAAACGGATATATTTTAGAGTTTATCACCCGGATCGAGGCAATTAATACGATTGGACTCTTGAAGTGACAGTGTGCAACTTCCCACGCGTTTTTCACTCGATGGCTATCCATTTAGCCCCTATATCTTCTCTCTTTTTGTTTGATAACCCACCATCTTCACCAGAATTCTCAGGTAAATTCTTTCTTCTCTCTGTTTTTCTTCGCTGAAATCCTCCATGGCCAGTAGAATGAGATCACACACAGGCGATTCAATCCCGACCTTCGAAGCCCAAAACCTTCTTAAAGAACCCGAGAAAGAGGCCTGTTCGTTCGACAATGCTGACATTACTGCCCTGCAAGCCTCCGGTGCTTTCCCTGTTGGTGCGATTATCCGCCCTTTCGACAGAGAAATCCGATCGGATTTTTCTTCCAACGAATGGGTGTGCTTCTTGGTTTACCCCTTTTCCATCGGACTCCGATACCCCTTTCCGGCTTTTGTACCTCGTTTCTTTGAACTTACCGGTCTTAGTTATGCTAAACCATGCCTATGGTTTGGCGTGTGCTAGTGACCTTGGACCAAATCAGATCTCGTTTTATTCCTGATCTTTGTATCAACGATCTTTCAGTTGCCTATTGCCTTCGTTCTCATGGCAACAACCATTTTCTCCTTTTCTCAACTTCCAAAAATCCCCTCATCCTCAAAGCCACAAAAAATGAGGACAAATGGCAAAGAAAGTTCTTTTTTGTAAAAAGGGATTTCATTACTGGGGGTTTTGACATTCCTGTGAAGTGGTTAACTTCTGGTAGGATTTAGGGTTTTAGGAATATCCCCAAACGTATCATGAAGTTATATCCTGAACTGATATCTTTATTTCTTGTGCAGCAAATTTCAGAGAACTAGCCCCTCCAAGCGCTGAATCGACTCCCGGAGAATGAGAGAACTTTTTCTCTATCCTTCGCAAGTTCAAGCCAAAAATCCAGCTCCGACATGTCTGGTAAAGGTTATTCTGCAAATAATTGATTAGCTTTATATAATGAAATAATAGAAAGGATTTAGATCTCGTCTTTTTTGTGCAGCACCGGCCAAGATTCTAGAGGTCTTCGATCTCGATGAGTTGGACAACTATTCTGCTCCTATCTCGGTGAAGAGAGAACCAAGCCCTAAAGCCACCACATCTTCCAAGCCCACCGGTTCTAAAGCTGCTACCACTCCCAAGCCTCCTCCAGCCACCAAGACTCGTGCCTCCAGTGCCCGAAAGAGGAAGGAAATGGACTCTCCGGCTAGCTCTGAGACCTTCCCTTACAAGAACCATGGATTCATTGAAGCTAGTAGGTTCATGACGTCATTCCTTAATCAGGTAAAAACTCTCACCTGGTTTCCTGCACATATATGCTGAATGTAACACCCCAATCGCGTAATACAACAACACGCGGCGGAAATATCGGGGAGTCACGTTACAAATTGCTCACAACTACTGGTACTAAATTGTTTCAATATCATTAACATCATTTTACAAACAAAGAATACATATAATTGTTCTTTTATTTTAGAAGTCTAAGGCCCGTATGCAGTCCTATGCGTTGCATGCTTGAACAGTCGAAAACCTGAAACATATGTGAAAAACAGTCAGCATAAAAATGCCGGCGAATACATAGGTTTTATTAGCCAAATAAATGGCAAAACATTTGGTATTGCAATACTTTAACAACTACGAGAGCTGTCAATCGAAAATAAATCTTGAAGCCAAAGAATGGCAAAAAATTAGTATTGCAATACAAAATCTTAATTGTGAAAACTCGTGACAAAATAGGTTTGTATATGGCAATATGATTATTACTAAGTCATTTTATGCCTTACATCGTAATCTCGTTTAAACCATCGTAAAAACACGTTAATATGTTATTAGAAATCCAATCAAGGATTAATAATAGCTGTTTTGAAATAATTCAAAACTTATGTAAGTATTATATAAATCAAATCAATGAGTCATGATAATACTTCAGATATCTATCTAAGAATCTAACATATAAAAATATGGGAAATTCTATGAAGATTTCGATACTCGAACATTGAAACAATCATACACAAAATCCTAAAGTGATCCAGATAAAGCTACAAGAATAATAAAATAAGAACACTTATATATAGGAAGTTTCAGCGGCGTATCCACCATGTTCTTATTTTATTACACAGGTTTCGTTATCTAAATCACAACTACCACATAAACACATAATCGTCAACTTGTTCCACCTCGTAAACACGCATTAAAGTACACAATGAATCCAAACAGGTTGCTCTAATATTAGTACTCTAAACATCCCACATATGTCTAACTATGAAGATAGATAGATACTACAGGGATCGGGTTCTCGCCACATCGTCTCATCAAACTCGCATTAAAGTACACAATAAATCCAAACAAGGACTCCAATACCAGTACTCTAAACATCCCACACGTGTCTAACTATGAAGATAGATAGATACTACAGGGATTGGGTTCTCATAACATTGTATCATTGTACCACAACATCCAAAATCCTAATAGTGATTCGGAATAACGCCACAAAGGGTAATACAATAAGCACACTTATATATAGAAAGTACCAGCGGCGTATCCACCATGTGCTTATTTTATTATCTAGTTTCGTTATCTAAATCACCAACAATCTACACAAAATCAACCATCGAGTCGTAAAGCACTTCTTAAAAACCTTACTATGAAGATAGGAAGATTCTAAGTCTGTACTTCAATTATCCTATGAGAATCTAACTATAAAGATAGGTAGATACTACAAGGATCAACATCGCATTTGCATAATCGGAATAATACACATAAAAGCACTTAGTGAACACACATATGCCATACATTTCGAAAACAAATCGATTACACATATGAATCACCCCAAAACATTTGAAAACGCTAAAAGAGGGGAACTATGTACTCGCCTGGGATTGCGTATAGTTCCGGTTCAAAGGGTATAATAAAGCTCAAAAAGACCAAGAGTTCAAGTGTTGAAGCGGTTCCTAGTGTAACGGATACTATGTTAGGGAATCGACACCTAAATCGGAAGATCGGGTAGAATGAGGTCTTGTAAACCAAACGAGTATTGGAACTCATGTGATATGGTTTAGCAAAGCCTACATTCTAAATCGGAACCTATCCTAAGTGCTTACGACCCATTACGACCCATTAAGGTATCTTACGCCACTTTAACGCGCCGTTCGCGCGAAGGCGCGTTCGAGACGCCTAACTAGCCCTATGACAAGTATTATATGCCTTAACATATCTAATTATGTTATATAGTGAGTTTAGATGTCAAAATATGTGTTACATATGCTTAAAATGAAATTATGCGCAAAAAAGGTATTTTGGTCATTTTCCCTAAGGCATATAAACTACTTATCATACAACTAACTAAACGAAGTGACCATAAGGTATAACCTCGGAAGGTTATTCCCTATACAACTATGGTCACAATATATGTTTGGTCGGATCCTAATGATAGACCAAACGGGTCGGGTTCGGAAGTCTAAGCGGTTATTTAGACCGCTTATCTTACGAGCCTATACAAGCACTAAACTAAAAGTGACGAGTTAAACATGTTAAAACATGTTTAACTAAGTTAGAAAACAGGTTTTGATATCAAAACAAACGGTTTTGATACCCAAGAATAGTTTGGTTGCAAAATAAGCATAGGCACGTATTTTGACCGAAACTATGACTCGTCACTACGCCTAATCAATATGGTAATCAGTAGGTATAGCCACAAGGGACTATAACCATCGTGATTACGCTCACGTTGCAAAGTTCAAACGAACTTTGTGTTGACCATAGACTGGTCAAAGCAGAAAGTAAAACAGTGTTTGACTTTCACGCTTTAAAAACGATAACAAGCATGAAAGAAACTTACAAAGGGTCCAAGCTAGGAAGATTTGAACTAAAAAATTCTCAGGTATGAAGCTTCACAAGGAGAGCTTCAACTTGGAGAAGATGATTGAGATTAAGTGTGAAGAAGATGAAGTGAAAATGGTGGGTATTTATAGAATTCCCACAACAGTTAGGATCGTTCCTCGATAATTGAGCTTTGACCTGGACCGTCCATGTGTGGCACATTGTTTTGGAATACTAGGGGTTCGTTTGGTATGGGGTAATGGAATGGACAAAGGAATGGAATGGACGAGGTAATGGAATGGACGAGGGAATGCAATGGATCATTACCATTCCATATCTTGTTTGGTTACCATGTGAATGGAATGAATTATTATTGTGTATTGTTCGGTAGGCAAGAAAAATAGAGTAATAAAATTAGCGGTGAGTGGTGGTGGTGGTCGGTGGTAGTGTTTGTGGGTGGTTATAGGTGGCGGTGGTGGCGGCGAGTGGCGGTGACGACGAGTGGTGGTGGCGACAAGGTGGCCGTTGGTGGTGGGTGGCAGCAAAGGTGGCGGTTGGTGGCGGCGGCGGTTAGTGGTGGCGGTGGTGGTGGCGTCGACGATGGGGGTGGGCGGCGACGACGAGTGGCGTTGGCGGTTTGTCGCAGCTATGGGTGATAACGGTGACGAGTGGGTGGCGTTCGGGGTGAGGTGGTGGCGGGTGGCAGCGATGGCGTCGGTGGTGGGTGGTGTTGGGTTGTGGCGAAGGTTGTGGGTTTCGGTGTTGTTGATGAATGGTGCAAGAGGGGATGGAATGGAAAAAAAACATGGGGGGTGGAAGGAATGATTTTGAGGGAATGGAATGCCTTTTGGAATGGGTGATTCCATTCCATTGACCAACCAAACACTCTTTTCTTCATTCCCTCGTAATCACTCATTCCATTCCACCTCTCATTACTGCATACCAAACACTACCTAGGGGTGTCCGAAAACCATCAAACGGTATTGCAAATGTTACAAAAAGGGCCCTGAACTTCAAGTCGTTTGCTGAAAATTGCTGAAAGTTGCTGAAAATGGATTTTTCTACCCAGATGAGGCCGTGGAATCGTGCCACGGCAAAACCATATAGTGGTGGCGTGACGCCACCATATGCCAGATCCAGAAACTTTTGAAAATTGTCAGTTTTGGTCCCTGCAACTCATTTAGGCCATTTTTGACGCGTTTAAACCCCGTTACCGCATTTTCAAGGCTCAAAAAGGATGTTAAAGCATAGGGAACATGAAATATGCTCAAAAAAATCTTGGATGTCGGTTCATTTGGTCGTACGGTTGCGTTATTCGGTTAATTACGACGAAACTCTAACGGACGCGGAAAACGATCCAAATTGCGCGACGAATGGAAATTGAGCATTCCAATCACTAAAATAAAATATTTTAATGATTACATAAATTTTTGGATGTCCGGATATATTCAGAATGTAAGATATGCGCGAAAATGCAAACTTATGCATTTTTTGACGCTTTTAGTCACTGTTGATCAAATAAGTTTATTTTCGCGCACCAAACACCTCAAAGCCTATTTCTAAGCTATGTAAAGGATATTTAGGGCATGTTTAACTTATGATCAAGTTTTGGAATTTTTTATACAATACGAATCAGCAGACTTTCGCAGTTTGACGCGAATAGTCCCTTAGAGTGAATAAACTTGTTTTTGACACACCAAAGCTTTCAAAACCTATTTCTAAGCTATATAAAAGTTATTTAAGGTATGTTAAGCCTATGTCACTGTTCCGGAGTGTTTTCCGCATTAAACTGATTACGTTTACGCATCAGTTCGCGTATAACTTTAAAGAAAGTGATTTAAAGCTTGAAAATGAACTAGAATCAAAACGTGAAATTGTAAAACACAAATAAACAAAATTTTGAGACCAAAACACATTGTTTCTTTGATAAAAGATAGTGTCCTACATTGTGTGTGTTTACGGAGCACAAGTGTCACACTGAATCATTATCCTGGACAGCCTATTTATGTTGATACCTGTACTTTTGATCGCAGGGCCTCGAACGTCTCATGCATTTATATGAAGAAGCTTGTGGTCTCAACAAAATGCTGGAGGTCAAGCTCAAGAAAACCGAAGTCACCATTGCTGATCAAGGGATGATTGTTGCCACCAAGTCTTAGCACTACGAAGACAAATTCAAGGCGATGAACCAGGAGCACCAAGCTGCCACAAGGCCAATGAGGATGCCCAAGCCAAGCTGGATGCTGCCCATCTCCAATACCAGTAGGATATGAATTCTTACCGGGATGGCCTCAAAGGATCTGTTGTAATTTCCCTTCTCCAAGCTAGGATAAGGATGGCCTATGAGGCCAAAGCCTTGGGCTTTGAATGCCCCTCCTGGAATGTTAACGCTTGGGAGGCGAAATTAAAGGATCTCAGAGGCAATCCTGTGGAACATCCTATGAAGCATACTGGTAAGGAGCCTTCCAAGGTGGCAAAAGAGGCGCCTGATGCTGGTGGTGATGCTGAGAAGAATCCCAAGGGTGATGTTGGTGCAGGTGCTGGGGGAGACGTTGCTGTTCAAGAAGGTGCTGCTCCTTAAAAGCAGCGAAGTGGGCAATGATAGATGTTTATGCCTAGGCCGGAACCCACTTTTTTAAGTTTGATGGTTAAGGTTTGTAATCCCTAAACAATTTACTTTTCTTGCACTCGAACAATTTACATTTCCTGCACTTAAAACATTATGATGGCCAAAGGTGGATGGGTCCTGGGTTTCAGGATGAAGCCCTTGGTTATCAATTAGTATCGTTTATTTTGAACAATATAACAGTTGGAGGTGGATGGGTCTCGGTTTGAGATGAAACCTTCAACTGTTAGGTGAATATGATAAAAAAAACTAATTGTGCTTTGGGCGGATGGATCTCGGTTTGAGATGAAACCAAAAGCACAACTTTTGCTATGTTAATAATATAACTTCCTTCTGACCCTATTTATCATTGTCCTTTGTTATGTATTGCTTAGTTTGAATTTCAATGTTCCAAACTTAGTGCAATATTTCAAATGTCTTATCCAAATATTATGAAAATATCTTGATCAGTATACTCGCAAATATCCTATAAAGACTTTCGTCAAATAGGTTTTTTATAATTCAAACAATTCAGATAAAGTTTTCAAAGAAAAAGGACAGTTCATTTTTATTTTACAAAGTTTGTTTCGATAACATTTGTTTGACTAGAATACAGTTTTAGTTTTTAATCCATGTATCATGTCCCAAATATTCCAACCAAATATCCTGAAACATATTCTAAAAATATATTCTGAAAATATATCCTGAGAACATATCCCAATCAGGATATTCAATCTTTTGTCAAACATAGTTTCAAAAACTTAACCGATTTAGACAAGGTTTTTTAAAGGAAAGATCATACTAGAAATAGAGTGCAACCCCATTCTCATTCTTCAATCCTTTTGCAACCTTTCCAACGAAGATGTCCCCAGTCTGGGACACTTAGTGTACTGGGTTCGAGCTTGATCCTTTGAGCTTTGTATAATTGCCTCAGTAGGAATGTCCCCTGTGTATTATGTTTTTCAATACTTAGAAATTTTTTTGGACATCAATTGCAATCGTTTGAATAATTTTTGTATTTCAAGGGATAAACCCAAAAATATACTGGAGATAAATCCTTAGTGTTATGGCGATAAACCCATAAGTATTCTGGGGAAAATCCCAAGTTTTCATGCGCTACAGGCGGGAGTGTATAACTCCAAGACTTAGAAAGGTGAAAACCTTTAAATCTTAGAGAGTATGAAAATACCCTTTCGTGAGAGAGGGTGATCAATCCTCATATACCTTGAGGATCCAGGATATAGCCAATAATAACGAAATTGTCAGCCATTTTTACTTGAACTGGTCCCGCCACCTTGAACTATCCCTGGATAACTTGCGCTCCAGGCGGGGTGTTTAAACCCAATTCGTGAGAAAGGTGAATACCTTTAAACCTGTGAAGGGATCAGGATCCCTTAAACGTGAGAGAGGGGGCCAATCCTCTAATCTTTCGAAGTATCCTGAGTGTGTATCCTGGAGCTATATCCCGAAGCATATATTCCAAAACAACTGTAAACTAAGGTGGGTGTTAGCCTGGCTAACACCCCTCCGATGCTTAAGTCAGTATTGGGTTCAAAATAATAAATAATATCAAATATATGAAATAGAGCTTTAGGTGTATAGGATCTTGGTTGCATATCCCCCTCTATATTCTTGAGTTGGTATGCTCCTTTCCCTGATTCTGATTCAATCTCATAAGGTCCTTCCCACTTAGGAGCTAACTTTCCATCAATAGAATTAGTAGTATTCTGAAAAGCCTTTCTTAATACCCAATCTCCAATCTGAAACCTTCTAGTCCTTATATCCTTGTTATATGCTCTGGATATCCTCTGTTGATATGGTGCCATCCTTAGCTTTGCTGCATCTCTTGTCTCATCAATAGTATCCAATTCTTGGCATAGGGCTTCAGGATTCTGCTCAGGATCCCGGAGGTTAGATCTTGCTGTAGGTATCACCATTTCTGTTGGGATCACTACTTCTGCTCCAAATACTAAGGAGAATGGAGTTTGGCCAGTCGCACTCTTTATTGTTGTTCTATCAGCCCACAAAACAAAGGGTAATTCTTCTGCCCACCTTCCTTTCTTAGCTCCTAGTCTCTTCTTCAAGTTGTTGACAATTATCTTGTTCGAGGATTCTGCTTGTCCATTTGCTTGAGGATGTACTGGAGTAGATGTGATCATTTTGATTCCCCAACTCTTGCAAAAGTCAGTAGTCCTCTTACTTATAAACTGAGAACCATTGTCACAAATTATCTCGGCTGGTACCCCAAACCTGGTCAGGATATTCCTTTTTGTGAAGGATACTACTTGCTGGTCTCTGACTTGAACAAATGATTCAGCTTCAACCCATTTAGAGAAATAGTCACTCATAGCCAGCAAAAAGGCTTTCCCTCCTGGAGCTTTTGGCAATTTTCCTACTATGTCCATCCCCCACTTCATGAATGGCCAAGGGGAAGCAATAGGATAAAGTGGTTCAGCAGGTTTAGGCAATATGTTATTGTGCCGTTGACATGCATCACACCTTCGGGCATATTCTGCAGCATCTTTCCTCATCGTAGGCCAATAGTTTCCTGTTCTTAATACCTTTGAGAATAACGATCTGCCCCCAGTATGGTTACCACAATCTCCTTCGTGTATATCCTGAAGCACTTCTTTAGTTTTGGGATCCTCCAAGCACCTCAGTTATGGTCCTGCAAGAGATTTCTTATACAAAACATTATTTATAATAGTGAATTGTGATACCTTCATTCTAAAGGCCTTAGGATTCTCATCCTTTGGGATGTGTCCATCCTTAATATATCTCATAATCGGGGCCGTCCAGGACTTAGGATCCTCCTCGGGATACTCATCATCAGGATCCTGGATAGTTACAACTTCCTTATCCTAAGATTTGAGAAGATCCATCGCAGGATACAGGATATGTAGTATTGGTATTTGGGTTCCTTCCAGTAACCTGACTGATGATCCTAGATTTGCTAAAGCATTGGCTTCAGCATTATCCTCTCTTGGTACCTGTTCAAGTGTAAAAACATTGAAATATCCTGCTAATTTTTTGAGAATTTCGAGATACTCGATTAACTTCTCACCTTTAACTGCATAGGATCCATTAAAATGATTAGTAATTAACAAGGAATCAACATACACTTGCAAACTCTTAATATTCATGTTCTTAGCCAATTCTAACCCTGCAATCAAAGCTTCATATTCTGCTTCATTATTAGTGGCAGGAAACTCACACCTAATAGCCTGGGGTAATATGTCCCCTTGTGGCGATTTTAGTAGTATACCCAAACCTACACCTCTTACATTAGATGCACCATCAGTATATAATGTCCATGATTCTAAATTTTCTCTTAGCTGTTGCACTTCTAGGTCTACTTCATTTTGAATATCACTACTGAAATCAGCCACAAAGTCAGCTAGGGCCTAAGACTTTATGGCATTTCTAGGTTCATATACTAGATCATAGGCACTTAATTTTACTGACCACTTACCCATCCTACCTGACATCTCGGGTTTCCTAAGCACATTTTTAACAGGATAGTTGGTTTTAACATGAATCCTATGTGTCTCAAAATAATGTCTAAGTTTTGTCGATGCCATAACTAAGGCCAATATTAATTTTTCTTAATGAGAATATCTAGTTTCAACATCTAATAAGCTTTTGCTAACATAATAGACAGGATATTGCTGACCTTCGTGATCCTTTACCAGGATAGCACTTACCGCATTCCCTGATACTGCAAGATACAGGATAATGGTTCACCATTTTCTGGCTTCATCAATAGAGGTGCAGTTGAGAGATATTGTTTTAATTCATGCAAGGCTGTTTCATGCTTCTCTCCCCATTCGAATTTCTTATTCTTCTTCAGGATATCGTAGAATTCCTTGCATACTTCCGAGGATCTTGAGATAAATCTGTTTAATGCTGCTACTCGTCCCATCAGTCTTTGTACATCTTTCATGTTGGAAGGTGACTTGATGTCCAAGATGGTTTTGATCTATTCTAGGCTTTCTTTTATGCCTCTTTTAGTCACTATATATCCCAGAAACTTTCCTGCCCCCACTCCAAAATGGCATTTAGCAGGATTTAGCTTCATGTTGTACTGGTCAAGGATATCGAATGCTCCCTTAATATCCTGGAGGTGATCCTAAGCCTTTTTAGATTTTACTACCATGTCATCGATGTACACCTCCATGGTGTCCCCCAGCTTGTCTTTAAACATCATGTTCACCAATCTTTGGTATGTTGCACCTGCATTTTTTAAACCAAATGGCATAGCAATATAACAATAAATACCTGTCGGTGTCATGAAAGCAGTATCCTCCTGATCCGAGGGTTCCATTTGGATCTGCTGGAATCCTGAGGAGGCATCAATGAAGGTTAACATCTCATGGCCAGCAGTAGCATCCACCATTGTATCAATATGAGGTAGAGGAAATGGGTCTTTGGGACAAGCTTTGTTTAAGTCTGTGTAATCTACACAGACTCTCCATTTCCCATTTTTCTTTTGCACCACCACTACATTTGCTAGCCATCTGGGAAATTTCACTTCCCTAATCATCTTGCTCTTTAATAACCTTTCAACTTCTTCCTGAATGATAGTGTTCCGTTCTGGAGCAAACTTCCTTCGTTTCTGTTGGACAAGCTTGAAAGATCTATCGATTCCAAGCTTGTGGGTTATAATATCCTTGGAAATCCCTGTCATATCCTCATGTTTCCATGCGAATGTTGACATCCTGCATTTCAAAAAGTTATTCAATTGATTTTCAATATCCCGAGGGATATTGGTTCCTAAGAGCACCGAGATATCTGGATTATCCTGATCCAGGATAATTTTCTTTACATCCTGCTCTGAAGCCTCCACGATATCCTGGGCTCGTATCTTTAATTGCTATGCTGCATTAGGCTTTGTCGAGGATTTCATCGATGAAGAGTAACACTCCTTTGCTTCCTGCTGATCACTTTCCACCTTGACTACCCCCCAAGGGGTAGGAATCTTGATGCATTGATGATAGGTCGATGGCACAGCTTTCATATCATGGATCCATGGCCTACCCAATATAATATTGTAGCAGGTTAAGGAGTCCATGACACAAAATCATTGCATTGAGTTGACCCCTTCAACATACACATGCAACTTTATCTCTCCCACGGTATTCCTGGCTTCTTCACTGAATCCAACAAACACAGTGGATTTCGAAGTAATATCCATCGGGGATACATTCATTCTCTTCAGCGTCTCCAGTTGAATTATGATAATGAAGCTTCCATTATCCACCAGTATCCTACGCACAAAATGATTAGCAACATATAAAGTTATTACCAAAGCATCATGATGAGGATCCTGGACAGTATCCCTATCATCACTATCGAATGTGATCACTTTATCAGTCGTGAGAGTTGACATCCTAATTGGCTTATCTCCCCTCTCTGCCTTAGCCTCCTTCGCATATCTTTTTGCAGAAGAATAAGAGGTCCCACAGATGTCGGATCCTCCTGAAATAAAGTTAAATATCTTGGCATCCGCAGGAGGTGATGCTGCTCTTTCAGGATCCTTCTCAGTATCCTGTCCCTTATTCTTCTTTCTTCCCAAGAGGTCCTTCAGATATCCCTTGCTCAAGAGTTAGCTTATTTCTTTCCTCAGAGCAATGCAATCCTCTATGACATGTCTGAAATCCTCATGGAAGGCACACCATTTTGACTTATCCTTCCAATCTGCTTTTTGTTGATTCTTCCGGGGCCACCTTGCTTTGTCTCCTAAACCCGGCATATCATACCTCAGTTCAGGTATATTAACAGAAAAACAGTATTCTGACAACTCAGGATACTCTGCAGGATCCTCATCTTCAACAGCATTCACTTTCTTGCTGTCATTCCTTCCATATGGCTTAGAGCGATATGGTTTATACGAGGATTCTGATTTCCTGTTGGTTGACTCATAGGTTATGGATGTATTCATCTTCTCTTGCATCTTTTTGTCATCCTCCAATCGAATATATCTTAAAGCTCTGTTCCGAGCTTCATCCAGGTTCCCGCAGGGATTCATTACAAGATCCTGGTAAAATTGAAAATCTTTTTGCAATCCCATCTTGAAAGCCTGCACAGCTGTTGCAACATCAAGATGTGGGATATCTAAGGATTCCCGGCTAAACTTGTTCACATAATCTCTCAAGGATTCGTGAGGTCCTTGAATTATCCCGTAGAGATCACAGGTTAGTTTTTCAAAACTCCGACTGCAAGAAAATTGACTATTAAATAAATTTACTAAATGAGTGAATGATGTAATCGAATGAGGAGGAACGTTTAAAATCCATTTTAAGATAAATTTACTAAAAGTAATAATTATACAAACCTATTCGAAAGTAACATAAAATATTACAAACGGGTTGTACGATAGATCCACAGGCGGATCAAAAGATAAAAAGAAATATTGTTCAACAGATTTATGCATCAAAATCTTGCAAGACTCTTTATTCAATACTAGGAGTAGCCAACCCATTTCGCTTAGTACCTGCACTCAACCTTTTTGGAAAATACGTCAGTTTACACAGGTAAATACAATTAACCGACACTTTGGAAAATATTTAAGAAAATTGATTTAAATGCACAAGGCACAAATATTCTTTTATAACTTGGGATAATTATTTAAAAATAATCTTGTAAAATATTTATATGTTTATTATACGTTCAGGATCCGGGATAGAAGCTGGAACAAGATTAATAGACACACCACATAATATAAACCCACAGCGAGTTATTCTCAACAAGCGGGTATATCTTTTTACATAGGCACCGGCAGGTGTATGCCTACACCCCATGCTTAAGTCGTGGCCATTTCATTGAATGAGCCGAGGATATCCAGGACATGGCCATTAACCCCCCCCCCCCCAAGGCTTAAAACAAACAAACAAATTAAACGGGTTATCTCAATGATTTAACCATTATTTGATTAAAGATTCAATACCCGACCAAGCGGTATTATTAAATACCGTACCCCAAGCCCGTATAAGGGAAAATAAGTTAAAAGTATTTACCTGAGCAAAATATAATTTAATCTTAGCCGTACAACAATCAGTAAGTGCAAATATCTTTTACTGGGCTCCTAAATCTGGAACGAAGGTTTTAATAACCTATTAGATTCCTAACGGTCTTACTTAAGTTTAAACTTAGATCGGTTAGTTTTAAAGAAATGTATACGGTTCAAAACGCAAGATTAAGCGAAGACCAGATTATAATGTGATTTAGACCTAATAAGTATGAAGACTTGTATAATATGGGTAAACTAAACACATTCTGGATTTAGAAGTGAAAATGATAAGGTTTGACCCGTTTCGGTTAATTTATGCAAACTAGTTACATAAACCGTACCGAACGCGAAAAATGCATAACGGGTAACCAAATGAGTCATGAACAGGTTTCACAAGTTAATATGCCTTAAATATGTTGTGATATCAGTAGGATACCTTCCATTATGCCCAAAACGAATTTAAAATCAATTTAAGCCCCGTAGGGGTATTTTGGTCATTTTAAAGATTATAAAAGATGCTAAATAGTAATTGTTTTGGTAAAAAATTACCGGCAATTTAGTGATCAAATTAGTTTAGTGAGGTAGTGTGCTAGAAGTATTTGTGAAAAATATGTTGGTTAAGTTGTCAATAAAAACAGTTTTCAGGATACGACTCTGGATATCGAGCTGTATCAACAATCAAACATTGAGCTGAAAAGTAAAGAGTGACACGGGATGTACGAGGAAAGCCCTTGATCAATCTAGATCGCCGGCACAAAACCTCGGGAGCTGACAATCGCAGCTGCCTTGCTCTTCTTATTGCTTCAAATATCAGGATACAGTTTAGGATATGATGCGGATCAACTTACAATGTGATTTCGATACAAGTGTAAGTGTGTTGTGAGTGTTTGCAGCTAGAGAGAAAGAGAGCTCGAGAAATTGTGTGTGTTCTTATCTGATCCGGTCACTCCTATTTATAGTAAAACAAAACTAACTAACTAGCCTATAAAACCGGGATGCTGAGAATATTCCCTTTCTGAACGTTGTAGTCCACGTCTTCCGGCTTCAACGTCCATAATTCAACAGATTTACCCGAGTCTTTGGGAGAAGAAGTCAACTTGAACGTTATAGACTTGTTCCAATAATCTGCACATGAATTAATTAGTTACTACCAGGATATTGTATCAGAATGTTACCAATATCCTGATCCGGTATCCTGGTCACAACAAAAGAAAAATAGTCAGAATATTACTCATGATATATGAGCAGAAAACCGCCCATAACAGTAATATGGGGTTTTGGTTTAAAATGATCAGTAAAATATTTATTTTAGTGAGTTATATCAGTAGGATATTGCATATATGTGAAATTTATCATTTATGTCCAAACTATGCACCGTAGGGGCATTTTGGTCTTTTCACATAAGCTTTAAGGATCAAATTTGGAAATCTGAGTTCAAAACTTTTATTTACTATTAAAGTATAAAAATTGATTCATAACATCAGTAGGTAACAAGCCTTAGGTGCCTAATTTGGTTTTAAACCATACTATGCGACTAAATCGCATAAAAGTCGGCATTTCACGATATTCGGGTTGATTAAAGAAATCTGAGATTTTGACCAGCCTTTACATTTTAAAATAACTTATTTATTATATAAAATTAGTAGAAAAAGGTTTGATATGTAAAGGATGTGTAAAACTCTTTTTATTAGCGAAAAGGGCATTATCGTCAATTACTGAGCCTATGCAAGAACACTATGTTATGATCAGTTTTAAATTAAATAAAAATTTCCAAAAATCCCTAAATATTACATTACAACAGTAGGTAAAAGGTCTGGTGTCAAAATTTGGGTTTAAATAGGATTTATGTTGAAAATGCCGTTTAATTAATAAAAGCGCTTTCATTTACGATATTGTGCATAACTCTCATTTTAGACCATGAACTGATGTCAAATTTTGAGGACATGTTTATAAATCAGTAATAAAGGTTTTTATCCTCTCATATTTTCAAAAATCTCGTTCTTATATAAAAAGGGCATAATGGTCAACATTTAAGCATTTAACGGAAACATGCAACGAACTAGGATTTCTATGGAACCAACTTGTATAACATTAGAGGGTTATACTAACCTATAATATGGTCCTAAAGGAACCCTAAGGCATATCTAAGATAAGCTAAATCGGGTCAGAACTGAAAGTCAAAACAAAAGTCTGCTTTTGCGACTTTCGGTTGCGAACCGAGCCTAAACTCAGAATTGTCAGGTTGAACATGCCTAAACATGTTCTTATGTTATTTACCAAGTTATTTTAGTGTTTAAACATGTTCTATAACTTCTACATTATCAGTTATGGATTTATTTGCAAAAATGGATTCTGTTGACTTTTTAATAACAAGTTTGACCCGACAATTGACCAAGTTAGAGTGATAATCAGCGGGTGCCCTTTTAAGGGTTTATTACCCACATAATTACCAACTCATAGCCACTTTCAATTCGAATAATGGCTGGACCATTAGTGATTAATCACTAAGTCAAAGCTTAATTACGATGGCTTTGACTTTTGGTCATTATACTAATAAAGATTGAACTTAAGAGGCTAAGAACACTTACTATGGTCCTTAGCACAAAAATAGAACCGAGGAAAGCTTGTTTGAACTCCAGGAAGCTCAAGAGAAAGAGTTGTGAAGCAAATTTCAAGTGTGAGCTCAAATGAAGCAAAAGCAAGTCCCTTATATAGTGTTTTGGATTGTCTAGGATTAATGCAAGCGTCCCTAGGATGATACCAGATGTTCCCAGGTGTCCCTATGTTGCTAAAACCAGTTGCAAAGTCCCTGGTATCGAAAAACTAGGTTACAAAGGCGGTGGAATGGCTGTAACCTGCAGCTGTCCATTTTACTGCCCAGTTACAGGTCTTACGGACCGTAAGCCTAAGCCCTTACGGTCCGTATCCGTAATTCAAAAATGTATCACCCAGTTGAGCCTTCTTACGGACCGTAAGATTAAAGCTTTGCGGTCCGTAAGCCTTTCATCAGAGACAAAATTTTGAGAACTTTTACATTTGACCATGCAATCTTTCATAATTCGAATCTCTGGTCATTATCAGCAGGAGGGGACCATTTGATCAGTTCTGAAAAGTACTTGGGAGCAATGCCATGCAAAACATAGTCTTGGAATCTTGTGAAAAGATCATGTGAAGGAGAATTTTTGTAAATGCACATAGGATCCCATTTATTTGAATGTGGAATTTATCATCACAAAAGTTTAACCGGATACTTATGAAATTCTTATTAGATTTTCATGAGAATGTATTTATATTTTAAAAAGGTTTGAAAATGTCAAAAGGTCACTCAGAGGTAATAATTAACATGTTGACACTTTTTAATCCTGCCATATATCTTTTAACATAATCCGGGTTTATAACATGTTTAAAATTCATGACACGTGTCTTTATTATATTGGACATGATTTTTGCGAGGTGTTACATCCTCACCCCTTAAAAGAAATCTCGACCTCGAGATTTACTGAAATAAATTAGGGTACTTCTGTTTCATTGTGGATTCAACCTCCCACGTGTATTCTGGGCATCCCATTTTACCTTTACAATTGGCACATGCTTCTTTCGAAGCTTCTTAACCTGTCGATCCTCGATCGACAAAGGTTTTTCAACGAACTTTAAGCTTTCATCTATCTGCACGTCCTTATGCGACATTGCTAGCGATTCATCGGCTAGACATTTATTTAAGTTGCAGATGTGGAATACGTTATGTACTCCACTAAGCTCTTCTGGCAAATTCAACTTGTAAGCTACAGTTCCGACACATTCGATGATCTCGAATGGTCCTATATATCCTGGGCTTAACTTGCCCTTCTTGCCAAAATGCATTACCCCTTTCCAGGGTGATTCCTTAAGTAGCACTTTATCACCTACCTCGAATTTCAGAGGTTTACGCCTTTTATCTGCGTAGCTTTTCTGCCTATCCCTGGCAGCTTTGAGACGATCACGGATCTGAACAATCTAATTCGTCATCTCCAGAACTATATCGAGTCCTGATAGTTGGACATCACCAACTTCCGCCTAACAAACTGGCGTCCTATACTTTCTTCCATACAAAGCTTCGAAAGGTGCTGCTTGAATACTCGAATGATAGCTATTGTTGTACAAAAATTCAATCAACGGAAGATGATCATCCCAACTTCCTCCTAAATCAATAACACAAGCTCGTAGTATATCCTCAAGCGTTTGAATCGTACGCTTACTTTGCCTATCCGTTTGAGGATGATATGCAGTGTTGAAGTTTAATCGAGTGCCCAAAGATTGCTGAAAGCTTTTCCAAAAATGCGATGTGTATCTCGTATCCCTATCAGAGATAATAGACACTGGCACTCCATGAAGAGATACAATCTCATTCGCGTACAGCTGAGCTAACTTGTCGGAGCTGTGAGTTTCTTTAATCGGTAAGAAGTGGGCTGACTTAGTCAACCTGTCGCCTATAACCCAAATAGTATCATTTCCTCACTTTATCTTTGGTAACTTTGTGATAAAATCCATGGTTACAATTTCCCATTTCCAAGTGGGAAGTTCAGGCTGTTGCAGCAAACCTGACGGCTTCTAGTATTCAGCTTTAACCTGTGCACATGTCAGACATTTAGCCACATAGGTGGCTATAGATTTCTGCAAACCTATCCAACAATAATTTGCCTATAAATTGTCACACCCCGACCACGTAAAGCAACTAGACGTGGCGGAAACGTCGGGGAGTGTTGTAACAGAATCATTGTTTCATAACCATGGAATAAATAAATTATGTTTTATTGAATAAATGAACTCATTGTTTTAATACAATCAAATAAGTACAACTATGATCTTCCAAGTTTTAAAGTTGCTAAGGCACGAGTCCATCCTAAATGTAGCATGTATCAACAATCATTGCAAAGCAGTACCTGAAACATGTGTAAAAATAGGTACGTCAGCATAAAAATACATGTGAGATACATAGGTTTTGTGAATAAAGGATTCATGACTTATAAGTTAGAAAGAGTTGTTCAACAAAAGTCAGTCATGATCCTTGTAAAATGTTTTGTTTTATAAATCATTCGAAAAGTGATGATAAAGTAGATGATACGTAAAAGAGTAATGTAAGGTTAATTGAATAACCAAGTAAAAATGAATTTGTATAAGATAAGTTGTTGTAAAACAATGTCTTATGAAATGATTCAAATAACGCTACGATATGTAATACCATACAATACTTATATATAGGAAGTACCAACGGCGTATCCACCATGCTTGTATCATATTACACATGCCTCGTTACTTAAGTCACTTACTCAAACCAAACCACCAATATAGAATGTTCATGTTTAAACCAATAGTCCAATGTTATTGTATAACTCAAGTTAAATGTAAACCATGTAATGTGTAAACAAAAGTTATGTATGGTAAGTAAAATGAGATTTCTTAAACCACAAGTATAAATGTACCAAACAAAGTGTTTGAATAAATCAAAAGTTATGCTTTGTAAAATAATGTAAGGTTAAACAAATAACCTTATAGTAGCATATTAAAAGTATACTTTGGATTTGTAAATAACATATTAAAAATATGTTTTGGTTTGTTGATAAAATATATATGTTGGTTCTGTACAACACCACACATGAGAGTATATCAAACTATACTTTTGGGAGTATATCAAAATATACAATAAAAGTGTGATTTAAGAATTCATTCAGACCTAGTGCATCAAACTACACCTTTGAGACTATAGGAATACCACAAAGGCAATCCCTATTTGGATGGAGAAAGAAATTGGTTTCAGACATTCCATGACAACAGGAATGGGGTGTCTAATCCTATAGCGCTATATCATACAACCAATCGGTCTGGTGAACATAAAATAAGTACAATTCAACATTTTATTTTATGTTCTTTGAGAAATCAGTGTTTAAACCAAAGATAGTCATTTAGTTTGTCAAAAGATAAGTAATAACATGTATAATTAATTATACTTTGAAATCATGAAAATAACACATAGGTACACATGCTTCACCCCAAAACAGTTTGGAAAACAGTAAAATAGGGGAACTATGTACTCACTTGAGATTGCTTAGTAGTCCTTGAGTAACAACCAAACAATGCTAGAGATCATGGATATCAAACGGCACCTAATATGGGTAACTATGTTAATAAACCGGACCTAAACCGGAGGATTTAGATAGAATGAGGGTTCGTAAACCAAACGAGTATGGAGACTCGTGTAGTATGGTTTAACAAAGCCTACATACTAAATGAAACCTAACCTAAGTGCTTACGACCCATTACGACCCGTTTAGGTAGCTTATGCTACTTTAACGCGTCGTTTGCGTGAAACGCGTTCGGACCGCCTAACTAGTCCTATGACAAGTAGAATATGCCTTAACATGTTTAATATTGTTGATAAATCAGTTTAGAGGTCATAGGTTATGTTACATGAGTTTAAAATGAATTTTGGCATCAAAGGGGTATTTTGGTAATTTACCTAAGGCATATAAACTACCTATCATACAACTACTTAAACGAAGTGACCATAAGGTATAACCTCGGAAGGTTATTCCCTATACACTATGGTCACCTAAGGTATTTGGTCGGATCCTAATGATCGACCAAATGGGTCGGTTTCGAAAGTATAAGCGATTGTTTAGATCGCTTACCTTACGACCCTATATAAGCACTAAACTAAAGGTGACGAGCTAAGCATGCTAAAACATGCTTACCTAAGTTTAGAAAACAGGTTTGGTATCAAAACAAACGGTTTTGATACCCAAGAGTAGTTTGGTTACAAAATACGCAAGAATGCGCATTTTGGCCGAAACTACAACTCGTCACTAAGCCTAGATAACGTGGTAATCAGTAGGTATAGTCACTAGGGACTATAACCATCGTGATTACGCTCACATTATGAAGTTCAAACGAACTTCGCATTGACCATAAACTGGTCAATGCAGAAAGTCAAACAAAGTTTGACTTTCAGACTCGAAAAGCAATAAAAGAACGAAGGAACACTTACAAAGGGTCCCCGAAAGCTAATCTTGATCCAAGTAGCTCAGGTATGAAACAATGGTTTCAACTTAGAGCTTCTCAAATCAGATTCTTGTGAGGAATGAGTGAAGTTGAGGTGGGTATTTATAGTAAATGGGCAACCGTTAGGATCGTTTATCGAATAACGTGCCTTGATCTCACCCGTACACTTGTCGGAATGTTATGGTAGCTCATTTTGCCCCCACCACCAGTTATTGACAAGTGGCATTGGCCTTTGGAGGGTTTAAAGGCTGGAAACAGGCTGTTAAAAACAAGTTTCTGCATCTGACCCATGCTTGCGCACCGTAAGGTTTTAAGTGTTGAGGTGCGCAAGCACCTGCAGACCAGAAACTTTGAAAAATGGCAGAACAGGCCCCTGAAGCTCCAAACTTGCTATTTGATGCACTTTTGACACGTTTAAGCCCCGTTAACCCCATTTCAAAGCTCTAAAATGAAGTTAAAGTATAGGGAACTTAAAATGTGCTCAAAAATATCTCGGATGTCGGTTCGTTTGGCCGTACGATTGCATTGTTCGGTTAATTACGACGGAATGCGCATAAGCACGAAAAACGATCCAAATGGTGTGACGAATGGATTTTTCTTATGCTAAACACTAAAATAAAATATTTTAGTGCTTACATAAATTTTTGGATGTCCGGATGTATTCAGAACGTAAGTTATGCGCGAAAATGCAAACTTATGCACTTTTTGACACTTTTAGTCCCTGAATGACCCAAAAGTTTATTTTAGCACACCGAACCCCTCAAAGCCTATTTCTAAGCTATATAAAGGATATTTAAGGTGTGTTTAACTTATGGTCATGTTGCAGAATGTCTGTTACAGTTCAAATTGGCATACTTTCGCAGTTTGTCAAGTTTAGTCCCTGTAAGCGAATTAACTTGTTTTTGCCATACCAAAGCCTTTAAAACTTATTTCTAAGTTATGTAAAGGTTATTTAAGGTATGTTAAGCCTATTTCACTATTCCGGAGTGTTCGTTGGATTAAACTGGTTATATTTACGCATCAGAGCGCGTATAACCCTCCAGAAAGCGATTTAAAGTTTAAAATCGAACAAGAGTTGATATGTGCAAATGATACATATATTTTTACAAATCCCAAGTATGAAATACAATATTTCACTGGTTTGGTATTTGTTTGATGGTTGAATACACACAGGTGTCACAGTCTCCCGTACTTTAGGAAATTTCGTCCCAAATTTAATTTTAGAGGAAACTTTTGAAGACAGCTTTGACGGTTCTGCTTTCAAACAAATCCATTGAACCCTTAAGTAAAACTCTGAGCCATTTAGGATTCTTAGCGAAATTGTCAACCATCAAAGTGAACTCCTTGTAGTAATAAAACATGGGGTTTCGAACTACGGACAGAAGAACATTTCTTATGTAGACTTATCATAGGAAACTTGGTGTGTGATTGAGATCAGAGTTGGGGAGTGTGAGAATAAATGACATTGGTCGGGGTCCAAGACTTCTCCCGTATCATTACTCTTATCGCTATATGTCTTAACACATGACAAAACTTTCTGTGGTTTCTGTGCACTGAATTCCATAATTATGTAGGCCTCCATAATTAAGTAATTCATTGCACAGTCCGCACAGTTCATTTCATAATGCGTAGGGGAAAAATCAATTGAATAAACATGAAGCGACTTGACTAGACCACCAAAGTATCTTTTGAACTAGATCAACGAACGATCTTTTTAACTAGATCAACACATGATCTTCTTAACTAGACCGTCGTACGATCTCCTTAAATAGACTACCTAAGGGATCTTTTTTATTA
Organism: Helianthus tuberosus; assembly: GCA_030545235.1. Classification (NCBI taxonomy): domain Eukaryota; kingdom Viridiplantae; phylum Streptophyta; class Magnoliopsida; order Asterales; family Asteraceae; genus Helianthus; species Helianthus tuberosus. The sequence goes on along the minus strand of CM060351.1, from coordinate 132,696,634 downwards.
TATCATCACATGATATTTCTAATCAGATTTTCAAATCAATCTGTTTATCTAGACCACTCAAGGGGTCCAATTTTAGAATAGTACTTTAAAACCCAAGGGACTTGACTACAACGTAGAAGTCCATTAAGGATTTAAGATAGTATCTTTGGATATCCTATTATGAATCTCTCGTATGAGATATGGAAGATTCTATGAGGATTTGGATGGATCACATACAACCACAAAACATGTAAGAAAAACATATAAGCACAAATTTAGTTAACTTGATTCTTTAATTCGTTATCTTTGGGCATGGATATTTAAAGCACACCAGGAATCCAATCAGTAGATTTTATTTGGCACTTTAATCATTTTTCAAGGATCCGTCTATAAAGATAGAAGGATTTTCAAAAAGAGTTTGGCTTTGTTTCTTAAAAGAAACGAGTGTTTAAGGTTCTTGGGGAGATCACAGGTGATCATAAAATGACAGAACCACACAAGTAGTTTGTCTTTGGGTTGACATCATAAGGTTGCATCAATCATTCACACAAACGCATAAATTTTGCAGAAATAAAAACAACAAATCTTTATTTATGTAACAACCGAATTGTCTTGAAGTGTCAAAAGATAACAACCAAGGAAATACAAAACACTGATTGTTCACTGCTGCATCATTGTTCACGTTTGCCTCATTGATGTTAAACACTCTTCCACGCGCTGGAGGTATGTTAACAAGTCTTGGGTAATTGTTTCTGTAGTGAGTAAGGTCACCACAGTTATAACATGACCCAGGTGGGAACCGTGCTTGAACAGAAGCAGGGTTTGCAGCAGCTTGATTTGCATAACAACAAACATTGATCAAATGTCCTAACCGCCCACAGTGGGTACATTTGTGACACTGCTCTTGCTCTAGATGATGACGGTTGCACTTGTTGCACAAAGGTGCGGTACCAACATAGTTTTGCCTTTTGCGAGGTTGTGCTGGTTGGTTTGGTGCAACCTGTTTGTCTTGAGCAGTTACAGCGTAGTTTTGAGAGGCTTTGCGCTTCTTCTTCTTTGACACCTCAGCATTTTCTTCCTTCGGTTCCACTTGAGCAGTCTTGTCAGATGGTCTTGAGTCGCCTTTCCAAAACAGCTTGTGCTTCCTGATATGGGATTCAGTCAGAGTGGCAGACAATTCAATGGCTTGTCTGACAGTAGTAGGGTTGCTGCCAGTAACGATATCCTGAACTACGTCAGGAAGACCATCAATGTATTTCTCAATCGCCTTATCCAGAAGCGTAACCATAGTAGGGCATAACAAGCTCAATTCCTCATAGCGGTCAGTATAGGCTTGATGTTCCCCACTGTCTTGCTTCAAATCATCAAATTCCCTTTCTAGATCCCTTAGCTCATGACGAGGACAAAATTCCTTCATCATAAGAGCCCTAAGCTCAGCCCAAGTCTGTGCTAATGCAACCTCAGCACCGCGGTCTCTCATAACCCCGTTCCACCACGTAAGAGCCCTCTTCTGAAACACACTCGAAGAAAACTCGACCTTGCGATTTTCAGGACACTGAACATGACGAAAAGTATTCTCAATGCTCTCGAACCATTGAAGAAGCCCAGTCGCTCCCTCAGAACCACTAAAATTCAGCGGTTTAGCCGAGTTAAAATTCTTGAAATTGCATGGAGCATTGTTGTTGTTGATGGCTTGAATCATTTGAGCATAAAGATTTGGGAAGGCAGCAGCCATTTGCTGCGCGATGATTTCCGCCAGTTCGGCATTCGCCATCTGATTGTCGCGTCGAGGAGGCATTCTAAAAGAGGAAACATGAATGGAAACGAGTGAGAGAATTTGACGAAAAGAATGAGATTAAACAAATCGGATGAAAGCAAGGATAGTGGTCATTTGTTTGTTACTACAAAGCAACAAACGACCCCGGTGATTAATCAAAGTAAATAGGTCAAAAATAATGTATCGCGAAGACATGCTCGCCTATAAGTGGACACTCACCCCAAGAGTTCCCAGGTAAGAGTGACTGGTCCGATTATGTGGATTTGTACGAACACTCTAGCCTTAGACAGAAAACTCAGGGTACAGGCACCCACACTTCCAGTTTGCACGTGTTCACATTATTTAGACCAATTTTGACGGGATTTTGAAAACTTAAAGGGTTCAAAACCATATAATAAATCACCCTAGAACAGATGATTAGTTTTCAAAGCGGGATAGAAATTTATGTTCTTATTGTGGTTGTCACCTAAGAATAACTGACGGTATTGTTTTAAAACTAAACACAAGAAAACTTGTGTTAGGGTCCTAGGAAGGTTATAGTCTATGTTAGTGCATTCATCTGTCAACTTTGTCTTAGATCGAGTCTCAGTTCGTTGCGGATATGATTCAACATGATGACATCATCAATATGACATTATCATGGCATCATCTCACAAAAGACAAAGTAGCTTGCATGGGAAATAGTTGGTGTTTTCGGTCAAACGTACATATCATTCTGATTTCGTTCATGTGACAACATGTGATTTCGTTCATAGGTCAACTAGATAGATTTCGCTCATGTGTCAAGTCAGTGATTTCGCTCTTGTGTCAAAGTTGATTTCGCTTTTATGGCATGTTGGTGATTCCGCTTTTGTGTCATGTCCGTATGAGCGGAATCACAATGTCTATATATAGGTCATATGAGCGGTATCACATTAGTAGTTCTAGGTGTTGTCTTCCGGTGAGCCACGAAGTGCTGCCGAAGTGTCGACAGGTTGTAAACATTGTCCAGATCAATAATATCGACAGTTTAGTGTGTATACTTGCTGAATTGTACTCGGTTTGTCTGTTTCCGCCGTTCAAACTGAGATAAACTCTTCTACGCAACTCGTTTAGGTCCGAATTCGATCCTATAAGTGGTATCAGAGCTAGTGAAGAAGAGTTCTATTCATTTCAGCCGATAATTCTGTTTCTACACTATTCTTTTTCGAAATTCAAAATTTTTTTTACGGTCAGAATCTGTTCAGTTTTACACATCTTGCTCGGAATGTTGTAGTGATGAATCCTTGAAAGTTTCATAGCGTGAATCAACCTAAATCTTAGTATTTTTGAGGTTTCGTTTTTCTGGACTCGTGTAAAAGGTGACATCATCATGATTCCGCTCATGTGAACATAGGGTTTCGCTCTTGTGTCAGTTTGCATGTGATCATCAAATGTGATGTTGTCAGTTCTAGTGTGTTAGCTGGTTTCGATTGCATCATTTGGATTAAGTGATTCAGAATTGCATGTGAATTTGGAGTGTCATCATATTCTATAAGATAAGATACATATTTTGAGGTCCAATGATATTTGAGTGGTAATCAAAGTTGTCTGCCATTTACACAAGTTCAAGTTTTGTTTGTTGTATTCCCAAGTCATTGAAATTGATGTGGTATTCTGCTTGAGTGTTGTTTCAGTATACATCAGTGCATATCACGTGAATCTAAAGTCAGTTCTCACAAAAGACAATCCTAGTCCGCACTGATTGATCAAGATAGTTTGAACAGTCAGATCATTTTGTGTGGATAAATCGCGTGATAAAGTCAAGTTTGTAAGGTTTGGAGTTCAAAGGTTTCAAAGGGTCAAGTCATTTGAATTCGATTCGGGTCAAAGCAGTCTACACAGTGTGTCAATCTTCAGTCGGCATAGTCTGTCTATCTTCAGTTTGCACAAAATAATCATCAGTTCGAGTACCAGTTTTATTTTGTTAATCAATAAATTTTTAAACTAATTGTTGTTTGTTTGACTGTCAGGTTTACATCATGGCTGAGGAATTTTACAACACGTTTTTCAACGCGTTTACAACCGAATCGTCCGAGGTTGCAAATGTTACACCGAAAACCATCACTAAGGTGCTTATTGAGAACATCAAGCACGATAACTTTTACGGAACTCACTCAAAGCCACCAACTCTGGAAAGCATTGAAGATTATACCTGGTGGAAAGAACGTTTTATCAACGGGGCGAAAGCATATGCCCATGAAAGCTGGTTCTGCCTGGAGTATGGTTATGAAAAACCAAAAGATGAGAAAGGCGAAGATCTAGTATTCAAGAAGTTTTCCAGAGAAGATAAAGCTGAATACGGAGCTGAACAAAGAATGATAGCATTGATCCAGTCAGCAATCAGAAATGATATTTTTGCATTACTAAAACATGACGGGTCATCTAAATCTGTTTGGGAAGCTTTACGAATAAAAGCTGAGGGGGGTAAACATATTAAAAAGAACAAAATCACTTTATTAAAGAAAGAATTTGATCTTTTTGATAACATAAAAGGAGAGTCGGTGAGGCAAATGATTGAGAGATTCTGTCATCTTAAAATTGAGTTGGAGAGATTAGAGATAAATAAAACAAGAGAGGAACTTATAGATAAAGTGATTGAAGCGTTACCACGAGCTGATCAGTGGCAAACGTTTGTTTTTATTTTGAAAAATGATGCTTTGTATGATACAATTACTCTTGATGCTTTATTTGAAAAGATTGAAAGTCATGACCTGGAGCTACAAAAGCAAAACAAGATGACTGATTCTTCACATCAACAGAACGTTGGCTTGTATTACAAAAGCAGTGTGCTTTCTGATAAAGGCGTTGGTTCACCAAAAACAGCATTTAGTGGTGAAAAGATGAAAGAACCATCAACAATGTCAACAAGTCATCATTCTGGATATCATTCATCTTCAAAGACAAATTCTGATGAATCTGAAGAGATTCTGTGCAACATTGCTCTTAAACTGAAGAATTCTCCTGCAATGAGCATGAATGCAGCGAAGCAGCAAATGAGTTTCCTTGCATCCGTTCTGGAGTCATATGAAGGTCTTGTAGCTGGCAAAATTGGAAATTCCGAATTGACCAAAGAAGATTACGACCAGATTGATCCGGAAGAGATGGAGCTCATTGACATCCGTTGGTGTTTAGCTAGTTGTATTCGAAGAGCTCAGAGGTATATGGAGATTACCGGGAAACAATCTCTTGGAGGTGCGTCAACAAAGCTTGGATTCGACAAATCCAAAGTGACATGCTTCAAATGCAAGCAAAAAGGTCATTTCAAGAGAGAATGCACTAATTCTGCAGTTGGTGGAAATGAACATCCGTTTAATGATGATTACTACCGAAAGGCAATCTACCATCAAAGCAGAGAAGAGCCAAAGTTGATTGAAGATAAACCAAAAGAAAAGTCAAGAGCATATGCAGTAATCTATCCTGATGAAGGATTTGACTGGAGCACAGTTTATCCAGAAGAAGATCGTTTAGAGAATGTTCGTAAAACAGCTAAAGGAAGAGCTATGACAGAAGAAAGAAAGTTTGTTTTTGTTGCCAAGATTCAAGATGAAAACAAAGACAAAGACATTGCTGAAATCCGTGAAGAAAAAGTTGAGATCAAAGAGAAAACTCGAGAAGAGATCTTGAGTGAGAAGACCTACAGAGAAAGAAACGTGGTCTACAACAGAATGGATGATATGCAAGAGGAGTATGAAATGGCTGTCGGTAGCAAAAGATGGGATAAAAAGAGAGAATGCTATTATAACAGAGAAGGAGAACCGGTTGTTCCCAAGAAAGACATAATCTTCGATGATGTTCTTCTCAAAGTCCCGTTGAGAGCTGAATACTATAGAAATGTGATGAAAGATGACACATACGTTAAGAGGTATGAAAAAGAGATCAGATATGCCATGTTATCGTGTCTGAGAAAAAGGGATGAAGAAAGAATGAAGAAGAGTGTTGAAGAAATGGTGAACGATCTGAAGAAAGATGCTGAAGAAGTTAAAACAGAAACTATTGAAGTTGAAGCTGTGAAGGAAATCAAAAGTGAAGAAGTTGTTGTGAATGAAGAGGTTGAGAAAGCTGTTACTGAAGAACAGCAGATAGAAGAAAAGAATGAGAATGAGGAAGCTGATAATGCTGGTGATGAAGTCGGTGTTGAAGAAAAGCAGGATGTTGATGAGCAGACAGAGGTTGCTGAAAACACCGAAGTACCAATCACTGAGGTAAATTCTGATTCTAAAAACTTGAAACAGATTGATCAGTGCAAGAAATGCATGGAATCGTGCAGAGCTTGTACTGAAAAAGATGAGCAATTTAGAACCAGAGATCTTGAGTTCACAAAAATAGAAAACATTTTCAAAGAAAAATGCAAAGAGATGCTAGAAAAATAAAAGGTTTTTAAAGAAAATGATGAAAAACTTTCAGAAAAATGTAACAAATTAGAGAAAGAAAATGAAGTTTTGAAAGAAAATGTTTTGAAAATGACAAATGAATGTGAACAAAAAGGAATTGCTTGTCAAGAAATGAAAAAGGAATATGATTCAATGAAATTATCATATCACGTTACAAAAGAGTCATATGAGAAAGTGAAAGATGAAATGAAATATGCTCAAACAAGAATGAATTATCTTTCTGAAACAACCAAAGAGCTTAAACGAATGTATGCTATAAAACAAGATGTTGTTAATTCCTATATTGAGGATGTTGCTAAGTTGAAGTGACAGATTGCTGATTTAGAGCAGGATAACAACAAGTTAAAGAGTTACCACGTGTCGTCATATGTGCGTGAACGAATTTTCAATATAAAACCGGGTGATGGTGAGTCTGAGCAGAACAAGAAAGGCATTGGCTCAGAGTTTCATCAAGTTCCACCACCGGGAAAATTTGCATTTTATGATGAGGAAAAGGTCGAAAAAGCTTTCAACATGGTTAACCAATTGCCAGACAACATTGACATAACCTATTCCAAATCTGATGATTTTCATGATTCAGAGGTGGTAGGTAAAGTCGTTGAAAGTGTGTTGAAAGAAGAGTCAGTTGTTACAGGTAAATCTGAATCACAGGATGAAGATGAAGGAAATCTTCATGATGGTTATCTGAAAAACACAAAATCCGAGGAAAATTTGAATGATGATTCAAAAGGATTGGTTTATACCATGATTGGATCGGACAAATTGTTCTTAGATGTTGTATTCCCGATTCAGAATGTGATTTCAGAAAAAGTTGATAAAGTTTTCAAAATGGTTGAGATTGAGAAGTCTGAAATTTCAAAGTTTGTTGGTAAGAGTTGTAAAGGTTCGTATAACAAACTTGGTTTCAAAAAGAAGAACATGAAGGCCGGTTTGGGTTATAAGAAGAAACAACATCGGAACAAAAATGAGACGCCGAATTTTCAAACAAAAATGCGTTTTGTTCAAGGAGACAGTTTAGAAAAAGAAAAAGAACTCAAAATGAGATAGTCTAATGATGAGTTCTTTGCTCAAAAGAAAAAGCAACAACCACAGGTCAAAGATGTGTCCATGAGAACATGTTTCAAATGTGATCAAAAAGGACATCTTGCACGCAAGTGTCCTAATCTAAAACCTGTGGATGTTGACAAAAAGAAGTTTGATGCTGAGAAACAAAAATCTGAGAATGTGAGACAAAGGTCAACCAAATTTGATTCGAAACAAACTTGGAGGTTCAATACAAACAAGTTTGCTTCAAATCAAAATTGGAAATCAAACCAGAACAGGTTCGATTCAAGACAGACAAGGAATTTTCACACACCCAGATTCAGAACAACACAGAGTTGGAAAACCACAGTTGATATGACAAAACCTCAAGAGTTTTGGAAACCAAGAGTTGTTGTTCAAAATCAAAATGTTCAAAAAGTTTCACATTTTTACAAACGAGGAACACCAAAAGGTCAAACATGGAGTGTTAAGAAACATGTTGAATTGGTAAAAGATGAGAAAGTTGAAGTTAAAATTGAGAAAGTTTTTGTGAAAAATGACAAAGAGTTTCCAGCATTGAATGAAAATTATTGTGTTGAAATGCCTAAGGTTCAACAGACCTGGGCTAAATTGTTCAAGTAATTGAGTAGTTTGTTTGTGCAGGTGCTCATGGAATTCAAAGATTGTGAGAATGGAGGTTGGAGCAGCCTGGCACAACAAGGAGAGGAGGCTGCTGGATCCTGTGTTGGTTGAAACAGGGAATTTATATGTTTTTCTGTAAATAAATAAACAATATTTCAAAAACTCTAAAAATTGAAAAATTTGAAAAACCAAAAATATGTTTGTTTTTAATTTTTGTCAAATATTCAAAAATACAAAAATATGTGTTGATTGAATACGCCGAAACCCTCACGGCTGAACAAACATGATTACTTTCATCAGATTGAAAAACGGTTTTCAAACTGTAAAAATTAATGGGTTGTAAATCATGGGGGTATGTTATATTTTCTGCTTAAAGTGTTATATTTTCTGCAAAACAGAGCATGAGATGCAGAAAATGGATGACGAGATAAAGCTATCAGTGTTGGTTGTCAAATTTTCTTTAAATGGTTTTGCATTTTAGGGGGAGAAAAATTGTTAGAAAATACAAAAACATTTGAAAAATTTAAAAAAAGTCAAAAACATGATAAAATTCAAAAATTTGAGTTTTGCGTAAAAAGAGGAAATGATAGTACATCAGTAGACAGTTACAGTACGCTAAAGAAATGGAAAGTTTAAATGTGTTAAACGATCTCACCGTGGATGTGTCGGTAGATTTTTATACATTTAGTAAAGTTTTCGGGATATAAACATAAATTTCATACTTGCTTATTTCGTGGGGAACACTACTTGGATATATAGGTAACCCCTGAAATCTCGTTTGAAAGGTCTCATAATCTGATATACTAGGTCTTTATACTCAATGATGTCTGGGGTATTATTCCGGGACTTCTGCTGAACGGTAGTTCTGACCTAGTCCTTGAATAATACTTTCTGAAATGCTTGAAACATAGCATTAAACCCTCAGCATGCCGATGAAACAATAAAATTGATAGTCGCTGCTGTTGTAAGCAAAAAGATCCTCTAAAGGGGACATACCGTAAAGTCGAAGCTGATATCTCTCTGCGTATATGGAAGTATCGACCTGAGATCCCTCGGCCCTCGCATACCTAATTTATATACAGATATCATTGTAGTATACTCACCTGTAAGACTGATTATTGGGATTCTGGATACGGGAGTATATTCAAGAGGTGGGACACATGAATAGGTTTAAGTTCTTAAAATACCTAATTCGTATCCTGAATCAGTTGAAATTTGTATGAAAATTTAAGTGGACAAGTATATCGACAATCTAAGTGAATTGTTTAATTCTTACTGTGTAACTAAGCTCAACGGTACTTGTGACTTGTCAAAAACTGATATGATCCTCTGACGCATTCTCAAACAAAAATATTGTCTGTAAATATGTTTGTACATATTTCTTTACTGCTTTATATTTTCAGAAAATCCAAAAAGATTTTGATTTCTGCTTTATTTTCGACAATCGATATCTGAATTGCTGAGTTTCAAAATCTAAGTAAGCTGATTGTGTTTCTGAAAATAAAACAAGTTCATTAATTTCATACTTGAATTTAAAATCAAAAATTTCAAAAACAGTTTGTGATATCTCCAAGGTCATTAATTTGGACTTGGATGATAAACTGTGAGGGAGTTGGATTCTTTAACACTGCCAAATCTGTAAAGTTTGTTGATAGGGGGAGTGGGTTAGAGAATTTGATTGATAATACGAAAACATTGTATTTATAGATGTTTGAGTGATTGGAGATGTACCAGATTACGATCCCGAGAGCAGAGTCTAAGGGGGAGTCTGAAGACAAGCTTGAAACAAAGAGAAGCTTGTAGATGGAAAGCTAGGTGTCGATCCCAAAGCACGGAAGCTTGATGAAAGGGGGAGCCTGAAGCTGATAAAGACTGAAGACTGAGAAGACTCGACACTTAAGACTCGTCAACATCTGAGGGGGAGTCTGTTAGTGCATTCATCTGTCAACTTCGTCTTAGATCGAGTCTCAGTTCGTTGCGGATATGATTCAACATGATGACATCATCAATATGACATTATCATGGCATCATCTCACAAAAGACAAAGTAGCTTGCATGGGAAATAGTTGGTGTTTTCGGTCAAACGTACATATCATTCTGATTTCGTTCATGTGACAACATGTGATTTCGTTCATAGGTCAACTAGATAGATTTCGCTCATGTGTCAAGTCAGTGATTTCGCTCTTGTGTCAAAGTTGATTTCGCTTTTATGGCATGTTGGTGATTCCGCTTTTGTGTCATGTCCGTATGAGCAGAATCACAATGTCTATATATAGGTCATATGAGCGGAATCACATTAGTAGTTCTAGGTGTTGTCTTCCGGTGAGCCACGAAGTGCTGCCGAAGTGTCGACAGGTTGTAAACATTGTCCAGATCAATAATATCGATAGTTTAGTGTGTATACTTGCTGAATTGTACTCGGTTTGTCTGTTTCCGCCGTTCAAACTGAGATAAACTCTTCTACGCGACTCGTTTAGGTCCGAATTCGATCCTACAGTCTAAGTCAAAGCATTACTAATAACCTAATTCCCTATAACCATTGGCTCTGATACCAACTTTTCTGTCACACCCCGACCACGTAAAGCAACTAGACGTGGCGGAAACGTCGGGGAGTGTTGTAACAGAATCATTGTTTCATAACCATGGAATAAATAAATTATGTTTTATTGAATAAATGAACTCATTATTTTAACACAATCAAATAAGTACAACTATGATCTTCCAAGTTTTAAAGTTGCTAAGGCACGAGTCCATCCTAAATGTAGCATGTATCAACAATCATTGCAAAGCAGTACCTGAAACATGTGTAAAAATAGGTACGTCAGCATAAAAATGCCTGTGAGATACATAGGTTTTGTGAATATAGGATTCAAGACTTATAAGTTAGAAAGAGTTGTTCAACAAAAGTAAGTCATGATCCTTGTAAAATGTTTTGTTTTATAAATCATTCGAAAAGTGATGATAAAGTAGATGATACGTAAAAGAGTAATGTAAGGTTAATTGAATAAGCAAGTAAAAATGAATTTGTATAAGATAAGTTGTTGTAAAACAATGTCTTATGAAAAGTATGTTATTTGTATAAAATGTTATATGACTTAAATTGAAATGATTCAAATAACGCTACGATATGTAATACCGTGTAAAAATAGGTACGTCAGCATAAAAATGACTGTGAGATACATAGGTTTTGTGAATATAGGATTCATGACTTATAGGTTAGAAAGAGTTGTTCAACAAAAGTCAGTCATGATCCTTGTAAAATGTTTTGTTTTATAAATCATTCGAAAAGTGATGATAAAGTAGATGATACATAAAAGAGTAATGTAAGGTTAATTGAATACCCAAGTAAAAATGAATTTGTATAAGATAAGTTGTTGTAAAACAATGTCTTATGAAAAGTATGTTATTTGTATAAAATGTTATATGACTTAAATTGAAATGATTCAAATAACGCTACGATATGTAATACCATACAACACTTATATATAGGAAGTACCAGCGGCGTATCCACCATGCTTGTATCATATTACACACGCCTCGTTACTTAAGTCACTTACTCAAACCAAACCACCAATATAGAATGTTCATGTTTAAACCAATAGTCCAATGTTATTGTATAACTCAAGTTAAATGTAAACCATGTAATGTGTAAACAAAAGTTATGTATGGTAAGTAAAATGAGATTTCTTAAACCACAAGTAAAAATGTACCAAACAAAGTGTTTGAATAAATCAAAAGTTATGCTTTGTAAGGTTATGTAAGGTTAAACGAATAACCTTATAGTAGCATATTAAAAGTATACTTTGGATTTGTAAATAACATATTAAAAATATGTTTTGGTTTGTTGATAAAATATATATGTTGGTTCTGTACAACACCACACATGAGAGTATATCAAACTATACTTTTGGGAGTATATCAAAATATACAATAAAAGTGTGATTTAAGAATTCATTCAGACCTAGTGCATCAAACTACACCTTTGAGACTATAGGAATACCACAAAGGCAATCCCTATTTGGATGGAGAAAGAAATTGGTTTCAGACATTCCATGACAACAGGAATGGGGTGTCTAATCCTATAGCACTATATCATACTACCAATCGGTCTGGTGAACATAAAATAAATACAATTCAACATTTTATTTTATGTTCTTTGAGAAATCAGTGCTTAAACCATAGGTACACATGCTTCACCCCAAAACAGTTTGGAAAACAGTAAAATAGGGGAACTATGTACTCACTTGAGATTGCTTAGTAGTCCTTGAGTAACAACCAAACAATGCCAGAGATCACGGATATCAAACGGCACCTAATATGGGTAACTATGTTAATAAACCGGACCTAAACCGGAGGATTTAGATAGAATGAGGGTTCGTAAACCAAACGAGTATGGAGACTCGTGTAGTATGGTTTAACAAAGCCTACATACTAAATGAAACCTAACCTAAGTGCTTACGACCCATTACGGCCAGGTAGCTTATGCTACTTTAACGCGTCGTTCGCGTGAAACGCGTTCGGACCGCCTAACTAGTCCTATGACAAGTAGAATATGCCTTAACATGTTTAATATTGTTGATAAATCAGTTTAGAGGTCATAGGTTATGTTACATAAGTTTAAAATGAATTTTGGCATCAAAGGGGTATTTTGGTAATTTACCTAAGGCATATAAACTACCTATCATACAACTACTTAAACGAAGCGACCATAAGGTATAACCTCGGAAGGTTATTCCCTATACACTATGGTCACCTAAGGTATTTGGTCGGATCCTAATGATCGACCAAATGGGTCGGGTTCGAAAGTATAAGCGATTGTTTAGATCGCTTACCTTACGACCCTATATAAGCACTAAACTAAAAGTGACGAGCTAAGCATGCTAAAACATGCTTAACTAAGTTTAGAAAACAGGTTTGGTATCAAAACAAACGGTTTTGATACCCAAGAGTAGTTTGGTTAAAAATATGCAAGAATGCGCATTTTGGCCGAAACTACGACTCGTCACTGAGCCTAGATAACGTGGTAATCAGTAGGTATAGTCACTAGGGACTATAACCATCGTGATTACGCTCACGTTATGAAGTTCAAACGAACTTCGCATTGACCATAAACTGGTCAATGCAGAAAGTCAAACAAAGTTTGACTTTCGGACTCGAAAAGCAATAAAAGAACGAAGGAACACTTACAAAGGGTCCCCGAAACCTAATCTTGATCCAAGTAGCTCAGGTATGAAACAATGGTTTCAACTTAGAGCATCTCAAATCAGATTCTTGTGAGGAATGAGTGAAGTTGAGGTGGGTATTTATAGTAAATGGGCAACCGTTAGGATCGTTTATCGAATAAGGTGCCTTGATCTCACCCGTACACTTGTCGGAATGTTATGGTAGCTCATTTTGCCCCCACCACCAGTTATTGACAAGTGGCATTGGCCTTTGGAGGGTTTAAAGGCTGGAAACAGGCTGTTAAAAACAAGTTTCTGCATCTGACCAATGCTTACGCACCATAAGGTTTTAAGTGTTGAGGTGCGCAAGCACCTGCAGACCAGAAACTTTGAAAAATGGCAGAACAGGCCCCTGAAGCTCCAAACTTGCTATTTGATGCACTTTTGACACGTTTAAGCCCCGTTAACCCCATTTCAAAGCTCTAAAATGAATTTAAAGTATAAGGAACTTAAAATTTCCTCAAAAATATCTCGGATGTTGGTTCGTTTGGCCGTACGATTGCGTTGTTCGGTTAATTACGATGGAATGCGCATAAGCGCGAAAAACGATCCAAATGGCGTGACGAATGAATTTTTCTTATGCTAAACACTAAAATAAAATATTTTAGTGCTTACATAAATTTTTGGATGTCCGGATGTATTCAGAACGTAAGTTATGCGCGAAAAATGCAAACTTATGCACTTTTTGACACTTTTAGTCCCTGAATGACCCAAAAGTTTATTTTAGCACACCGAACCCCTCAAAGCATATTTCTAAGCTATATAAAGGATATTTAAGGTGTGTTTAACTTATGTTCATGTTCCAGAATGTCTGTTACAGTTCAAATTGGCATACTTTCGTAGCTTGTCAAGTTTAGTCCCTGTAAGCGAATTAACTTGTTTTTGCCATACCAAAGCCTTTAAAACTTATTTCTAAGTTATGTAAAGGTTATTTAAGGTATGTTAAGCCTATTTCACTATTCCGTAGTGTTGTTGGATTAAACTGGTTATATTTACGCATCAGAGCGCGTATAACCCTCCAGAAAGCGATTTAAAGCTTAAAATCGAACAAGAGTTGATATGTGCAAACGATACACATATTTTTACAAATCCCAAGTATGAAATACAATATTTCATTGGTTTGGTATTTGTTTGATGGTTGAAGTGACACAGGTGTCACATAAATCCTGGTACATCTTATCACAGCCAGGATGGACAGAATATTTGGAGCTATGAGTTTCTTGAAGAATCACATCTCGAAGTCCTCCATAAATTAGAACCCATATTCGTCCATTCAATCTTAGGATTCCATCTTTGCCATATGATAACTGTTCAGCAGTTACACCCAGCTTTTCATTTGGGTAGTTAGCTTCTAATACAGCTTCCTTCTGAGCGGCTAATAACCTTTCATTCAAGATGTTCTTCAATTCAATGATCTTGGCATTGATTCTAATAGGCTTGACCCTTTCCTTTCTGCTCAAAGCATCAGCGACTACATTCGCTTTGCCTGGATGATAACGGATTTCACAATCATAATCGTTCAGTGTCTCCATCCATCGACGCTGTCTCATGTTAAGATATTTCTGGTTGAACAGATGTTGAAGGCTCTTGTGATCGGAGTAGATCACACACTTTGTTCCATATAAATAATTTCTCTAAAGCTTCAAAGCAAATACAACGGCACCCAACTCCAAATCGTGGGTGGTGTAATTCTTCTCGTGCACCTTTAATTGTCGGGAAGCATATGCAATAACCTTGCCATTCTGCATAAGCACACATCGCACACCTGTGTGCGATGCGTCACAATAAACCACAAATTCTTCAATACCTTCTGGCAATGTCAACACAGGTGCATTGCTTAACTTCCGTTTAAGAATATCAAAGGATTCTTACTGCTTGGGACCCCAGGCAAACTTGACATTCTTGCGAGTTAACGATGTTAGAGGTGCAGCAATTCTTGAAAACTTGCATTTTGAAAACTTGGCGTAGAGCTTCTCTTACTGTAGAAGTTTAAGGATACATCGAAGATGTCTTTCATGGTCGGCTTGATTCTTCGAGTAGATAAGAATGTCATCAATGAAGACAATGACAAACTTGTCCAAGTACGCCTTGCAAATGCAATTCATGAGGTCCATGAACGCTGTTGGTGCATTAGTGAGCCCGAAAGGCATCACCAGGAACTCATAATGTCCATAACGAGTTCTGAATGCAGTCTTATGCACATCTTCATCTCTTACCTTAGCTGATGGTAACCTGACCTTAAATCAATCTTGGAGAAGTAACTTGCTCCTTGAAGCTGATCGAATAGATCATCGATCCTAGGTAGCGGATATCTGTTCTTGATCGTTACCTTATTCGGCTCGCGATAATCAATGCATAAACGCATTGATCAATCTTTCTTCTTTACAAAGAGAATTGGTGCTCCCCAAGGGGACGAACTAGGTCGAATAAAACCCTTTGCCAACAAATCATCCAACTGAGTCCTTAACTTTTTCATCTCAGTTGGAGCCAAACGATAAGGTGCTCTTGCAATTGCTGCTACTCCAGGAATGATATCGATTCTGAACTCCACTTGTCTATCTGGGGGTAAACCAGGTAGTTCTTCAGGGAATACTTCCGGATACTTAGAAATAACAGGGATGTCTTCAATCTTGGGCTTTGGTTCATCAATGGTTACCTGTGCCATATAAATGACACAACCTTTCTTCATACACCTTAATGCCTTAAACAAGGACACTTGCTTAGGTAACTCGTACTGCGTATCTCCTTGTATTGTTAACGGCTCACCATAAGGAGTCTTGATAACCACTTGCTTCTTATCACAAATAATATGAGCTTGGTTATGAGATAACCAATCCATGCCTGTTACTATGTCGAATCCTGCTAATTTCAATGGAAGCAAAGAAAGTGGAAAAGAGTGGTTCCTAATGGATATAAAACATCCATCTAACACGGTTGAAGCAGTCTCTATCGATCCATCGGCTAATTCTACCTCATACTTTATGCTTAGAGTTTTAACAAGCAGATTTAATAACTTACAAAACTTATTATCCACAAAAGACTTGTCTGCACCCGAATCAAACAATACTTTAGCATAAACATCATTGATAAGAAAGGTACCTGTTATCACGTTGTCGTTTTGAATGGCCTCCTGAGCATTCATTTGAAAGAGCCGAGCATTGGTATTTTTACCCTCTTCGGGTTTCTTTGCATACTTTGGGCAATTAGACTTGATATGCCCCTTCTCGTTACAGTTGTAACAAGTCGCATCCTTTATCTTCTTGCAATCAAACGTTTTATGCTCACTTGATTTGCAGATCCCACAAGGTCTGGGATGCGATTGGGATTTTTATTCGAACCTGCACTTCCCTAGATGGCACTTCTTGCAGGTTTTACACTTGGGTTTTTCACCCGACTGCTGACTATCCTTTTTAAATCCGGAACCCTTCTTGTTCTCAGAGTTCCCCTTATGTTTCTTCTCAGAACGGCGTGAGTTCTCATCCTCACGTTTCCTTTTCCTATCATCGGAATTCCTAAGTGATCTCTGCCTGACCGCATCAAGAGTAAGAGATAATGACAGATCAGCCACTAACCTAAAGGTAGTAGGTCTTGATGCTTTCACCCTTGCCTTAATCTCCGGAGCTAAACCTCCAATAAATCGAGCTATACGTTTCGGTTCCGGTGTGACCAAGTATCGAACCAATCGTGACATAGTGTTGAAGCTCGTAAGATATGCCTGACAGTCTAAGTTCTTCATAACCAATGTTAAGAAATCAGTCTCAATCTTCTCAACTTCATGTTTCTCTTTGATAAGAGCAACAAAACTGATCCCAAGTCAGATTGTATAATGGGATCTTCCAGTAGCTTGGATTAGTGACCTCCACCAAGCTAGAGTTTCACCTTTGAACGATTGTGACACAAACTTCACAATATCCTTATCAGCACAACCACTGATATCAACCACGTTATCCATCTCGTCGAGCCAAGTCATACAATCAATGGATCCTTTCTCCCCTGTGAAATCCCTTGGCTTACAGGAGACAAAGTATTTATAAGAACAGGTTTTGACTCGAGGCTCCTGATTAAGCACAACCTGTCTAGACGGAACAATTCACTGATTTGATGAATGATGAGAATCGCTTTTGCGAGCTGTATGAGTCTTGGAGGGTGGTTTTGAATGTGGTACAGATTGAGTTCTGACGCGAGTACCACTTGATTCATTAAACTGTATGTTAAGAGTGCGAGTAACGACATTATCTATTAATGCCTGCAGTTCCGCACCGGCTACATTAACTCTGGTAGTCTCATTATTCTCCCTCGGGTGGCTGTTAACCTCATCTGATCCAGCCATGTAGCTTGATTGCTACATAAATATTGTCAAAGATTTATTCAGAAATCTATTATGGAATTGTCTTTTATGGCAATTCACTAACCGTGGTAACTATAAACCATATTGGTTAATTTAATTCATTTAAATTTTATTATATTTTATCCAGTTATAAACTATTAAGGATAATAGGCTGGCATACAAAAGGCCTAGTCAAAAGGACAATTTTAATTTATAAGCCACTATCTTATAAGATCGAGGCATTTAGATTTGAACGTTGTTCATTACCTTTCTTGACAGGGAGTCATAGACTACAACTGTCTTTTGTCTTATTTGACAATTATTATTTGGCCCGCTGGCACATCATCACTAATGGATGTTTAATTAATAAAGGAAAGGAATTGGAAGAATCCAATATAAGGATGACTTATGTGATTTTATCGAATCACATTTACCAGGAGTGTTAACATGTTTTCAATTGTTAACAAGGATTTGAATCTTAAAAAGGATCTACCATAATGGCCATGTCTTAGAATGACACATGGGCTAGGTTTTTACCTTTACGATTTCACTTAATAATCAATGGCAGATTAATTATAAAATGGAATGATATTTGATTTATTTCATATATTATATTTATACATATAATGACAAAATGAAATTTTGAATTAAAACATTCCACTAAATTAAGAAGGAGTACATAGGTGCCCTAAACGGGACTTTTACAAAAATAACTTGCCCACGCAGGGGCTAAAATGGAAATACAAGTCCTCGCAGGGACTAGGTACATAAATAAAAATGTCAACGCATGGACTTGATTAAAATAAATAAATTACAACATAAATAATAAGGAATCTTCAAAAATCCCTCTTCTTCTTCCCTTTGATCAGAATTGCCAAACCCTCTTAAGAAATCCCCGGTGGCTTCTACGCTCCTTTTGAACCTTTCGTTCCACCTGGCTCAACCTCTGAAGAATCTCATGCTGCTGCGGTGGTGGTTGGATCTGTGGCGGCTGCGGCGGCTGCTGCTGCGGAGTTTAAGGAGGTGGCGGGTATTGATACCCATAGGCTAGGTACCTAGACTAGTATGAAGCTGCGAAAGGTCCTTCAGGATGAAGAGCATTGTAGTTTGCCGCTACTAGATATGGGTCAACATCAGGGGCATTGTAGTAGTTGTATCCCGGGTAGGCTGGCTGCTAAAAAGGGTTGTATGCCGCTGCACCGGCGTAGGAAGGAATTGGGTTATCATAACCCACTGGTGGCGGTGGTGCGACTGGCTGAGAGTTGACCTCAGAGAAGGGGTTTGAAGGCCCACCCATCTGCGGGTCTTCATATAGTGGCGGGTAGTGGCTGCCACTGGAGTGTTGAGGGGTGCTGAAGTGAAAATCCCCTCTTCACACGGACATCCGTGCACCTGATCTTCTTCGCCTCGGCGGTTCGGGAGGCGGCTGCTGCTCTGGCAGCGGCGGTGGCGGTGGTGTGACCGCTTCAAAATGTGGGTACTCAGAGGGGACCTGCTGGTGTTGCTGAGGTGGGTTAAAAGGGGGTGTTAACTCCTAGTGATAAGTGGCCCATCTTTCTTGGAAACTGTCTGGGCCTCGGTATGGTGAACAATGAAAAGATGACTCGTCTGAAATCTCGATGGGATGCGTCGGCGTCCCAGTTGGCATCTCGGCGGGTTCTGGATCTGGATCTGGATCCTCATCCATATCCATATCCTAGGCTTCAGGAAAGTGGTCTTCTGGTCCCAATGGGTTATGGCCCATTGGTTCTTCACTCACATTTTTCGGATTGAACCGGCTCTGAAAAAAGGGGGTCGGGTCCTGAAAAGCCCGATGTGAACTCGGCTGCTGCAATGGAAGGTAGGAGTGGTGAGAGTTGTTGGGTTCATTTTCTGATTGTGGCCCAAAGGAATGGTGGTAAGAAGGTGATGAAGTGAGCGAGACTGAACGCCTCGCCGGCTCCAAGTAAGTCCTCCAATCCTCGTGGGGACTTGACCTCATGGTTGCTGAAGGAGTTCGCCGGTGGGAAGGCCCGACCTCATGATCACTAGGAGCAGTGAACGGCGCCTTGCCTCGTCCTCCTCTTCTGAAACGTGGCGTCATTTTCTTATGTTCCTATCAAAACAAACAAAAGAACAAAAAAAGAAAGCAATAAGATTAGGATTAGTCCTATGTCGTTAGCCTAGACTCGGAGGTCAAGGAATGTGCAAACTGTGTCATTGAGATTAAACACAAAAGCTTAGAGTTTAATTCACTCAATGTTGGCTCTGATACCAACCTGTCACACCCCGATATTTCCACGTATTACCGGTGGGCCCGGTGGGGAGTATCGTGACGTAGTTGATAACATCATGGTCAATAATCACAGTTTAAATGCACAGCGGAAGTCTAAAAGTAATAATTATACAAACCGATTCGAAAGTAACATAAAATATTAAAAACGGGTTGTAAGATAGATCCACAGGCGGATCAAAAGATAAAAAGAAATATTGTTCAACAGATTTATGCATCAAAAGCTTGCAAGACTCTTTATTTGATACTAGGAGTAGCCAGCCCATTTCGCTTAGTACCTGCACTCAACTTTTTGGAAAATACATCAGTTTACACTGGTAAATACAATTAAGCGACATTTTTGAAAATATTTAAGAAAATTGATTTAAATGCATAAGGCACAAATATTCTTTTATAACTTGGGATAATTATTTAAAAATAATCTTGTAAAAGATTTATATGTTTATTATACGTTCAGGATCCGGGATAGAAGCCGGAACAAGATTAATAGACACACCACATAATATAAACCCATGGTGAGTTATTCTCAACAAGCGGGTATATCTTTTTACATACGCACCGGCAGGTGTATGCCTACACCCCGTGCTTAAGTCGTGGCCATTTCATTAAATGAGCCGAGGATATCCAGGACATGGTCATTAACCCCCCCCCCAAAGGCTTAAAACAAACAAACAGATTAAACGGGTTATCTCAATGATTTAACCATTATTAGATTAAAGATTCAATACCCGACCAAGCGGTATTATTAAATACCGTACCCCAAGCCCGTATAAGGGAAAACAAGTTAAAAGTATTTACCTGAGCAAAATATAATTTAATCTCAGCCGTACAACAATCAGCAAGTGCAAATATCTTTTACTGGGCTCCTAAATCTGGAACGAAGGTTTTAATAACCTATTAGATTCCTAACGGGTCTTACTTAAGTTTAAACATAGACCGGTTAGTTTTAAAGAAAGGTATACGGTTCAAAATGCAAGATTAAGCGAATACCGGATTAGAATGTGATTTAGACCCGACAAGTATGAAGACTTGTATAATATGGGTAAACTAAACTCATTCTGGATTTAGAAGTGAAAATGATAAGGTTTGACCCGTTTCGGTTAATTTATGCAAACTAGTTACATAAACCGTACCGAACGCGAAAAATGCATAACGGGTAACCAAATGAGTTATGAACAGGTTTCACAAGTTAATATGCCTTAAATATGTTGTGATATCAGTAGGATACCTTCCATTATGCCCAAAACGAATTTAAAATCAATTTAAGCCCCGTAGGGGTATTTTGGTCATTTTAAAGATTATAAAAGATGCTAAATAGTAATATGAGGTTTTGGTTTAAAATGATCAGTAAAATATTTATTTTAGTGAGTTATATCAGTAGGATATTGCATATATGTGAAATTTATCTTTTATGTCCAAACTATGCACCGTAGGGGCATTTTGGTCTTTTCACAAAGCTTTAAGGGTCAAATTTGGAAATCTGAGTTCAAAACTTATATTTACTATTAAAGTATACAAATTGATTCATAACATTAGTAGGTAAGAAGCCTTAGGTGCCTAATATGGTTTTAAACCATACTATGCGCCTAAATCGCATAGAAGTCGGTATTTTACGATATTCGGGTTGATTAAAGAAATCTGAGATTTTAACCAGTCTTTACAGTTTAAAATAACTTATTTATTATATAAAATCAGTAGAAAAAGGTTCGATATGTGAAGGATGTGTAAAACTCTTTTTATTAGCGAAAAGGGCATTATCATCAATTACCGAGCCTATGCAAGAAATCTAGGTTATGATCAGATTAAAATTAAATAAAAATTTCCAAAAATCCCTAGATATTACATTACATCATTGGGTAAAAGGTTTGGTGTCAAAATTTGGGTTTAAATAGGATTTATGTTGAAAATGTCGTTTAATTAAAAACGCTTTCATTTACGATATTGTGCATAACTCTCATTTTAGACCATGACCTGATGTCAAATTTTGAGGACATGTTTATAAATTAGTAATAAAGATTTTTGTCCTCTCAGATTTTCAAAAATCTCGTTCTTATATAAAAAGGGCACAATGGTCAACATTTAAGCATTTAACGGAAACATGCAACGAACTAGGATTTCTATGGAACCAAGTTGTATAACCTTAGAGGGTTATACTAACCTATAATATGGTCCTAAAGGAACCCTAAGGCATTTCTAAGATTGTTGGTGCACAAATTTCTGTTAACTTCATCTTGATCGAGTCTTGTGTCTAGATAGGATAAAACCAGCGCTCAGTATACGAAAAATCACGTTTTGTATGTTGGATGATCATTTCGCACGAAATGAGAAAGGCATTTCGTACGAAATGGATAAGTGTCCATTTCGCATGAAATGAACAATACCATTTCGTACGAAATGGTCCCTCTATAAATACTGAGCTGGTCTTGTCATTTGGAACGATCCAGATTTCAGAGCCGAGGTGCTGCCGAACTGTTAAGTGATCTGTATTGCTTTGAAATCAATAAACAAGTGATCTTAAACATGAATCAAGCTGTAATCAAGTTCGTATCATTGATTCTGCCTTTGATATGGATTAAAAATCTTCTGATCGACTCATTCAGGTCGCACAACGATCCTGCAAGTGGTATCAGAGTTCATATAGATTCAGCTTGTTTTCACCAGATTTTCTAACTTCTACTCATTCTTTTCAAAATTAATCGAGATTTCACGATTAAAATGAGCTAAATTTCACATATATCTCGTAAAACACAGTTTTAACGAATCCTTGAAAGAATAGGACCTAAAATTGACCTAAAACCAGATCAATTTGATAAAATTGTGGCCGATATGATGATGTCAGCATCATTTCGTATGAATTGAGAAGTTCATTTTGCACGAAATCGACTTTGAGAACATCATTTCACACGAAATCAACCTGGTGAAGATCATTTCGCACGGAATCGACATTGAAAATCTCATTCCGCACGAAATCAACCTTGTAGACTTCATTTCGTACGAAATAAACATCCATTTCGTACCAAAGTTGCCATTTTGCACCAAAACTGCCATTTCGTGTGAAAGATACATCTATTTCGCGTGAAAGTCCATTCCGCTTGAAAGTGTTATCATTTCGTTTCAAAGTGGTTATTTCTCTTGAACTTCATTTCGCGTGAAGTTCATTCCGTTTGAGGACCCATTTCGCTTGAGACTCATTTCGCTTGAAGATTAATCCATTTCGTTTGGATCCATTTCGTTTGAAATTGTTTCTTAAATCACAAATTTTTTTCTAAGTGTTTGTTGATTGTTTCAGGTACGTCAAGATGGAGGACGATTTTCTCAATCCTTTCAGTAACGTGTTTGCTTACACTAGCAGTTCAGGAGATGGCACAACCAGCAACACAAATGAAAATGCACCAGACGCTAGTCCGAAGAAAACCATTGCTGATTGTTTGAGTGTTGATAATGCCTACGGCACCTACAACAAACCACCCAAGCTAATGGCCATAGAGGATTACAACAGATGGGCTAGCAGATTTGAGGAATGGCTACAGGCATTTGCATATCAAAGTTGGAAGAGTTTGAAAATTGGTTTTAACATCGGAAGAACTGACTACGAGAACTTAACGGATACTCCACAAGAGAATTTCATTGCGGAACAGAAATGCATCGCTTTACTTCATCAATCAGTGAGAGATGATATTATATCATTGATTGAATACAAAGATTCCAGAGATCTTTGGGAGAAATTAAAGATGAAATGTGTGGGTGGTGCTGAAATTGTTAAAAACAAGAAAAAGCTGTTGAGAAAAGAATTCGATCTGTTTGGTGTTTGAAAAATGAGAGCGTGTCAAAGATGATAGAAAGATTTGGTCACTTAAAGCTGGAACTTGCAAGATATGATATTGTGTATTCTCAGGAAGAATTGGTTGATAAGCTGTTTGACTCACTGCCTGATGAGAAAGACTGGCAGTACTTTGCTTTAATGATAAAGAACATAGTGAAGTCGACTGATCTAACAGTTGATTTACTAATCGAAAGGTTGGAGAGTCATGAATTGGAGATCAGGAAAACGAACAAAGTCAACAATTCCTCGTATCAGCAAAATGTTGACTTATATTATCGAGGAAGTATGATTCCTAAAAATGTGTCCCCGAAGACTGCCTTCTCAGCAGAAAATTCAAACATGTCAAATCAAGAAAGTCCAAGTAGTGGTTATCATGGAGGATCATCGTCAACTGCTCCAAGACAACAACAACAGTCAATTCCGAAAAACATGTTCCAGCGCAATATTGCTGTAGACCTCAAAAATGCACAAAACTTCAGTGAAGAATCCGCCAAGCAACAAATGGTGTTTTTGGTATCTGTCTTGGAATCATATGAAAGCCTTGTTGCTGGAAAGATCGGAAACACAAATCTCACCAAGGAAGATTATGATCAAATCGACCCTGAAGAGATAGAGTTGATAGATATAAGATGGTGTATGGCGAGTGCGGTCAGAAGGGCTCAAAGATTCATGGAGATAACAGGCAGACATTCCATTGGAGGACCTTCAACGAAGCTAGGCTTTGATAAATCGAAGGTTACATGTTTCAAGTGCAAGCAAAAAGGGGACTTTAAACGAGAATGTCGAAATGCAGCCGCTGATGAAACAGCCAACCCTTTCCGTGAAGATTATTACAAAAGAGCCATATATCATCAAAACAAAGCAGAATCTCCCAGAATGAAGCAGATAGAAGATGCTCCCAAAGAAAAGTCGAGAGCATTAGCTGTTATCCATGACGATGAGGGATATGATTGGAGTTACGTATTGCCGGAAGAAGATGCAGTGGGATATGCCTCATGGAAAAAACCGTTCCTTTCAAAGATACACGATCAGAGGAAGTAAAATATGTAAACAGGAAGATGTTACCTCTAACAATGAAAGACAGACATTTTCGTGCATGGAAAGAAGCAAAAAGCGCGAAGAGATGGGACGCTGACAGAGAATGCTATTTGGATCCTAAGGGAAATATACTTGTGGAACCATCAACACTTCTAGTCGAGACTCTGATCAAACAAATAGCAGAAGAGGAAGAAACAAATCAAAGATTGTGGAGGGGAAGTGATGAAGAAGAAAAAGAAAAGGAGCTACAGTCGAAAAAGGTCGATGATGGGATAATTGACACGACGAAAGAATTTCAGAAGAAAATCTGAAGAAAATGGCTGATAAAGTTCTTGCAGCGAAAGAGTTAGAGGTAGATACTAAGTCCAGAACTGAGTCAAAGAGCAAGGTCAGTTCTAATGATTCAGCAAATGAGTCAGGTAAGACTGATAAAGCCAAAAGTGAAAGCCACTGCAAAAATTGCATGAAAGACTGCAAGGTTTGTAGTACCCATGCTTACCTCAGTGGTAAAAAGACTAAAGAACTGACAGAAAGAGTCAGAGAAGTTGAAAATTAGATCTTAAGTCGTGACAAACTGGTAAAAGCTTCAAATGATCGAATAAAAGAATTAACTGATAAACTTGAAAATGATAAAATTGACGTAGAACAACTCAAGAAAGAAAATGAAAAATTAATTCATGAAAATCGTCAACTTTTGGAAAATTATGAGAAGCTTAAAAGAACGACAAAAGATTCTGATGAAAGAAATGATAAAACAATCAAAGAAAATCTCCAACTGACAGGAGTACTTCAGTCGAAAGAGAGGCAAATCAACCAACAGTTGGATGAGATTGCTAATCTGAAGCTTCAGTTTCAGGAAGCTAAGATTGAAAATGAACGCATCAATCTGAAACTCAACAGTTACAACTCCGCAAGTTTTGTTCTTCAACATATCGTTCCTAAACCAATTGGGAAGAACAAAGCTGGCGAAGATGTTTATTCGGACGGAACTGGGGTTGGGTATCATCAGGTTCCACCGCCAGTTTTGAATAAATTTTCAAAGAAAAAGTCTGGTTTGGTTAACGATAATGAAACAAATGAGGTTAAACTTCCAGAATCAATCGACGTCACATTCACTTCATCATCCGATGAAGACAGTGTTCAGTCTGAAGTTGTTAAAAGCATGGTTGAAAGTGTTTTGAAATCTGAAAGTGACTCAACTGAGGATGAAGAATGTTTCTTGGATAAATATATTCCGAAATCAACATCCAAAAATAACTTAAGTGAAGAACCTAATCTTGTGATGTACAAGATGTTGGGATCGGATAAGTTGTATTCGGATCTTGAATTTCCATTGGAAAATGTGAATGTCGACTAATTGAAAAATGTTTTTAAACTAGTTGAGATTGATATCTGTGAAATCGAAGGTTTGAAATGTTCCAAAATGCAATTAAACTTTGAGAAAGATAAAGCTTACTATAAAAAAACCTGTTGTACCGCCGTGTTTTTCTAACAACACTCAAAACAAATGGTCGGGTGGTTATAAGGGTGGTAAGAATTATCAAAGAAGGAACTTTCAAAACAAGAAGTTTGTTGAGAAAAAGGTGTTTGTAAAAAGCTCGAGTTCTCATTCCGAGCAAGAATCTGAGATTTTTTCCAAATCAAATGAAGAGTTTTTTGAAAAGAAGGACTCACAGCCTCAGACCGAAGGCACAAGTCGGGGAGTTGATACTCGTACATGCTTCAAGTGCAACTAAGTTGGACACATTGCATGAAAGTGCACCAACTTAAAGCCTAAGTCTGAAGTTGTTGAGATTCAGAAAAGGAAAGTTGATGCAAAAGGAAAAGCTCCAATGATTGTTGAGAAGAAAGTTTTGAAAAATGAAAACACCAAATTCAAAACTGAATCTATAAAGAATGTGGTAACTAAAACTGACAAATTCTACAAGCGGGTTGCATCATCTCAACAAGCATGGAAACCAAAATCAGTTGAAAAGAAATCAAGTTCTCCAAAACCAAAGGTTTCTGTGACGGAAAAACAATCATCCTCTACCACTCCGGTAAAGATGAATGTTCCTTTGGATTACTGTGAGAAACTTGAGAAACAAAAGTCTACTGCTTCTGAGAATAAGTATGTACCAAAGAAAGACCAAGCATCTGGTCAACCTCCTAAAAATGTTTTCTTTTTATACAAAGAGGTTGAGATTGAATCTGAAGAGAGCTTAAAGATGAATGACAAGAATTTTCAGCCACTTTACACTGAAAAAACTCACCTCAATGTCAAGCTACCTGAGTCAAAAGAGGCTTGGGTGGCATCAAAATCTAACTAGGTGTTTGTGATATGTGCAGGAGCTTCCAAGATCCGTTTCACGTTGGATTATGGATAATGGAGCTTCTCGGCACATGACGGGGAAGAAAACCCTACTGTACGATGTTAGAGGGTTTAATGGAGGATATGTGGGATTTGCAGGCAATCAAGGTGGTCGAATAGTTGGTGAAGGAACTCTATCTAATGGTATTGTCACGTTTGAAAGAGTAAACTACATCGCCGAGCTTGAAAACAATCTTCTAAGCATTTCTCATATCTGTGATCGTATGTATACAACGCACTTTATGGATAAGGAATGTTTGATTTTGAAACCAGGGTTTATTGTTCCCAAAGAATGGGTTATCATGAGAGCACCTAGAGTCAATGATCTATATATGTTGGACATGAGCGTAGCCACTACTACCACGGGTCAGGTTCACTGTTTTATGTCAAGAGCAACGGAAAAAGAATCGTAATTGTGGCATCGAAAGATGGGCCATATTCACCTGCGAAAAATGAATCACCTGGTGCATAACGATTTAGTAACTGGTATTCATGTGAAAGGTTTTCATCTTGAGGGGGGAGTGCATTAGTTGTGTTAAAGGCAAACAGAGAAAGAAATCTCACACTGGGAAGAAGGAAAACTCGATCTCGAGGCCGTTAGAGAGACTTCATATGGATCTTTTTGGTCCGGTGAATGTCAAAAGCATAACTGGTGATCTCTACTGTCTAGTAGTAACAGACGACTACTCGAGATTTTCGTGGGTATCATTTCTGAAGACAAAGGATGAGACATTCGAAAGTTTGATGACGTTGTTCAGAAAAATTGAAAATTGTACCAAACCCGAATCAGAAGAATCAGGAGTGACAACGGTACTGAGTTTAAGAAAAACAAAATGGAAGAATATTGTGATGAGAGAGATATATTGCAAGAATTTAATGCTTCTTATACTCCGCAACAAAATGGAGTAGCTGAAAGAAAGAACATGACGCTAATTGAAATGGCCAGGACGATGCTTGCTGATTCGAAATTACCTGTAAACTTTTGGGCAGAAGCAGTGTCAGCCGCTTGCTATACACTCAACCGGGTTCTTACAGTGAAGAAATTCAACAAGACATGTTTCGAGCTGATCAACAACCGCAAACCTAATCTGAAGTATCTGGAACCGTTTGGGTCTCCCTGTACAGTTCTAGAACTTTATGGCAAATTTGGTCCAAAGAGCATCGAAGGAATTTTCGTGGGTTATGCAAGTCCATTGAAACGAGTCTTTGTTCCAAGCTTGAAGCGGATCATCGAAGCACATAATGTTGTGTGTCAAATTTATGCAATGCCACCTCAGAATCCTGGTGACTCATGGCGTTTCAATTACGATACTCTATGGGATTCATTCGACATAGAAGAAGAACCAGATTTCTTTGACGAGCTGGATATTCTGAGAGAATATGAAGCATCACAAGAAAGATTCCAAGCTGAGTCATCTAGACGTCAATATCAAGCTTCCAACGATGATGAAGCCGGTCCAAGTAATGCTGGAGAACATGATGATATTCAGCAAACTCTTGACAATCAGACGGCAGTCAACGATAATCTAGAATCTGTTGATACCCCTATATTCGATCGTGGTGATTTAGATTCTGAGGGGGAGCAGATCCAGATTTCAAGTCAAACAATTCCAGTCAGTGAACAAGGTACAAATCAGAATGTCACAAATTTGGAAGGCGAGGTAGATGTTCCAGGCGAGGTGATGCCGAGAAGACTTTCGTACCATCCAGAAGAGCTGATTATTGGAGAATTACAATCAGGCGTCCGCACAAGATGACAAATTAACCAAGGCCTTACTTGTTTTTATTCTACAGTTGCTCCTTCACAAACAGAGTTTTCACTTAGTTGTTTTATTTCACAGATTGAGTCGAGAACACATAAGGAAGCTCTAACTGAAGATTCTTGGGTCAACGCGATATAAGAGGAGCTGAGTCAGTTTGAGAAGTTGGGAGTGTGGAAATTGGTAGACTTGCCTGATGGTCACAGGAAGATAAACACCAAGTGGGTGTTTAAATGCAAGAGGGATGATCAAGGGGTTATTATTCGTAACAAAGCTCGACACGTAGTCTAGGGCTTTAGTCAGCAGGAGGGTATAGATTACACTGAAGTGTATGCTCCGGTTGCTAGACTTGAAGCGATCATAATCTTCCTAGCATTTGCATCTTGGAAAGGTTTTAAAGTTTATCAGCTAGATGTTAAATCGGCTTTTCTCTACGGGAAGGTAAAAGAGGAGGTATATGTCGGACAGCCACCGGGCTTCACCGATCCAATCCACAAAGACAAGGTTTATTGTCTCAACATCTGCTTGCCAACAGCTTCATCCGTGGAAAAGTGGATGCCACTCTCTTCACCAAAGAAGTCGACGGACATCTTCTGATAGTTCAAATATACGTGGACGACATCATATTTGGGTCAACAAATGAAGATCAGTGTAAAGATTTTGAAAGAGTTATGAAGCAAAAATTTGAAATGTCATCTATGGGTGAGATGAAATTCTTCTTGGGGCTTCAGGTTGATCAATTGCCCAAGGGAATTTTCAAACATCAGATGAAGTATGTTCATGATATCTTAGAGAAATTTGGGATGTCCAGGACTACTCCAGCTTCCACCCTGTTAGCGACGAACCATGGGATAAACCCTAATCTCACCGGAGAGAAGGTAGATGAAACGTTATATCATTCCATGATCGGATCGTTGATGTACTTGACAGCTTCAAGACCCGATATCATGTATCTAACCTGCCTCGTAGCGCTGTTTCAGTCAAGCCCCATAGCTTCGCATATGGTGATTGTGAAACGGATATTGCGCTACCTGAAAGGAACTCCATCACTGGGGTTGTGGTATCCAAGGGAAGGCGATTTCACGCTCGAAGGGTATTCTGATTCTGATTTCGGATGCTGCAAAGTTAATGCTAAGTCAACAACAGCGGGGTGCCGGTTTTTCGGATCACGATTGGTCACCTGGCAATGCAAGAAGCAGACCTCTGTCGCTTTATCCACATGTGAAGCCGAGTATGTATCTGCTAGCAGCTGCTGCTCACAGATCTTGTGGATCCAACAACAAATGCGAGACTACGGTTTGCAATTTCTTAACTCCCCTATCTTTGTTGATAATGAGGCCGCTATAAACATAACAAAAAACCCTGTTCATCACGCTAAAATGAAACACATTGAAATTCGTCATCACTTCATTCGAGATTGTTTCGAGAAGAAGTTGATACGAATTGAGAAAATCCACACTGACGAACAAAAAGCTGATTTACATACCAAAGCGTTCGATAAAACTCGGTTTCAATATATTTTAAAACTGAACGGTATGAAGCTTTTATCGGTGTTGGAGGAGATTCTTGGCGTAGATGAAGGTACCACTGTAGATGATGTTGAAAAGCAATCTGCAATGGTTTGTCGATTTTTTACTTGTTTTGGTACTTAGGGGGAGGTAGGGTATATTTTCAGAAAATACAAAAATAGTAAAAATTAAAAAAAAAATCCAAAAACATGAGATATTTTCAAAATACAAAAACAATAGAAAACCGAAAAAGAGCTTGTGTAAAAAGGGAAAATGATAGTACATCAGCTTGACAGTTGCAGTATGCTAAAGAAATGTAAAGTTTAAATGTGTTAAGCAGTCTCGCTGATGATATGCCGATAGGTTTTTACACATTCAGTAAGTTTGTTCGGGATATAAACCTAAATCACAACTTGCTTTTACATGGGGAACATCTCTCGGATATATAGGTAACCCCTGAAATCCTGTTTGAAAGGCTCTATTTCTGACATACTAGGTCTTTGTACGTGGTAATATCTGGGGTATTATACCTGGACTTCTGATTTTGCGGGAGCAATAGCCTGGTCCTCGTATAATACTTTGCACAACTTTAATCTTAAAGCCCGCCCTCAGCATAAAAAATGATGAAACATTGAAAAATGCTAATCATGTGTTGTTGTAAAAGAAGATCCCCAAAGGGCACCCACCTAAAGTTGAGCCATCATCTCTCTGATTTTGCGGAAGCAATAACCTGAGCTCTCATGGCCTCAACACTTAACCCCTTACAGATATTACTAGTGTGCACTCACCTGTAAGACTAAATATAGTGGTCTGTATACGGGAGAATATTCTGAGGTGGTACACGCGTATAAGCTAAGTCTCTAAAACACTAAATTCGTATCCTGAATAGATTGAAATTTGTGTGAGAAATTAAGTGGATCAGTATATCGGTAATCTAAGTGAATTGTTTAATTCTGAGTATGAAATCAAAGCTTAACGGTACTTGTGACTTGTCGACAGCTGATATGATTCCCTAACTCGCTCACCAAAAATATGTTTGTAAATAGTTTACATTCAGTGCATTTCATTTTTGTTTAGCATTCTAGTATAGAAACTTTATTCAAAATCCAAAAAGATTTTACATTTCTGCTTTATTTTTCCGATAAACCAAAGTGGAAAGCTGATCTTTAGACTCGCAGTTTGAAGAAGATGCAGGAAGTTTCTGAGCTGGACAGAAGAGTTGGGAGCTTATTAAGTTAAACTTGTGAAAAATGATAAGTCAAAACAAGTTCATCAAGTTGAAACTTGTAATTTTCAAAATACTTTGAAAAATGTTGATCAAAAGTCAGTTTTGTTTTGTCTCGAGTCAACCAAGGTCATTAAGTTGGACTTGGTAGGAAAATTAAGTGCCTAGGGTCATTAACTTGGATCTAGATACTTAAGTGGATTATTAATAAAAAAAGCTGATAAAAACAACAAATGAAGTAAAAAAAGGAGAATAGATTATAATGTCAAATTTCTGAGAAGCAGGGAATAGGTTTGATCCTGTAAAAGCAGCAAAGCGAGATCCCCGTGGCTAACTCTGAACAAAGCTTGAACCAGAATTCTATCCCAGCTTATTGAAAGGGGGAGTCTAAAAGATGTAAGAGTCAGATGCAGATTCTCGATCAACATTCAAGGGGGAGTTTGAAGGTTGTTAAAGACAAGCTCGAGTGCTAGCTGCTGATGCTGATAGAGATTGGAGGATGCTTATGATGTCAAAAATTTTGAAAAAAAGAAAAGACTGATCAAGACTGAAGACTCGATGCTGAAGACTTCGTCAACATCCAAGGGGGAGTCTGTTGGTGCACAAATGTCTGTTAACTTCATCTTGTACACTTCGTCAACATTCAGGTCGCACAACGATCCTACAAAGATAAGCTAAATCTAGTCAGAACTTAAAGTCAAAGCAAAAGTCTACTTTTGCGACTTTCGGTTGCGAACCGAGCCTAAACTCAGAATTGTCGGGTTGAACATGCCTAAACATGTTCTTATATTATTTACCAAGTTATTTTAGTGTTTAAACATGTTCCATAACTTCTACATTATCAGTTATGGATTTATTTGCAAAAATGGATTCTGTTGACTTTTTAATAACAAGTTTGACCCGACAATTGACCAAGTTAGAGTGATAATCAGTGGGTGCCCTTTTAAGGGTTTATTACCCACATAATTACCAACTCATAGCCACTTTCAATTCGAATAATGGCTGGACCATTAGTGATTAATCACTAAGTCAAAGCTTAATTACGATGGCTTTGACTTTTGGTCATTAAACTAATAAAGCCTGAACTTAAGAGGCTAAGAACACTTACTATGGTCCTTAGCACGAAAATAGAACTGTGGAAAGCTTGTTTGAACTCCAGGAAGCTCCAGAGAAAGAGTTGTGAAGAAAATTTCAAGTGTGAGCTCAAATAAAGCAAAAACAAGTCCCTTATATAGTGTTTTGGAATGTCTAGAATTAATGCAAGTGTCCCTAGGATGATACAAGATGTTCCTAGGTGTCCCTATGTTGCTAAAACCAGTTTCAAAGTCCCTGGTATCGAAAAGCTAGGTTACAAAGGCGGTGGAATGGCTGTAACCTGCAACTGTCCATTTTACTGCCAAGTTACAGGTCTTACGGACCGTAAGCCTAAGCCCTTACGGTCCGTATTCGTAATTCAAAAATGTATCACCCTGTTGAGCCTTCTTACGGACCGTAAGACTAAAGCTTTGCGGTCCGTAAGCCTTCCATCAGAGACAAAATTTTGAGAACTTTTACATTTGACCATGCAATCTTTCATAATTCGAATCTCTGGTCATTATCAGCATGAGGGGACCATTTGATCAGTTCTGAAAAGTACTTGGGAGCAATGCCATGCAAAACATAGTCTTGGAATCTTGTGAAAAGATCATGTGAAGGAGAATTGTCGTAAATGCACATAGGATCCCATTTATTTGAATGTGGAATTTATCATCACAAAAGTTTAACCGGATACTTATGAAATTCTTATTAGATTTTCATGAGAATGTATTTATATTTTACAAAGGTTTGAAAATGTTAAAAGGTCACTCAGAGGTAATAATTAACATGTTGATACTTTTTAATCCTACCATATATCTTTAACATAATCCGGGTTTATAACATGTTTAAAATTCATGACACGTGTCTTTATTATATTGGACATGATTTTTACGAGGTGTTATAATAACCCTTTGAATTATCAGGATACCCGATAAAGAAACAGGTAACTGTTTTAGGGTCAAGTTTCCTTAGGAAAGGATTGTAAAGTTTTTCTTCAGCAATATAGCCCCATACTTTCATATATTTAAGGCTCGGTTTTCTTCCTGTCCAAAGTTCATAAGGAGTTTTAGGGAGAGACTTAGAAGGAACTCTATTGAGTATATGAACAGCTGCTTTTAACGCTTCAGTCCAGAGGAATAATGGTAAATTAGTGTTGACCAACATACTGCGCACCATGTTCATAAGGGTACAGTTTCTTCTTTCAGGGACACCATTCTGCTGAGGTGTACCAGGCATGGTGTATTGGTTCACAATCCCCTGGCCCTTACAAAACTCATAAAATGGACCAGGAGCCTGACCCACATCAGTATGTCTTCCATAATATTCACCGCCTCTATCTGATCTTACAACTTTAATCTGACGATCTAATTTGTTGGTGCATACATCTGTCATCTTCGTCTTATATCGAGTCTTGGATTTGTTGCGGATCTGAATGAGCATGAAGTCATCATCAAGAATGATGACATCATATATGTGACATAAATGATGACATCACAACATGACATGCATGAAATAGAATATATATTCGAATCAGATTTCTAATTTCGCATGTAATAGTGTTGTATAATTCCGTACGGAATTACTAGATGTAATTCCGCATGAACCGTCAAGTGTGTCTTTCATGCGGAATTAGAAGGTTATAAATAGGTGGTTCATGATTGTCATTTGGAACAGAATTACATAGTGATACCGAGGTGCTGCCGGTTTGCCTACTGATTGTAAACAGTGTTATATCAATATACAAGGCTTTTAAAGTGTGAATCAAGCTGTTTCTATGTCTATACGTCTGTTTCCGCCTTTTGTATAGATACAAACTCTTCTGAACGACTCGTTTGGGTCACGAATCGATCCTTCAAGTGGTATCAGAGCTCAGGACGAGGAGTTCATACCAAAGCAGCCTGATTTCGTCTCCATTTCTGTCTTCTACAACTTCATTTCTCATTTAAACTAGTTGTGATGGTTAGAATGGCCTGATTTTAACACATCATAGGCAAAATAGTGTTTTAACCAATCCTTGAGAGTTTTGGACCTTAAATCAGCCTAAAACTTGACAAAATACATAATTCCGCATGAAAATGTATTCGAAATGGTGACATCAGCATACTAATTCCGCACGAAATTACGGTGTTTTGCTAATTCCGCTTAAAAATTTTAATTCCGTTTGAATGTCCTTAATCTCATGCGGAATTATAGTGTAATACCGTGTGAATTTTGTTATTCCGCATGAAGTTGTTATCTCTTTTGAAATTAAGTTTGGTATTAAACTTTGTCGGATATCAACTCATACTGTGCATGTGATCTGTAGTATGTCAGCACCATTTACCGATACATGTGATCATATTAATGAATATGTCGGACTAGTGTTGTGATTTCAGTTTGTCGGCCAAGTTCAAAAGGTCCAATCAGAAGTAGATAAATACCAATCTTGCGGCCCAATGAGATTTAGTCAAATATTCAAACTTTGATAGTCCAATAAAAATTAGTTTGATTACATGTGAAAATTTAAGGTGTCGGTCACATTTTAAAATTGTTGCGGCCCAACCAAATTTCATATCGACCCATGTGAAGAACAATGTTTTAAAACAATTGGCCCATGTGATTAAAATTGCTATTCATATTTTACGGCCCATTTAAAAGTTGGAATAAAGAGTTGAGCCCATTCATTTAGTGATCTTTACTTTAACAACATTGAAAAGAGTCCGCAAGTCTTCGACACGAGTCCTAGATTGATTCAACTGTCACTCACTGTTGGGATTGAACCCTATCAGAGGAACATATAATTAAAGCCAAAACTGGATCAGAGTAGTGGATCCAGAATAAGCAGACGATTACAGTTAGTTCATGCAAATCTCTCCCCTTGAAAGTGGTTTTATATCTGCTGACCTCCTATTTGCTGATCTTACTAAGTGCTGTCCTACAACTGCTGCTTTGCATCTACTGACAAATGTCAAAGACTGATGGAAGACCAAAGCTCTGCTGACTCAATCTACTGCCTTGAGTCAAGTACTGCTGATCCGGACAGGCACTGCTGGGTTCACAGCAGTGGAAGGATGCAACAGCTGTTTAAGTGTCTTTTATGTAAAGAAATGTAATAGCAGTAGTTAGTATATCAGAGTTTGTATAGATCAGAGGTTAGAGTTTGTTAGGAGGTTAGATGTCACTTTCATGGTGACGTCAGCTAAGATGCTCAGTGGTTTGCAAGTGCCTATAAATAGTTCAGTACTTTGTACTGTTCTATTAGCTCTTTTACAACATTGTCTTCTTTGCACGAACAAACTACTGAGCTCTGGCTGAGGGGGAGTTTGCATTCATTCATCAATCATTGTAATCGTTGTTGAAACAAATTCAATCTTTCGATTCATTGTGTAAAGATGTTTGATTAAAGTATTACTCTCGTTTGATTGTATGCAAAGTTTGTTTTCATCTTAATTCCGCTGCACAACTCTTTCATTTTCATCTTAATTTCAAACGAAAATACAATCAAACAGAAACTCAGATCCAACAATTGGTATCAGAGCTTGGGCAGTCAAATTTGATTTAACAATCATTTTGACGTAAATAGTTCAGCTCATAACAGTTGATACTGATCGTTTGTTCGTCCGTTGAAAAACAGAGCAAGGATTAATCACCATTAAAGTTGATTTCTCAGTGTCTGTAAAACAACAAGAATGACGTCACAATCTCAGGATGATAAAAACAACATCGGCTCGCTTTTTAAACCACCTATGCTAAAAAGAAATGAGTACAACATCTGGCAGAGGAGGATGGGTCACATCCTCGCTCAACAAAGCACAGGTTGTTGGAAGTCTGTCATTTATGGTCCCCATGTTCCTTCAGTTCCAAGTGCTGAAGATGCTAAAAAGTTCGTTCCAAAACCAGTTGAAAATTATACCGAAACCGATTTTCAAAAGATCGAACTAGATGCTAAAGCGTTTAGCATCGTAGCATCAGCGCTGCCCAATGAGATATATGCTGGACTGTTACATTGTAACAGTGCCAAAGAGTTATGGGACGCACTTAAGGAACAGTTTGGGGGAACCGAAGAAGTCATAGAAAACAATAGGGAAATCCTGAACCAACAGTATGAAACATTTTGCTACGTTAAAGGCGAATCACTAACGCAACAATTTGAGCGTTTCAGTTGTCTCATCAGTGAACTGAGGCTTGTTAACACCACTTTTACAAACTCAACTCAAAATAGCAGGTTCCTCAGGTCACTGCCAGAAAAATGGGACACCATAGCTTTTGTCACCCGAAACTCACCTGAATTCAAGGATCTGACCTTGACCCAACTCCACGGTCGACTCCTGACCTACGAAAGGGAGTTGAACCAGAAAAGGAGGTTACAAGAGTCAGGAAAAGTTACCGATGATTACACTTTCGGTAATACTGCTCTTCTGGGTCAAGAAGAATCTGGGAGCAGTGGTAAGGATCAGGGTTATGATCACTTCATTGACATAACTGCTGATTCAAATTTTAACAACCCTGATCCTCACCTGCTAGTTATGCATTCACTGCAAATGAAAACCAGATGTCAGACAATTTAAGTTTTGAACTAAATGATTTGCAACATTTTGATCCCACTGATTTAGAGGAAATGGACATCCTGCACCAACTGGCTTTGCTAAGTGTTAGAACTAGCAAGTTCTACAAGAGAACAGGGCGAAAATTCCCAGGTTTGCATGGGAATCTAAGGGTTGGGTTGGATAAATCGAAAATCAAGTGCTACAAGTGTAATAGGTTGGGACATTTCGCTAGGGAATGTAGGAGTCAAACTACTGGTCCCATAATTACTCATCCTAGCTCAAATCCTAGACCTCAAAACCAAAACACTGTGCACTATGCCCAATATGCCCCAGCAGCTCAAGTGAACACTG
Source organism: Helianthus tuberosus (assembly GCA_030545235.1). NCBI lineage: Eukaryota > Viridiplantae > Streptophyta > Magnoliopsida > Asterales > Asteraceae > Helianthus > Helianthus tuberosus. The sequence continues at coordinate 132,659,322 of CM060351.1, read as the reverse complement.
CTCACTATGCTGCTGCCCCTGTGCCAGTACATTATGTCCAAACTACTGTTCCACAAATCCAATATGTTCAAACCCCTGCTCCACAGGTACAAGTGCAACCTGTTGCACCTCAAACCACTGCTCCAGCAGCAGCACAACCAGATCAACAAAGTTTTTTCACTCAAGGGTTTGTTGACTGGAGCAGTATGCCTGAAGACCTTAATGATGAAAATTTTGCACTCTATGCTTCTAATGATTCTTCTCATGATGAGTTTTGTTTGATGGCATTAGAGTCAATACAGGAGGGGGTTGAAACTGAGGAGGAACAGCAGAGCTTTGAAACAGTGGAAGAGGTGACTGAAGCAGTGGTTACTGCTGTGGCTGGTGAACTACTGTTGGGAGAAAGTTCAGGTTCCCTGATTGAACCACTGACAGATCCATGGTCCGAAGAGGACAAACAAGAAGAGAAAGAAGAAAAGGCTGGTGAAAAGAAGGTGAAAGCTGATGATGAGGAAGATCATCAATGTGATTGTGCAATGATGGCAGCTGCCAAGGTATCTCCTCAAGTTCTTGAAAAACTGTGTTCTGACAATTGCATAATTGCTTTTGCTAACATTAAAGAGGTGAATGAAAACCTTCGGGATAAAATCTTGTCTGATGAGGTCAAATTTGAAAGGTCTTTAAAAGAACTTAAAAACAAATTGACTGAAAAAGAAAAAGAGAACAACTGTCTAAAAGAAGAGCAAAGTATAACCAAAACTCAACTTCAAACTATGGTAGAAAAATACCAAGTTTGCAAAAAGGAGTTGGAGTCCGCCCAGATTACTTGTGAAAGATGGGTGGAATCTTGCAAAGGATATGAGGTTATGCTTGAAAAACAGAGAAAAACCAATGTGAAATTTGGGGTTGGCTATAGAAAACATGATGATGAAAACACTGCTTTTGAAAAATCTGTTCAAACCACTGATGTAACCACTGAGTTCATCCCCACAAACAAGAATGGCCAAGAAGTGAAAATCACTGACAAACTTGGTAACAAAATCACACTTGACAGACCAATGGAATCCTCTACTTTTGAGGAGCTTGAAGAATACCAGTTTAAACCAAAATGGTCTGATGAGTGTGACATTCTTGAAAATTTCAAGCCAATGGACTTTACATCAACTGATGGTGTCAAGGCTCCAAAAGCTAAAGTCATACCTCTCAAGGACATCCCAGCAGTGGTTAAAACCTCTGCTGCAAAGGAGTCTGAAAAGAGAAAGAAGAAAGAAAAAATTGATAACTTGTTTTGTGAATTCTGTGAGAAAAGGAATCATCTTACAAAAGATTGTTTCCACTTAAAAGCGTATGATTTAAACAGAACAAGTGTCATTGTTTCAGCTGAAGGTTGCATTGTCTGTGGTAAAACAAACCACAAAACTCAAGCATGTGTGTATCTCAAAAACTTTGATGTGAAAAGGAATGAGTACATTGCTAAAACATCCTTGAGTCCATCATCATCATCAACATCTGTCAAATTCACCAAGAAAAAACCACTGTTTGTGCCAGTTCAAACAGCTGTTACAAAACAGCTGAACCAAACATCTGTCAAAAGAGATGTTCAGGTTACTGATGCACCCCCTGCCAATTAGTTCAGAAAAGGCAGAGAAAATCAGTCTTACCAAAGGATTCCTCACGTTTATGAGGCCTACAAAAGGCCCTCTAAACCCAAAGTGAACAAGCATCCTTTTGGTTACCAGCAGATGATTGGTCAGGACCCACAACAGTGGTTAGAGAAACACTGTCCTAAAACAATTCAAACTCCTGACCTAACCACTGTCCATCATTCTGCATCCATCCCAGACACTGTTGAGACCCCATCCAAAGCCTTGTTGGCTTTGGAGACCTTAATGAACTAATCCTTTCACTTCATGTGCAGGGAGCTTCTGCATGCTTTGATAGTCTTTGGTATGTAAATAGTGGAGGCTCCAGGCACATGACAGGATGTAAAGCCCTCCTCAAAGACTTTAAAATCCATGGAGGGGGTGATATATCCTTTGGGAATAATAGTAAAGGAAAAGTTCTGGGGTCGGGTACAGTGGAGTCTGGAAAAGTAAAATTTGAAAATGTCAATCTAATAAACAATCTAAAATTCAACCTTCTGAGTGTGTCCCAAATGAGTGACAAGGGATTTGGGTCATTCTTCACAAAAGACTGTTGTAGGATTGTTGGACCAGAAATGGTCAAAAAGATTGAAGCAATAATCAACTCTGGTCAAACTAAACTTGTTGCTCAAAGAAGTGGCAATGTTTATGTTGTTGACATGTCAAAAGAGTGTCCCAGAGCTGATGCCTGTCTGTTCTCAGCTGCCTCTAACAAAGAGACAGAACTTTGGCACAGAAGGCTGGGACACACAAATCTTAAGACAATCACAGAAATTTCAAAAAATGGTTTGGTGAGAGGCCTACCACAAAAATTGTTTTCATGTCCTGAACATTGCATTTCCTGTTTAAAAGGAAAACAGCATAAAAGTTCTTACAAGTCCATTGAAGAGTCCAAAACAACCCAGTGTTTGCAAATTCTACATATGGATTTGTTTGGCCCAGTTTAAGTCATGAGCCTCAAAAAGAAAAGATATTGTTTGGTTATTGTTGATGACTTTTCTAGGTTCACATGGACTTTCTTTTTGCACTCAAAAGATGAAACTGCAGGCATTTTGCAAGACTTTGTAATACAGGTTGAAAAGCAATTTGACCTTCCAGTGAAAAGCTTCAGGAGTGACAATGGCACAGAATTCAAAAATAGGGAGTTGGATGCCTTCTGTGTGAAGAAAGGGATTGTAAGGCAGTACAGCATCCCAAGAACACCAGAGCAGAATGGGGTAGTGGAAAGGAAGAACAGAACGCTGATTGAGGCTGCCAGAACCATGCTTGCAGATTCAGGTTTGCCATTAACTTTCTGGGCAGAGGCAGTAAACACTGCTTGCTATGTTCAGAACAGAGTTTTAATAAACCCCAGGCACAAAAAGACTGCCTATGAAATTCTGTATAAAATTAAACCACTGATCTCATATTTCAAAGTGTTTGGCTGCCCATGCTTTATTTTGAACTTAAAAGATTCCATTTCAAAATTTGCAGCCAAAATTGATTGTGGTTATCATCTGGGATACTCAACCACTGCCAAGGCCTACAAAGTGTTCAATACACGGACCAAGGCAGTGGAGGAGACTTTGAATGTTAAGTTCAATGAACTCTCATCAATGAAAATCCCAGCAAACCCTGCAGATCTGTTTGATCTTAAAAAATTCACTTTTGAAAATACTGCTGTCAAGACTAACAGTGCAGGTCCATCAGAGGATACAACACCAGACTATGGGTATGAAATCATCATCCCTCAAAGGTCTGACACAAAGGGAAAAGCATCAGCTGTTCAAAACAGTTGTCAAAGCTCAACCACTGCTACCTCAACAATTGTTGACCAAAGTAGCCCATCAACCACTGCTTCCACATCCTCAAACACTGCTGACAAAAGTCCTCAAACAGTGGATAAAAGTCAGCAGTTGTCCACTTCATTACCTCCTATACCACCACCTTTTGAAGCCATTGCTGGATCATCAAAGTTCCCAGCAGTGGTTAGCTCAGATGATACACATTTGCAGCCTTCACCAACCAATGCCATCATACCATACCAAGGAGATTTAATCTTCTTGAGATCTCATCCACCTGATCAAATCATTGGCAACATAAATGAAGGGGTGCTCACAAGAAGTCAAACCCAAAACATTTGTCTTTTTGCTGGTTTTCTATCACTCCATCAGCCAGTCAAGTACCAAGAGGCACTGAAAGACAACAGCTGGGTAGAAGCCATGCAAGAGGAGCTCCAACAGTTCAAAAGACAACAAGTATGGGAGCTTGTACCACTGCCAGAAGAGGTTAGTCCCATTGGCACAAAGTGGGTCTTCAAGAACAAAACTGATGAAAGGGGTATTGTTGTCAAGAATAAAGCCAGGCTTGTGGTTCAAGGTTACGGACAGGAAGAGGGGATTGATTATGATGAAACATTTGCCCCTGTTGCAAGATTGGAAGCCATTAGACTGTTCCTGGCCTTTGTTGTCAACCACAATATGAAGGTGTTTCAAATGGATATCAAAAGTGCTTTCCTCTATGGTACAATTCAAGAAGAGGTGTATGTTTGTCAACCTCCAGGTTTTGAGGGTCCATTTTATCCAGATCATGTCTACAGGCTAAACAAAGCCTTGTATGGCTTGAAACAAGCACCAATGGCCTGGTATGAAACTCTTTCCAACTTCCTACTCTCAAATGGTTTCAAAAGAGGTACCATTGATAAAACACTGTTTTTAAAATGGAGAGGGAAGGATTTAATGATTGTCCAGATTTATGTGGATGACATTATTTTTGGAAGCACATGTAACTCAATGTGTGAAGAGTTTAGAGAACTCATGACAGCTGAGTTTGAAATGAGTGCTATGGGTGAGCTGCAATGCTTTCTTGGTCTCCAAGTACATCAATTGCAAAATGGAACTTTCATTCATCAAAGCAAATATGCTAAAGAACTTTTAACTAAATTTGATATGAATGATTGTAAACCATGCAGCACACCCATGGCAACACATAAGCTGGTCCTGTCTGATGAAAAGGATGAGCTGATTGACCAAACACTTTATAGAAGCATGATTGGGTCTTTATTGTACCTAACTGCATCTAGACCAGACATCATGTTTGCAACATGTGTCTGTGCAAGAAGTCAATCAGCTCCCAGAAAATCAAATCTCATTGCTGTAAAAAGGATCTTCAGATACATAAAAGGTGCTCCCACACTTGGTATCTGGTATCCAGCTAATGGGAACATCAAGCTTTCAGGTTTCTCAGACAGTGATTTTGCTGGATGTCACACCACAAGGAAGTCCACATCAGGAGGGTGCCAGTTTCTAGGTGATTGCTTAGTCTCATGGCAAAGCAAAAAGCAAGCAGCTGTTTCAACATCCACTGCTGAAGCTGAATACATTGCTGCTGCAAGCTGTACAGCCCAACTCCTGTGGCTTCAAAATCAGTTACTGGATTTTGGTATCACTGCCTTGAAGACACCACTCATGTTGGACAGTCAGGCAGCAGAAAATATCATCAAAAATCCAGTTTCCCATTCAACCACCAAACACATCGACATCAGACATCACTTTGTGAGGGATTGCTATGAAAAAGGTTTGATTTCTCTGCATCATCTCCCAACTAAAGACCAGCTGGCTGATGTGCTCACAAAAGCACTTGATACAGCCACTTTTGAAAGCTTGGTCTCTAGAATTGGAATGCTGAACATGGAATAACAAGCAACACCTTGTTTTTCTATGAATAAAAGCAACAAAATGTTTTCAGAAAATCAAAACTCCATCCTTAAAAATAGCTAAAAATGAAAATTTTTCATTAAAATCCTTAAAAGTCTGCCATTAACCACTGATTGTTCAAAAGTCTGCTTCCTTCAAAAGTCTGTCCACTGCTGAAAGTCAACCCCTGCTCTCTCATTACTTTGATAAACTCTGTTGTTCAAAAGCAGTGTCTTATCCACTGATATGCTATCCACTGATAGTGAAAATCATCCACTGCTTTCATACCACTGCCTTCATCTGTCCCTATCACACAAGTACTGTCCTTCACTTTCAACAGGGGTTGTCACGTGGGCAGTACATATTGGTCAGACCTTTTGTAACGGCTGCCACCTCAGCATTCACTTTCTTCCCTATAAAATCCCCCACTCACCACCAAAATAGGGTTTTACTGTCGAATTGAATTCTTAAAAATTCTCTTCTCAAAGCAGTTTTTCTTCTCATCTTTCACAACTTTCTTTGATCATTCATCTTCAAAATGACAAAATCGAAGTCATCCTCAAAACCCTCATCCAAATCATCATCGAAAACAGCCTCTCAAAAGGAAATCTCCACTGAAATTCCACATAAACCATCTCACAATCTCCTGGGTCTTCTCACAAAACCAGGAACCACCAAAGTTTTCGATTCCATCATTGATCTCATGGCAAAATCAAAGTACAAAACTTTGTTCACTGCCGATGCACCAATCTATTTGGCGACCCAAAGGGAGTTCTGGAAAAATGCTACCCTTGAAAAACAAGGAGACACTGCAACCACCATAAACTCTTCGATAAAGGGTAAAGTTGTCCAAATCACACCACAATCCATTTCAGAGGTCTTTCAACTCGGTGATCAGGAAGGTAAAATTTCTTTTACTAAAAACGAGTTACAAACTGACTTCATTGAGAGAGGGTATGAAGCCACAATGATGAAGAAAATTACCTTAGAAAAAGGTTATTTTCCGTCTGCAACCAGATTTTTAATTCATACCCTCCTACTATGTGTTTCAAACAAAACCACTTCTTTCAATGAAATCCCTTTAAAGATTCAAAATCTGGGATATGCAATTCTTCAAGGAGAAAATTTTAACTATTCTCGGGAAATTTTTAAAGATTTGGTTAATAATGTTGAAACAAAATCATTCTTACTATTTCCAAGGTTTTTAAGTTACTATTTTTCAAAGAAATTCAGTAAGGATGATTTAGCTGTAATAAACCAAGGTGATTCCACTCAAATAAATAGTTTAACAACTGAAAAATTTTCAAGAATGTTAGCACCTTGCAAAACACAAGCAGAGGTGCCTGAGCAGATTTTAGCAGTTACAACTGCTCCTCAGGTATCTGCTGCTGAGCCCACTGCTCAAGGTGATCAAAGCAGCAGCACAACTGTTTTGAAACCCACACCTAAAATCACCAAAAAGCCAACAAAAAGAAAAACACAAAAACCCCCCCAAAACCATCAAAAAGGCATCTCTGGAGGATGAGATACCAGAGCACCTGCCAGTGACAACACAAAAGTCACACGAAACCACTGCTGCTACTTCCTCACAGCAGTTGGTACAAATATCTCAACCCATAACCGAAACTCCTCCTGTTTCTTCAAAAAAAGAACAGGTTATACAAATAGGGTCTCCACATCATGATGCTCTGGAAACACTCGTTTCTATCATCCACAGTCCAATGCCCGGGACACATCCTATTTCTACACCAATCATCACATCCACAATTCCCTCACCAATAAAACCACTGTTGGATGCAATTGATTTGAACCAGGCATTAACCAGTCCTTCTCAATCACCTACTAATGAGAATATACCTCAACAACTGACTGGGTCTGATGTATCAATCTTTGCTAACCCACCAACACAACCTGAGGAGGTTACACCCCATGAGTTACAAGTAACTCTTGGTGGTAATCCAAGTGAAGCAGCCACTACAACTGTTGAACCTACAGGTTTACAGTTGGACAGTGGTTACATTAATAAGACTTCCTTGGAGGCAATTCCTTTTATAGCACCTCTGCCAACCACCAGTGGATTTATTTATCCTACTGGCAACATCAAAAGGTTGTCAAGTGTTGAAGGAAGAAGACCCCAGTACCAAGAAAAAGGGGCATCAGTGGTTAATGTTTGGAGTATACTCCCTACATCTACCACTGATAAAACCACTACTAGTGGGAAATCAGATGATCCCATTAACTTGGGTGATGGTTTAAAGTACCAGAAATTGACGGATCGTATTGCAAAGCTTGATAACTCTGTTGCAGAACTCAAAGATATGCTACAACAGGTGTTACAAGTTCAGAAGGTACAATCAACTGCTGTTCCACCTCAAGCACCTGCTCCACAAAGGGCACCTGCTACAAATGAGCTCTGGAATCTATTTCAATCTTTTCTCCAACAACAAGCACAATTAGCAGATCAGCAACATGAAAAACATGTACAACAGCTGAGAAATGCAATGGAGTCAAGGTTCAAGAACACTCAGGCTGATTTAAAGGCTCTCAAAACTCAGATCTTGCACACCACTGGCAATGCTCCTCCAAAAGTCCGCTACATTTATCAAATCCCCGAAGATAATGCCAAAAAGGGGGAGAAAATTAAGGAGTGGAAAAAGAAGGGTATAGAGGATGGTCTCTATCTTGAACCAGAAAATTCAAACATGACCAAAAAGATCCCTTTGCCAGATGGCAGCAAGAAAATTGATGTGACAACAAATGCACTAGCAGAAGTAGTTGCAAGTGTAAAAAGGGATAGAGAGGCCAAAAGGAAAGCCAGGGTGGACAGAATGGATCATCCAGATCAGGGTACTTCTGGGTCAAAGGATCATGAAAATCCTGTTGAGGAAAAGAAGAAGCCTACTAGAAAAGTGAGGCAACCCAAATCCATTCCAACCAGACATTCAAAGTCTGCTAAAAAACCACCATACAAAACAGCTGATGCAACAGGAATTACAAAAACTACTGCTTGCCAAACAGTTGTTCCATCAACACACACCACTTCAACACACACAACATCCACTGCTTTACCATCATCACCACCAAAAACAACACCTGCTGACATACAGCAGAAGACAACAGATGTTATAACATCTGTTGTAATGACAACAGTGGTTGAAACACCAGTTGTTTCAACAGCTGTTAGTCAATCACAATCCACTGCCACTACATCTACCACCACTGTTCCATCCAAAACATCATCAGTCCCTCCTACAAAAAGGAGAAGACTAATTCTCAAAGATGATGACAATTCACCACCACAAACATCTTCAAAATCTTTAGCACTTGTCACAATTCCAAAACCTGTTCCTCTCTCTTCAGTTAAAATGTACAAGCCCTTACCTCCTGCAGGTGTTCAATTTCCTCTTGAATTAGCAGCTGTTAGAGAAGAAATAAAATCTTTTTTACTTTGAGGATGACCCTGCCAAACGGAGTTTGCCATCAATAAAAGGATATCCCTGGCCTAAAAATGTTGATGAATATTTGGAAATCAAGGCCAAGCAAGCAGAGGATATCTCAAAGAAAAACACACAAGGGAAATCTGATAAAGAAATTGCACAGAGAAGTCAATATTTGCTCACACAAGTCAGATCCCTAGAGCAATTTTCAAAAAATGTTAGTCAACAAATTTCTGAAAGAGCAACTGAAACTCTGAAGAAAGACTACATTGAAAGCATCATGGCTCACAAGAAGTACAAAGGAGAGAGATACATGTACAAAGAGTGGACTATTCCTGAACTTGAAAACGAAGCAGCACGAATTCAAGACATGATAAACAAGAAAGTCACTCACACTCCTCCTGACTGGGCAAAGTTTAGAAAGAATGTACCTGACAAACAGGAAGAGCTGAGAAGAATGAAAGAGGAACTGGTAGCAGCTGATTATGGAAACAAAAGACAAGTTGCTAGATGGAAAGAAGATGTGGTCAGGGCTACTTACAAAAAGTTGGAACAATTAAGAAAGAAAGATCCCACAGTTCCTCAAAAGCCTGACTATCCTGAAGCAGCGGTTTCAAAAAGACCATCAAAGCTGCAAATCAGGAGATCCTCAGCTCCAGTTGGTGCTGCCATCTACAAAAGAAGGCCACAGAAACAGCTGATTGCTGAAACCATCAAAGAGTTAATGGAAGGTGAAGACCTTGGAAAAGAGGGTATAAAGAAAATGATCATGGAAACTCTTGGTTTGGATCAAACTGCAAGTACTGCTCAGCCAGTCATGAATAGGCCAGCCTCTCCAAATACTTCTGCAAATAAACATCTCCCAAGAAACCCACCAGGCTCAAAAATACAAAAGTGGGAAACTGACAAACAGACCTGCGTATTGACTTTGCTCAGGTCTGGTGGAGAAGTGGAGAAAATATCAAGGGAACAAGCTCTTGGCCTGAGTCTTGAAGATTTGCAGGATCTCCTTGATCTTCCACTTAGCAGGGATGATGAAGATACAGATGCCCTAGACTTTGAATTACAATTTAAAGGTCAGATAAGGGAGCTGTTGATGAGGCAATAAAGAATTCCACAAATAATGAAGAGTTTTGGCATTATCTGTTCCAGGGGGAGATTGTTGGGATTGAACCCTATCAGAGGAACAGATAATTAAAGCCAAAACTGGATCAGAGCAGTGGATCCAGAATAAGCAGACGATTACAGTTAGTTCATGCAAATCTCTCCCCTTGAAAGTGGTTTTATATCTGCTGACCTCCTATCTGCTGATCTTACTAAGTGCTGTCCTACAACTGCTGCTTTGCATCTACTGACAAATGTCAAAGACTGATGGAAGACCAAAGCTCTGCTGACTCAATCTACTGCCTTGAGTCAAGTACTGCTGATCCGGACAGGCACTGCTGGGTTCACAGCAGTGGAAGGATGCAGCAGCTGTTTAAGTGTCTTTTATGTAAAGAAATGTAATAGCAGTAGTTAGTATATCAGAGTTTGTATAGATCAGAGGTTAGAGTTTGTTAGGAGGTTAGATGTCACTTTCATGGTGACGTCAGCTAAGATGCTCAGTGGTTTGCAAGTGCCTATAAATAGTTCAGTACTTTGTACTGTTCTATTAGCTCTTTTACAACATTGTCTTCTTTGCACGAACAAACTACTGAGCTCTGGCTGAGGGGGAGTTTGCATTCATTCATCAATCATTGTAATCGTTGTTGAAACAAATTCAATCTTTCGATTCATTATGTAAAGATGTTTGATTAAAGTATTACTCTCGTTTGATTGTATGCAAAGTTTGTTTTCATCTTAATTCCGCTGCATAACTCTTTCATTTTCATCTTAATTTCAAACGAAAATACAATCAAAAAGAAACTCAGATCCAACACTCACATTCACATTTTCAATTCGTTTAAACTAATTGTTTTTTGTTTGAGTGTTGTCAAGTGTTTCACTAGGTGAACCAGTTCATTTAAAAGTTTGTGTTAGAAATCCTTCGATACCAAATCATGGAAGAGGATAGTGATGATGATCGTGAGTATTGGTCAGGAAGAATGGCAGATCATTTGATAATGATGGCTGAAAGTGATAGTGATGTTGATAAAGTTAAAAAGAAAAAGAAAAGGATCAAAACACCAGTCAGCAGTGATGATGAGGAAGTTCCTGTGATTAAGAAAAAGGTAAAAACAACAGTGAGTAGTGATGATGAAGATGTTCCAGTGATCAGAAGCCAAAAAATGAAAGACGTTCCAAAGTTCAGAGTTGATGAAGAAGTTGATGCTAAAAAGATTCCGGTGAAATGTGAAAACTGTGAAGCAATCAAGAAACAGAACAGCACATTGATTTATAACTTGAACAGTTTGAAGGAATCTTATGATGTCCTGAACAAAGCTATGAATCAATACAATCAAACAAGTGAAGAACAGGCAACGGAAATGAATACACTTCAGGGAGCTTTCATGATAAAGCAAAAAGTTGTGAACAACTACATCGAGAAGTGTGCTGTGCTTGAGCAAAAACTGGAAACACAAAGAATTGAAACAGAAAGAGTTAATCGTTTGTTGAAAAGTTACTCATGTACTTCTTATGTTATTGATAGGATCTATCCAACAGTAGAAGGCATGAATCCGTTTGAGGAAGAGGAGACTTCTGAAGCTAAGAAATCTGAAGAACAGAAAGTTTCTGAAGAAAAGACTTCTGAAAAGAAGAAAGAAAAGAAGAAGAATACTAAAGTGAATAATTCTGGTAAGAAACAAGGTTTCAGTTACAACAAGTGTCCACCCTCGCTTGAAAATGGATATTCTCCGAGAAATCCAAATTCAGAAAGAGTCAAAAAGGCAACAAATTTACAGTGGGAGTCAGAGTCTTCAGTTAACCTACCAGAAAATATTGATGTTACGTTTACATCGTCTGACACTGATCATGAGTCCGAGTTAATAAAAAAGGTGGTCGATCAGGTGTTGGATAAAGATGAAACTGAGGAGTCAAACTCAGAGTCAAAGTTGGAGTCAAACTCAGAGTCAAAGTTAGAGTCAGAGTCAGAGTCAAAGCCTGATTCTGAAAGTTCGAGTTCGACAGTCAATAGTCCAAAGACTTCGGTTAAAAGGGTTTACAACAAAGAATTCCTGTTATCAAAGTCTAATTTGAATGACGAAACGTTTAAAGTTGCATATACTTTGAATGATTCGGACAAATTATATTTTGATGAGGAATTTTCAATAAGAGGTGTTAAACCAGAAATGATTAAAAAGGTTTTCAAACTAACAGAAATTAATATTTCTGAAATAAAAGATGTAAATCTTAATGATAAACCTAAAAAACACCTCAAGAGTTCAACAAAGAGAAAACAAGAAAACGGGTTACTGTTCTGGTTCTAGTTTTCCAAAGATGTAAATCAGGAAGCTAGTGGAGCAAAGAATCCTTTTGGAAAAGATGATTACTATCGGAAGGCCATATATCAGCAGGTTGCTCATCAACCGTATCAACAAAAAGATTCACAAACTGCTCATGGGAAAATTATCGAAGATGCAAACAAGAAAGCTTATTATGGTATCATTGATCAAGACGATGAGAAAATGGCTTCAGGATTTAGCTGGGATAAGTATGTAGATGAGAATGGGGAGTTTAAAGCTTTCATTGCAAAGATAGTTCAAGAACCTGATTTGTTTACAGAATGGATGAAAGCGATTGGTGTTCATGTGAAGAATCAAGAAGAAGAATATGTTTCATCCGATGAAAGTTCAGAAGAAGTAACTGTTTTTGATCAAACATCATCTGATTCTGGTTCTTCAGATGATACTTCTGAAAAGACATTAGATTTTGATCAAACACCATCTGATTCTGGCTCTTCAGATGATAGTTCTGAAAAGACATTAGATTTTGATCAAACACCATCTGATTCTGCTTCTTCAAATGATAGTTCTGAAAAAACAATCGAATTTGATCAAATACAAACTGATGACAGTAGTGATGATGAGGAAGAAAGACATATTAATGTTGCAAAAACTCATCTATCTCCTGAAAGCTTTCAATTTTATTTTGCAGATCACTTGAAGAAGCTGAAGGAGAGACGAGCAACAAAAGAACAAAAGAAAATGAAGTGTGAAAGTGTTTATAAAAACGAAGAGACTGTTCAAAATGAAGAAGTTAAAGCAGAGAAGGTGATTGAAGCCGAACCAGTGATTGAGGTTGATGTCACACCCCCAAAATCCACACGCGGAGTATCACCGCTTGGAGGCGTGACTAACCAGGATCAAACCACCAATCATATTGAACATGCAAGTAATTAATTGTAAAGTCTAACCAACACAATTGGTGTCCAAAAAAAACATAGTTTAAGTTGTAGCGGAAGCATAATGTTTAAAACCAAAACATAAGTTTAAATATCCAAAGGTTTAACATGGCACACAGCTGTCCATGTCCCACAACGACTCTTCCCCATGCAAGCTCCAGCTAAGTACCTATTGACCTGCAAAGCATGTAGTAACGAGTCAACAACAAGTTGAGTGAGTTCACGGTTGGGTGTTCGTTTTAAGTTATTCCAAAAACAGTTTCCTTTAACTGGCATCCTGCCGTGGGGGTTACCCCATAGTTGAAAACATGATCTGTTTAACCCATTTACTCTGGCAATCCAGCCGTGGGGGCTACCCCATGATAGTTATCTAGCATTTCGGCTGTGGGGGCTACCCCATGTATACACTAGACTCGTTACCATATCGACTGCTGACTAAAGTCATGTTTAAGTGCCCTGAACTGTCAATGTCAATCAGCATTGACGTGCCCAGATCCATTAGTTCACGCCCGTCCTCTACGGCACGGTGTAAGGCTTGTCAGACCTAAATAGCACTATCTAACTAATGACCCGCTCGCCATTGGCCCGGCGATTAAGTCGATATAAAAAGGAGGGACTTTGTGATAGAGTTTTGGTCTAGTAAAGTTATCTGTCCATGAGGACGAGGAATTTCATTCCTGAACCATTACTGTCCTACCTAAGAAAGGACGAGGAATCCATGTTCCTTAACCCCATTCCCAACCCCTGGGAATCCCATGCTTTGTAGAGATGTGTGAACTCACCTTAGGTTAGCTCGGCAGATAAATGAAAGGTCAATCGAGCTGCTAGAGGTCAACCACGTCCTAACATGGTTACCATACAAGTCAGGTATAGGTTCAAGTAGTGCAGGTATGATTACACATAATCTAACAGGTTGCGAACACGTATAGATCATAATATACACGTTATACACGTCAAGCAAAACAGTTAAACACGAAATGTCCAAACTTGTGTGGTTAGAATGCACTGGACTGAATTGTAAGTCTACTAACATCTTGTGCGAGTGGATTGTTGAAACCCAAACACTACCCGGGCCAAAATAGTAAAAGTAGTCCAACATGCGTACAGCCCAAACAACAAACATAAGTCTTGTGCGATCCGGACAACTTGTATGATCCGAAACATCTTGTGCGACTGGGAGTTGGGCTTTGAGGCCCAACAGTGTAATAGTTCAAATAGTTGTGTATGGCCCAAGCCTTGTGCGATCGGCACTATCTTGTGCGATCCACAAGGTCTTCTGCAATCATGCAGATGCTGTGTTGTACACTGTGGTTGATCAGTTGCACTTTATGTCTTGTGCGACTGTGTTGTGCGACCAGACACTTGTGCGATTGAGCTCTTGTGCGATTCAAGAGCTTGTGTGATTGACTTGTGCGACTGGTCTTGTACGATCGGTTATGTACTTCCTTAAATCATGCAAATCAGTTACACATTCTATAATTACACGGTTTTAAAATCAATCAATCCCTAATCGGTTATCATGTACCCGAAACATAATCAATCATGAGCAACACTTATTATTCCAATCAAATCGGATCAACATCAATAATTAAATCATTCGAATCTGTGATTTCACTATCTAATATGCAGCCCTAATCATTAGCATACCCAACCAAACATATCCTTGAAAACAATCATTAAACACAATTATGATATCATCTATTTACAAGAGCATTTACTGATTACACCTATATGACTTTTCATGCAAAAACACTTAATCACATCACATGCCCTTTGATTTTAATTTGACCAAACCCCAACCTATTAAAATTTCTATTGGACCAAGATAGTAGATCTGACAACTATACAACAACCTTACTTTCAATTCATGAACCTTTCATGTGATGATATGACAACAAACATTAAATGCAATAGAATGATTGGGCCGATTATTGGCATGTTCTACATCACTTGTTTACTTGTTTATTTGACAATCACGTGCACCCCATCAATATTTACAAGGCAACAATTATTCATGATCACAATTTCATAACAACACATATATCCTTTCGTAAATAAAAACTAACCGAAGTTAAGAGGACATGATTGAAAGGCTTCAAGTGTGAAGAGGGTCTCCTGTTGCCGTCGCACAACTATGGAGAGAGACCTAGGGTTAGCGACCAGTGGAGATGTGAGGCCTAGTTTGATATTTACGTAAATATAAGGAGGGTATAATCTGTTTTGGGCCACTAATTCGTTCAATAGGTTTGGGCCGAGGGATGCTAGGGCAATCGAGGAATTGGGCTGGGTGTTTTCGGCTGAAGTGAATTCGTGAGAGGTGTTTGGCATGTTTTATATTTAATTATCACACATTATTAACGCAAATAATGCACATTATTAACATATACTCAAATACACAAATAATGCACATCCAGTATATATATATAAAGCACACATATAAGGCACATCATACAAAATATATTAGTCACACTACGATTTAACATATTACAAACGTGTACAGTTGTCAAACAAACAAGTCGTGTAAACCAACAACCTAAATAGTTAACGTGCAATTAGTGCGAAGATGGAATCTTGGAAACTCGAGTTGTCACATTATCCCCAAGTTGAAAGAAATTTCGTCCCGAAATTTAGCACATACTCACTGAGGAAGCTAGTTAAGTTGCATGGTTTTCCTGGTTTTCCTGGGGTGTCACATCCTCCCCCCGTTGATCTGGAATTTCGTCCCGAAATTCCGTAGCTTCAGCCTCAGTAGTGGTTGTACTGTTCGCGAATAGTTGGGGATACTTTTGCTTCATTTGATCTTCGCGCTCCCAGGTAAACTCTGGGCCGCGACGTGAGTTCCAACGAACTCGAACGAGAGGTATTCTAGTACGCTTGAGGACCTTAACATCCCGGTCCGTGATTTCAACTGGTTCCTCGACGAATCGTAACTGCTCGTCGATAGTGAGCTCCTTCCAAGGAACTATGTGGGTCTCATCTGACAGACACTTCTTCAGATTCGACACGTGGAAAACATTGTGAACTGCACTGAGTTCTGCTGGTAAGTTCAGTTCGTAGGCCACCTTGCCTATTTTCTCGATGACTTCGAAAGGTCCAACGTATCGTGGGTTAAGTTTGCCTCGTTTACCAAAACAAACCACACCCTTCCAGGGTGAAACTTTGAGTAGCACTCGCTCCCCAACCTGGAGCTCGAGTGGTTTCCTGCCCTTATCGGCGTAGACTTTCTGACGGTCTCGAGCTGCCGCCAATCGTTGTCGTATCTGAGCAATTCGTTCTGTTATGTCTACCACAAGTTCTGGACCAGTAATCTGACTATCTCTCACCTCTGCCCAACAAAGAGGTAACCGGCATTTACGCCCGTACAATGCCTCAAACGGAGCAGCTTTAATGCTGGTGTGGTAGCTGTTATTGTATGAAAATTCCACAAGTGGCAGATGCTTTTCCCAGCCGTTGCCAAAGTCAATAACACATGCTCTGAGCATGTCTTCGAGGGTCTGGATGGTGCGTTCAGACTGCCCATCCGTTTGCGGGTGATAAGCTGTGCTCATATCTAAACGTGAGCTAAAAGACTTGTGCATTGCTTGCCACAATTCAGAAGTAAAACGTGCATCTCGATCCGAGATAATAGAGGTGGGCACTCCGTGCCTCGAGACAACTTCCTTAAGATATACGTCTGCTAGTGTGGAGAACTTATCCGTTTCCTTGATGGCCAAAAAGTGAGCAGACTTTGTGAGTCGATCCACGATCACCCAAATAGTATCGTTACCACGTTGAGATCTAGGCAGGCCAGTAACAAAATCCATGGAAATTTGCTCCCATTTCCATTGTGGTATCTCTGGTTGTTGGAGTAGGCTTGAAGGTTTCTGGTATTCCGTCTTGACTCTCGCATAAGTCAAGCACTTGCTAACGTAAGATGCTATGTGGGCCTTCATGCTAGGCCACCAATACGTAGTTTTGATATCGTGGTACATTTTATCGGAACCCGGATGTACTGGGTAGCGAGACTTGTGTGCCTCATCCATCACAAGCTCTCGCAGGTTGCCATAAAGTGGGACCCAAACACGTCCTGTTACGTAGTAAGCACCGTCTTCCTTCTGTCCTAAGCGTTTCCTTGAGCCGCGTAGGGCTTCAGCCCTGACGTTTTCTGGTTTCAATGCTTCTACCTGAGCATCTCGTATCTGAGAAGGAAGACTAGACTGTATAGTGAGTTGTAAAGCTCGCACGCGCTTAGGCGCAGTGTCCTTTCGACTGAGGGCGTCAGCCACAACATTGGCCTTGCCAGGGTGGTACCTGATCGAGCATTCGTAGTCATTCAGTAGCTCGACCCATCGTCGTTGTCGCATATTTAGTTCCTTCTGTTTGAAGATATGCTCGAGGCTCCTGTGATCAGTGTAGATAGCGCATTTGGTACCATACAGGTAGTGTCTCCATATCTTAAGTGCAAAAACAACAGCTCCCAGCTCTAGATCGTGTGTAGTGTAGTTCTTCTCATGAACTTTGAGTTGGCGTGAGGCGTAGGCTATAACTTTATCCCGCTGCATCAATACACAACCAAGACCCTGAATGGATGCGTCGCAGTAAACGACGAAGTCGTCTGTGCCCTTTGGCAATGAAAGGATAGGTGCACTGCAAAGTCTATCCTTTAAGTGCTAAAATGCTAATTCCTACGCGTTTCCCCATCGATAAACAACGCCTTTCTGCGTCAGTGAAGTGAGAGGCTGTGCAATCTTGGAAAAATCCTTAATGAACCTCCTGTAGTAACCTGCCAATCCCAAGAATTGGCGAATTTCCATTGGCGTACGAGGCGCAGGCCAATTCTTGATCGAATCTACCTTGGATGGATCAACGTGAATCCCATCCTTGTTCCCTACATGGCCTAAGAAATGGACTTCACGAAGCCAGAAGTCGCATTTTGAAAACTTGGCGTACAGCTGTTCTGTTCGAAGAAGTTCCAAAATGAGTCGTAGATGCTGCTCGTGTTCCTCCTGACTCTTCGAATAGATCAGGATGTTGTCGATGAAAACAATAACGAACTTGTCTAGGTACGGCTTGCACACTCGATTCATCAAGTCCATGAAGACCGCAGGTGCGTTTGTCAGCCCAAAAGGCATGACCAAAAACTCATAGTGTCCATAACGGGTTCTAAAGGCTGTTTTAGAGGCGTCCTCTTCTCGGACTCTCAGCTGGTGATATCCTGATCTCAAATCGATCTTTGAATAGTAACTCGACCCTTGCAGCTGGTCGAACAAGTCGTCAATGCGTGGAAGAGGATAGCGATTCTTCACAGTTACCTTGTTGAGTTCTCGATAGTCAATTACACATTCGGAAGGTAACATCCTTCTTTTTCACAAATAACACTGGAGCTCCCCAGGGCAAAGAGCTAGGACGAATAAAACCCTTATTCAAAAGCTCATGTAGTTGCGTAGAGAGTTCTTCCAACTCTGATGGAGCTAAGCGATAAGGTGCTCGAGCTATGGGCGCTGCTCCAGGAGCTTGTCACCATGAATTACCAAAGGTTCTTAACCAGCACGAGGAATGCGGACGATCTTTTCTTTGCAAAGGATCTCTGCTCGATGTTGAGATAGCCAATCCATACCAATAACGATGCCGAAATCATCACAACGTTGGGGTCATTTCTAGCATCATTCTGACCAATCACGAACACTCGACCCCTGGCACCATTGCCGTCGTTATTACCCCGTTGTTGTCTCCACTATTGTTCCCGTTTCCTTGGTTGTGGTTCTGATTCTGATTCTGGTTCAGCCGTGGGTAGAGTCTCATGAAATGATCTTCAGCACCACACTGATAACATCCCTTGTAATCCTGCTGTTGCTGCTGATTTTGTGGAGCTTGTGGCTGCTGTTGTCGGTTCTGGTTTGCAGGACGTGAGCTTCTACAATCTTTGGCTCCATGACCAAGCTTGTTGCATCTCTACCGACGATCTTTGTTGCATTGCCCGCTGTGGTGCAAATTACATCGATTGCACTTAGGGTGGTTTCCCTCGTATCCATCCTGACTTCGATTACCAAAAGACTGCTGACTGGGATTCCTGTACTCGACTGAGATTGAACCGAAGTGAAACCCTTGCTCAAATTTCCATCCCACTTGCGTTTGTTGTCACTGGAAGTAGCAGAAGTAGTAATAGTAGCACCAATATGCTTAGGCAGCTTGTTCTGTTCCACTGCCTGGTCGGTGAGACAATGAGCAAAACGAGTAACATCCTGGATAGTAGCAAGGTTAGCAGAAGTCACATGACTTTGAATCTCTGGTACTAAGCCTTTGGGGTACAACCCAATGCGCTTGGTGGGAGGATCCACCATAGTTGGGCATAACGCTGCCAGTTCGTTGGATCGTTTCGTGTACGCTTCTATCTCTGACCCCGTCATCATCAGGTTAAAGAACTCCACTCCCAGTTTGTGGATGTCATCACGACTACAGTATTCACGTTTGATCAGTTCCTCAAAATCCTTCCATGGGGTGGCATTAGCAGCCACCAGCCCCAGCATCTGAACGTGCGTGTTCCACCAAGTTAACGCAGTGCTTTCGAGAGTACCAGTGGCGTACTTCACCCTACGGGCCTCAGGGCATTCACCCATCTCTAAGATAGACTCAAGCTTTTCAAACCAATGGTGGAGTTCCAACAGCTCCTTTAGTGCCACTGAAAGTACTAGGACGACAGTCCATGAACGTCTTGAATGTGCATACAGGCGGCTGAGCGTTCTGACCTTGTTGCGCGAGGAAGAAAGACCGGGTTAAGCGCGAGAGTTGGGTCATAAGAGCAGGATCTAACATCCTAGGATAGGTTTGTAATAGCAGGTTATACCTCCTGCTAGAGCGGCTGCGAGTGCTGCCGTAACCTGTTCGTTGATAAGAGCCGTCAGCTGGCTTGAGTTAGGTTCATACGTTCCCTCATGATCTTCACATCGAAGGAAACACAAGTAGGAAAGGTGTCGCGAATGTGTGTAAGTGTGGAGTGACAGAAGGAAGCAAGCACACATGTGATTTCAAACTATCGTTGCTACGTTTATCTAAGCATACCATAAGCAAAGTTCTACGTAATCTAGCAAGTAGGTAATAAAACATAAACCATATCACCTAGAATGTCGAGCCTTGCACGTGGAGCGAAACGTCGTTGTGGATCGTTGAGCACTGTATAGGTTATAGTTTGATTTTAACAAAAACTTGCTCCCCTTATTAAAACCAAGTTCACTATAACCAATGGCTCTGATACCAATCTGTCACACCCCCAAAATCCACACACGGAGTATCACCGCTTGGAGGCGTGACTGACCAAGATCAAACCACCAATCATGTTGAACATGCAAGTAATTAATTGTAAAGTCTAACCAACACAATTGGTGTCCAAAACAAACATAGTTTAAGTTGTAGCGGAAGCATAATGTTTAAAACCAAAACATAAGTTTAAATATCCAAAGGTTTAACATGGCACACAGCTGTCCATGTCCCACAACGACTCTTCCCCATGCAAGCTCCAGCTAAGTACCTATTGACCTGCAAAGCATGTAGTAACGAGTCAACAACAAGTTGAGTGAGTTCACGGTTGGGTGTTCGTTTTAAGTTGTTCCAAAAACAGTTTCCTTTAACTGGCATCCTGCCGTGGGGGTTACCCCATAGTTGAAAACGTGATCTGTTTAACCCATTTACTCTGGCAATCCAGTCGTGGGGGCTACCCCATGATAGTTATCTGGCATTTCGGCCGTGGGGGCTACCCCATGTATACACTAGACTCGTTACCATATCGACTGCTGACTAAAGTCATGTTTAAGTGCCCTGAACTGTCAATTTCTATCAGCATTTACGTGCCCAGATCCATTAGTTCACGCCCGTCCTCTGCGGCACGGTGTGAGGCTTGTCAGACCTAAATAGCACTATCTAACTAATGACCCGCTCGCCATTGGCCCGGCGATTAAGTCGATATAAAAAGGAGGGACTTCGTGATAGAGTTTTGGTCTAGTAAAGTTATCTGTCCGTGAGGACGAGGAATTTCATTCCTGAACCATTACTGTCCTACCCAAGAAAGGATGAGGAATCCATGTTCCTTAACCCCATTCCCAACCCCTGGGAATCCCATGCTTTGTAGAGATGTGTGAACTCACCTTAGGTTAGCTCGGCAGATAAATGAAAGGTCAATCGAGCTGCTAGAGGTCAACCACGTCCTAACATGGTTACCATACAAGTCAGGTATAGGTTCAAGTAGTGCACGTATGATTACACATAAGCTAACAGGTTGCGAACACGTATAGATCATAATATACACGTTATACACGTCAAGCAAAACAGTTAAACACGAAATCTCCAAACTTGTGCGGTTAGAATGCACTGGACTGAATTGTAAGTCCACTAACATCTTGTGCGAGTGGATCGTTGAAACCCAAACACTACCCGGGCCAAAATAGTAAAAGTAGTCCAACATGCGTACAGCCCAAACAACAAACATAAGTCTTGTGCGATCTGGACAACTTGTACGATCCTAAACATCTTGTGCGACTGGGAGTTGGGCTTTGAGGCCCAACAGTGTAATAGTTCAAATAGTTGTGTATGGCCCAAGCCTTGTGCGATCGGCACTATCTTGTGCGATCCACAAGGTCTTGTGCGATCATGCAGATGCTGTGTTGTACATTGTGTTTGATCAGTTGCACTTTATGTCTTGTGCGACTGTGTTGTGCGACCAGACACTTGTGCGATTGAGCTCTTGTGCGATTCATGAGCTTGTGTGATTGACTTGTGCGACTGGTCTTGTACGATCGGTTATGTACTTCCTTAAATCATGCAAATCAGTTACACATTCTATAATTACACGGTTTTAAAATCAATCAATCACTAATCGGTTATCATGTACCCGAAACATAATCAATCATGAGCAACACTTATTATTCCAATCAAATCGGATCAACATCAATAATTAAATCATTCGAATCTGTGATTTCACTATCTAATATGCAGCCCTAATCATTAGCATACCCAATCAAACATATCCTTGAAAACAATCATTAAACACAATTATGATATCATCTATTTACAAGAGCATTTACTGATTACACCTATATGACTTTTCATGCAAAAACACTTAATCACATCATATGCCCTATGATTTTAATTTGACCAAACCCCAACCTATTAAAATTTCTATTGGACCAAGATAGTAGATCTGACAACTATACAACAACCTTACTTTCAATTCATGAACCTTTCATGTGATGATATGACAACAAACATTAAATGCAATAGAATGATTGGGCCGATTATTGGCATGTTCTACATCACTTGTTTACTTGTTTATTTGACAATCACGTGCACCCCATCGATATTTACAAGGCAACAGTTATTCATGATCACAATTTCATAACAACACATATATCTTTTCGTAAATAAAAACTAACCGAAGTTAAGAGGACACGATTGAAAGGCTTCAAGTGTGAAGAGGGTCTCCTGTTGCCGTCGCACAACTATGGAGAGAGACCTAGGGTTAGCGACCAGTGGAGATGTGAGGCCTAGTTTGATATTTACGTAAATATAAGGAGGGTATAATCTGTTTTGGGCCACTAATTCGTTCAATAGGTTTGGGCCGAGGGATGCTAGGGCAATCGAGGAATTGGGCTGGATGTTTTCTGCTGAAGTGAATTCGTGAGAGGTGTTTGGCATGTTTTATATTTAATTATCACACATTATTAACACAAATAATGCACATTATTAACATATACTCAAATACACAAATAATGCACATCAAGTATATATATAAAGCACACATATAAGGCACATCATACAAAACATATTAGTCACACTACGATTTAACATATTACAAACGTGTACAGTTGTCAAACAAACAAGTCGTGTAAACCAACAACCTAAACAGTTAACGTGCAATTAATGCGAAGATGGAATCTTGGAAACTCGAGTTGTCACAGTTGAGACGGTTATCGAAGTTGGAAAAATTGTGGAAGTCATCAAGCCTTGCTTAAAGTGTTTAGAATCTTGCAAGCAGTGTGCAGAGAAGGATGAGACACTGAGTGAGCAAGAAAAGATGAAAGAACAATTATTGTTCAATCTCAATTATGTGAAAGAGTCGTATGATGTTTTGAACAGAACGGTAACTGGTTTACAAAAGACAAATTCTAAAAGAGAAGATGCACTGACAATGTTAAATGCTGTGCTGATGTCAAAGCAGAAAGCCATTAATTTCTACATTGAAGAAAGTGCGAAATGGAAGCAAGAGTCGAAGACAGAAAATATTGAGAATGAGAGAATCAGACGGTTATTACAGAGTTATTCTAGTTCTGATTATCTCATTGATAGAATTTATCCAACTGTTGCAGGTCTTGAAGCATTTAAAGATGAGAAGCCAAAGAAGAAGGATACTGGTAAGAAGCAGAGTGTTAGTTATAACAAGTGTCCGCCTCCAATTTGGGAAGGGTATTCTCCTAGAAAACCAAATGAGGAGCAAGTCGAAAAAGCAGTCAGTCTAAAGTTAAAGTCCGATATAACCGATGAATTACCAGAAAATATTGACGTTGTTTTTACATCGTCTGATACTAATCATGAGTCCAAGTTAATAAAAAAGATGGTCGATCAGGTGTTGGATACAGATGAGGAGTCGAAGTTAAAGTCTGAGTCAAAAAGTCCAGAATCATCATCAGTCAACAGTCAAAAGTCGTTGGTTAAACGGGTGTACAATAAAGAATTCATGTTATCAAAATCTAATTTGAATGATGAAGCAATCAAAGTGGCATATACATTGATTGATTCAGACAAATTATATTCTGATGAGGAATTTCCAATAAGAAGTGTTAATTTTGAAAAGATCAAAAAGGTTTTCAAACTAACAGAAATCAATATTTCTGAAATAAAAGATGTAAATTTTTCTATGAAACCTAAAAAATACACTTCAAGAGTTCAACAACGTTTAAACAAGAAAAAAGGTTACAGTTCTGGTTCTGGTATTCAAAAGAAACCAAATCATAACGGTAATTTCAAAAAGAAATGACTTGGATTTATTCCACCAGAAAATTATAAAACTGAAAAATATGTTCGAGATTTTAAATCAAAAATGAAATTTGTTTCAGGAACAAGCTGTGAAGAAGAATCAAAAAGCTCATTCTGGAAGCAATCAAACAGAGAATTTCTTGCGAAGATGCAAGAAAAGGTGAAGAATGGAGCTAATCAAAGAAAGGAGACAAGAACCTATTACAAATGCAATGAAGTTGGTCACATTGCATGGAACTGTTCTCAAGCATCAAAAATAAAACAGGAAGTCTCTCAAAAACTCAAAGAAAAAGTTATTAAGAAAAATGAACCACCAACGGAAAAATTTAAAATTTTTGAAAATTCAACATATGAAGTTGGTGAGTGTTCAAAGACTCATTTTTATAAAAAGAGAGCTAAGCATGACAACCAAATGTGGGTTGTTAAAAGGTTTCATGAAGATGTTAAGAAGTTTGATGTGAAATCTGGCGATGAATCTGATTCCACAAAGTCAGACGAGCTACAGGTTGAGATTAACGAAAAAAACTCAGTACCTCCAATGGATGATGTTCATTTTCCACCATTGAAGTCTGAAAATTTTAAATCAAAAGTTGGGAAGGTTGAGATCTCGAATCAAATTTATTCTGAAAAGAAAGAATTTGATGTCGAGAAAGTGTTTAATGGAAATGTTAAAAAGTTTTTTGGGAAAATGGTCGAGGGAAAGGCTAAAGGGGTAAAGGACTTTTACGAATCAAAGAAGGCAACTTACAACCCAACCCCTAGTGAAGTTGAGGACGAAACATCCAAGTTTGGTCAGGCTTGGATAGAAGTTTTTCACAAGTAAAATCTTGACTTGCCGGAGCTCCCAGGTTGGTAAGTGTGGAGCAGGTATCGGAATTTTTTTTGAGAAATTCATTTTGGTGATATTTCGACTTACAAGTGGTAAATCAGGGACACTAAGTTGTATTTGATTTTCTACAAGAGATATTGAGAAAAACAATGTGATGAACCAATCCCTAACCTACAAATGGTAAAATCAATCAACAAAACTTATTTTCCGGAAAAACCATTTGATTAAAACAAACTTAAGTGTTTTGAAATCAATGGGAAAATAGTTTGTTGAAAGGGGGAGTTCTGATTGTTTATGCCAAGTGAATGGCGATTTGAAGTGATTTGATATCAGTTGTCACTTTACTTGTATAGTTTGTTTTCAAATTTCTTTAAATATGTTTGAATTTTAGGGGGAGTGAGTAAATTTTCAGAAAATCCAAAAACATTTGAAAAGGGCAAAAACATGATAAAATTCAAAATGAGTTTTGGTGTGAAAAAGAGGAAATGATAGTACATCAGTAGACAGTTACAGTATGCAAAAGAAATGTAATGTTTAAATAGCGTTAAACGGTCTCACTGATGATATGCCGATATGTTTTTACACATTTAGTAAGCTTTTTCGGGATATAAACTTAAATTCAAACTTGCTTATTTCATGGGGAACACTACTTGGATATATAGGTAACCCCTGAAATTTAGTTTGAAAGGTCCCTCTTTCTGAGATACTAGGTCTTTATGCTCAGTGATATCTGGGGTATTATCCCGGGACTTCTGATTTTGCAGAAGCAATGGCCTAGTCCCCGGAGAATACTTTACGCTAACTTGAAATAAAACATGCCCTCAGCATAAAAAAAATGATGAAACATTGAAAAATGATAATCATGTGCTGTTGTAAAAAAGATCCTCTAAAGGGGACCCACCAAAAGTCGAGCCGTCATCTCTCTGCTGAACGGAAGTTCTGACCTGAGCTCTCACGGTTTCGTAATTAACCCCCTTACAGATATCATCTGTGGTATACTCACCTGTAAAACTAAATATTGGGATCTGGATACGGGAGTATATTCAAGAGGTGGGACACATGAATGAGTTTAAGTTCTTAATTCACCTAATTCATATCCTGAATCTGTTGAAATTTGTGTGAAAATTTAAGTGGATCTGTATATTGGCAATCTAAGTGAATTGTTTAATTCTTAATGTGTAACTAAGCTCAACGGTACTTGTTACTTGTCAAAAACTGATATGATCCTCTTACACAAACTCACAAAAATATTGTATGTAAATATTTCTTTATTGCATTTCATTTCATTCGAAAATTTAAAAAGATTTTCTGTGTGTTTTAGCATAAATTTTGAAAAATTCAAAAATATTTTTGACAACTGATGTTGGAGAGCTGATTTTCAAAATTCCAAGTGCCAAACATGATGAGCATGTGGTGAGGGAAAGTGTGTGTCTAAATGAGAAAATATTTTGAATATTTGCTTACATACGGTTCATCAGAAATTATTATTGATAAATCATTCTGGTTTATTTTGAAGGATGTTTGAATAGATAAATTTGTAAATTGTTAAATTTGTTGAAATTTATTGTGAGGTAGAGAATGTGCAGGATTCTGTGATAGAGAGCAAGGTTCCGATACCTGAGAACTTTGTGATTTCATAAAGCCAGACTGCGATCCTAGCAAATCGAAAAGGGGAGTCTTAAGACATCTGAGAGAAGATGAATGTGTTCGAGAGAAGTATGTTAGTGTTGATGAAGAAAAAGAATGATCAGACTGATAAAGACAGAAGACGTTGAAGACTCGACACTTAAGACTCGTCAACATCCGAGGGGGAGTCTGTTGGTGCATACGTCTGTCGACTTCGTCTTGTATCGAGTCTTGCATTGCTTAGGGCACGAAGATCGAGAAATCAAGTCAAAAAGCTAATTCCGCTTGAAACAAGTAATTCCGCTTGAAGATGTCATTTGGTAATTTCAAGCGGAATTAGTTGTGTTAATTCCGTTTGAGTGTCTAATTCTGTTTGAGATGTTAATTTCGCTTGTATAGTGATTCCGCTTGAGTCATGTTCAAGCGGAATTAGGCAGTCTATATATAGGGGCTAGGTGATTCCGTTTCAGTTAGTCTTGTATGTGTGTTTTCCGATGGCGAAGCTCTGTCGAAGTGTCTATAGACTTGTAATTGCTCAGAAATCAATCAAAAGACAGTTATAAGTGAATATCTTGCTGAATTACACACGATATGTCTGTTTCCGCCTTTCATATTGTGTAGAACGCCTCAGATCGACTCGTTTCGGGTCCGTACACGATCCTACAGTTATCATGAGAGCACCCAGAGTCAATGATCTGTACGTGTTGGACATGAGCGTAGCCACTACTACCACGGGTCAGGCTCACTGTTTTATGTCAAGAGCAACGGAAAAAGAATCGCAATTGTGGCATCGATAGATGGGCCATATTCACCTGCGAAAAATGAATCACCTGGTGCATAACGACTTAGTAACTGGTGTTCATGTGAAAGGTTTTCATCTTGAGGGGGATTGCATTAGTTGTGTCAAAGGCAAACAGAGAAAGAAATCTCACACTGGGAAGAAGGAAAACTCGATCTCGAGGCCGTTAGAGAGACTTCATATGGATCTTTTTGGTCCGGTGAATGTCAAAAGTATAACTGGTGATCTCTACTGTCTAGTAGTAACAGACGACTACTCGAGATTTTCGTGGGTATCATTTCTGAAGACAAAGGATGAGACATTCGAAAGTTTGACGACGTTGTTCAGAAAAATTGAAAACTTGTACCAAACCCGAATCAGAAGAATCAGGAGTGACAACGGTACTGAGTTAGAACAACAAAATGGAAGAATATTGTGATGAGAGAGGTATATTGCAAGAATTTAGTGCTCCTTATACTCCGCAACAAAATGGAGTAGCTGAAAGAAAGAACAGGACGCTAATTGAAACAGCCAGGACGATGCTTGCTGATTCGAAATTACCTGTCAACTTTTGGGCAGAAGCAGTGTCAGCCGGTTGCTATAGACTCAACCGGGTTCTTACAGTGAAGAAATTCAACAAGACATGTTTCGAGCTGATCAACAACCGCAAACCTAACCTGAAGTATCTGGAACCGTTTGGGTCTCCCTGTACAGTTCTAGAACCTTATGGTAAATTTGGTCCAAAGAGCATCGAAGGAATTTTCATGGGTTATGCAAGTCCATTGAAACGAGCCTTTGTTCCAAGCTTGAAGCGGATCATCAAAGCACATAATGTTGAGTGTCAAAGTTATACCATGCCACCTCAGAATCCTGGTGACTCATGGCGTTTCAATTACGATACTCTATGGGATTCATTCGACATAGAAGAAGAACCAGATTTCTTTGACGAGCTGGATATTCTGAGAGAATACGAAGCATCACAAGAAAGATTCCCAGCTGAGTCATCTAGACGTCAATATCAAGCTTCCAACGATGATGAAGCCGGTCCAAGTAATGATGGAGAACATGATGATATTTAGCAAACTCTTGACAATCAGACGGCAGTCAACGATAATCTAGAATCTGATGATACGCCTATATTCGATTGTGGTGATTCAGATTCTGAGGGGGAGCAGATCCAGATTTCAAGTCAAACAATTCCAGTCAGTACAAGGTGCAAATCAGAATGTCACAAATTTGGAAGGCGAGGTAGATGTTCCAGGCGAGGTGATGCCGAGAACTCTTCCGTACCATCCAGAAGAGCTGATTATTGGAGAATTAAAATCAGGCGTCCGCACAAGACGACAAATTGACCAAGGCCTTACTTGTTTTTTATTCTACAGTTGCTCCTTTACAAACAGAGTTTTCACTTAGTTGTTTTATTTCGCAGATTGAGCCGCGAACATATAAGGAAGCTCTAACTGAAGATTCTTGGCTCAACGCGATGTAAGAGGAGCTGAGTCAGTTTGAGAAGTTGGGAGTGTGGAAATTGGTAGACTTTCCTGATGGTCACAGGAAGATAAACACCAAGTGGGTGTTTAAATGCAAGAGGGATGATCGAGGGGTTATTATTCGTAACAAATCTCGACTCGTAGTCTAGGGCTTTAGTCAGCAGGAGGGTATAGATTTCACTGAAGTGTATGCTCCGGTTGCTAGACTTGAAGCGATCATAATCTTCCTAGCATTTGCATCTTGGAAAGGTTTTAAAGTTTATTAGCTAGATGTTAAATCGGCTTTTCTCTACGGGAAGGTAAAAGAGGAGGTATATGTCGGACAGCCACCGGGCTTCACCGATCCAATCCACAAAGACAAGGTTTATTTTCTGGATAAAGCGCTGTATGGTTTACACCAGGCCCCGAGAGCCTGGTACGAGACATTGTCTCAACATCTGCTTGCCAACAGCTTCATCCGTGGAAAAGTGGATGCCACTCTCTTCACCAAAGAAGTCGACGGACATCTTCTGATATTTCAAATATACGTGGACGACATCATATTTGGGTCAACAAATGAAGATCTGTGTAAAGATTTTGAAAGAGTTATGAAGCAAAAATTTGAAATGTCATCGATGGGTGAGATGAAATTCTTCTTGGGGCTTCAGGTTGATCAATTGCCCAAGGGAATTTTCATACATCAGACGAAGTATGTTCATGATATCTTAGAGAAATTTGGGATGTCCGGGACTACTCCAGCTTCCACCCTGTTAGCGACGAACCATGGGATAAACCCTGATCTCACCGGAGAGAAGGTAGATGAAACGTTATATCGTTCCATGATCGGATCGCTGATGTACTTGAAAGCTTCAAGACCCGATATCATGTATCCAACCTGCCTCGCAGCGCTGTTTCAGTCAACCCCCAGAGCTTCGCATATGGTGATTGTGAAATGGATATTGCGCTACCTGAAAGGAACTCCATCACTAGGGTTGTGGTATCCAAGGGAAGGCGATTTCACGCTCGAAGGGTATTCTGATTCTGATTTCGGATGCTGCAAAGTTAACGCTAAGTCAACAACAGCGGGGTGCCGGTTTTTCGGATCACGATTGGTCACCTGGCAATGCTAGAAGCAAACGTCTGTCGCTTTATCTACATGTGAAGCCGAGTATGTGTCTTCTAGCAGCTGCTGCTCACAGATCTTGTGGATCCAGCAACAGATGCGAGACTACGGTTTGCAATTTCTTAACACCCCTATCTTTGTTGATAATGAGGCCGCTATAAACATAACAAAAAGCCCTGT
Source organism: Helianthus tuberosus (assembly GCA_030545235.1). Classification (NCBI taxonomy): domain Eukaryota; kingdom Viridiplantae; phylum Streptophyta; class Magnoliopsida; order Asterales; family Asteraceae; genus Helianthus; species Helianthus tuberosus. The sequence continues at coordinate 132,629,262 of CM060351.1, read as the reverse complement.
TCATCACGCTAAAACGAAACACATTGAAATTCGTCATCACTTCATTCGAGATTGTTTCGAGAAGAAGTTGATACGAATTGAGAAAATCCACACTGACGAACAAAAAGTTGATTTACATACCAAAGCGTTTGATAAAACTCGGTTTCAATATCTTTTAAAACTAAACGGTATGAAGCTTTTATCGGTGTTGGAGGAGATTCTTGGCGAAGATGAAGGTACCACTGTAGATGATGTTGAAAAGCAATCTACAATGGTTTGTCGATTTTTTACTTGTTTTGGTATTTAGGGGGGGGGGGGGTAGGGTATATTTTCAGAAAATACAAAAACAGTAAAAAATTAAAAAAAAATCCAAAAGCATGAGATATTTTCAAAATACAAAAACAATAGAAAACCGAAAAAGATCTTGTGTAAAAAGGGAAAATGATAGTACATCAGCTTGATAGTTGCAGTATGCTAAAGAAATGTAAAGTTTAAATGTGTTAAGCAGTCTCGCTGATGATATGCCGATAGGTTTTTACACATTCAGTAAGTTTGTTCGGGATATAAACCTAAATCACAACTTGCTTTTACATGGGGAACATCTCTCGGATATATAGGTAACCCATGAAATCCTGTTTGAAAGGCTCTATTTCTGACATACTAGGTCTTTGTACGTGGTAATATCTGGGGTATTATACCTGGACTTCTGATTTTGCGGGAGCAATAGGCTAGTCCTCGTATAATACTTTGCACAGCTTTAATCTTAAAGCCCGCCCTCAGGATAAAAAATGATGAAACATTGAAAAATGCTAATCATGTGCTGTTGTAAAAGAAGATCCCCAAAGGGCACCCACCTAAAGTTGAGCCATTATCTCTCTGATTTTGTGGAAGCAATAGCCTGAGCTCTCATGGCCACAACACTTAACCCCTTACAGATATTACTAGTGTGCACTCACCTGTAAGACTGAATATAGTGGTCTGGATACGGGAGTATATTCTAAGGTGGTACATGCGTATAAGCTAAGTCTCTAAAACACTAAATTCGTATCCTGAACAGATTGAAATTTGTGTGAGAACTTAAGTGGATCAGTATATCGGCAATCTAAGTGAATTGTATAATTCTGAGTATGAAATCAAAGCTTAACGGTACTTGTGACTTGTCGACAGCTGATATGATTCCCTAACTCGCTCACCAAAAATATGTTTGTAAATAGTTTACATTCAGTGCATTTCATTTCTGTTTAGCATTCTAGTATAGAAACTTTATTCAAAATCCAAAAAGATTTTACATTTCTGTTTTATTTTTCCGACAAACCAAAGTGGAAAGCTGATCTTCAGACTCGCAGTTTGAAGAAGATGCAGGAAGTTTCTGAGCTGGACAGAAGAGTTGGGAGCTTATTATGTTAAACTTGTGAAAAATGAAAAGTCAAAACAAGTTCATTAAGTTGAAACTTGTAATTTTCAAAATACTTTGAAAAATGTTGATCAAAAGTCAGTTTTGTTTTGTCTCGAGTCAACCAAGGTCATTAAGTTGGACTTGGTAGACCAATTAAGTGCCTAGGGTTATTAACTTGGATCTAGATACTTAAGTGGATTATTAATAAAAAAAGCTGATAAAAACAACAAATGAAGTCAAAAAGGAGAATAGATTATAATGTCAAATTTCTGAGAAGCAGGGAACAGGTTTGATCCTGTAAAAGCAGCAAAGCGAGATCCCCGTGGCTAACTCTGAACAAAGCTTGAACCAGAATTCTATCCCAGCTTATTGAAAGGGGGAGTCTAAAAGATGTAAGAGTCAGATGCAGATCCTGGATCAACATTCAAGGGGGAGTTTGAAGATTGTTAAAGACAAGTTCGAGTGCTAGCTGCTGATGCTGATAGAGATTGGAGGATGCTTATGATGTCAAAAATTTTGAAAAAAAGAAAAGACTGATCAAGACTGATGACTCGATGCTGAAGACTTCGTCAACATCCAAGGGGGAGTCTGTTGGTGCACAAATGTCTGTTAACTTCATCTTGTAGACTTCGTCAACATTCAGGTCGCACAACGATCCTACAAAGATAAGCTAAATCTAGTCAGAACTGAAAGCCAAAGCAAAAGTCAACTTTTGCGACTTTCGGTTGCGAACCGAGCCTAAACTCAGAATTGCCGGGTTGAACATGCCTAAACATGTTCTTATATTATTTACCAAGTTATTTTAGTGTTTAAACATGTTCCATAACTTCTACATTATCAGTTATGGATTTATTTGCAAAAATGGATTCTGTTGACTTTTTAATAATAAGTTTGACCCGACAATTGACCAAGTTAGAGTGATAATCAGTGGGTGCCCTTTTAAGGGTTTATTACCCACATAATTACCAACTCATAGCCACTTTCAATTCAAATAATGGCTGGACCATTAGTGATTAATCACTAAGTCAAAGCTTAATTACGATGGCTTTGACTTTTGGTCATTAAACTAATAAAGCCTGAACTTAAGAGGCTAAGAACAGTTACTATGGTCCTTAGCACGAAAATAGAACTGAGGAAAGCTTGTTTGAACTCCAGGAAGCTCCAGAGAAAGAGTTGTGAAGCAAATTTCAAGTGTGAGCTCAAATGAAGCAAAAGCAAGTCCCTTATATAGTGTTTTGGATTGTCTAGAATTAATGCAAGTGTCCCTAGGATGATACAAGATGTTCCCAGGTGTCCCTATGTTGCTAAAACCAGTTTCAAAGTCCCTGGTATCAAAAAACTAGGTTATAAAGGCGGTGGAATGGCTGTAACCTGCAGCTGTCCATTTTACTGCCAAGTTACAGGTCTTACGGACCGTAAGCCTAAGCCCTTACGGTCCGTATCCGTAATTCAAAAATGTATCGCCCAGTTGAGCCTTCTTACGGACCGTAAGACTAAAGCTTTGTGGTCCGTAAGCCTTCCATCAGAGACAAAATTTTGAGAACTTTTACATTTGACCATGCAATCTTTCATAATTCGAATCTCTGGTCATTATCAGCATGAGGGGACCATTTGATCAGTTCTGAAAAGTACTTGGGAGCAATGCCATGCAAAACATAGTCTTGGAATCTTGTGAAAAGATCATGTGAAGGAGAATTGTCGTAAATGCACATAGGATCCCATTTATTTGAATGTGGAATTTATCATCACAAAAGTTTAACCGGATACTTATGAAATTCTTATTAGATTTTCATGAGAATGTATTTATATTTTACAAAGGTTTGAAAATGTTAAAAGGTCACTCAGAGGTAATAATTAACATGTTGACACTTTTTAATCCTACCATATATCTTTAACATAATCCGGGTTTATAACATGTTTAAAATTCATGACACGTGTCTTTATTATATTGGACATGATTTTTGCGAGGTGTTACAATAACCCTTTGAATTATCAGGATACCCAATAAAGAAACAGGTAACTGTTTTAGGGTCAAGTTTCCTTAGGAAAGGATTGTAAAGTTTTGCTTCAGCAATACAGCCCCATACTTTCATATATTTAAGGCTCGGTTTCCTTCCTGTCCAAAGTTCATAAGGAGTTTTAGGGACAGACTTAGAAGGAACTCTATTGAGTATATGAACAGCTGCTTTTAACGCTTCAGTCCAGAGGAATAATGGTAAATTAGTGTTGGCTAACATACTGCGCACCATGTTCATAAGGGTACAGTTTCTTCTTTCAGCGACACCATTCTGCTGAGGTGTACCAGGCATGGTGTATTGGTTCACAATCCCCTGGCCCTTACAAAACTCATAAAATGGACCAGGAGCCTGACCCACATCAGTGTGTCTTCCATAATATTCACCGCCTCTATCTGATCTCACAACTTTAATCTAACAATCTAATTGCTTTTCAACTTCAGCCTTATAATCTTTAAAAGTCGTTAGAGACTCATATTTCTCCTTAATAAGATACAAGTACATGTAACGAGAATAATCATCAATAAAAGTGATAAATGAAGTATGTCCTGTTATGCCAGCGATTTGGTAGGGACCACTAATGTCAGTGTGAATGAGTTCTAATAAATTAGAGCTCTTAGTGGCACCTTTCTTATTCGCTAATGTCATTTTACCTTTAAGACATTTGACACATGTTCCAAAATCAGAGAAATCAAGAGGAGGTAAGACTTTATCCTTTACAAGACGATTTAATCGTTCTTTTGAGATGTGGCCTAAACGCTGATGCCACAACATGGACGAAGTCTCTAAGTCTCGTTTCTCTTTCATCTTTGTGAGTGATTCATTAATGTTATATGACAACAAAGATTTGGAAAAATTATCATCTAGTTCTAATCTATAGAGACCACCATCCAGAATACCAGTACCAAAAAGAACAGAATCATAGAGGATAGAGAGTTTGCGATGACCATGGGAAACAATAAAACCGTCCATGTCTAACTTTGGTCCTGATAGAAGGTTCCGAGTTACCTCAGGAACATATAAGGTATCATAAAGTTTAATACATAAACCAGTTTTCATAAATAATTGTAATGTTCCAATGGCCTTCACTTCTAATTCTCGATCATCCCAAACCTTAAGCGTTCTTTGATTTCTTTCCAGCTTCCGGATTATAAGGAATCCCTGAGTTGAGTTGGTAACATGAACCATAGAACCAGAATCAAACCACCAAGAATTAGCAGGAACACTTAAATTATAGGACTCAAGTATCATAAAATAATCGTTACCTTTCTTAGCCAGCCACTCCTTAAAATCAGGGCATTCCTTCTGCATATGTCCTGTCTTTTTACAGAACTTGCAGTGGATTCTGCCTAAGGAGGTCTTAGAGCTGGAAGGTGCACTTGTATTAGGATTAGGCCTTTGGACTTTCGAAGCATCCTTCCTCTGATGATTGTTCTTCCTCTTCTTAGAATTGGAGGTGGTGAAGTTAGCAACATCAGTAGTGCGATCCATCCTCATACGCTCTTCCTCCTGTATGCACATAGCGACCAGCTCACTCATCGTCCATTTGTCCTTTTGAGTGTTGTAATTGATCTTGAATACTTCAAAGGACGAAGGAAGCGAAGTAATGATGAAATGAACAAGAAAACCATCACTGATTTCCATTTCCAGCCCCTTCAGCTTATTGGCCATGTCATTCATCATCATGATGTGCTCACGAATGCCGCTCCTCCCATCATACTTAGTTGTCACCAGCTTGAGGATAAGGGTACTAGCATGTGCTTTCGACGTCCCCTTGAACTGCGCCTCCACAGAAGCCAAGTAGGGTTTAGCATCTTCAGAATCAGGAATAGCTCCTCTGATTGCATTGCTGATGGACTGCTTCATGAACATGAGAGACATGCGGTTACACCTAGTCCACTTTTCTTGAGTCAACTGCTCAGCAGCAGTACTTTGAATAGTAAGGTCCGCTGGCTTATTCTCTCTTAGAGCATAATCAAAATCTACCAGCCCAAGCGTAAGCATGAGAGCATCCTTCCATGCAGCAAAGTTATCACCAGTCAAAGGTGGAATCCCGCAATTGGGTACTGATAGTGGAAATCAGATGAGCAAGTTATGATACTAAGAAAGAAGTTCTAATGTGATCTAAGGGCATGCAATACTAAGGCAGGCATAAATAATGACCATTTTAATTATAAAGCTGTGATATTGTCTATTACTAACATCAAAATAATAGACTTAGTAAAAATTCTACTTAAACGAAGACAAATCAGCTTTGTCCAGAAGTGTAATCATTTAAGCATGTGTGCAAAGTGGTTGTGACAAATCAGCTTTGCCCAAAAATGAAGCAATCACTTTAGTTATGCACTCGTTAAGTATGCCATCTATGAAGGAATTAAATCAGCTTTGGCCAGATATTAAGAAATTCATGTTTATGATGCACACTTAACATAACTTTCATAATACTTGAACGATAAGTAGATGTATCAAATTAGCTTTTGCCAGAAATGATATATCAGAAGCTCATTCAAGTTAAGCTATTCTGGTTTTGTAAAACATTATCTGATTCTGATTAGTTAACTAAGTATTTACAAAACCATTTATTTAATAGGAAACCACCAAAATTTAGTTCATATTAACTGCTTAATAAAGTGATGGGATTTCGGATAAGTCTTGGCACTTTATGAACACTCATGATTTCGGATGGTTTATGTCTTGTATTCATCTGAAATGAATGATTTCGAATGATTTCGGATGTGTTCAAGACGCGTAAGTCGGATGATTTCGGATGTGTCCAAGACGAACGATTACGGATGATTCCATGATGATAATGCTTAGTCTGAAATGATCCGTGATGGTCCGAAATGGAAGCTTAGTCCGAAATGATTAATCCGAAATGGTCCGTGATGGTCCGTAATGATCAGGCAGATGTTGATCCGTACTGGACGCTTAGTCCGAAATGATGTCCGAAATGATCATCCGAAATGTGTTCCTCAAGCTGTCACATCCTTAATTTAGGCAGTTAATAATTGATAAGGTTTAAATCCGAAATTTCAGGGATTATGGGATTAAGTTTCCTGTTTAATTGCTAATTATATTTATCTGTTGATTTCAAAATTATATCCATTAATAAAATAACAGATTTCGAAAATTCTAATTAGATAAAAATAAATCAAACAGGAACAAACACCCAAAAAATCCTAAATTCATTCCAAAACTAAGGGAATTTTTCGAATTTAATCATGAACTTATGATGAACCCTAAAATAAAAAAATTCAAACATTCATCCGAAATCTGGAAATTATTTACACATTTAAACATATTTTGAATATTCCGATTTCGGAAGAGTAACAAAGAATGAGCACATGATCCGAGATGGATCCGGAATGGCATCTCGCATGATAAAACCGAACTTTATTAGGGTTTTCAATTCTGTTTTCCAGTTTTATTCCAGATTTATGGATGCAAAACAGAACCGACTAATCAACATATGCTCTGATACCACATGTTGAACGGTTCTGTTTAAACATAAGGGAAAACATGAAAACATACCTATCACAACAGACAGTACAGTAGAGAATCCAGTGATGGAAGAAGCCATGGAGTTCGACATCTTAGTCAAGGTGATCTGGTTCCTCCTTAGGGTGCTGACTGATGATGGTGATTATTAAACCGAATAGGGGATTCGGTATAGAGAAAGAGGTCGATGATGATGTTATGATTATTAGGTTATCTCTAAGTGTGTAACTGTGTAACCCTTTAACCTCTACATAAATCTCCTTATATAAGCACTCAGGAGGAAACCTAATTAGTTAATAAGGGTAATATGGTCCATCAACAATTATCAACTAATTATTTAATAGGTTGTTATATATTTTGTTCTATATTATGTAAATGATTATAATGGCTACTAGATTAAATATTAAACATAATATATTTAATCTTACAAACGAATCATATACAACCATGACCCCAACACCCTTTAGCTTAATTCATTATTTTTTTAATTACCATAATAATAAACACTATGATTCTAGTTTGTTTGATTTATGGTTTGTCAATCCTGTGATTTACAACAACTGGGAAGTCCAGTAGCCACCATATCTGCATGATATGATTCCAACTAACAAAATTTACAAAAACAAATAAACATGTAACGAAATCAAAACATCAAATTATGAAAATACATAAAACAGTCACCATATATAGTACAACAACCATTCCCCGTTTGACCATTTGATGTTTCTAACTATATCAAGTATGAAAATATAATTTAGACCACTTATGCTCTACAATGACGAAGATATTCTACTCGAGGTTGGTATAGGCATTCCTAATTGTAAGCGTGTGAAAATGCATGTAAGTATTAAAACCACATTAATTAATATATGATATAGACAAATAAAATAGGGGATGTTTAACACGTGATAGAATAATTTTGAAAAGAATACAAATAAATGCTACAACTTACAAGAGAAAATTTACAAGTATCAAAATTAATGCAATGTCCATCTCTCGAAATATAAAATGATGAACTATTTAAAAGAAAATGACAGATCATCATAGTGCTCTAAAACTCTAAAACTTTGGTGAAATATATTTGGAATAATATGCTTCGATATTGAAAATGATAAATTTATGTTTCGTACTTATTGTCATAAGTATGTTTCAATAATTTTGGAAAAAAATGCAATAAAATATAAACATCATAAGTATGTTTCAATAATATTGGACCAACAATGTAATAAAATATAAACATTATGGATAAAAATCTAATTATACATTTTTTATTACTAAAATATGAAAAAAGAAATTAAAAAGACCAATTTGTACAGTCCTAAATTAAGTTAAAAACGGAAAGAATGGGAGATGCCATGTTTTTGTCTTCATGAAACACTTAGGACCAATTGTTAGTGTATGTATGAGTCATGTAAATGAAGAAGATAACCATGAGAAAATAATTCATAACTAAACTAAGACTAGAGTTAAATACAATTGTAGTTAATTTGGTTTAACTCAAATAACTATTTATCAATGGTTAAAATTTAACTCTTTAAATTAAACAATTTGATTTATTAGCAATTAAATTCAATTAATGTGACCCATCCTCGTAGAGTACCGATCATTTGCATCACTTGGTAAAAAAATATGTGGTTTTTTATTCTTATAAGTTAAAAAGTCCAGTATGCTCGATATGAACATATTAATGCGACATAAATGATTTGACCGAGTCATAGTAGGTCCTAATTAGACTAGACGGTATGGGGACGGCGTGGCCCCGTCCAGGCCCGGCGCCAAGGCGGAACACCGCCCCCTATGCCCCGCCGCGTCTTCTTCGTCTCCCACTAGTCGGATTCGACCGGCCTACTTTTTGAAATCTAGCCGTTGGTAAACGGCTATATTATAAAATAAAAAAAAAGTTTTTTTTTTACTTTAATAAATACCCATCTCTCGTCCAGTTTTTTTAAAATACTTCATCCAAAATCTACCAACTTCTCTCCTCTCTCATCCATTTTATAAAAAACTCCATCCTTTTAATAAAAAAAATCATGAATCCCTTCAACCCGAACCCGAATCAGCCTAACTTTTTTTCGACGCCCGGTTACACTCCGACTACCGATCCTTCATGGGTGTCTCCGGAATTTACCTTTTCGGGTTTCCAACAATCACCCAACGCGTTCAAACAAATGTCTCAACTCCAACAAATGCAACAATTCCAAGCACTCCAACAAATGATGCTACTCAACTCATTTGAATCTCAAGCGCAATTCAAATCCCAACCGCCAACATCGCCGGTTCGAGTTGACGATGACGAAGAAGAAGTCGTCCCCGATTTGCCACCTCAAACTATAAGACGCAAAAAAAAAGGGGAAAGCGGTTGAAACCGTAGTCGAAACTATAATTTACTTCTTTTATGTATTATTTTTATTTAATTTTTGAATTGTTTTTATAAAGTTAAGCAAATAAAAAAGATAAACAATAAAAAATAATTTGTGTGAGGCCCCATCCTCCACTCCCTTAAAATTGCTTGGAGAGTCATCCCAAATGGGATCGGGATCTAACGTCCTACGTGGCGGCCCATCCTCTTGGGGATGACCCTCCCCATACCTTCTAGTCTTAGTAATTTTAGTGTCTAATAATGAGTCTTAATGGGTCTATCTTTTGTTTTTGTTTTTTTAATGGTAAACTTCATTAGAACAGGCAACGCAAGACCGCACCGAAACCAACTACAACATATATAAAGGATAATTACACCAATCTCTCCACACCACGTTTCTATGTTTGGATCTACATTTTAACCAAAAAATCCAAGAGATCTAAGCTCCCCAAAAATTTCCTCATTGTCGCCTCTTCCGTTATCAAAAATCTTTTCCTAACTTTCCATATACACCAAACCGCCATGATCACAAGCCCTCGGACTAACTCTTTAGCCTTCTTGTCTCCACCGATATTTTTAAGAAAAGTCGAGGATGTCCTTGAAAGAAAAGGCAAAAAACGGTGGCAGCTTAGCCCAAACACTAAGCCGAGACCATACTTTTGTCGAGATACTGCAAGCTGTGAAGATATGATCTACGGTTTCGGTCGCCTCCCCACAAAGAGCACAAACATCCGAATCAATCGCAATGTTTCTCCTGACACGAGCATGTCTAGTCGGGATACAAATTGATGTGTCATCAGTTATACATATTTATCATGCATATTTAACCCCATTTTATAGTACTTTTGGGGGTTTTATCATTGGAAACACTACTTAAATCGTTAATATTTTATATATGCAGGTTTCTAGATGTTCCAGATAAAAATAAGTAAAAAAGACCAAAAAATGAAGCAAAATCTGGAAATCAAAAGACCAAGCTTGCCCATGCTTCATCTGTGCACGACCATGATTCCAACCTTGAAGAAATCAAGAAGCACGCCCATGCTCAACCCCTAGCATGCCTGTGCTTGATGTAGTCGTAGGATACGTAATATTCTAATGTTAAATTACCCATTTCGAATGGGGAATTGTAGCAAATCTGATAAGAATAGGTATGAATTAACATTTTGTTGAGATTTGCAAGTAGATACAAAAAAATGAATGTTTTGGACAAAAAGGATATAACTGGAACAACAGGTGAAAAAACAGAAGATGGATACAAAGAATAACATGTTTACGACCCGTACCCGACCCATGGGTTACTACTCGTATGCGCCACCAAGTGACCAAATTATAGGATCTGCATTGAAAAGTGAGCCAGAGTTACGAGCCGTGGGCCTAGTCCATGTTTATAGCCCATAAACAAGTCAAAGCTAGGGTTTGGTCTGTAATATAAGAAGGTTACGATTGGAAAGCCTAGGAGAGGCCGGAATTTGAAGAACTTGCAAAAAAGGGTTGTGAAGAAGAGAAGAAGCAAAACGGGAAGAAAAATAGGATGAGACTGAGATTGAAGGTACTGGGAAGCATTAGACTAGTTCCACTGGTTATTCTTTACATCTTTTTTTTTTCTTTGAACTTTCTGTAGTAATGATGATGAATTTGTTTATCATGTTTGGTTAAACTTAGTTATAACTATACATATGAGATGATACAATGTTTTGTTTATATGATTGATGACTGATTTCATGCTTATAAGATTTTAGTAGTGTAGTATGGTCGGATTCTTATGATGCATATGTGTGTATCTTGAAATTGGTTATAATGTTAGTTGTGTGGTGATATTGGTCTTTCTATGAGGTTATGCATGTTTGATTGAATATTTACTCGCTCTTGGGTATATTGATGTCCATTAGCCTAGGGCTTGACACTCTAATCAGTAATAGATAACTAATCATCATAACTGGTTTGACATATGTGCTGCTTACGGGAAGGATTTGACTAAAAGGACCTAGAAACTAATTAGGTTAATGCCTCACCTTGGTAGTTGTAATTCGCTCAGTTCGTTAACCGTCTTAAGCACAAAGCTAGAAACCTTAAATCATAAGAATTCATAGTATCACCAACTTTATTGAAATAGGTCTAAAGCTGTGTCTATAGCCTTGACCCTAGTTTGATAATATTAACCGTAATCGGCTCTAATCTATTTTAGCACTTCATACGCCATAGGAAAGTTAGGTCTTGGAGTGGTTTAGCAGGATCGTCTGTCATCAATCTAAGCAATTATCGTTGATTCGAGTCTAGGATGGTTATATATTCTCAATTCTTGGTTGTATTTCTTAATAATTCAGGTTGTTAGATCTTAAGTATTGATTTTCTGTAGTTCATAGATTGCATATTAAGTAATATGTTTAGTACTACTAGATTTTAGTATCCACAAATTCATACTTGGGTACTTACCTAGGCTATACTATATATTGATAGGTGCGCTTGCCAAGAACGTGTGTGGTTAGTATTAGTGTGTTTATCCTTAAAACTTGGTTCTATTCTGTGTCAATTTATTTGTTACTATCTAAGCACGGCAAGTTTTTGGCGCCTTTGCTGGAACACATCACTATTGCATATCTATCATATTAGTTGTAGTTTAACCATTTGTTTAGTTTAGTTTTAGTTTTGTTTGTTTGTTTTTTGCTTTCTTTTTTGTGCCTTAATAGTTGTTATTGCATTGGACTTCACTTTGGAATGGTGGCAGAACGAACAATTTCAGATTATGTACGTCCCTCCGCAAATGCGATTAGGAACAACATCACTAAAACTAGAGTTGGAGTGAATAAGTTCACGATTCCTACTCAGATCATCATTATGATTCGGCGCTCTTTCAGTACCACGGAATTGCAAATGAGGATCCAAATGACCACATAAACAAATTTCTTGAACTTTGTGAACCCTTCAAAATTGAAGATGTTTCAGATGATGCAACGAGACTCCGTCTCTTCCATTCTCACCGGTCGCGAAAGCCAGCTCGTGGCTTGATTCTTTAGCCCCTGGTTCTATCACCACTTGAAAAGAAATAGCTGAAAAATGTATGCATAAATTCTTTTCTCCCTTGAAAACAAATCGCTTGTGTAGCAATATATATGAATTTGAGAAAGAAGAGGATGAAAGTTTCTCAGACACCTAGGATAGGTTCAAGGAGCTTCAAAGGAATTGCCTTCATCATGGTATGGAGTCGTGGATGGTCATGAATACTTTTTATGATGGTCTTTGTACTCCATCTAAGCAAAACCTTGATACACTAGTGAGAGGTGCCTATTCTGACTTAACTCCTGTTGCTGCTCGTGCTCTCATTGAAAAGATCTCAAAGAATGAATACCCATCCAGGAGAGATTCTAGATCTTTAAGGAAGGCTAATGTTCGCAGTGCAGAGTTAAATTCTAAGCTTACAGCCTAAGTTGAAGCACTAACTACCCAAATTGAGAAGTTTGTGACAACACAAGAAATGCACAATACATGTGGAGGATCTCATTCAACCAAGAACTATCATATTGCTACATTGGAAGAGGAAGTTAACTTTGTAGGTGACCAATTTAGATAACCTTTCAATTTTGATAAAAGGAAGCCTAGGGTAGTTGGAGAGACAACCTAAATTCATTCCCAGCATGTTATTCTCAAAATAAAGATTCTAGCCTAGGGAGCGATAACCAAGTCTACAAGAGATGTTTATGGAATATATGCAAGAGAATAGGGAAATGATGAACAAGCAAGATCATGAGCTGGCAGGACATAAAACTACAATTCAAAATATAGAGAATGTCTTGACACAGTTAGGATCGAGAAATTCAAAGAGGGATAAGGCTTAAGTTAAATCTATTACCCTTCGAAATGGTAATGTCATTAAGGACATTCCTCTTACTGCAGAAGCTATTCAAGAAAGAGATGGGGAGGACACTCCAAGCTTTATCAATAAAAGAGTTGTTACAATTCAGCAAGTAAACGAGCTAAGAAAGAAAGAGAATGTACATTAACCAAAAACCAGACCTTCCACTTCGCAAGCGCCAGTTGAACGATAAATTTGAGCAACAATATGGTAAGTTCCTGGCGTTGTTCACAAAGTTGCATATTAATCTTCCTTTCAAGGAAGCGGACTCAAATGCCCAAATACGCCAAATTCTTAAAGGAATTACTGTCTAATAAATGGAGATTAGAGGATATTTCTTCCACCACCTTAAATGAAGAACGTTCGGCAGTCCTGTAGAACAACTTACCACCTAAGGTAGTAGATCAAGGTATTTTCACCATCCCATGTTTAATCGGGGATCTATTGGTTAGCAATGCTTTAGCTGATCTTGGAGCAAGCATAAACCTGATCTTACTCAGTTTTTGCTAAGCTTGGCCTAGGGGAACCTACTCTTACTCATATGAGTATTCAGTTAGTTGACCATTCGATCAAGTATCCACGGGGGTTTGTTGAAAATATGCTAGTTAAGGTCGACAACTTTGTTTTCCCAGTTAATTTCGTCATCTTAGACATGGACGAGGATGATCATGTTCCCTTAATATTGGGATGACCATTTCTAGTTGCGGCTAGAGCTTTAATCGATGTTGTCGAAGGGAAACTTACTTTGAGGATTAGAGATTATAAAATATTTTTTTAGTTAGAAGAACTCAAGAATCAAACGTACGACAACTCGCTTATATACAAAGATCGTACAAAGAAGATTCATGGTTGTCACCTGATAGGTAATAAAAACTTCAAATGTGGGGATCGTGTGCTTCTTTTCAATTCAAGGCTATGACTTTTTCCTAGTAAACTGAAGTCGAGATGGACTGTACCGTTCAGTCTCAAAGAAGCATACCTATAAGGAGCGATCGGTCTATAAATGAAGTGGAGAAATGTTCAAAGTGAATGGGCATAGACTGAAAGGCTATATTGAAGGCGCCATTAACTTAAACGAGGATGGGAAATTTGACATCCATCCTAAATCCTTAGATTGGGATCGTAGGTTTACGTCCGGTAGAAGACACGTAAACTTAGCACTTCCGGGAGGCAACACGAGGGTCCGATATTCATTACATTTTGATAATTTGTAATCTAATCATCAAAACTGAAAGCTGCTATCTTTTCAGGGCTTGCGGCCCATAAGCATATTCTTATGATCGTAACTTGTTAAGTGGGCTCCACCTCGAGAATTGAGTCAGTTCACGACTCGTGTGCTAAACACTAGTTTATGGACCATAAATATCTAAACCACCTTAAAATTACCGGAATCTATAAATTAAAAGTCTAAAACCATAATTTTCTCATTCTACACACCTCTGATTGAGAGAGTTCAGATATTCAACAAATTAATGGCGAGTATTGAAGAGGGAAAGGTATGCTCTTATTCTATTCGTGCGTTATATGATTTTTCCTCTTGTCAATTGTGATCTTTAAGTTTCCAAAAACGTTTTTACTTCATAAATACAATGTTTAGCAAAAACTGAAAACTTTGAATCGACAAATCACAAAATGAACACATACGACTCGTGACCATCTTCTGGTCTATGGCTTGTAAGCCTGTCAACTAAGTGATACTTGACTTTATATTTTTATGCAAGCAGTTTTGTTATGAAAATTAACTATTGCATACGGATCGTAACCCTAGACTGGTTTACAGCCCAAAAACAGTTTCTCAACAGAAGGTTCTGTTGTGTTTACTGTTTAAAGAAGAATGTCCGGGGACTCTGTGAGGTACCGTAGAAACATGGTAGAGGAAGACCGAGGAAAAACTTTGCTAAACTGTACCCTACTAATCCAAAGGTTCAGGTGTATGGTCATGATCTCACTCAGATGAGGAATGCACTGAGAAATATACAAAGATAAATGGGTGATTATCACATGCACGTGATAAGGATGATAATAGATGTTGAGAAAAATCTCAAATATTTGAGGAAAGACATTCAGGAGATGATGTTTGCCATACCACCACTAGAACCCATCGAGCCACTAAAACCTAAGGCTCCCGAGCAGATTTTTGTGCCAATGGGGTATGTGTATTCCCCTTATAAGCCTCACCCTCCTACACCGCCACTATTTTTCCTATGAATCCTGTTACTCCACCTCATGATAGGTTTTCTATGCCTTATCAAAATTCACCTATTTATATGAAGGCCACTTCAATCTGTGAAGTGGGAGAGCCGTCCAAGAAGCTCGAGTCGCCTAGTAACCCCTAATGCATGTTGGAGCTTTTAGCAAGATGAGAGAGGTTATTGATGTGGATGCTATTTTAGTGAAAGAATAAGAAGAGGAAGACCCAGAAGAAGATCCAAAGTATGTTCAAAGTTCTGACCAGGAGGATGAAGACACAAGAGAAGGCTATAACTATAATAAGTGACGATTGATGATTTGAGTTCTTAAGTGTTTTGTTTTGTTGGTATGGACCTTAGTTTTTGTGTATTGTTTAGTTTGTCTTGTTTGAATGATTGTCTTTGAATTGTTGAGTATGATGAATAAATTGTTCTTTTAATAACCCTAATTTCAGCAATCTTGTTTGTATACAAAGATATCTTTTGAGTTTTGTTAGTAGGTTTAGGTTGGTTGAGAAATCCAAGAAGCGGAATGTGCAAGATAGTGCAAAATTTTCAAATTTCTGTTCTTCGTTTCACGATAACAGAGAAATTTCCAATTCCTTTTACCTTTTGCTTTTGTTTTGTACATTGAGGGCAATATACATCTTAAGTATGGGGATTAGGAATTGTCACCTTGAAATGATTAAGTTTGGAAATTTTTAAAACTTCTGTTAACTTTTTGACCATTGTAAGTCATAAAATGTAAAACATGAGATAATGCGATGTTTTGAGTCTTTTTTAGGATAGAGTTTTCTGATATAAGTCGAGTTTTTTTATAATGAGTAAAAGAAGTGCCATACTTAGTGACTAAAGCTTAATAGGTATTTGCAATAGTACATATCGGTAATCCTAAATCCTTCCGTTTAGGTGAGTGTTGAGCCTTTTACTATATATATTTTTGTTTTTTGAGAGATACTAGAATAACTTTCATTGCAGAACTTATGCATGTTATACAATTTGCTAGTTGATACTATAATTACTATACATATGTGATTAAGGAAAAAGTAGGAAAATTATGAACCCTTGTTTATCCTTTTCGTTTCATTTTCCTACCTTTGATAATTTCCATTAGAAACCCTATTGAGCCTAACCCTTTTCACTTGACTACCTTATTATTTGAGCCAATATTACCCTTTGTTAGCCTATTCGTTTAATTTCCTTGAAGTATGATTCAACGAAGAAATATGAAGATATGACAGTCAAAAGAAAGTATGAAAGAAATAAGTATGGGGATCAAAGTACCTAATGAAAATGTGAAAGAAAGATCCAAAGCCACTAAAAAGAAAAAAAGTTGAAGATTCTCAGAAGTGCTGAAAAGGAAGTTGAATTGTTGTTGTTTAAACCTTTTTGTTAACCAATTTCATTTGTTCATTTACTACCTTTTTACCCTTAAGCCAAAATCCTTAAAAAGTCCTTATGATCTGTTAGTGTTATTTATGAAAGTATGCAGTTGATTTCTGTACAAGCCTATGATAATGATAGTTATATCCAGGTGGTGAGTTTAGTAGTTTATCTAGCACATTATATGCTAGCTTTTCAGAAATTTGTAGAAAAGAGTGAAAATTGTGAGGGTATGAATTGTGTACTTGTTCTATAAGGTGGACAATATGAGTTTGGGTAAGTTTTTTGTACTTTTAATGTAACACTTGATTGACTTGTCTAGGATGTCAACCGCTTACCTTGTAAGTCTTGGGAGGAGATTTTGAGGACTGGGTAAGAAATAACATGTTCTTGAAATTTTATGGTTGTGTTGATTGTCATGATTGCTTTTAAAATTAGATGTATTACTTAAGGACAAGCAATGCTTAAGTGTGGGGATATTTGATATAGTCGTATGATACGTAATATTTTAATGTTAAATTACCCATTTGTAAGGGGAAATTGTAGTAAATCTGATAAGAAAAGCTATGAATTAACGGTTTTGTTGAGATTTGCAGGTAGATACAGAAAAAAGAATGTTTTGGACATAAAAGGGTATAATTGGAAAAACAGGTGAAAAGCAGAAGATATGTATGAAGAATAACATGTTTACGACCCGTACTCGACCCATAGGTTACGAATCGTATGTGCCGCCAAGTGACCACATTATAGGATGTGCATTGAAAAGTGGGCGAGAGTTGATTTTAGTTTGTTATGAGCCGTGGGCCTAGTCCATGTTTACGACACGTAAACAAGTCAATGCTAAGGTTTGGTCCGTAATATAAGAAAGATACGACTGGAAACCCTAGGAGAGGATGAATTTCAAAGAACTAACGAAAAAGGGTTGTGAAGAAGAGGAAAAGCAAATCCGAAAGAGAAAAGAGGACGAGACTGATGATTGAAGGCACGGGGAAGCATTGGATTGGTTCTACGGCTTATTCATTACACTTTTTTTTGTCTTTGAACTTTTTGTAAGGATAATGAAATTGATTTTGATGTTGAATTTATTTATCATGTTTTGCTAAACCTAGTTATAACTGTCCAGATGAGATGACACAATGCTTTGTTTATGACTGATGACTGATTTCATGCTTGTATGATTTTTGTAGTAAAGTATGGTCAGATTAATATGATGCATATGTATGTATGTTGAAATCGGTTATGATGTTACTTGTGTGG
Organism: Helianthus tuberosus; assembly: GCA_030545235.1. NCBI lineage: Eukaryota > Viridiplantae > Streptophyta > Magnoliopsida > Asterales > Asteraceae > Helianthus > Helianthus tuberosus. The sequence goes on along the minus strand of CM060351.1, from coordinate 132,611,333 downwards.
TGATATTGGTCTTTCTATGAGGTTATGCATGTTTGATTCAATATTTACTCCTCTAGGGTATATTGACGTCCATTAGCCTAGGGCTTGACACTTTAACCAGTAATAGATAACTAATCATCATAACTGGTTTGACTTATGTGCTGCTTATGGGAAAGATTTGATTAAAAGGATCTAGAAACTAATTAGGGTTTTCTAAATGCCTCACCTTGGTAGTTGTAATTCGCTCAGTTCATTAATTGCCTTGAGCACTTGGCTTGAATCCTTAAACCATATGAATTCATATTATCACCCGCTTTATTGAATTAGGTCTCAATGCGTGTCTATAGCCTTAACCCTAGTTTGATTATAGTAACCCTAATTGGCTCTAATCTATTTTAGCACTTCATGCGCAATAGGCAAGTTAGGTCTTGGAGTGGTTTGGCAGTATCCGTCATCAATCTAAGCAATTGTGGTTGATTTGAGTCTATGATGGTTATATATCCTAAACTCTTGGTAGTAATTCTTAGTAATTCAGGTTGTTAGATCTTAAGTATTGACTTTCTATAGTTCATAGAATGCATATTAAGTAATATGTTTAGTACTAGTAGATTTTAGTGTCCACGGATTGATACTTAGGTAATTACCTAGGCTATACTATATTTACTGATAGGTATGCTTGCCTAGAGCGTGTGTAGTTAGTATTAGTGTGTTTATCTTTAAAACCCGACTGTGTTATGTGTCAATTTGTTTGGTACAATCTAAGCACGTTAGTGCTCCACCCAGCAAGTCAACAAGAAGTTAAGGCACGATCATGCATATGCACAGGCACAACCATATAACATCAAGGCAAACTTCCAAAGCTTTAAGGTTAGACAAACCTAATAAGACTAAAGACCTTGTCGGGACATGTCTCCCGACACAATTAAGCACAATTACAAGCACGCTAGTGCCAATAACGACCAAGGACATGCAAAATGACAGACATGATCGTGCATAAGTACAAGAACGATTCTCTATTAGAATCCTGTCGATACACACCCGTGCTTGTCACAACCCGACCACGTATAACATACAAAACATGGCGGAAACGTCGGGGAGTGTTGTAACAGAATTATTGTTTCACAACCATGGCATACAAAGTTATATTTTATTTATTAAACAAGAGTGTTATATTGTCTTAAACAGGAAACAAAGCGTTCATAACATAATTAAACTAGTTTATCTTCATTTTTAGTCTCTAAGGCACAGGTCCGCCCTATTGTCACGATCATCATCCTATGGAAAAGCTCCTGAAAACACATGTGAAAATAGGTACGTCAGCATAAAAATGCCTGTGAGATACATAGGTTTTGTAAAAATATGATTCATGACTTGTGTTTAAGAAAATGTTTAGTCATGAACCTTGTAATTTGCTTTGTCTTATAAATTATTTGAAAAACGGTAAGATCAGATGATATGTATAAATAAATGTAAGGTTAAATGAATAACCATGTAAAAAATGAGTTTGTGTAAGATATGTTGTTTGTAAACAATGTCTTGTAAAAAGTATGTTATCTGTATAAAATGTCATGTGTCATAAATTGAAATGATTAAAATAACGCTACGATATGTAATACCATACAAACACTTATATATAGGAAGTACCAGCGGCGTATCCACCATGCTTGTATCATATTACACACGCCTCGTTACTTAAATCCCTTACTCAAACCAAACCACCATTGTAAATTGTTTATGTATAATCAAATGTCAAAATGTTATCGTGTAAGCCATATCAAATATCTGTGATTAATGTAAATCATGAATTGTGTATATCAATGTCAAAATGTTTATGTCTAATGTAAATCATGTAATATGTATCCAAAAATGTCATGTATGGTATGTGAAATATATCAACTAAACCATATGTAAAATGCACAAAAAACAAGGTATTGAAGTAAAACCTGGTTTAAATCAAAGTTATGTTTTGTGGAACAAATGCATGCTATACTGATATAAACATTTATGCGGTATTGTGAAAATGCATACATCCAAGCCTTGAGACTGTGGCGATAAACCCTTAAACAAATTAATGGTTTATCTAAGTTATGTATATCGAATTCGGTCATTCCTTCCAATCCAAACAAACCTAGGATTTCAGGAACGGGAGTTGTCAATTCCTATGGTACCACTACCTACTAACGAACGGTGTAGCTAATGTTAATGAATGTATTGTTCCATGTTAAACAAACCAAATGTCATACCAAAATGAAAGCATGTGATGTAAACAATTGTACTAAGTATGCACACAATGGGCATACATAGCATGAGATGTAATGTGAAACAATGTACTAAGTATGAACACAATGGGCATATATAGCATGAAATGTAATGTAAAACAATGTACTAAGTATGCACACAATGGGCATATATAGCATGAAATGTAATGTAAAACAATGTACTAAGTACGCACACAATGGGCATACATAGCATGAAATGTAATGAAATCATGTACTATAATGTACTAACGAACATAGCAGGCATATGATATGAAAGCATGAAAAGCATGAAAGTAACAAGTAGGCACATGTGTTTCTCCCCAAAATGTTTGGAAAACAGTAAAAGAGGGGTCTATGTACTCACTTGAGATTGCTCAGAAGTCCTAAGATAACCACCAAGCAATGCTAGAGATCACGGAATCAAACGGCACCTAATATAGGTAACTATGTTAATAAACCGGACCTATATCGGAAGATCGGATAGAATGAGGGCTCGTAAACCAAATGAGTATTGGAACTCATGTAGTATGGTTTAACAAGGCCTACATACTAAATGAAACCTAACCTAAGTGCTTACGACCCATTACGACCCGTTTAGGAAGCTTATGCTACTTTAACGCGTCGTTCGCGTAAAACGCGTTCGGACCGCCTAACTAGTCCTATGACAAGTAACATATGCCTTAACATGTCTAATATTGTTGTCAAATCAGTTTAGATGTCAAAAGTTATGTTACATATGTTTAAAATGAATTTTGGCATCAAAGGGGTATTTTGGTAATTTACCTAAGGCATATAAACTACCTATCATACAACTACTTAAACGAAGCGACCATAAGGTATAACCTCGGAAGGTTATTCCCTATATGCTATGGTCACCTAATGTGTTTGGTCGGATCCTAATGATCGACCAAATGGGTCGGGTTCGAAGGTATAAGCGATTTATTAGATCGCTTACCCTTACGACCCTAGACAACGTGGTAATCAGTAGGCATAGTCACAAAGGACTATAACCATCGTGATTACAATCACGTTGCGAAGTTCAAACGAACTTCGCATTGACCATAAACTGGTCAATGCTGAAAGTCAAACAAAGTTTGACTTTCGGACTCGAAAAGAAATAAAAGAACGAAGGAATACTTACGAAGGGTCCCCGAATGCTAATCTAGATCAAAATAGCTCAGGTATGAAACAAAGGTTTCAACTTAGAGCACATTAGATCAGATTCTTGTGAGGAAAAGTGAAGGGTGGAGGTGGGTATTTATAGTTTTCGGTTCACCATTAGGATCATTTCTTGGAAAAAGGGGCACGATCTAAGCCGTACACTTGTCGGAGTGTTGTGGTAACTCATATTGCTCCCACCACAAGAGTTTGACACTTGGCCTTGGCCTTTGGAGTGTTTGAAAGGCTGTTTGCAGCTCTAAATACACTGAATCTGGTCTTGAAAATGAAAAAATGATGTTTCTGCCCAGATAAGGCGCTCGCGTAGTGCGACGGTAAAGGCCTTAGGGCTCGCGCTATGCCACCATGCACCAGATTCAGAAAAGTTTCAAAAATGGCAGAAATGGTCACTGCAGCCCGTTTAAGCTATTTTCGTTGCGTTTGAACCCCGTTAACCTCATTTCAAGGCTCTAAAATGAAGTTAAAGTATAGGGAACTCAAAACATGCTCAAAAATATCTCGGATGTCGGTTCGTTTGGCCGTACGATTGCGTTGTTCGGTTAATTACGACGGAATGCGCATAAGCGCGAAAAACGATCAAAATGGCGTGACGAATGGATTTTTCTTATGCCAAACACTAAAATAAAATATTTTAGTGCTTACATAAATTTTTGGATGTCCGGATGTATTCAGAACGTAAGTTATGCGCGAAAGTGCAAACTTGTGCACTTTTTGACGCTTTTAGTCCCTGAAAGGCCCAAAAGTTTATTTTAGCACACCAAACCCCTCAAAGCCTATTTCTAAGCTATGTAAAGGATATTTATGGTATGTTTAACTTATGGTCATGTTCCGGAATGTTCGTTACAGTTCAAATTGGCATACTTTCGCAGTTTGTCAAGTTTAGTCCCTGTAAGCGAATTAACTTGTTTTTGCCATACCAAAGCCTTTAAAACTTATTTCTAAGTTATGTAAAGGTTATTTAAGGTATGTTAAGTATATGTTGATGTTCCGGAGTATTTGTCGCATTAAACTGATTACGTTTACGCATCAGTTTGCGTATAACTCTCTAGAAAGCGATGTAGAGTTTGAAATTGAATAAAAGTCAAAACATGAAAAATGTAAAACACAACCAAACAAACATTGGGATCAAATAACATTGTTTTATTGATAATAGAACTGTTCACAATGATTACAAGCACAGATGTTACAGTCTCCCCTACTTGTGGAAATTTCGTCCCGAAATTTATTTAGAGGAAACTCATGGGAAAAGATGCGGATATTTCGCCTTCATTTGATCTTCGCGTTCCCAAGTAAACTAGGGTCCACGTTTAGCTTCCCATCGAACTTTGACCAAAGGAATGCGCTTGCGTTTGAGCCACTTGACTTCATGTTCCATGATTTCCACTGGCTTTTCAACAAATTTCAGTGTTTTGTCAACACGAATTTCGTCAAGCGGTATGTGGAGGTTCTCATCAGCTAAACACCTCTTGAGATTGGACACGTGAAAGGTTGGATGAACATTTCCAAGTTCAGGAGGTAACTCAAGTCGGTAGGCTACCTTTTTGATTCTTTCGATGATCTTGAATGGTCCAACGTATCTAGGTGCAAGTTTTCCTTTCTTTCCAAATCTGATCACACCTTTCCAAGGTGAGACCTTAAGTAATACTCGATCACCGACTGGAAATTCCAAGGGCTTGCGTTTTGGGTCCGCGTAACTCTTTTGATGGCTTCTAGCTGTCTGAAGGTTATCACGAACTTTCTTAATCTTGTCAGTTGTCTCTAAAATGAGGGCAGGTCCAGTAAGTTGAGCCTCGCCGATCTCATTCCAGCAGACTGGTGAACGACATTTTCGACCATAGAGAGCCTCGAAATGAGCCATTTTGATGCTGGTGTGATAACTGTTGTTGTAGGAGAATTCAATTAACGGAAGATGTGAATCCCAACTACCACCAAAATCGATCACACAAGCTCTAAGCATATCCTCCAGAGTCTGGATTGTTCTTTCAGATTGACCATCCGTTTGCGGATGATAAGCTGTGCTCAGATTAAGTTGGGTCTCCATAGCAGATTGCATGGTTCTCCAAAAATGAGAAGTGAAACGAGCATCTCTGTCAGAAATGATTTTCAAAGGAACACCATGTCGTGCTACAATTTCATCCACATAGATTTTAGCAAGTTTGTCAGCAGAAAAATCCTCACGGATTGGCAAGAAATGCGCTGACTTAGTAAGACGATCAACGACTACCCAGATGGCATCATGACCTTTCTTTGTGCGTGTAAGTTTAGTAATGAGATCCATAGTAATGTTTTCCCATTTCCAAACTGGGATCTCTGGTTGCACCAATAGTCACAAGAGATAGAAAGAGAGAGGGTGATATATATATATATATATATATATATATATATATATATATATATATATATAGAGAGAGAGAGAGAGAGAGAGATAAACCCTTTTCATTTTTATACAAGAAGTCATATACTCTACACTTTTTCATCATGATCCAATTCATGATCATTGTTTATGCACAAGCTTGTATGGCCATTCTTTGCTACACTTCTTGTAATGCTTGGGTGAAAATGAAACTTGGTATAGATTAAGTGTTTAATTTTTACCAAAGTGGTGTATTTATGTTTTTGATAATTCTTTCGACCCATTTTCTTTGTTGATGGGACATTTACTTCAAATTTGGTTTTAGATCTTGTGAGTGTACTTGATAATTTTGTGGCATGAAGCTCATCAATTCACTCATGGTGTGTGAAAACCCATAAATTGGTGAGTAGATCCCATTAAATTAGTGGTTAATCCATTTGTGGTATTGTAAACCCCACATCTTACAAATATCACTTATTTATCAAACTTCACTAGACCATGAACGGTTTATATACACGGTCCTTATGCTAGGCTTTGGTGCGGACCAATAGTTAGTTAACTAACATTGAAATATATATGTCTTTATACACCATTATTGTAATGCCACCAGTTAAATAAAGATTTGACACCTCTATTAGCAAGAACAAGTGTTCCAGCGAAGTAGCGTATTTCCAACCAGGGTGACTGCATCATTATATTTGCTACACTGTTACCAATCACCTATACCTCTGATGGCCCTTTAATGGATCACAACTGGAGAGTCGCGCAGTGAAAATATAGTAAAAGTAATAGAAGAGTTAGATGTCATAATGCGATGGCTTAATCAACAAGCTTTCCAAAATGCTGACGATTGCGGTAACATGACTAGGAGCCCATCCAAAAATGACAACAATTAATATAATCATAACCCGACGACAACCTTTACTAGGAATCGAGTATTGTAATTTGGTTTACCACACCACCAAGCTAATAAATTTACATTAATTCATTCAAAGTGGATGTCTCTATCAATTTGCTCTTATTCACATTTACTTTTTATGTTACAAACTAAACAATTGCAATTAATTAAACTATTTGGTAACAAAAGAAAAGTTGAGTACTGAAAGTCGTATCCTTTGAGTTCGTACTTGGTTCTTACCTAAACTTTACTATATCACGATAACTACACTTGCATGTTGTGTGTGTTACGTGTAAGTAAAAATCATTTTTTTTAAATCTAAACCCTTAATAATGTGTTCAAAGTATCACCTAAAAATCACTACTAATACACGCACATCAATAATCTCTTATAAATTGTTATGTGGTAAACTATTACGTGCATATTCACATAAGTTTATGCGTAAATGTAAATTTAAATAAACAATATTCACATAAATTTATGCGTAAATGTAAACTTAAACAAACAATGATAAATTGTTGGTAAAAAACTTGAAGGAATAAATTACCAACATGGAACTATTGGAAAAAAATAGTGAAAAATGGTTTGTCACTAACTTTGGAACAAAAGAATTGTACTTATCTGCATGTTATATAAATGATTATATATGTGTTTGTTCTTTACTATGTGTGTCACACCTTGACTTTTGTGGAAGCGTATACGTGTGACTTGATCAGTTTTCATTGCATTCGATTATAACAAACAACTATATGACTAAAATATGATTTTCATCCATTCATAAATTTAAAATGTTACAAACATAAGTTGTTTAAGTTTCAACCATCACAGTGTTAAGTTTAAGTTACAATCCATCAAAAGATAATAAGTTCCATAAAAGGACTTTTTAACAAAAGACTAGTTTCACCAAGGCTTTGCTTCATATATCTCATCAAGGATAAGATATACAAATCAAACCCTTCAAAAGTGGATGACATCTAAACTTGAAATTCACATCTTGAAAACAATCCCAGCGCCAAAGATCCATTTAGTTTCCTGAAATACATGTAAGTTGAAAACAATCAACAAAAGTTGAGCGAGTTCATGCGTTTTATGTGAGCTCCAAATAAACTTGTAAACATTTGAAAGATTCTTTTGATAACAGGTGTATAAAGCGTCTATGAACAGATCATTAATGTTTTGCAAGGACATTAATATGTGTGGTGGCATAGCAAGCACTCAAACCTAGCGAATTTCCTCCGGTCCATCCGTCTGGAACAACAAAAGCACTACATGTGACCACACAAGGACCCATGAGTGGGGCTCGCTACACCCGATAGATCTACCACTTCTGTCCCTCGGTCTTAAACAAGATTAATGGCACTTAGGAGAGATACTACCCATCCACATGATCTAACAGTTCATTCCCTAGCTAAACCATACCATTGAAACTTGTATTTCACCCCCGAGAGTTACAAATCCGAAAACAGTTAAGAGAAAAGGGGGACATGAACTCACTAGTTTGCATTTGTAGTCGTGTGCCCTCAAAGTTGATATCTGCGAGTCGTGTCACTACCTACACACGTGTTATGTTTAATTAGACACTTAGATCGTGTAACGACTCTTAGACTTAATTATTTATTAGGACTTGTTTTGGAATTATGTTTAACTTGAGTTACACTTTCGGTGTATGATGTGTATATAATTTTCGTAATTATATAATTCAAAATTTTAATATATTAGTTAAAATAATTATATTTTAACTTATATTATTTTCATGCATTAATCGGGGGTTTTGTTAAGAATACTATATTTTTAATTTGTTGTTCCGTATGGTTCTCATATACGTATGTGTTATGGGTGGTTTTCTGAACCCATCCTGGAATTATATCCTGACTTTATTATTTCTGATTATGACCAGGATACCGGATCAGGATATTGGTAACATCCTGATGCAGTATCCTAGCAGTTACTAATTATTCACGTGCATGTTATGGCTGTAAGCTTATAACGTTCATATGGACTTATTCTCCTAAGAATCGCTCCAATCAGTTGGAAGAAGGACGTTGAAGCCGGAAGAAGAGGTCTCTAACGTTCAAAAGGAAATATTCCAGAGTATCCCTAGTTTATAGAAGGCCAAATCGATAGAAACACACACTTCACACTCTCTGCTCTCGAACTTACATTTCTTTTTCTTTCTATTGCGCACAAACACTCAACACTTGTAATTGCTGTACCACTTAGCATTGATCTGAGCCATATCCTACACTGTATCCTGAATACTGAAGTAATAAGAAGATCAAGGCAGCTGACGATTTTCAGCTCCCGAGGTTTTATGCTGGAGATCTAGATTGATCAAGGGCTTTCCTCGTATATCCTATGTCCATTTTTACTTTTTCAGCTCATTGTTTGATTGTAGATATAGTATCATATCCTGAGACTATATCCTGAAACTGTTTTTGCAAACTGATAAACCAACATATTTTCTACAAGCATTGCTAGCACACTACCTCACAAAACTAATTTGATCACTTAATTGCTTCGGTAATTTTTGACCAAAACAATTTGGCGCCCACCGTGGGGCAAGTGGTGCTATTTCTACTAAAAGCTTTCTTAAAATCATTACTCGGTTTCCTATTTTCAAAACTATTTGCACAACTGTTTTTAATGGCCTCGAAATCAAACATAAGCTATTCATCCATGCCTGCTACAACCTCTGCCACAACCGGTTCAGTGCTTCCACCACTTCTACAGATGCAAGCTCCTTCACAGGCTCAAGCTCCTCCAAGGAAGGTTGAGACTCATATATCCCGAGACACTGTTCCTGCTCAAAATGTCCACAGATCTGGTGTTCTAGGGAGAACTCCTGTTATGGCTTCTAATGATGAAATTCTAACTTTGCTTGGTAGTATACAGGATCAGATGAAGCAACAGCAGGAAACTAACCATATGCTGATAAAAGAGATACAACTCTTGAAGTCTAACTCCAAGAGACATGCTAAAGATACTGTCACTCCCTTGCAGCCCAGAACCCTGAACTTTAATTCAGCGGTGTATACTGAGGATAGTCAGGGCAATGTTGTGCCCAGCCATTCCCAGGGCAATACTCCTGAAATACCCTCAACAGCCAGAATATCAACTGTCAGGGGACCAGGATATGCTCCGGGATATGGCCAGAAACTTCAAACTGGTAACTTATCTAATAATATTAATACCCTTGCTACTATCAGTCTTGGATCTTTGAAGGATACAGGTGTGACGTCAACACTCTCTAGGGATCTGCAGAAATTGAAGGATATGATATCCAATGTACCTGGGGTTGTGCAGCCTATTCCGGAAGTATCCCAAGTTAGTCATAGGATATCCCGGTTTGCATATCCTATAGGTGATGCTGAAATTCGAAAAAGATTCCAAACTCCCAATATGAAGCTTGATGACGGAACCATGGATCCCGAGGAGCATATTGCTCAGTATAGGGATAGGATGGAAATTAACCCTATTCCTCCAGATCTCAAGGAAGCATGCCTCTACAAGTGCTTTGGCTCTACTTTAACAGGATCAGCCTTAAAATGGCTCTTAAACGTCCCACCTCATTCAATTACATCATTTGCTCATTTGGTTAACTTGTTTAATAGTCGGTTTTCTTGCAGTAGAAGTTTTGAGAAACTAACCAGTGATCTCTACAGGATAACTCAGGGTCCTCAAGAATCCCTAAGGGATTATTTAAACAAGTTTAGCAGGGAATCCTTGGATATTCCACGCCTTGTTGTCGCCATGGTTGTACAGGCATTCAAGATGGAATTGCAAAAGGATTATCAATTTTACCAGGATCTTGTGATGAATCCTTGCAGGAACTTGGATGAAGCTCGAAACAAGGCTCTGAGATACATCAGGCTTGAAGAAGATAAGAAGATGCAAGAGAGGATGAATTCATCCTCGACATACGAATCAACAAACAGGAAGTCAGAATCCTCATACAAGCCATATCGCTCTAATCCGTATGGTAGGAATGACAGCAAGAAAGTGAATGCTGTTGAGGATGAGGATGCTGAAGAGTATCCTGAATTTTCAGAATATTGTTTTTCTGTTAATATACCCGAACTAATGTATGCTATGCAGGGTTTGGGAGATAAAGCGAGGGGGCCAAGAAAGAACCAGCAAAAGGCGGATTGGAAGTATAAATCCAAGTGGTGTGCCTTCCATGAGGATTTTGGACATGTAACAGAAGATTGCATAGCCCTGAGGAAGGAAATAAGCTATCTGCTAAGGAAGGGATACCTGAAAGATCTTCTAGGCAGAAAAAAAAAATAAGGGTTAGGATACCAAGAAGGATCCTAAATGAGCAGCATTACCTCCTCCAGACGGCAAGATCATTAACTTCATATTAGGAGGATCCGATATATGTGGAACTTCTTATTTTGCAGCAAAGAGACATGCCAAGGAGGCTAAGGCAGAACGGGGGGACAAGCCGACCGGGATGACAACTCTTACAACTGACAAAGTGATAACATTTAATAGTGATGACCGAGATAGCGTCCAGGATCCTCATCACTATGGTTTGGTAATCACTTTATATATTGCTAATCACTTTGTGCGCAGGATATTAGTGGACAACGGCAGCTCGGTCAACATTATCCAGCTAGAAACGCTGAAGAGAATGAACATCCCCCAGATGGAAATCACTTCAAAATCCACTGTACCTGTAGGATTTAGTGGACAGGCAAAGAATACTATGGGAGAAATAAAGCTGCCTATATATGTTGAAGGAGTGAATTCAATGCAACGATTCTGTGTAATGGATTCACTGTCCTTTTACAATATTGTATTGGGCAGGCCATGGATTCATGATATGAAGGCTGTCCCATCAACTTATCATCAGTGTATCAAGATCCCTACTCCTTGGGGGGGTAGTTAATGTGGAAAGCGATCAACAGGAGGCAAAAGAGTGTTATTCCTCCTCAATGAAGTCTTCAACAAAATCCAAAGCAGGATAGCAATTATAATACGAGCCCAGGATATCGTGGAAGCCTCAGAGCAAGATGTTAAGAAAATCATCCTGGACTAGGATAATCCAGATATCTCGGTGCTCGTAGGAGCTAACATCCCTCAGGATATTGAGAGTCAGCTAACTAATTTTCTAAAATGCAGGATGTCCATGGAAGCATGGAAGCATGAGGACATGACAGGTTATTTCTAAAGATATTATAACTCACAAGCTTGGGATTGACATGTCTTTCAAGCCTATTCAGCAAAAGAGAAGAAAATTTGCTCTAGAAAGAAATTCAGTCATACAGGAAGAGGTTGAAAGATTATTGAAGTCCAAGATGATTAGGGAAGTCAAATTTCCTAAGTGGCTAGCAAACGTGGTCGTGGTTTAAAAGAAGAATGAGAAATGGAGAGTTTGTGTAGATTACTCAACAAAGCATGTCTCAAAGACCCATTTCCCTTGCCTCATATAGATTCGATGGTAGATGCAACCATTGGTCATGAAATGCTGACCTTTATGGATGCATCCTTAGGATTCCAGCAAATCCAAATGGAGCCATCCGATCAAGAAATTCTGACCTTCATGACACCAAAAGGTATTTATTCTTATACTGCCATGCCTTTTTGTTTGAAAAATGCAGGTGCAACATATCAGAGATTGGTGAATATGATGTTTAAAGACAAACTGGGGGACACCATGGAGATACATATTGATGACATGGTGGTAAAGTCCAAGAAGGCGGAGGATCATCTTCAGGATCTTGAATGTGCATTTAATATCCTGGACCAATATAACACGAAGATGAATCCTGCTAAGTACCATTTCGGAGTGGGGGCACGAAAATTTCTAGGATATATGGTGACTAAGAGGGGAATAGAAGCAAGCCCGGAACATATTAAAGCTATCCTGGATATCAAATCACCGTCCAGCATGAAAGATATGCAAAGATTAACAGGACGAGTAGCTGCATTGAACAAGTTATATCAAGATCTTCAAAGAAATGCCAGGAATTCTACGATATCCTGAAAAAGAATAAGAAATTCGAGTGGGGAGAAAAAACATGAAGCAGCCCTACAAGGATTGAAACAATATCTTTCAAGTGCACCCCTGCTGATGAAGCCCGAGGAAGGTGAACCTTTATCCCTGTATCTTACAGTATCAGGGAGTGCAGTAAGTGTCGTTCTGGTAAAGGATCATGAAGGTTAGCAGTAGCCTGTTTATTATGTCAGTAAAAGTTTGTTAGATGCTGAAACTAGATATTCACATTTAGAGAAATTGACATTAGCCCTAGTTATGGCATCGACTATGCTTAGACATTATTTTGAGACACATAGGATTCATGTTAAAACTAATTATCCTGTTAAAAATGTGCTTAGGAAACCTGAGATGTCGGGTAGGATGGCTAAATGCTCTGTAAAGTTAAGTGCATATGATTTAGTATATGAACCTAGAAATGCTATAAAGTCTCAAGCTCTAGCAGACTTTGTGGCTGATTTCAGTAGTGACATTCAAAATGAAGTAGACCTAGAAGTACAACAATTAGGTGAAAATTCAGAATCCTGGACATTGTATACTGATGGTGCATCTAATGTAAGAGATGTAGGATTAGGTATATCACTAAAATCGCCATAGGGGGACATATTACCCCAGGCTATTAGATGTGAATTTCCTGCTACCAATAATGAAGTAGAATATGAAGCTCTGATTGCAGGATTAGAATTGGCTAGCAACATGAATATTAAATGTTTGCAAGTGTATGTTGATTCCTTGTTAATCACTAACCATTTCAATGGATCCTATACAGTTAAAAGTGAAATGTTAATTGAATATCTTGAAATTGTCAAAAAAAATTAGCAGGATATTTCGAAGTTTTTACACTTGAACAGGTACCAAGAGAGGATAATGCTGAGGCAGATGCTCTAGCAAATTTGGGACCTGCAGTTAGGATACCGGAAGGAACTCAAATACCAATACTACATATTCTGTATCCTGGGATGGAACTCTTCAAGTCTTAGGATAAGGAAGTAGCAAGTGTCCGGGATCCTGGTGATGAGTATCTTGAAGAGGATCCTGAATCCTGGACGGCCCCAATTGTGGAATATCTCAAAGAAGGACACATCACAAAGGATGAGAATCCAAAGGCTTTCAGGATGAAGGTATCTCATTTCACTCTTATAAATAATATTTTGTACAAGAAGTCTCTTGCAGGTCCATACCTTAGATGCTTGGAGGATCCTGAAACCAAGGAAGTACTTCAGGATATACATGAAGGAGATTGTGGTAACCATACTGGGGGCAGATCATTATTCTCAAAAGTACTAAGAACGGGATACTATTGGCATGTGGAAGGATGCTGCATATTATGCCCGAAAGTGTGATGCATGCCAAAGGCACAGGAATATACTACATTAGCCTGCTGAACCGTTATATCTTATTGTATCCCCTTGGCCATTCATGACATGGGGAATGGATATAGTTGGAAAACTCCCAAAAGCTCCAGGACGAGAAGTCTTTATGCTGGCAATGACAGATTACTTCTCCAAGTGGGTCGAGGCCGAAGCCTTTGTTCAAGTCAGAGATCAAGAAGTGGTATCCTTCATAAAGAGTAATATCCTGACAAGATTTGGGGTACCAGCTAAGAAAATTTGTGATAATGGCTCTCAGTTCATCAGCAAAAGAACTACTGATTTTTGCAAAAGTTGGGGAATCAAGATGATCACATCAACTCCAATACATCCCCAAGCAAACGGATAAGCAGAATCCTCAAACAAGATAATTGTCAACAACATAAAGAAGAGGTTAGGTGCTAGAAAAGGAAGATGGGCAGAAGAATTACCGTTTGTCCTATGGGCTGATAGGACAACTGTGAAGAATACTACAGGTCAAACCTGATTTTCTTTGGTGTTTGGGGCAGAAGCAGTGATCCCGACGGAGATGGTGATACCCACAGCCAGATCAAGCCTCTGGGATCCTGAGACAAATCCTGAAGCTTTATGTCAAGAGTTGGATACTGTTTAGCAAAACAAGGGATGCAGCAAACCTAAGGATGGTAGCATATCAACAGAGGATATCCAAATCGTATAATAAGAATTTAAGGACTAGAAGATTTCAAGTTGGAGATTGGGTGTTAAGGAAAGCTTTCTAGAATACAACCAATCCTGCTGATGGGAAGTTAGCTCCAAAATGGAAAGGACCCAATGAAATTGAGTCAGAATCTGGAAAAGGAGCATACCAACTCAAGAATATGGAAGGGGATATGTTACCAAGATCCTAGAAAGCTATACACCTTAAAGCCTATTTCAAATGAGTTTAGAATTTAATTTCTAACTCAGGATGGTATGAATTCTAATTCCTTTTAATTTGATTATTTAATTTTTTTGTTGAAACCCAATACTGACTTAAACATCGGAGGGGTGTTAGCCAAGCTAACACCCACCTTAGTTTAACGGTGTTTTACAGAATATGCCTCGGGGTGTTACTCCAGGATATATACTCAAGATAAATCGAAAGATTAAAGGATTGGCCGCCTCTCTCATGTTTAAGGGATTCTGATCCCTTCAAAGGTTTAAAGGTATTCACCTTTCTCTCGAATTGGGTTTAAACACCCCGCCTAGAGCGCAAGTTATTTAGGAATAGTTCAAGATAGCGGGACCAGTTCATGTAAAAGTGGCTGACAATTTCGTTATTATTGGTTATATCTTGGATCCTTAAGGTATATGAGGATTGATCACCCTCTCTCATGAAAGGGTATTTTCATACTCTCTAAGGATTAAAGATATTCACCTTTCTAAGTCTTGGAGTTTATACACAACCGCCTGTAGCGCACAAAAACGTGGGATTATCCCCATGATACTTAGTGTTTGTCCCTATAATGTTTTGGATCTATCTCCAGGGTACTTAGGGTTTATCCCCAGTAATACTAAAGTTGCTTACAAATGTGACATCAATTATGATTGTGTTTACACACATTCTTGTCTTGATCAGGAAATTGCTAAGTATTCAAGTATGTTGTGCACTAATACATAGGGGACATCCATCTTAATACATTGTAAATGGTTCGAAGAATGAAGTTGAACTCAATCTCCTAAGTGTTCCGGACAGGGGACATCTATGATGGAAATATTGCAAAGGGTTCAAAGGTTGGAAGTTGGAATCTATTAACTAAGTATTTCTGGTATGATATCTCTTCTTCATTTTTCGAAAAAAGCTTTATCTAAATAACCTAAATTTCTGGAGTTGTGTTTGGTAAATGTTTATTGGAACATTTCTGATTAAGGTGCTAAGTGTAATAGTAGTATCCTGACCAGTATATTTGGTTAGAATATTTGAAGTATAGTATTGGAAATAAAGGAAAAAACAATTTACAAAAATTAGAACCAAACACATACAATATAATTTTCAAAGGAAAATATAAATAACAATGGATAAGGCTAGAATGGTTAGTTTATTATTAACATTGCAAAAGGTTGTACTATTGGCTTCATCTCAAAATAAGACCCATCCACCAAAAGTACAACTAGTTTTCAAACATATTTACCTAAACAGTTGAAGGCTTCGTCCTGAAAACACAGGATCCCTCCACCTTCAACTGTTGATTGTCAAAAAGCATACTAACGATTGATGACCAAGGGCTTCGTCCTGAAACTCAGGATCCCTCCACCTTTGGCCATCATGTTGTCTAAGTGTAGGAAAATAAAATTGTTCAACATACGGAAAGGTAAATTGTTCAACAACTTCAAACCATCAAATTTAAAAAAGTGGGCTCCGGCCTAGGCATCAATATCCGTCATCGCCGACTTCGCTGCCTTCAAGCAGCACCACCTTCTTGAACCATCGCTTCGCCGCCAGCACCCGCTCCAGGATCAGCCTCAGCATCCTTATCAGCATCACCACCAACATTAACCGCCACCTCAGCTGGCTTGGAAGGCTCTTTAACCATGGGTTTAGCAGGATATTCTATAGGGTTACCACCAAGATCCTTTAACTTCGCCTCCCAAGCATTGACGTTCCAGGAAGGGCATTCAAAGCCCATGGCTCTGGCTTCATAAGCCATCATTAGCGTGGCTTGAAAGAGGGAAATTACAATGGATCCTTTGAGACCCTCTCGGTAAGAGTTCATATCCTCTTCGAATTGAAGTTGGGCGGCATCCAGCTTGGCCTGAGCGTCCTGATTGGCCTTATTGATGGCAATCTGGGCTTCTTGAGTCACAGATTTAAATTTGTCTTCATAGTGTTGTGACTTGGCGGCGGCTATCACTCCCTGGTCAGCGATGGTGATCTCTTCCTTCTTCAGCTTAGCCTATATCATCTTGTTCAACCCACAACTTTCTTCATAGAGACTCGTCAGGCGTTCAAGACCCTACAATCCAAGGATACAGGTATCAGCATATACTATATAGTTAGCATATATAAACAGCATATGTGTGCAGGATACATGATATGGATACGTACCTTGTTAAGGAAATTGGTCATGAACCCACTGGATTCAAGGAACCCATGGTTCTCATAAGGAAAGGTCTTAGAAGAAGTAGGGGAGTCCATATCTTTTCTCTTGTGAGAGCTGGAAGCACGTGGCTTTGTGGCAGGAGAAGGCTTGGGCGCATCTGTTGCCATGGAGCTGATCGCCAGTTTGGAAGCAGTGGATGGCTTGCTGGGTTCCTTCTTCACCTGGACGGGGGCAGAATAGCTGTCGAGTTCTTCGAGATAAAAAAACTTGAGGTATCTTGGTCGGCTCTACACAAAAGGGAGAATTCTAACTCTTGGTTTAAGTTTGAAATTAAATATATGTTGAAAATGTGCGATCCTTCCCAGATGTGTTCGAAGAAGAGTACTGGCTTGAACTTGGCTGATAAGACGAGAAGCTTCTATCACTATCAGGTAACTGGTATATTATCTTGATTCTTTCTTCAGATTCTGCGGTAGGAGGAGCTAATTCTTTGAAATTTGCTACAACAAAGACATAAGGATATCAGTTCAGGGTACAACATTAAGATATATTTGGGGATAATCCAAAACCCTAAACCCTACCGGTGGTCAACCATTTCACCGGAAGGCTGTCGCCTTCGGCGATGGAGTCACGTCTAACAAAGAAAAATTTACGTTGCCATCCATCCTCGTTCTAGGGGAAGACTTATCCCTAAACTAACAATTGTTTCCATCACCTTTTGCTTGTTTTGTAGGTATATTTCGAAGAAGACTTATTCCACGCGAGATTCCAGGGGAATATGCTCTATATTTTCAACATGTGCACGAGCTAGTGACCGTTAGTGGTGATCGTGGGTGATGGGCCGATTTTTAGGATAGTTAGTTAGGATATCTTTAGCTAAGATTAAAGGGTTATTGAGCTAATTTTCGAAACACTTTTGCAGTGTGATTTTACGTACAACACTTCTAATACTCTCTTTCTCGAACACACACACTAGAACTCATTGTATCAAGCTCAATACTTCCAAAGTGGTAAACTTATTTATTAAAATATACTTGATAGTGATAGTTTTCACTATCTGAGGTTTTTTGTGCCAGAGATCATACATGGATCAAGGGTTTTTTCCTCGTATAAATCCTTGTGTCCATCGCTAATTTCATTCATTCATTGTTCATACATTTGATCATATAATCAAGCATCACGCCTCACAAAATCAGATTTGGTTACATTATCCTTGTGTGATTTTTGACCAAAACAGTTTGGTGCCCACCGTGGGGCAATTGGTTCTTTAATTCTGAGAAAGTTTGGTCATTTCATTCATTTCTCTTCAGTATCTTCAACTGCATGGCTTCTCAAGCGAAAAACACTTCAAGCTCCATGCCGACGATCACCTCTTCACAGGGCATTCCACCTTTGCCTCCTACACCTTCTGGATCCCAGAAGTGTGACATATGTGCCTCCAAGACCATCAAACAAATACCAAACCAATGAAATATTGTGTTTCATACTTGGGATTTGTAAAAATATGTGTATCATTTGCACATAACAATTCTTGTTCGATTTCGAGCTCTAAATCGCTTTTTGGAAATTTATACGCGAACTGATGCGTAAACGTAATTAGTTTAACACGACAAACACTCAGGAATAGTGACATGGGCTTAACATACCTTAAATAACCTTTACATAACTTAGAATAAGTTTTGGATGGTTTGGTGTGTCGAAATCAAGTTTATTCGATCATAGGGACTATTTGCGTTAAACTACGAAAGTATGCCGATTCGTACTATAACAAACATTTTGGAATATGATCATAAGTTAAACATGCCCTAAATATCCTTTACGTAGCTTAGAAATATGCTTTGAGGTGTTTGGTGCGCAAAAATAAAATTTCTTGATCAATAGGGACTAAAAGCATCAAAAAGTGCATAAGTTTGCATTTTCGCGCATATCTTACGTTCTGAATATATCCGGACATCCAAAAATTTATGTAATCATTAAAATATTTTATTTTAGTGATTGGCATGATAAAATTCAATTCGTCGCGCAATTTGGATCGTTTTTGCGTCCGTTAACCGAACAACTCAACCGTACGACCAAACGAACTGACATCCGAGATGATTTTGAGCATATTTTAAGTTCCCTATACTTTAACTTCATTTTAGAGCCTTGAAATGGGGTTAACGGGGCTTAAACATGTCAAAAATGCATCGAAAACCAAGTTTCTGGGCTGCAGGGACCAATTCTGACAATCTGTGAAAGTTGTCTTACACGGGGCGCGTAAGCCTAACTCTGTTCTTACGCGGGGCGCGAGCTCTTGCCAGACAGAAACATTGTATTTGGTCCCTTTCAGCTGTTTTGATGGTTTAGACCCCTGATTTCAATACCATTTGATGGTTTTAAGGTACCCATAGTATTATAAACAATGGGCTACACTTGTAGGGTCTTGATCAAAGCACGATTTATGAGAAACGATCCTAACTGCTCTCCGAAATCTATATAAACCCACTTGTTTTCTTACATTTCTCACACTTTGATCTGAGTTTGCTCTAAGTTGAGGTTCAAAACCTCATACCTGAGTATTCTTAGATCAAATCTCCATAGCTTAGACCCTTTGTAAGTTTCTTTCATGCTTTTATGCGTTTTTCAAGTGAAAGTCAAATAGTGTTTGACTTTCTGCTTTGACCAGTCTTTGGTCAACACAAAGTTCGGTTGAACTTTGCAACGTGAGCGTAATCACGATGCTTATAGTCCCTAATGACTATACCTACTGATTACCACGTTGATTAGGTGTAGTGAAGAGTCATAGTTTCGGTCAAAATGCGTATTTAAGCGTGTTTTGCAACCAAACTACTCTTGGGTATCAAACCGTTTGTTTTGATATCAAACCTGTTTTCTAACTTAGTTAAACATGTTTCAACATGTTTAACTCGTCACTTTTAGTTTAGTGCTTGTCTAGGGTCGTAAGATAAGCGGTCTAAACAACCGCTTAGACTTTCGAACCCGACCCGTTTGGTTGATCATTAGGATCCGACCAAGCATATATTGTGACCATAGTTATATAGGGAATAACCTTCCGAGGTTATACCTTATGGTCACTTAGTTTAATTAGTTGTATGATAAGTAGTATATATGCCTTAGGTAAATGACCAAAATGCCCTTTTCATGCATAGTTGGTAATTAAGCATATGTAACTTAACTTTTGTCACTTAAACTAATTATGTAACATGTTTAGGCATATAATACTTGTCATAGGACTAGTTAGGCATCTCGAACGCGCATTTGCGCGAACGACGCGTTAAAGTAGCGTAAGCTACCTTAATGGGTCGTAACGGGTCGAAAGCACTTAGGTTAGGTTCCGTTTTAGGATATAGGCCGTGTTAAACCATATCATATGAGTTCCAATACTCATTTGGTTTATGAGACCTCATTCTATCCGATCTTCCGATTTAGGTGTCGATTTATTAACCTAGTGATCCGATTACTAGGTGCTACTTGATTTCTTTGGTTTGTTGAGTTCTTTGGATTGAGGATACTTTGCACTTCGATATGAGTACATAGTTCCCCTATTTTACTGTTTTCAATTTTTTGGGGTGATTCATATGTGTTAAATGTTTTCGATGTTTTTAACGATGGTTTTCGAAATGATTAATATGGTTTATATAATACTAATAACGATTCCAATAATGTGAACAAACTTGTTGGAAGTAATTACATAGCAAATAACATTCATTAATTTGGCCAAACCGACCAGTATTAGGTTATGGTACCATAGGATCTGATAAATCCCGTTATCAGACTGCACCCATGGTCATGTGTGGGGGGTATGTGGGTAACGACTGAATCGGTGATTGTTAACTTACCCTTTGGTGGTTTGTTAATGTGAGAAGCGATAGGCGAGTTGCGAAGGTTTGGATGTTATTAGCGAGGTGACCAAAAGTAGTTTCACAATTAAAACAAGGATGATTTAAACGACTTAAACGATTTTGGAACAATTTAAACGAGTTAAACTAATTGAACAAACGATTGGTTTTTTGTTAGCGTTTAGATAACGGGATGGGTGTATTGTGATGAAAACATGGTAGATACGCCGCTCGTACTTCTTATATATAAGTGTTTTCATCATATTACATACCATGGCGTTATTTAGTTCACTTGGGTAAACGATTTTGAAACGATGTCACACAACGATGTTTTTCTAAATAATATAAACCATACGAGTTTTATTAACGAGATGATTTACAATTTGGTTTAATTAAATAAATGTTTTGGGTTAAGAATCATGGCTATGAGATTTTATAAGTTATAACCAACTTGATTTGAGTTGGTTAATTATGTCGCAATACTATACACTTTTCAAAACAAGGTTTTTAATAAGGTATTGCAACATGTAAACTAGCCATGAATCCGACACTCTCATAAAACCTATGTGCTCGCCTACATTTCATTGTTGACTTTGTTTTTACATATGTTTCAGGTGTTGATTGAATGATGTTGATTGCTAGGATGCATGTTCACATAGGATCTGGACAAGGCCTTAGTGACATAATAAGAATGATAGACGATGTGTAACTTGTTTGTTTTGTTTCAAGACAATGTAAACGGTTAATCTTTAAATAAAACGAAACTTTTGAATCTATGGTTATGAAACAATAATTCTGTTACAACACTCCCCGATGTTTCCGCCACGGTTTCGTTGTTTTAACGCGGTCGGGGTGTGACAGAAGAGTTGGTATCAGAGCTCATGGTTATAGGGAATTAGGTTATTAGTAATGCTTTGACCTAGTCTATAACCTTTCTAGGACCCTAACACAAGATTCTTGTGTTTAGATCTTAAAACAATACCGTCACTTATCCTTAGGTGACAACCACAACAAGAACACAAATTTCAAATACGCTTTAAAAACCAATCATCTGTTCTAGGATGATTTATTATAAGGTTTTGAACCTTCAAAGTCTTCAAAATCTCATCAAAGTTTGGGTCTTATAGTGTGAACACGTGCAATCTGGAAGAGTGGATGCCTGTATCCAGAGTTTTCAGTCTAAGGCTAGAGTGTTCTTACAAATCCACATAATCGGACCAGTCACTCTTACCTGGGAACTCTTGGGGTGAGTTTCCACTTATAGGCTAAAGCATGTCTTCAAGATACATTAATATGACTCATTTACTTTGATTAATCACCGTCTCATTTGTTTGCCTTAGGTAACAAACAAATGATCACAATTTTTATGTGTTGTCATTATGTTTTGATTATCCGATAACATTTCACTTGTTTCTTCCTATGTCTTCCATTTCCTCTAGACTATCTCTTCATCACAGCGACGCTCAGATGTCCGAACTGGCTACCAAATTTGCCCAACGAATAGGCGTAGTAATCCAGAAGACTCCTGAATTAGATGTTGCCATGTCTCGTCTCCATGATGAAGCCACCCAAGAAGCATCAAAGGAAGCAGAAGCCAAGCCTTCGAAAAGGTCAAAGAAGCGTAAAGCCTCAAAGAATCCTCCAGCCGTTGCACCAAATCAAGCGAGACCTAGCCAAGTGGCAGCACCTCCAGCCAAGAAGCCGTACTTGGGAACTGCTCCTTTCTGCAATCAATGCAATGGCCATCATCCAAATCAAACACCGTGCTTCAAATGTACCCACTGCGGACGATGGGGAAATTTGATTAAAACGTGCCGCTTTGCTATCCAAAACAAAGCTGTTGCGAATCCTGCTGCTGCTCAACCTCCTGCAAGGAAACCTTATGCCGGTACTGCACCGATATGCAATAAATGTAATGCACCTCACGTAGCATACCTACAGTGTCGTCTGTGTGCATCATGTGGGTGAATCGGTCATCTGGCAAATGCTTGTCGGTTCAACCCAAGCCAAGGTGGTCCAAGCCAACCCCAAGTCAACCCTGCTCAAGCTCATTTCCCTCCTGGTACTTGCTACTTCTATGGCGAGACGAGTCATTTTAGGGATTAATACCCAAGGTTTGTCAATGCAAATCTGACCTACGGACGAGCATTTTGCTGATTAGAAGACGCTGCTACTTTGGATTAGTTTAAGTCTTATGTTTTTGTTTCCTTTTCCTTGAATTCTGAAACAATGTGTTTAGTTTATAAATAAATCATTGTTCACAATTCCGATGTGCAAGTGTAGTTACATGTGTTTATGGCATACCCCTACTATACCTACACTAAAGAACTATGTTCTTTACAAACTACTCTTGTAGTTCTCCCATTCATGTGATCGCTCATGATTCTCTCGAAAATCCTAAGTACTCGTTTCATTCTAAGAAACGAAGTACAGAAAATAAGTGACATTTTGAGTAATCACTTTAAATCCTTGGTTTGATAACTAAGGGTATTCTCCGATCTCACACCCATATCATTACATTATAATTTTTATAACAACAAACATAGTATATGTTTTTCAAAACACAACCTTCATGAATTCAAGATATTTCATATAGTTTGAAAACAATTTTTAACACAGTATATTTACTTAATATATATCAAGTGCATGATTTCAAAAGTATCATCCATGTTTTCAAAAACCTTATACATAATTTCAAAATTCATCTCACGAGATTTTAAAACAATTTATAAACATATTTACCTAATACATCTACCGTATGATTTAAAAAGTGTTATGTAAGGTTTCAAAATCATTAAACACATTTCTAAAAGGACCCCATGCATTTCTTTCAAAAAAAAACATTCTACTCGTATGATTGATTTAACATACGTAGTATCCAACCTCCAAATTCTGCTTCATATGTCGCCTTGACATATCTAGAGCCTCAACTTCATGAGCATTCTACCTCGTGTGTTGACTTAAGCACGTCTAGTGCAAGGTTTCGAAGCGTCTCCCACTCTTTGAATTCCAAAATCCATATAGCATCTTCTTATCTTCGTGATTAGATCCTTGTGGATGATTATCGTTTAAATCGGAGTCCTTAATTGAATTCCATGTATGGCTTATACGTACACTATGATTCAATAAGGACAAAGCCGAATTCCTATTAAGATCTTCCTATCTTCATAGTTAGATTCTTGGAAATGTTTAAAGTGCCAAATGAAATCCACTTATTGGATTCCTGGTGTTCTTTAAATACCCGTGTCCAAAGATAACAAATTCAAGGTCAATTTAAACAATTATGTGATTATGTTTTATGTGTTGTATTTTTGTGTAATCTGAATTTTCGTTATCCAAATCCTCGTAGAATCTTCCATATCTTCATATGAGGGATTCATAGTAGGATATCCAAAGGTACTACCTCAAATCCTTAATGGGCTTCTACGTAATAGTTAAGACCCTTGGATTATACAGTACCATTCTATAATTTGAAAGAGACCCCTTGAGTGGTCTAGTTAAAAAGATTGATTCAAATCTGGTTGGGAATGTCATCTGATGATATAGCTGAAAAGACTCCTTGGTTGTCTATTTAAAGAGATCATTTGTTGATTTAATTAAAAGGACCCTATGGTGGTCTAGTCATACTCATCACAGGTTCGTTCATTTGGTTTTCCCCTACACATTATGAAATGCACTGTGTGGACTATGCAAGGAATTACGTAATTATGGATGCATACATAATTATGAAATTCAGTGCACGGAAACCACAGTAAGATTTATCATGTGTAAGAACCGATAGTGGCAACAATAACGAAACGTGAACAATGTAATGGAGGTACGGTAAACGCACCAATGGCGCTTCAAATGTTTATATAAGTGTCCCTCTTACATTGCAAGCATAATTTTATTTAAGTTACTAGAAGTTCAGAACCCTAACCAGTGTTGTTTTATCTTTTCGACTTCATGTTTCGAGCTCTCACAAGTTTCCTAAAGTAGGGGAGACTGTGACATCTGTGCCTCTACGGACATCAAACAAATACCAAACCAATGAAATATTATGTTTCATACTTGATATTTGTAAAAATATGTGTATCATTTGCACATATCAATTCTTGTTCGATTTCGAGCTCTAAATCGCTTTCTGGAAAGTTATACGCGAACTGATGCGTAAACGTAATCAGTTTAACACGAAAAACACTCAGGAATAGTGACATGGGCTTAACATACCTTAAATAACCTTTACATAACTTAGAATAAGTTTTGGATGGTTTGGTGTGTCGAAATCAAGTTTATTCGATCGTAGGGACTATTTGCGTCAAACTGCGAAAGTATGCCGATTCGTACTGTAACTAACATTCTGGAATATGATCATAAGTTAAAAATTCCCTAAATATCCTTTACATAGCTTAGAAATAGGCTTTGAGGTGTTTGGTGCGCAAAAATAAAATTTCTTGATCAATAGGCACTAAAAGCGTCAAAAAGTGCATAAGTTTGCATTTTCGCGCATATCTTACGTTCTGATTATATCCGGACATCCAAAAATTTATGTAATCATTAAAATATTTTATTTTAGTGATTGGCATGATAAAATTCCATTCGTCGCGCAATTTGGATCGTTTTTGCGTCCGTTACAACTACCGTCGTAATTCACCGAACAACGCAACCGTACGACCAAACGAACCGACATCCGAGATGTTTTTGAGCATATTTTAAGTTCTATATACTTTAACTTCATTTTAGAGCCTTGAAATGGGGTTAAACGGGCTTAAACATGTCAAAAATGCATCGAACACCAAGTTTCTTGGCTGCAGGGACCAATTCTGACAATCTTTGAAAGTTGTCTTACACGGGGCGCGTAAGCCTAGCTCTGTTCTTACGCGGGGTGCGAGCTCTTGCCAGACAGAAACATTGTATTTGGTCCCTTTCAGCTATTTTGATGGTTTTAGACCCCGGATTTCAATACCATTTGATGGTTTTAAGGTACCCATAGTATTATAAACAATGGGCTACACTTGTAGGGTCTTGATCAAAGCACGATTTATGAGAAACGATCCTAACTGCTCTCCGAAATCTATATAAACCCACTTGTTTTCTTTCATTTCTCACACTTTGATCTGAGTTTGCTCTAAGTTGAGGTTCAAAACCTCATACCTGAGTATTCTTAGATCAAATCTCCATAGCTTGGACCCTTTGTAAGTTTCTTTCATGCTTTTATGCGTTTTTCAAGCGAAAGTCAAACACTGTTTGACTTTCTGCTTTGACCAGTCTTTGGTCAACACAAAGTTCGGTTGAACTTTGCAACGTGAGCGTAATCACGATGCTTATAGTCCCTAATGACTATACCTACTGATTACCACGTTGATTAGGTGTAGTGACGAGTCATAGTTACGGTCAAAATGCGTATTTAAGCGTGTTTTGCAACCAAACTACTCTTGGGTATCAAACCGTTTGTTTTGATATCAAACCTGTTTTCTAACTTAGTTAAACATGTTTCAACATGTTTAACTCGTCACTTTTAGTTTAGTGCTTGTCTAGGGTCGTAAGATAAGCGGTCTAAACAACCGCTTAGACTTTTGAACCCGACCCATTTGGTCGATCATTAGGATCCGACCAAGCATATATTGTGACCATAGTTATATAGGGAATAACCTACCGAGGTTATACCTTATGGTCACTTAGTTTAATTAGTTGTATGATAAGTAGTATATATGCCTTAGGTAAATGACCAAAATGCCCTTTTCATGCATAATTGGTAAAAGCATATGTAACTTAACTTTTGTCACTTAACCTAATTATGTAACATGTTTACGCATATAATACTTGTCATAGGACTAGTTAGGCGTCTCGAACACGCATTTGCGCGAACGACGCGTTAAAGTAGCGTAAGCTACCTTAATGGGTCGTAACGGGTCGAAAGCACTTAGGTTAGGTTCTGTTTTAGGATATATGCCGTGTTAAACCATATCATATGAGTTCCAATACTCAATTGGTTTATGAGACCTCATTCTATCCGATCTTCCAATTTAGGTGTCGATTTATTAACCTAGTGATCCGATTACTAGGTGCTACTTGATTTCTTTGGTTTGTTGAAATCTTGTTGAGTTCTTTGGATTGAGGATACTTTGCACTTCGATGTGAGTACATAGTTCCCCTATTTTACTGTTTTCAATTGTTTTGGGGTGATTCATATGTGTTAAATGTTTTCGATGTTTTTAACGATGGTTTTTGAAATGATTAATATGGTTTATATAAAACTAATAATGATTCCGATAAAGTGAACAAACTTGTTGGAAGTAATTACATAACAAATAACATTCATTAATTTTGGCCAAACCGACCAGTATTAGGTTGTGGTACCATAGGATCTGACAAATCCCGTTATCAGACTGCACCCATGGGCCATGGTTATGTGTGGGGGTATGTGGGTAATGACTGAATCTGTGATTGTTAACTTACCCTTTGGTAGTTTGTTAATGCGAGAAGCGATAGGCGAGTTGCGAAGGTTTAGATGTTATTAGTGAGGCGACCAAAAGTAGTTTCACAATTAAAACAAGGATGATTTAAACGACTTAAACGAGTTAAACGATTTTGGAACAATTTAAACGAGTTAAACTAATTGAACAAACGATTGGTTTTTGGTTAGTGTTTAGATAACGGGACGGGTGTAATGTGATGAAAACATGGTAGATATGCCGCCGGTACTTCTTATATATATGTGTTTTCATCATATTACATACCGTGGCGTTATTTAGTTCACTTGGGTAAACGATTTTGAAACGATGTCACACAACGATGTTTTTCTAAATAATATAAACCATACGAGTTTTATTAACGAGATGATTTACAATTTGGTTTAATTAAATAAATGTTTTGGGTTAAGAATCATGGCTATGAGATTTTATAAGTTATAACCAACTTGATTTGAGTTGGTTAATTATGTCACAATACTATACACTTTTCAAAACAAGGTTTTTAATAAGGTATTGCAACATGTAAACTAGCCATGAATCCGACACTCTCATAAAACCTATGTGCTCGCCAGCATTTCTTTGCTGACTTTGTTTTTACATATGTTTCAGGTGTTGATTGAATGATGTTGATTGCTAGGATGCATGTTCACATAGGATCTGGACAAGGCCTTAGTGACATAATAACAATGATAGACGATGTGTAACTTGTTTGTTGTGTTTCAAGACAATGTAAACGGTTAATCTTTAAATAAAACGAAACTTTTGAATCCATGGTTGTGAAACAATAATTCTGTTACAACACTCCCCGACGTTTCCGCCACCGTTTCGTTGTTTTAACGCGGTCGGGGTGTGACAGAAGAATACTGAGAATGCTGCAAAGAAATAAACCCCCATTTTCTCAAAACCAACTACTGTTGCTTCTTCTGGTCCTACTAACAATGATCTTTATTCTTTGATTTTGCTGATGAAGGATTACATGCAGCAGCAGGACAAAACTAATGACATGATCCTTCGAGAGATTGATGAAATCAAGAAATTGAAGAGATCAGCGGAGGATCACTCTCCATTGATGCCTAGATCACTGAATTTGATTCTCTAGTCATAACTGCCCAGCACTCCATAGCATCAGGCGTTCAATAAAAGGATGGATCATCGAGTATTTGCTATGGATCATCGGCAATGACACAGGCTCAAGGATCCTACTTCCAGCATTCAGGATCCCCCCTTCAGCCTCAAGGATCCTCCTTCCAGCATCAAGGATCCTTCTCTAGTTCAGGAGGATACATGGGCATGCAGACCACCCAGGGATCCTACTCTCAGTATCTAGGATCCTCATCTCAGGGTCAAGGATCCTCCTCTCAGGTTCAAAGATCCTCATCTCAGTCTCACGGATCCATAGATTATCCTCCAACACCCCCAGCTTCGGTGTATCAAGGGTCCAACATCTTTCAGGATCAAGGATCCTTAAGGAGTGTACAACCCAGAAGTTCAAAAATTAATTTGGGAGACTTCATACCTATGCAAACTATTGCTTCATCTAGTCCCTCAATCATGCCAGAATCACATCAATATGGATTCACATCAGGAATTCCACCCTTGAATCCATCAGGAGGTAACACTTTAAATACTTCCCATAATACTAACCATGGCTTTGTGTAGGATACAGGAATCAACCAAGCCATGGATAGGGAATTGCAAAAGCTCAAGGATATGATATCCAGTGTTCCAAGAGTGGTTAAGCCAATTCCTGAGATTCCAGATGGAAGTCACAGGATATCTCATCTTGCACCACCTATTTGTGATGCAGAAATACCAAAGAGGATTCAAACACCAAACATGAAGCTGTATGATGGCTCAACTGATCCAGAAGAGCATGTAGCTCAATACAGGGAAAGAATGGAAATCAACCCCATTCCTGAAAGGTTGAAGGAAGCATGTCTGTGCAAGGGTTTCGGATCCACACTTACAGGATCAGCTCTTAAATGGCTGCTAAGTCTTCCCCCTTATTCTATTACTTCATTTGCTAACTTAGTTAATTTGTTTAATAGCCAATTCTCATGCAGTAGGAGATTTGAACGATTAACTAGTGATCTATATAGGGTTACACAAGGTCAAAATGAATCACTTAGAGATTATATCACTAAATTCAGTAGAGAATCCTTAGAAATTCCTAATTTGGATATTGCTACGGCTGTAGAAGCTTTCAAAATGGGTTTACTTAAGGATTCACAGTTCTATGATGATCTTGTCATGACCCCTTGCAGAAACCTTGATGAAGTAAGAACCAGGGCCCTTAGATTCATCTGATTAGAGGATGATAAAAGGATCCAAGAAAGACTGTCAGGATCCTCAAAGCAGGAAAAGCAAGGATCCTATTTCAGGAACAACAAATCTAAATCATACAACAAGTATGATAATCAAAACTTGCACGCAGTGGAGCAAGAAGAGGATGATGAAGATTATCCACCCATTTCTAAATATTGCTTTGTTGTTGATAATAATGAACTGATCCTTGCAATGCAGAATCTAGGTGAAAAAGAAAGATGGCCGAGAAAGAATGATAAGCCAGCTGCCACAAAAGACAAATCCAAATGGTGTGCCTATCATGAAGATTGGTTATTTGTTAAGCAAAGGGCATTTGAAGGAGCTGTTTGGAAGGAAAAAGTCAAGGATCCAGGATCCTGAAAAGATTCCAGAAAGAGCTCCTGCTCCCCCTGCTGATGCACAAATTATCAACTTCATATCTGTTTTGGTCAAAAATCAGACTAGGATAATGCAACCAAATCTTATTTTGTGAGGTGTGATTCTTGAATGAGTGAACAAATGTATGAACAATTTGTAAATGAAATGAACAAGAGACACAAGGATTTATACGAGGAAAAAGCCCTTGATCAATATATGATCTCCGGTATAAAAAAACTTGGGTGATGGAAACTACCGATCACCAACTATATTCAACAAGTAAAGGTTACAAATCAGGATGATTACAAGCTTGTTACAAGGATCACTAGTGTGTAAAAAACATGAAATCGACAATATGTTGCAGAGAGTTATCGAGTGTGTGTGTTTGCTAACTTGTTCTAACTATTCAAGCTTGTTATCCCCTTATAAAAATGGAAATAATCTAACTAACTAACAATCCGCAAATTGTGCTAGCTTCCTACGACTTCCATAACGGTCATACAAGCCATGCACGTGCAGATTAATAGAGCATATTCTCCTGGAATCTTGGCAAGACTAAGTCCCATGCGAATACCCCTGTAAAACAAGTTCAAATATGGTGGAAACAACCGTTAGTGTAAGGATAATAATGAGGATCCTGGATCCTTAAACCTGCAACGTCTTCTGAGGATCCTTAATTCAAACAGAACTGAGGATCCGTGATCCTGGCTGCACTTGAGGATCCGTTATCCATACATTGGAAAATCCATCCCTAACAATTGCCCCCAAAATATGAGGAATTAATTGTAACTAGATGAGTCATATTTTCTGCCTTATCGCTAACAAACTTGTTAACGTAAATATAGCCGTTATCTTCTGACTAGCCGTTACAATCCTGACGTCAGCGACAAGACTACCTGAAAATTCATCATTATAAATCCTGGGTCAGAGATAAGGACCAAGAGGCATTTAAATTCGAGCATTCCATCCCTTTAAATCCTCATACAGAGATTAATCAGGTATACTCTCCTTCCTTCTCTCTAAATCCTTCTATTCCGATCTTCTTTTCTCTTAGCATCCTTGGTGAAAATGGTTCTCCGATCCTCACCAGCCAAGGATCCCAATAAGGATAGTCCTTTGAGGAGTCAAGGCATTATCAAAAACCCTTCGGCAGAACTCTTACGTTTTACCGATCCCGAAATCGATCGAATCCGTCATTGCTTCCCAGCGGAGGCTGTCTTCAAATCTTTTGACTCTTCACTGAAGAGTGACTGTGTTTCCGACACCTGGGTCACTTTTCCGTCCACCCCCTTCTTGATAGGATTCTCTTATCCTTTCCCTGCTTTTACCCAATCCTTCTTTGCACTCACCGGCATGTGCTACATACAAGCCATGCCGATGATGTGGAGAGTTCTGTATACCCTGGAAAACATCATTGAGCTGGAAGGTATAGAAATAGGAATGTCGGAGTTGGCTGAGTTATACAATCTTGTTAGCCATGGTTCACACCGTTTCTTGTTCAAGCATAAACCCAGTCAGCCCCATCCAATCCTTAAGACCACAAAAAATGATACCCACTGGAAAAACCATTTCTTTTTTGTAAGGAGGGACTCTATTCCGGACGGGAAAGACCTTCCCAAAAAGTGGACCACCCATGGTAGGATATCGGATCCTTATACAAGGATCATAGGAGGACTCTGTCTCTTTTAAGGATAACTGATCCTTTTTTCTGTTCCCATTGTGCAGCTATCTCAGTTTCTCATCTTCAAGATTCCCCTGCAACAAAAGAAAGACTCGTTGTCTTCCGGAGGCTTGACCCTGCTGTGAGGACATTTCAAGCTAAAACCAAGGATTCAATAGAAGCATCCTCCGGTTCCTTCACAATGTCTAGTAAGTGTTTGAATATATGTATAAATGAATGAATGTTAAAATTCATGAAAAATATGAACACTTATCTGTTGTTTGGCATTTATAGGCGCTGAAAAATCTTCAAAATCAGCTTCCCGGTTCAGTGTCAGTGATCTTGACGCATATGTTTCCTCCAAGTCTGCCAAGAAACAACTTGCTGCCAGTCCCAGCATCCCAAATCCTAAGGGTGCCAACACAAAGGGCAAGGGTGGAAAGAAAAGGAAAACTGCTGAGATTCTTGATGGCCTCCCTCTCATCCAACACCAGTCCGAGGAGTACATCTCTGAGGTAAGGATCCCGGATCCTTAAGTCTTATCTTCACATACTGAGGATAACGGATCCTGACATATGCTTCTTTCTTGCAGAAATTTGCTGAAATCCAGATGCTCCTTGATTCATATACTGAAGAGGCTGAGCAAAAGAGCTTAGATTTCCAGAAGATCTTCCTGGCTAAGGACAAGACCATCTCCTCCCTCGAGAAGGACCTCCCTCTGGCCAAGAAAGAGCTGGTTATGACCCAAATCACGGCTCAACATGAGAAGGAGGAAGTGATGGAAGGAGCCAAACTTTCTGCCACAATAGCCATGCTCAAGATCAAACTTCAAATGGCAAAGGAGGCTAAGGATCCATCTTTCGACGGGTCTGCTTGGGATCAAGAAGGCTGGAAGATCAAGCTGGCGGAGCTAGACGATGAAGAGGAGGCTGAAGAGGTTTTGGCAATTGAAGCTGGTGGTAGCGGGTTGAAGGATCAGGTTGAGGAGGCAGCGGCTGGTGGTGATGCAGCGAAGGTGTGAGCTGCAGAAATTGGCGATGATGGAAATTTCTAGACGTGGCCGGAGCCCATTTTTTATGGCTTGGTAGATTTTTTTTTTTTTTGTTGATGTTTTGATGGTGAACAATATTGGTCTGTACTTAAACAGTAGTATCTAGGTTTAAGGATCATGGATCCTTCAGACAATAGGTAGGATAATAGATGGTGGATGGATCATCTGTTTGGGGGATGAAACCACCGTTATCCTGCCGCCCTTTTATTCCTGCACTTTAAGAAGTGTTAACTATGGACACCCTTTGCCTACCCCGGCGGACGGGCCACGTTTTGCTAGTAGATGCTTGGGGTAGGCAATTTTGACAACCTTTGAAGGTTTAACTTTTGATAAATAAATAAAACCTTAATCTTTTGGCTATTCTGTGTTGTTAATTTTGTGTATCTTTACCTTTCAACTGTTATGATACAATTTCTTTGAATTCACAAGTTAAGAATGAAAATATATATTAGATTATGTCAAATAGTTTAGGATATGATCAAGGATCAAATATCCTATAATCTAAAAGTTCAAAAAAGTGGTGTAATTTTAGGATCATGTATCCTGCTGTAAAAGAATAAGGGTAACTTAAATAAATCAAGAATAACATGAAGGTAAATAAGGATCATACCTGAGAATCGAAGTTAGGATCCTAAATCTTTGATACTTACAATCGAGATAACCAAAAGACGAACCCTAGATAACAGGTTAGGATTAAGGATCCTTAACTGTTTAGCTTTGGAAACCTGAAATGGAACATAACTTGGGACTAAGCCAATATAAGAGAAGAGTTAGTAACTGGGGACAAGCCCAACAATCTGGGGACAAGCCCAATAAACTGGGGACAAGCCTAAAAACTGGGGACAAGCCCAAAAAACTGGGGACAAGCCCAAAAACTGGGGATAAGCCCAACAATCTGGGGATAAGCCCAATAAACTAGGGATAAGCCCAAAAAACTGGGGACAAGCCCAAAAACTGGGGACATGCCCAAAAACTGGGGACAAGCCCAAAAAACTGGGGACAAGCCCAAAGGATCTTGTGTAAACTAGAATATGGCCCTCACTGGCGACTATCCAAACTTGGTGACATGAAAATGCCAAAACCTTAGCTAACGTGAAAACGTTAGAAACCTTAGGAACGGATGGATGGTACGTCTACCATTATACGTAGGATCCTAAATACATCCAGTACAATAAAATTGTCAGCCCCTAAAGCGGGTACTGGTCCCATTGCCTTGAACTGCACCAAGATCATTGTGCGCTACTGGCGAAGTTGTAGGATCGGATTCCGACCTTAACGAGTCGTTCGGAAGAGTTCTAGTCCGTTTCAGAGGCGGAAACTAAGAAACGAACGTGTAAACAGCTTGATATACACTTTAACCCTCTTTTATATTGATATTACAACCTTTACAATCAGAAGAGAAACCGGCAGCACTTCGGTACACTTGGCCAAAAAACTGTTACAAATGAAATCTAACATCACCTATTTATAAGCCTAAGGATTTCGCTTGAAACTCTTGAAGCGAAATCTTGAAGCGAAATCTTAACAATGTGATCATTCTAATTTCAAGCGAAATTCCAAATATGACATGCTGTTTTCTCTTTTTGTGAATCTCAATTCTGATTTCATGCAAACTTCAATTCTCACGTGAATATGTAGTAGATGATGTAAGCATGATGATGTCATCATCAATGATGATGACATAGTCCTTGATTAGATCCGCAATGCAACCCGAGACTCGATACAAGACGAAGACGACAGATGTGTGCACCAACAGAAGTTAGTGGATACCTTAAACTGGGGACAAGCCCAAAACTGGGGATAAACCCAAAAACTGGGGACAAGCCCATAAAACTTAGGAGACTTCTGTGGATACTTGATTCTTTGTCAAGGATACATCAATCCTCTACAAAACTCAGAATTTAGTGAAAAAAGGATAAAGGATCCAGGATCCTTCTCCTTATAATAAAATAAGTCAAAGAACTGGACAAATTAGAATCAGATCATTACCAGAAAGAGGATCATCTATCCTCTAAGGATCCTTATGGATATATGACGTAAGAGCGGCCAAGGATCTGTGATCCTTCTTACATGAAGTATTTCTTCAAATGGACAGCATTCCAAGCCCTTGGTAGTAAATCGCCTTCCATTGTCAATAAACGATATGCCCCTTTTCCTGCCTCAGCTTCAATAAGATAGGGGTCTTCCCACTTTGGTGCTAACTTGCCATCAGCAGGATTTGTGGTGTTTTGGAATGCTTTCGTCAATACCATATCACCAACTTGAAACTTTATGATCCTTACATTCTTGTTGTAGGCTCCGGCCATCCTTTTCTGATAGCTAGCCTATCTTATCCTTGCCAAATCCCTTAGTTCTTCTACGGTATCCAAGTCTTGAACCAAGTTTTCAGCATTTCCTTCAGGATCACAGATGCTTGTTCTAACAGTAGGAACCACCATCTCTGTAGGGATCACTGATTCTGCTCCAAACACTAGAGAGAATGGAGTCTGGCCGGTAGCATTCTTGGGAGTTGTTCTATCAGCCCATAACACATAAGGTAGCTCTTCTGCCCACTTTCCTTTCTTGGATCCAAGCTTCTTCTTCAAGTTGTTGATGATTATCTTGCTGGATGATTCTGCTTAACCATTAGCTTGTGGGTGGACTGGTGTTGATGTTATCATTTTAATCCCCCAGCTGTCACAAAAGTTAGTAGTACTACTCCCAATAAATTGGGATCCATTATCACAAACAATTTCAGAAGGAATACCAAATTTGGTAATAATGTTTCTTTTAATAAAAGATATCACTTCTTTTTCTCTGACTTGAGCAAAAGGCTTCAGCTTCTATCCACTTGGAAAAGTAATCAGTCATAGTAAGCATGAACACTTTTCCTCCAGGTGCTTTGGGAAGTTTACCAACTATATCCATTCCCCATCTCATGAATGGCCAAGAAAAGGATATAGGATGCAGGAGCTCTGCTGGTTGATGAAGGATATTGATATCTCTCTGACAAGCATCACATCTCTTGGCATAATCCACAGCATCCTTCTTCATAGTAGGCCAACAGTATTCTGTCCTAAGGATCTTTGAGAACAGTGCTCTGCCCCCAGTGTGGTTTCCACAATCTCCTTCATGAAAATTCTTTAGCACTTCTTGAATTTCAGGATCCTCAATGCACCTTAGATATGGACCTGCAAGAGATCGTTTATACAACATGTTATTTAATATTGTAAACTGATATACCTTGACTTTGAAAGCTCTGGGGTTTTCTCCTGTAGGAATCTCTCCATGTTGTATATATCTCATGATTGGAAGGATCCAGGATCCTGGATGTGATTGTGCAGCATCACTAGGTATAATTGCAGAATCCAAGATTGGCCAATGCATCAGCTTCTGCATTTTCTTCTCTGGGTACCTGTGTCAAACTAAAAGAAGCAAAAGAGTCTGCCAATTTCTTGACTATCTCTAAATATTTGATTAGTCTTTCACCTTTAACAACATAGGATCCATTAAAGTGATTAGTAATTAACAATGAGTCTACATGTACCTCAAGATACCTGATCCTCATGTGCTTGGCAATTTGCAAACCAGCTATCAAGGCCTCATATTCAGCCTCATTATTAGTAGTTTGAAACTCACAAGCTATTGAGTGGGGTATTATGTCCCCCTGTGGAGATTTTAGTAGTATTCCTAGTCCAGTTCCCTTAATGTTTGAAGCCCCATCTGTGAAGAGTATCCAAGAATCCTTAGTCTCTTCAAGCTGTTGAACTTCTAATTCAGCTTCCCTTTGTAGATCACTACTAAAATCAGCCACAAAGTCAGCTAAGGCCTGGGATTTAATGGCAGTTCTTGGCTCATATCTTATATCAAAAGCACTAAGCTTCACTGCCCATTTAGCCATCCCTCCTGACATCTCAGGTTTCCTGAGAACACTCTGTCATATCTTCATGCTTCCAGGCAAAGGTAGTTTTTCTCCTTTTGACGAAGGATACTAGATCCTCTTTAATATTGTTGAGGATCCCGTATCCTATAAAAACTTTGGATTCAGGATCCTGAGGATCCATCAGGATATCCTTAACATCTTATTCTCTAGCCTCCAGGATATCTCTTGGAGGATGCTTTAATTGCTATTGCTCCCTGGGTCTTGAGGCTGGCTTCATGGATGAAGTATAGCAATTCTTAGCTTCTTGTTGGTCACTTTCAATCTTCACCACCCCCCATGGAGTTTGCAGTTTCACACATTGGTGGTACGTAGATGGAACTGCTTTCATGTCATGTATCCATGGCCTGCCAAGGATAACATTGCAACAGGATAAGCAATCTATAACACAAAATTTTTGAAAAGAATTAACTCCCTTAATGTAGATGGGAAGCTTAATGTCCCCCAATGTGTTCTTGGTTTCCCCACTGAATCCCGCTAGAAGAGATGATCTTGGTATAATTTCTGATTCAGGGATGTTCATCTTCTTGAGGACATCAAGTTGAATGATGTTTACTGAGCTTCCTCCGTCTATGAGAATCATGCGAACAAAATGATTAGATATAAACAAAGTAATAACCAGACCGTCATGATGAGGATCCTGAACATCTACACGATCATCCTCATCAAAAGTTATGACTTTCTCCTTTGTAAGGGTCGAGGTTCGAATGGGTCTACCCCCATTATCCATCTTGGTTTCTTTGGCATGCCTCTTAGCCGCTGAAAAGGAAGTGCCACATATGTCTGATCCACCAGATATGAAGTTGATGATTTGTGCATCGGCAGGAGGAGCAGGAGCTCTTTCTGGAACCTTTTCAGGATCCTGGATCCTTGACTTTTTTCTTCCCAACAGCTCTTTCAAGTGCCCCTTGCTTAACAAGTAACCAATTTCTTTTCGGAGTGCAACACATTCTTCAGTGAGATGACCGAAATCTTCATGATATGCACACCATTTGGATTTGTCTTTTGTTGCAGCTGGCTTATCACTCTTTCTGGGCCATCTTGTTTTTTCACCTAGATTATGCATTACAAGGATTAGTTCATTGTTATCAACAGAAAAACAATATTCAGAAATGGGAGGATAATCCTCATCATCCTCTTTCTGTTCTACTGCATGCACGTTCTGGTTATCAGACTTGTTGTAAGATTTGGACTTGTTGTTCCTGAAGTAGGATCCTTGTTTTTCCTGCTTCGAGGATCCTTGTTGGATCGATCGGTGACCCTAAATAGTCAGTATGAGTAGTTCATCATCAAGTACAAAGGCGGAATCAATGTAAATGACGTCAACACAGCTTGTTCCTTTCTAATTATCCTTTTATTGATCAACCCTGAGCTTTTACACGTTCAAATGAAAAACGGACAGCACCTTGACTCAGAGCATATGACCAGATTCCGCTCCAAATGAACACAGCACATGGGTATTTATAGAGACCTGATTTCGCTTGAACCTGACACATTCCATTTCAAGCGAAATCAACATGTTGATTTCGCTTGAACTGATACGTGTCACTTTCAAGCGAAATAACACCTTAACATCTAAACAAACCCTAATTTCAACCCTGTTGTGTGCTCGTTTATCATATCTAGACATAAGACTCGATTAAGACGAAGTTAACAGACACTGGTGCACCAACAGACTCCCCCTTGGATGTTGACGAAGTCTTCGGCGTAGAGTCTTTAGTCTTTGTATTTTTCCAAATTGTCTTGACATTGTAAAAGCTTCCTTCAATCTTTATCTTCAAACTTTAATCTTTAATCTCCCCTTTGAGTGTTGATCCAGAATCTAGACTCCCCCTTTCGAAGACTTCCCCTCTCGATAAGCTAGGGCTCAAATTATGGTTCAAACTTTAACATTTTCTTTGCCATGGGGAACTTAACTCCTGTTTCCTGCACAATCTCTACTTAAATATAAGATATATGACAATAACAGTTTCAATTCATACTTACCATTCAAACTCATTCGATATTCTAATCAGTGTTTAGAAATCCACTTAAGTATTCAGGTCCAAGTTAATGACCCTGATTACTCAATTAATCTACCAAGTCCAACTTAATGACCTTGGTTGACCTAAGACAAATCACACTGACATTTGTTCAACTTTTTCAAACATTTTTCTGAAAATTACAAGTTTCAAGTTAATGAACTTGTTTTAACTTTTCAACTTTCACAAACTTATCATGATTAGCTCCAAACTCATCATCTAGTCCAGAAACTTCCTGCATCTGTTTCAATTTTCGAATCTGAAGATCAGCTTTCCACTTTGGTTTTGTCGAAAATAAAGCAGAAGTGTAAAATCTTTTTGGATTTTAATAAAATTTCTAAACTAGAAATGAAATACAGAAATAAAATGCAGAAAATGTAAACTATTTACAAACATATTTTTGGTGAGCGTGTTAGGGAATCATATCAGCTATACGACAAGTCACAAGTACCGTTAAGCTTTAATTACATACTCAGAATTAAACAATTCGCTTAGATTGTCGATATACTGATCCACTTAAATTTTCATACCATTTTCAATTTGTTCAGGATACGGATTTAGTGTTTTAGAGACTTAAACTCATTCATGTGTCCCACCTCTTGAATATACCCTCGTATCCAAATCCCAATATTCAGTCTTACAGGTGAGTATACCACAGATGATATCTGTAAGGGATTAAATTGCGAAATCGTGAGAGCTCAGGTCAGAACTTCCGTTCAGCAGAGAGATGACGGTTCGACTTTAGGTGTGTCCCCTTTAGAGGATCTTTTTTACAAAAGCCATGATTAGCATTTTTCAATGTTTTATCATTTTTTAGCTGAGGGCGAAGCTATATTTCAAGCAATGCATAAAGTATTATTCGGGGACTAGACCATTGCTTCCGCAAAATTAGAAGTCCCGGAATAATACCCCAGATATCACTGAGTATAAAGACCTAGTATCTCAGAAAAAGGGATCCTTCAAACAAGATTTCAGGGGTTACCTATATATCCAAGTAGTTTTCCCCACAAAATAAGTAAGTAAAGATTTAGGTTTATATCCCTAACAAACCTACTAAATGTGTAAAAACCTATCGGCATATCATCAGCGACACTGTTTAACGCATTTAAACTTTCCATTCTTTAGCATACAGTAACTGTCAAGCCAATGTACTATCATTTTCCCTTTTTACACAAGCTCTTTTCTGGTTTTCTATTGTTTTTGGATTTTGAAAATATCTCATGTTTTTGTATTTTTGAAATTTTTATTATTTTTGTATTTTCAGAAAATATTACCCTATACTCTCCCCCTAAATACCAAAACAAGTAAAAAATCGACAAACCAATGCAGATTGCTTCTCAACATCATCATCTACAATGTATCCTTCATCAACGCCAAGAATCTCCTCCAACACCGATAAAAGCTTCATAGCGTTCAATTTTAACAAGTATTGAAAACGTGTTTTATCAAACGCTTTGGTATGTAAATCAGTTTTTTGCTCGTCAGTGTGGATTTTCACAATTCGTATCAACTTCTTCTCGAAACAATCTCGGATGAAGTGATGACGAATTTCAATGTGTTTGGTTTTAGCGTGATGAACAGGATTTTTCGTAATGTTAATCGCTGCCTCATTATCAACAAAGATAGGGGTGTTTAGAAATTGCAAACCGTAGTCGCGCATCTGTTGCTGGATCCACAAGATCTGTGAGCAGCAGCTGCTAGCAGATACATACTCCGCTTCACATGTGGATAAAGCCACAGAGGTCTGCTTTTTGCATTGTCAGGTGACCAATCGTGGTCCGAAAAACTGACATCCCGCTATTGTTGATTTAGCGTTAACTTTGCAGATTCCGAAATCTGAATTGGAATACACTTCGAGCATGAATTCGCCATCTTTTGGATACCACAACCCCAACGATGGAGTTCCTTTAAGGTAGCATAATATCCTTTTGACGATTACCATGTGCGAAGCTCTCGGGTTAGATTGAAATCCTGCTATGAGGCAGGTTGGGTACATAATATCGGGTTTTGAAGCTGTCACATACATCAATGATCCGATCATGGAACGATACATCGTTTCATCTACCTTCTCTCCGGTGAGATCAGGGTTTATCCCATGATTCGTTGCTAATGGGGTGAAAGCTGGAGTAGAACCTGCATCCCAAATTTCTCTAAGATATCATGAACATACTTCGTTTGATGTATGAAAATTCCCTTAGGCAGTTGATCAACCTGAAGTCCCAAAAAGAATTTCATCTCACCCATCGATGACATTTCGAATTTTTGCTTCATAACTTGTTCAAAATCTTTGCACAAATTTTCATTTGTAGACCCAAATATGATGTCGTCCACATATATCTGAACTATCAGAAGATGTCCATCGACCTCTTTGGTGAAGAGAGTGGTATCCACTTTTCCTCGAAAGAAGCTGTTGGCTAGCAGGTGTTGAGACAATGTCTTGTACCAAGCTCTCGGGGCCTGGTGTAAACCATACAGCGCTTTGTCTAGCAAGTAGACTTTGTCTTTGTGGATTGGATCGGTGAAGCCCGGTGGCTGTCCGACATATACCTCCTCTTTTACCTTCCAATAGAGAAACTCCGATTTAACATCTAACTGATAAACTTTGAAATTTTTCCAAGATGCAAATGCTAGGAAGATTTTGATCACTTCTAGTCGAGCCACAGGAGCATACACTTCGGTGAAATCTATACCCTCTTGCTGACTGAAACCCTGGACTACGAGTCGAGCTTTGTTACGAATAATAACTCCACGATCATCCCTCTTGCACTTGAACACCCACTTGGTGTTTATCTTCCTTTGACCATCAAGCAAGTCTACCAATTTCCACACACCTAGCTTCTCAAACTGACTCAACTCTTCTTGCATAGCATTGACCCAAGAATCTTCAGTTAGCGCCTCTTTATAAGTTTGCGGTTCGATCTGCGAAATAAAACAATTAAGTGAAAACTCAGTTTGTAAAGGTGCTACTGTAGAATAAAAACAAGTAAGGCCTTGGTCAATTTGACATCTAGTGCGAACGCCTGATTGTAATTCTCCAATGATCAGTTCCTCTGGATGGTATGAAAGAGTTCTCGGCATCACCTCGCCTGAAACATCTACCTCGCCTTCCAGATTAGTAACATTCTGATTTTCACCTTGTTCACTGACTGGGTTTGTTTGACTTGAAATTTGGATATGCTCCCCCTCAGAATCTGAATCACCATGATCAAATACTGGCATATTCTCAGATTCTTGATTATCATTAACTGCCGTCTAATTATCAGGAGCAACTTCATATTGTTGAATATCATCATGTTCTCCAGCATTACTTGGACCGGCTTCATCATCATTTGAAGTTTTCCGTCGACTTGTAGAATACTCAGCTAGGAACCTTTCCTGCGAAGACTCATACTCTCTCAGAATATCCAACTCGTCAAAGAAATCTTCTTCTTCTTCCTTTTCTTCTTCCATGTCAAACGAATCCCACAAAGTGTCATAATGAAAACGCCATGAATCTCCAGGATTCTGCGGTGGCATTGTGTAACCTTGACACTCAAAATTGTGTGCTTTAATAATCCGCTTCAAGCTTGGAACAAAGACTTGTTTCAATGGACTTGAGTAACCCACGAAAATTCCTTCGATGCTCTTTGGACCAAATTTACCAAAAGGCTCTAGAACTGTGCAAGGTGACCCAAACGGTTCTAAATACTTCAGGTTCGGCTTGCGATTATTGATCAGCTCGAAACACGTCTTATTGAATTTCTTCACTGTGAGAACCCGGTTGAGTGTATAGCATGCGGCGGATACTGCTTCTGCCCAAAAATTTACTGGTAGCTTTAAATCAGCAAGCATCGTCCTAGCCATTTCAATTAGCGTCCTGTTCTTTCTTTCAGCTACTCCATTCTGCTGCGGAGTGTAAGAAGCACTAAATTCATGCAATATACCTCTCTCATCACAATATTCTTCCATCTTGTTGTTCTTGAACTCAGTACCATTATCACTTCTGATTCTTTTGATACGCCTTTGGTACAAATTTTCAATTTTTCTGAACAATGCCATCAAACTACCAAACGTCTCATCTTTCGTCTTCAGAAATGAAACCCATGAAAACCTTGAAAAATCATCAGTTACCACTAGACAGTAGAGATCCCCTGTAATACTTTTGACGTTTACTGGACCAAACAGATCCATATGGAGTCTCTCTAACGGTCTTGAGATTGAGTTGACTTTCTTTTGAGGATGTGATTTCTTCTTCTGCTTGCCTTTGATGCAGCTAATGCATTCTCCCTCAAGATGAAAACCTTTGACATGAACACCAATAACTAAATCATTGTGCACCAAGTGATTCATTTTTCTAAGATGTATATGACCCATCTTCCGGTGCCACAATTGCGATTCCTTCTCAGTTGCTCTGGACACAAAACAATGTGCTTGACCCGTGGTTGTAGTAGCTACGCTCATGTCCAACACGTACAGATCATTCACTCTTGGTGCCCTCATAATAATCCATTCTTCGGGAATAACAAATCCTGGTTTCAATATTAAACATTCTTTGTCAGTAAAGTGCGTTGTATACATGCGATCATAGATCTGAGATATGCTCAGAAGATTATTCTCAAGCTCGGTGATGTAGTTAACTCATTCAAACGTAACAATCCCATTGGATAACGTTCCTTCACCAACTATTCTACCACCTTGATTGCCTGCAAAACCTACATAACCACCATTGAAATTTCTAACATCATACAACAGGGTTGTTTTCCCTGTCATGTGCCGAGAAGCTCCACTATCCATAATCCAACGTGAAACGGATCTTGAAAGCTCCTGCACCAGATAGAAATATGATTAGCTGAAATAAGCTGCCCAAGCCTCATCAGACTCGGGTAACTTAACTTCATCTACACACTTTACAACCGACTTTAAGGGTGGAAAATTTTTATCATTCATTTCCAATTTATCTTCCATTTCATCTTTTGTTTCAACTTTTGCAACACTTTTTGAAGAAACATTCTCTTTGGTGAAATCTTCATAAGAAATTGGAATATTTTCCATTTGTATCTCCTTTTTAAGAATCTTTTTCAGAACATTCTTCATCTCTTGTGGAGTTGAAGTTTGTTTCTCAGATTTTGGCTTCCATGCTTGTTGAGGCGACGCAACCCGTTTGTAAAACTTGTCATTTTTAGTTACCACATTTTTAACCGGTTCAGTTTTGATCTTGGTGTTGTCATTTTTCAAAACCTTTTGCTCAACAACCAATGGAGCTTTTCCCTTCACATCATCTTTCTTTCTTGAATTCATCACAACTTCAGTCTTAGGCTTCAAATTGGTACACTTTCGTGCAATATTTCCAACTTGATTACATTTGAAGCATGTTCGGGTGTCAACTACCC
Source organism: Helianthus tuberosus (assembly GCA_030545235.1). Taxonomy (NCBI): domain Eukaryota; kingdom Viridiplantae; phylum Streptophyta; class Magnoliopsida; order Asterales; family Asteraceae; genus Helianthus; species Helianthus tuberosus. Next base: position 132,567,264 of record CM060351.1, on the reverse strand, counting down.
GACTTGTGCCTTCATACTGAGGCTGCGATGCTTTCTTCTCAAAGAACTCTTTGTTTGATTTTGAAAAAATCTCAGATTCTTCATCAGAAAGTGAACTTGAACTGTTCACAAACACCTTTTTCTCAGTAAACTTCTTGTTTTGAACATTCTTTTTCTGATAATTCTTACCACCCTGATAACCACCCGACCATCTGTTTCGATTGTTGTTATAAAAACGTGGTGGAACAATAGGTTTCTTGTAGTAAGCTTTATCTTTTTCAAAATTCATTTGCCTCTTTGTCTGATTCAAACCTTCTACTTCAGACAAATCAATTTCAACCAGTTTAAAAACATTTTTCAACTTGTCCACATTAACATTCTCCAGAGGAAACTCATAATCCGAATACAACTTATCCGATCCCGACATCTTGTACATGACAACAGTAGGTTCTTCATTTAAGTTGTTTTTGGACTTTGGTTTCGGAATGTAATTGCTCAGAAAAAACTCTTCATCCTCAACTGAATCACTATCAGACTTCAAAACGCTTTCAGCCATGCCTTTCACTATATCAGTTTGAACACTATCATCAAATGAAGAAAATGTAACATCAATTGACTCTGGAAGTTTTATTTCATTTGTTTCATCTTCATCATTAACCAACCCGGACTTTTTCTTTGAATAATTGTTTAAAACTGGTGGTGGAACCTGATGAAACCCAACCCCAGTTCCATCCGAGTAAACATCTTCGCCTGCTTTGTTTTTCCCGATTGGTTTGGGAACAATGTGTTGCAAAACAAAGCTTGTGGAGCTGTAACTGGTTAATTTCAGATTGATACGCTCATTCTTAATCTTAGCTTCTTCAAACTGAAGCTTCAATTTAGCAATCTCATCCAGTTGTTGGTTGATTTGCTCTTCTTTGTGTCTGAGAACTACAGTTAAATGCTCATTTTCTTTATTGGTTTTACCGTTTCGTTCATCAGAACCTTTTACCGTTCGTTTTAGTTTGTCAAAATTTTCTGAAAGTTTACGATTTTCAAAAACCAATTTTTCATTTTCTTTCTTAATTCTTTCTACTTCAATTTTATCATTTTCAATTTTATCAGTTAACTTTTTAACTAGATCATTTGAAGCTTTTAGCATTTTTATCACGGTCTAGAATCTGATCTTCAACCTTTCTGACTCTTGTTGTCAGTTCTTGAACCTTTGTATCACTAAGGTAAGTGAGTGTACTACAAAACTTGCAGTTTTTCATGCAACTTTTGTAGTCACTATCACCTTTGACTTTCTTACCTGTCTCACTTGTTGAAACGTTTTGACTGACCTTGCTTTTAGACTCAGTTTCAGACTTAGAGTCTACCTCAAGTTCCTTTGCAGCAAGCACTTTGTCAGCCATCTTCCCCAAGTTTTCAGCGGTAAATTCTTGTGAAGTATCAATAATCCCATCATCAATCTTCTTTGGCTGCAACTCTTTCTCTTTTTCTTTTTCTTTTTCTTTTTCAACGGCTTCTCCTCCTCCCCACCATTCTCTCTGTCTGGCATCTTCTTCTACAGCAAATTCCTCACTGAAATCTTCAATACTAAGAGTTTTCGTATCAATAGCAATGTTTCCTTGAGGATCAAGGTAACATTCTCTATCAGCATCCCATCTTTTTGCTTTCTTGGCTTCGCTGAACACCTTAGATAATCTGATCATCTTGAATTCTGCTTTCTGCTTTCTTGCGAGGTATTTTTGTTCTTCAGTTCTGGTGTCTTTGACAGGAATAATCTTTTCTGCTGCAAAAGCGTATCCTACTGCATCTTCCTCCGGTAACACATCACTCCAATCGTATCCCTCATCATCATGAATAACAACAAGAGCTCTTGATTTTTCTTTGGCGGCATCCTCAAGCTGCTTCATTCTGGGCGGTTCTGATTTATTCTGATGATAGATCGCTCTTTTATAGTAATCCTCGCAGAATGGATTTGCAGTATCATCAGCAGGAGCATTACGACATTCACGTTTGAAATGTCCTTTTTGTTTACACCTGAAACACGTGACTTTTGATTTTTCAAAGCCAAGATTTGTTGACGGTCCGCCAATTGAATGTCTGCTCGTAATCTCCATGAACCTTTGGGCTCGTCTGACCGCACTAGCCATACACCACCTGATATCGATCAGTTCCATCTCTTCAGGATCTATTTGATCATAGTCCTCCTTATTCAGGTTAGTGTTTCCAATCTTGCCCACCACGAGGCTCTCATATGATTCTAACACCGACGCTAATAACACCATCTGTTGTTTTGCTGATTCTTCACTGAAATTTTGAGCGTTCTTCAGATACACAGCAATGTTACATTGGAACAGATTCTTTGATGCAGATTGGTTTGAATTTGTTGAAGAACATCCACTATGAAAACCACTGTGAGAAGTTTCTTGATTCACATTATTTGAACTCTCTGCAGAAAATGTTGTTCTTGGAGAACCAGTCTTTGGTAGATTTCCTCTGTAGTACAACTCCACATTCTGCTGATAAGATGTGTTGTTGACTTTGCTAGATTTCTTAATCTCCAACTCGTGACTCTCCAGTCTTTCAATAAGCAGATCCACTGTCAACTCTTCAGACTTGATTGTATTCCTCAGCATTAATGCAAAGTACTGCCAATCTTGTTCATTCGGCAGCGAGTCGAACAATTTGTCAACCAACTCTTCTTGAGTATATACAATTTTGTGTCTTGCCAACTCCAATTTCAGATGTCCGAATCTCTCAATCATCTTGGAAACAGACTCATTCTTTAAACATCCAAATAAATCAAACTCCTTTCTTAACAGTTTCTTTTTGTTTTTGACTATTTCAGCACTACCTACACATTTTACCCTCAGTTTCTCCCAAAGATCTTTTGAATTTTCATATTCTATCAACGAAATTATATCATCTCTCACAGACTGATGAATCAACGCAATGCACTTTTGTTCAGCAATATATCTTTCAATATCATCAGAATCTGTCAAACTTTCACCAAACCATTCTCCTCTAACGTAACCATTCTTTAAACTCTTCCAGCTTTGATATGCAAAAGCTTGAAGCCACTCATCAAATCTTGTAGCCCACCTATTGTAATCTTCAATAGCCAACAATTTTGGAGGTTTGTTGTATGTTCCATAGGCATTTTCAACACTTAATGTATCTTAAATAGTCTTTTTCGCACTCAGAGCTTTCTCATTTGTGTTGTTCGATGTGTCGTTTAAAGTATCATCTCCACCATTTCTAGAAAAAGCAAAAATTTCACAAAACGGATTGAAATCATCCATCTTCACGTACCTGAAATAGTCAACAAACACTTAGAAAATTTTTGGTTTTGAAAAATACAGATTCAAGCGAAATCAGTTGAAGCGAAATAGCTTCAAGCGAAATCAGCTTTTAAGCAAGATAGCTTTTCAAGCGAAATATGTTCAAGCGAAATAAGGTTTTGAAGCGAAATCTCTTATTTCGCTTGAACTTTCAAGCGAAATCTGAATTCAAGCGAAATCAGACAATATTTTCAAGCGAAATCAAGATGACATCAACAATTACGAACAGATTTTCAAGCAGAAATACAAGTTTTTATCAAATTTTGTTCGAATTAAGGTCCAAAACTCTCAAGGATTAGTTAGAACTATGTTTCGCTTGATATATGTCAAATGCAGGCCATTTCAACCATTGAATTTTGTTCAAATCAGAAAAGAAGGAGTAGAAGTGTGAGAATCCGGTAAAATCAAGCTGAATTGGTATGAACTCCTCGTCCTGAGCTCTGATACCACTTGTTGGATCGATCGGTGACCCTAAATAGTCAGTATGAGTAGTTCATCATCAAGTACAAAGGCAGAATCAATGTAAATTACGTCAACACATCTTGTTCCTTTCTAATTATCCTTTTATTGATCAATCCTGAGCTTTTACACGTTCAAATGACAAACGGACAGCACCTCGACTCAGAGCATATGACCAGATTCCGCTCCAAATGAAAACAGCACATGGGTATTTATAGAGACCTGATTTCGCTTGAACCTGACACATTCCATTTCAAGCGAAATCAACATGTTGATTTCGCTTGAACTGACACGTGTCACTTTCAAGCGAAATAACACATTAATATCTAAACAAACCCTAATTTCAACCCTGTTGTGTGCTCGTTTATCCTATCTAGACATAAGACTCGATTAAGACGAAGTTAACAGACACTAGTGCACCAACAATCATGCCAGTCTTTCTTGGATCCTTTTGTCATCCCCTAATCGGATGAATCTATGGGCCCTGGTTCTCACTTCATCAAGATTCCTGCAAGGGGTCATGACAAGATCATCATAGAATAGTGAATCCTTAATTAAACCCATTTTGAAGGCCTCTACAGCCGTAGCAATATCCAAATTAGGAATATCTAAGGATTCTTTGCTGAACTTAGTGATATAATCCCTAAGTGACTCATTTTGACCTTGTGTTACCCTATATAGATCACTAGTTAAACGTTCAAATTTTCTACTGCATGAGAATTAGCTATTAAATAGGTTAACTAGATTTGCAAATGAAGTAATATAGTAAGTGGGAAGACTTAGCAGCCATTTAAGAGCTGATCCTGTAAGCGTGGATCCGAAACCCTTGCATAGACATGCTTCTTTTAACCTCTCCGGGATGGGATTGATCTCCATCCTTTCTCTATATTGAGCTAAATGCTCTTCGGGATCCGTTGAGCCATCATATAGCTTCATGGTTGGTATTTGGAACCTCTTTGGAATTTCTGCATCACAAATAGGTGGTGCAAAACGAGATATCCTATGGCTTCCATCTGCAATTTCAGGAATGGGCTTAACCACTCCTGGAATGCTGGATATCATATCCTTCAGTTTCTGTAATTCCCTAGCCATAGCTTGGTTGATACCTGTATCCTGCACAAAGCCATGGTTAGGATTATAAGAATTATTCAAAGTGTTACCTCCTGAAGGATTCAAGTTTGGAACTCCAGATGTGAATCCATATTGGCGGGATTCTGGTATAACTGAGGGACCAGATGAAGCAATAGTCTGCATAGGGATGAAGTCTCCTAGATGAACATCTGAACTTCTGGGTTGTACACTCCTTAAGAATCCTTGATCCTGAAAGATGTTGGATCCTTGGTGTGTTATGACTGGGGGTCTTGTAGGATAATCCACGGATCCGTAAACCTGAGAAGAGGATCCTTGAACCTGAAAGGAGGATCCTTGAACCTGAGAGGATCCTTGAACCTAAGAGGATCCTTGAACCTGAGAGGATCCTACATATCCTCCAGAACTGAAGAAGGATCCTTGAGCCTGAGTCATTGCCAGCGATCCATAGCGTATACTTAACAATCCACCTTGGTACTGAGAGCCTGATGCTATGGAGTGCTGGGCTGTTATAGCTGGTGAATCAAAATTCAGTGATCTGGGCACCAATGGAGAGTGATCATCCATTGATCTCTTCAGTTTCTTGATTTCATCAATTTCTTGAAGGATCCTGTCATTAGTTTTGTCCTGCTGCTGCATGTAATCCATCATCTGCAAAATCAAAGAATAAAGATCATTGTTAGTAGGGCCAGAAGTAACAGCAGAAGTTGGTGGTTTTGAGAAAACGGGGCTTTGTTTCTTCACAGCATTTTCAGCATTCTTCTGGGATCCAAAAGGTGCTGGAGGCAAAGGTGGGATGCCCTGTGAAGAAGTGAACGCCGGCATGGAGCTTGAAGTGTTCTTCGCTTTAGAAGCCATGTGGTTGAAGGTAATGAACCTAAATGATCAAAATGAACAGAATTTCTTAGAAATGAAGCACCAATTGCCCCACGGTAGGCGCCAAACTGTTTTGGTCAAAAATTAGACTAGGATAATGCAACCAAATCTTATTTTGTGAGGTGTGATGCTTGAATGAGTGAACAAATGTATGAACAACTTGTAAATGAAATGAACAAGAGACATAAGGATTTATACGAGGAAAAAGCCCTTGATCAATATATGATCTCCGGCATAAAAAACCTCGGGTGATGGAAACTACCGATCACCAACTATATTCAACAAGTAAAGCTTACAAATCGGGATGATAACAAGCTTGTTACAATGATCACTAGTGTGCAAAAAACGTGAAATCGCCAATATGTTGCAGAGAGTTATCGAGTGTGTGTGTTTGCTAACTTGTTCTAACTATTCAAGCTTGTTATCCCCCTTATAAAAATGGAAATAATCTAACTATCTAACAATCCGCAAATTGTGCTAGCTTCCCACTGTTAGGGGAGGATTTTTTCAATGATCAGTGATCCTCAATTACTGTTGGGATTAGTGACCCTCACTTCTGATTGAATTGGTGATCCTCAGAAGTATTGCAGGATCAGGATCATGGATCATCTTAAGGATCCTTATACTAAGGATTGTCTACTTTGAATATGATGTTGTTTTGCAGGAGTACGAGCTTGGACTTGGTCTTGGCGATATTCCTGGAGCATATTCCATATTTATTCCGCACGTGCATGGCTGAAATGGACGTTATGGAGGTCGTGGAGGACTGGAACCAAATGCGGAATGTTTGTTAGCTTAGATATTTTCCATTTTTAAACGGGATAGCGAGCTAAATAGAAACACTTGGCTATTTTTAGCTTAACACACACTCTTGCAACTGCTCTCGATAATTCACTTGGCGATTACACACTTTTTTACACAATACACTATAGTGATCGTTGTAATTAGCTCGCTATCATCCGAAGTTGTAATACATTTCTTGTTTAATTTGAGTTGGTGATCGGTAGTTTCCATCACCCGAGGTTTTTTATGCCGGAGATCATTCATTGATCAAGGGCTTTTTCCTCGTATAAATCTTTGTGTCACTTATTCATTTCATTTCTGAGTGATCCTTAGTGTTGTTTATTGATTCAAGCATCATACCTCACAACAGAAAGTTTGGTTGCATTGTCATTGCTTAATTTTTTACCAAAACAGTTTGGCGCCCACCATGGGGAAATTGGTGCTTCATTCCTAAGAAGATTCATACTTTTGTGGTCATTTCGGTTCATTACAACCAAGCAGATGGCTTCCTCAACAAAGAATACATCAAGTTCTATGCCGGCGACTAGTTCTTCACAAGGCGTTCCACCTTTGCCTCCACCACCTTCTGGATCCCAGAAGAATGCTGAGAATGCTGCGAAGAGACAAACCCCCATTTTCACAAAACTACTAACCTCTTCTGTTTCTTCTAATCCTACTACTAATGATCTTTACGCTCTGATTTTGCAGATGAGAAATCACGCACAAGAGCAGGACAAAACCAACGAAAGGATTCTCCGGGAGATCGCTGAGATCAAGAAATAGAAGAAATCAGTGGAGGATCACTCTCCTCTGATGCCAAGGTCGCTGAACTTCCACACTCCAGTCATAACTTCCCAGCACTCAGCAGCTCCGGACGTGCAATACTTGGGTGAATTACCAGGAAGGCGTTATGGAACAGCAACTATGAGTTAGGCATTTGGCTCTCACTTCCAGCCTCAAGGATCCTCTTCTCAACCATCGGGATCCTCTTTTCAGCATCATGGATACTTCACGTCAGAAGGATATTTGGGAATGCATGCAGTTCAAGGATCCTCCCAGGTCCAAGGATCCTCCCAGGTCCAAGGATCCTCTCAGGTCCAGGATCCTTTCAGGTTCAAGGATCATCTCAACTTCAAGGATCCAACGTCTTTCAGAATCAAGGATTCTTAAGAAGTACGCAGCCTCAAAGCTCGGATGTTCATCAAGGAGACTTCATACCGATACAAACCATTGCTTCATCTGGTCCTTCAATCATACCAGAATCTCATCAATATGGATTCACATCTGTAATTCAAAACACGAATCCTGTGGGAGGTAACACTTTTAATAATTCATATAACACTAACCAAGGCTTAATGCAGGATACAGGTATCAATCAGGCTATGGCCAGGGAGTTACAGAAGCTCAAAGATATGATATCCAGTGTTCCAAGAGTGGTTAAACCCATTCCTGAAATTGCAGATGGTAGCCATAGGATATCTCATTTTGCACCGCCCTTATGTGATGCTGAGATACCCAAAAGATTCCAGATACCATCCATGAAACTATACGATGGTTCAACGGATCCAGAGGAGCATGTAGCTCAATACAGGGAGAGGATGGAGATCAATCCAATCCCGGAGAGGTTAAAAGAAGCATGTCTATGCAAGGGGTTTGGATCCACACTTACATGATCTGCTCTTAAATGGCTGCTAAGTCTTCCCCCTTACTCTATTACTTCATTTGCTAATCTAGTTAATTTGTTTAATAGTTAATTCTATTGTAGTAGAAAATTTGAACAATTAACTAGTGATCTATATAGGGTAACACAAGGTCAAAATGAATCACTTAGAGATTACATCACTAAGTTTATTAAAGAATCCTTAGATATTCCTAATTTGGATATTGCTACGGCTGTAGAAGCCTTTAAAATGGGATTGCTTAGGGATTCATTATTCTATGATGATCTTGTGATGACACCTTGCAGAAATCTTGATGAAGTAAGAACCAGGGCTCTTAGGTTCATCCTCTTAGAGGATGACAAAAGGATCCAGGATAGATTGACAGGATCCTCAAAGCAGGAGAAACAAGGATCCTACTTCAGGAACAACAAATCAAAGCCCTACAACAGATCTGATAACCAGAATGTGCATGCAGTGGAATAAGAAGAGGATGATGAGGATTATCCTCCTATTTCTGAATACTGTTTTTCTGTTGATAACAATGAACTAATCCTTGCAATGCAAAATCTAGGTGAGAAAGCTAGGTGGCCAAGAAAAAGTGATAAACCAGCTGCTACAAAGGATAAGTCCAAGTGGTGTGCATATCATGAGGATTTCGGGCATCTCACTGAAGAGTGTATTGCACTAAGAAAGGAAATTGGTTACTTGTTGAGCAAGGGGCATTTGAAGGAACTCTTGGGACGGAAGAAGTCAAGGATCCAGGATCCTGAAAGGATCCCGGAAAAGGCTCCTGCTCCTCCAGCAGATGCACAAGTTATAAACTTCATATCCGGTGGATCAGACATTTGTGGTACTTCCTTTTCAGCAGCAAAAAGACATGCTAAGGAAACCAAGATGGACAATGGAGACAGACCCGTCCGAACCTCCATTGTTACCCAGGATAAAGTCATAACTTTTGATGAGGATGATCGTGTTGATGTCCAGGATCCTCATCATGATGGTCTTGTAATCACATTGTTTATTTCTAACCACTTTGTTCGCAGGATCCTTATAGATGGAGGAAGCTCTATGAACATCATTCAGCTTGATGTCCTCAAGAAGATGAATATACCGGAGTTTGATATTGTCCCAAGATCCTCAGTACTTGTGGGATTCAGTGGGGAAACCAAGAACACATTGGGGGACATCAAACTCCCAATCTATATTGAAGGATTGCATTCTTATCAAAAATTTTGTGTAATAGATTGCTTATCTTGTTGCAATGTTATCCTTGGCAGGCCATGGATACATGATATGAAGGCAGTCCCATCCACCTATCATCAGTGTGTAAAGCTTCCAAGTCCATGGGGAGTGGTGAAAATTGAAAGTGATCAACAAGAGGCTAAGAATTGTTATACATCATCAATGAAGCCAGCCTCAAGACCAAGGGAGCAATAGCAATTAAAGTATCCTTCAAGAGATATCTTGGAGGCAAGAGAACAGGATTTGAAAGAAATCCTCATGGATCCTGATGATCCTGAATCCAAGATCTTCATAGGATCAGGGATCCTTAGCGATATTGAACATGAACTAGTATCCTTCCTTAAAAGAAGGAAAACTACCTTTGCCTGGAAGCATGAGGATATGACAGGTATATCTAAAGATATAATTACTCATAAACTTGGCATTGACAGGTCATTCAAACCAATTCATCAAAAGAGGAGGAAGTTTGCACCTAAAAGGAATGCTATTATCCAAGAAGAGGTAGATAAACTACTTCGGGCAGGTATGATAAGAGAGGTTAAGTATCCAAGATGGTTAGCCAATGTGGTTTTTATTCAAAAGAAGAATGGAAAGTGGAGGGTATATGTCGATTTTACTGATTTAAACAAGGCATGTCCCAAGGATCCTTTCCCATTACCCCACATTGACTCCATGGTGGATGCTACCGCGGGTCATGAGTTGTTGACTTTTATGGATGCTTCATCTGGATTTCAACAAATTCAGATGGAAACATCTGATCAAGAGGATACAGCCTTTATGACCCCAACTGGTATATATTGTTATATTGCTATGCCATTTGGACTAAGGAATGCAGGTGCTACTTATCAAAGGCTAGTCAATATGATGTTCAAGGAACAAATTGGACACACTATGGAAGTCTATATTGATGACATGGTGGTTAAGTCCAAGAAAGCTAAGGATCACCTTAAAGACTTGGAGGAAACATTTAATATCCTTGCTAAATTTAATATGAAACTAAATCCTTCCAAGTGTCATTTTGGTGTTAAGGCAGGTAAATTCTTAGGTTATATGGTGACAAAGAGGGGCATTGAAGCAAGTCCAGAGCAAATCAAGGCTATTGTGAATATCAAATCTCCTACCAATGCTAAGGATATGCAAAGATTAACGGGCAGGATTGCAGCCTTGAATAGATTCATATCCAAATCCTCAGAAAAGTGCAAGGAATTCTATGACATCCTGAGGAAGAACAAGAAATTTGAATGGACTGAGAAGCATGAAAGTGCCCTTAAAGCTCTTAAAGATTACCTATCCTCAGCCCCAGCCTTGATGAAACCAGAAAAAGGGGATATATTATCCTTATACTTGGCAGTATCCTCAAAAGCAGTAAGTGCGGTCCTTGTTAAGGATCACCAAGGTACACAACATCCTGTTTATTATGTAAGTAAGAGTTTACTTGATGCTGAATCCAGGTATTCACACTTAGAGAAACTTATCCTTGCATTAATAATGGCGTCTACTAAATTAAGACATTATTTTGAGGCTCATGCCATTATTGTTAAGACTAATTTTCCAGTTAAGAATGTTCTCAGGAAACCTGAAATGTCAGGAAGGATGGCTAAGTGGGCAGTGAAGCTTAGTGCATACGATATAAGATATGAGCCTAGAACTGCCATCAAATCCCAAGCTTTAGCTGACTTTGTGGCAGATTTCAGTAGTGACTTGCAAAAGGAAGCTGAGTTAGAAGTCCAACAACTTGAAGAGACTAAGGATCCTTGGATTCTCTTCACTGATGGAGCCTCTAATGTAAAAGGAACAGGGCTTGGAATACTACTAAAATCGCCACAGGGGGGCATAATACCCCACTCCATAGCTTATGAATTTCAAACTACCAACAATAAGGCTGAGTATGAAGCCTTGATAGCTGGTTTGCAAATTGCTAAGCATATGAGGATCAGGTATCTTGAGGTACATGTAGATTCATTATTAATCACTAATCACTTTAATGCATCCTATGCTGTTAAAGGTGAAAAGCTAATCAAATATTTAGAGATAGTCAAAGAATTGGCACTCTCTTTTGTTTCCTTTAGTTTGACACATGTACCAAGGGAAGTGAATGCAGAGGCTGATGCATTAGCCAATCTAGGATCATCCTTGAAGATCCTGGAAGATATAAGGATCCCTATTATCCACATCCTGGCCCCTGCTATTGAGGATCACGTAGCTATGGAGATAGGAGAAGATTCTGCAATCGTCCCTAGTGATGATACTCAATCTCATTCAGGATCATGGATCCTCCCAATCATGAGATACATACAAAATGGAGAGATTCCTACAGGAGAAAACCCTAGGGCTTTCAAAATTAAGGTATCTCAATTTACAATATTGAATAATATGTTGTATAAACGATCTCTTGCAGGACCATATCTAAGATGCATTAAGGATCCTGAAATCCAAGAAGTCCTAAAGGATTTCCATGAAGGAGATTGTGGAAACCACACTGGGGGCAGGGCATTATTCTCAAGGATCCTGAGGACAGGATACTATTGGCCTACTATAAAGAAGGATGTTGTGGAATATGCCAAGAAGTGTGATCCTTGTCAGAGACAAAGTAATATCCTTCACCAACCAGCAGAGCTTTTGCATCCTATATCCTCTTCTTGGTCATTTATGAGATGGGGAATGGATATAGTTGGTAAGCTTCCTAAGGCACCTGGTGGAAAAGTATTCATGCTTGCTATGACTGATTACTTCTCCAAGTGGATAGAGGCTGAAGCCTTTGCTCAAGTCAGAGAAAAGGAAGTTATATCCTTTATTAAAAGGAACATTATTACAAGATTTGGTATTCCTTCTGAAATTGTTTGTGATAATGGATCCCATTTTATTGGGAATAGAACTACTAACTTTTGTGACAGCTGGGGGATTAAGATGATAACATCAACACCAGTCCACCCACAAGCTAATGGTCAGGCAGAATCATCCAACAAGATCATCATCAACAACTTGAAAAAGAAGCTTGGATCCAAGAAAGGCAAATGGGCAGAAGAACTACCTTATGTGCTTTGGGCTGATAGGACAACTACCAAGAATGCTACTGGCCAAACTCCATTCTCTTTGGTATTTGGAGCAGAATCAGTGATCCCTACGGAGATGGTGGTTCCAACTGCAAGAACAAGCATTCGTGATCCTGAAGAAAATGCTGAAAACTTGGTTCAAGACTTGGATACTATAGAAGAAATCAGGGATTTGGCAAGGATAAGGATGGCCAGTTATTAACAAAGGATGGCTGGAGCTTACAACAAAAATGTCAGGATCAGGAAATTCCAAGTTGGTGATATGGTATTAAGGAAAGCATTTCAAAATACCACCAATCCTGCTGATGGAAAGCTAGCACCAAAGTGGGAAGGCCCCTATTTGATTGAAGCTGAAGCAGGAAAGGGGGCATATCGATTACTAACAATGGAAGGTGATTTGCTACCAAGAGCTTGGAATGCTGTCCATTTGAAGAAATATTTCATGTGATCAGGATCCATGATCCTTACCTGACAAGTATCCTTGAAGGATCCTTACAGGGCAGAGGATCCTCATTTTGGTAATGATCTAATCTCAAACTATTTCATTTTTTAATTATCCTATATAAGGATAAGGATCCTATATCCTTTATCCTCCTTTCACTTGATTCTGAGTTTTGAAGGTTCAAGTATCCTTAACTAAGGATTGAGTATCCACAGAAGTATCCAGTTATTTGGGCTTGACCCCAGTTATTTGGGCTTGACCCTAGTTATTTGGGCTAGTCCCCAGTTTGTGCCTATCCCCAGTTTCGCCAGTAGCGCACGATGATCCTGGTATAGTTCATGGCAATGGGACCAGGACTCGCTTTAGGGGCTGACAATTTCATTGTACTGGCTATATTCAGGATCCTACATATAATGGTGGACGTACCATACATCCGTTCCTAAGGTTTCTAACGTTTTCACGTTAGTTAAGGTTTTGGCATTTTCATGTCACTAAGTTTGGATAGTCGCCAGTGAGGGCCATACTCCAGTTTACACACGATCCTTTGGGCTTGTCCCCAGTTATCCTTTGGGCTTGTCCCCAGTTATCCTTTAGGCTTATCCCCAGTTATCCTTTGGGCTTGTCCCTAGTATATTGGGCTTGTCCCCAGAATTGTTGGGCTTGTCCCCAGTTACTAACTCTTTTTTTATATTGGCTTAGTCCCAAGCTGTATCCTATTTCAGGTTTTTGGAGATAAATGACCAAGGATCCGTGATCCTTACCTTCTACTAAGGTTTGTCTTTTGGCTATCCAGATTATAAGTGTTAAAGGTTAGGATCCTAACTTGGATTCTCAGGTATGATCCTTAACTATTTCGATTTTATTCATTATTCATCTGAGTTACCCTTATCCTTTGACAACTGAATTTATGATCCTTAAACTATGTTACTTTTCGGAAATTATCAACTAAAGGGTATGTGATCCTTGATCATATCCTAAACTTTTTGAGGATATGTATTAAATTTTTTCTTTACTTGATAAGTTTAGACAAAATGAATATCACAACAATTGAAAAGTAAAGTACTAACAAGGATAGTAACACGGGAGATAGCCAAAAAGTTAAAGTTATTTTATTCACAAAAGATTAAACTCTTTAAGGTTGTCAAAATTGCCAACCCACATTTCTACCAGCAAAACGTGGCCCGTCCACATGGGTTGGCAAAGGGTGTCCATTGTTTACGGGTCTTGGTAGTGCAGGAAATAAAAGACAGAAGGATAACGAGTTGCTTCATCCCCCAAACAGAGGATCCATCCACCACCCATTATCCTGCCTATTGTTCAAGGATCCATGATCCTTCACCCTAGAAACTATCGTCTAAAGTTATTACAACCCATCATTGTTCAACAAAAACATAAAATACCAAATTCTAAAAAAATGGGCTCCGGCTACGTCTAGAAATGTCCTTCATCGCCCATTCCTGTAGCTTACACCTTCGCTGCATCACCATCTCCTCCAGCTCCGGTATCCTTCACATGATCCTTGCCACTGCCACCAGCCTCGATTGCCAGAACCTCATCAGCCTCTTCTTCATCCTCCAACTCAGCCAGCCTAGCCTTCCAGCCCTCCATGTCCCAGTTGCTCCTGTCAGAATTAGGATCCTGAGCTTCTTGGGCCATCTGCAACTTGGTCTTGTACTGGCAATGGCAGCAGAGACTTTAGCATCCTCCGTGATCTCGTGCTTCTCATAGTCAGCATTGATCTGAGCTGCAACCGCCTGAGTTTTGGCATCATTGAGGTCCTTTTCGAGGGAGGCAATCTTGTGATCCTTGAGCACCGCCACTTTTTGGAGATCAGAGTATTTCTCCTCAAGCTCTTCGACGTTCCCAACATAGTCCTCGATTTCAGCAAATTTCTGCAAAGAAGACAATGTAAAGTTTAGGATCACATGATCCTTAAGTGGGTAGGATAACTAAGCTAAGTCAGTGATCCTTACATCAGCAAAGTACTCGAGGAACTGATGGCGGATCAGAGGCAAGCCTTCTAGGTTGTCCGCTTCAGAGGCCTTCCTTTTCTTTCCACCACTTCCCTTTGAAGTGGTTGCCTTGGGGACTATGACGGAGGGGCTAGCAGCAGACTTTTTCTTTGAGGATCGGATAGTGTCAAGATCAGTGACACTGAATTTGGAAGCAGATCTTGAAGGTTTTCCAACGCCTACACACCCAAAGCAGATGAGTATCCTTATCCTATTTCTATTTAACTATTTATTTAAACATTTAATTATGCAAAAAACAGGATACTTACTCGACATAGTGACAGAACCTAAGGATACTTCTTGAGAATCCTGGGTATTTGTTTTAAATGATCTTCTTGCAGGATCAAGTCTCTGGAAAGCAGCAAGTCTCTCCTTGGTGGCAGGTGATGGTATAATGTGTGAAACGGAGATAGCTGTACAAAAGAAACAAAAGCATATTAGTAAACCTCATCAGAGACAAGCTTATTTAGTGATCCTTCTAAGGATCCTCTATCCTACCATGGGTGGACCACTTTCTTGGCAGATCCTTTCCATCAGGGATAGAATCCCTTCTGACAAAGAAGAATCGTCGTTTCCAGTTGGTGTCATTCTTAGTGGCTTTGAAGATGGGGTGTTCTTCACCAGGTTTGTGTTTGAGTAGATACCGATGGGATCCATGGCTAACGAGGTCATACATCTCTACAAACTCCGACATTCCTAGATCAATTCCTTCATGTTCAATGATCCTTTCAAGGGTATATAAGACCCTCCAGACCATTGGCATCGCTTGAATGTAGGAGATGCCGGTGAGAGAGAAGAAGGATTGGGTGAAATCTGGAAAAGGATATGAGTATCCTATTGTGAATGGTGTAACCGGAAAAGCTACCTAGGTTTCAGAAACATAATCACTTAGAACGGTGGGATCAAATGGTTTGAAGTCGGTGTTTGCTGGAAAACAATGGCGGATTCTGTCTATTTGTGGATCAGTGAAGCAGCATCTTTCTTTCGCTGAATCTTTGATGATCCCCTAGCTCTTAAGAGGACTGTCTTTTGTGTGATCCTTAGCCGGAGAGGATCTTAGCATCATCTTGGTCACGAGGGTAGAGAAGAAGATGAACAGAGAAAGAAAACGTAAAGGGAGAAGAGGAAGAGAGATACCTGCTTGATCTTCGGATGTGGATTTAAAGGGAGTTTCTTTTGAATTTAAATGCGAATTGATCCCTATCTCTAACTTCAATTTATAATGATGGTCTTGCAGGATAGTCACTTCAGTGACGTCAGGATGGTAACGGCTAGTCCGATTACAACGGCTAGTTATCCGTTGATTCATTACGGATAAGAACAGAAAATATAACTCGTTTATTTACATAATTACTCCTTATATTTTGGGGGCAATTGTTAGGGGAGGATTTTTTCAATGATCAGTGATCCTCAATTACAGTTGGGCTTAGTGATCCTCACTTCTGATTGAATTGGTGATCCTCAGAAGTATTGCAGGATCAGGATCATGGATCATCTTAAGGATCCTTATACTAACGATTGTCTACTTTGAATATGATGTTGTTTTGCAGGAGTACGAGCTTGGACTTGGTCTTGGAGATATTCCTGGAGCATATTCCATATTTATTCCGCACGTGCATGGCTGAAATGGACATTATGGAGGTCGTGGAGGACTGGCACCAAATGCGGAATGTTTGTTAGCTTAGATATTTTCCATTTTTAAACGGGATAGCGAGCTAAATAGAAACACTTGGCTATTTTTAGCTTAACACACACTCTTGCAACTGCTCTCGATAATTCACTTGGCGATTACACACTTTTTTACACAATACACTATAGTGATCCTTGTAATTTGCTCGCTATCATCCGAAGTTGTAATACATTTCTTGTTTAATTTGAGTTGGTGATCGGTAGTTTCCATCACCCGAGGTTTTTTATGCCGGATATCATTCATTGATCAAGGGCTTTTTCCTCGTATAAATCTTTGTGTCACTTATTCATTTCATTTCTAAGTGATCCTTAGTGTTGTTTATTGATTCAAGCATCATACCTCACAACAGAAAGTTTGGTTGCATTATCATTGCTTGATTTTTGACCAAAACACCCACAACTTCCATAACGGTCATACAAGCCATGCACGTGCAAAATAATAGAGCATATTCTCCTGGAATCTCGGCAAGACTAAGTCCCATGCGAATACCCCTGTAAAACAAGTTCAAATATAGTGGAAACAACCGTTAGTGTAAGGATAATAATGAGGATCCTGGATCCTTAAACCTGCAACGTCTTCTGAGGATCCTTAATTCAAACAGAACTGAGGATCCGTGATCCTGGCTGCACTTGAGGATCCGTTATCCATACATTGGAAAATCCATCCCTAACAATAACTGGTGGATCAGACATATGTGGCACTTCCTTTTCAGCAGCCAAGAGACATGCTAAAGAGACAAAGATGGATAATGGGGACAGACCCATTCGAACCTCATTCCTTACACGGGAGAAAGTTATATCCTTTGATGAGGATGATCGTGTGGATATTCAGGATCCTCATCACGATGGTCTTGTTATTACATTGTTTATTTCTAATCATTTTGTTCGCCGGATTCTCATAGATGGAGGAAGCTCAGTGAACATCATTCAACTTGATGTCCTCAAGAAGATGAACATCCCTTAATCAGAAATTATCCCAAGATCATCAGTTCTTGTGGGATTCAGTGGAGAAACCAAAAACACATTGGGGGACATTAAACTTCCCATTTACATAGAGGGAGTTAATTCTTTTCAAAAATTTTGTGTTATAGATTGCTTATCCTGTTCCGATGTTATCCTTGGCAGGCCATGGATACATGACATGAAAGCAGTTCCATCTACGTATCATCAGTGTGTCAAACTCCCTACTCCATGGGGCGTGGTGAAGATAGAAAGGGACCAACAAGAAGCTAAAAATTGTTACACTTCATCAATGAAACCACCCACAAGACCTAGGGAGCAATAGCAATTAAAGTATCCTCCAAGAGATGTCCTGGAGGCAAGAGAACAAGATGTGAAAGATATCCTGATGGATTCTCAGGATCCTGAATCCAAAGTTTTCATAGGATCCGGAATCCTCGACAATATCGAACAGGATCTAGTATCCTTCCTAACGAGGAGAAGAACTACCTTTTCCTGGAAGCATGAGGACATGACAGGTATTTCTAAAGATATTATCACTCATAAACTTGGCATTGACAGGTCATTCAAACCCATACATCAAAAAAAGGAGAAAGTTTGCACCTGAAAGGAATGCCATCATCCAAGAGGAGGTAGATAAACTACTCAGAGCAGGTATGATTAGAGAGGTTAAGTATCCAAAGTGGTTAGCTAATGTGGTTGTTGTTCAAAAGAAAAACGAAAAGTGGAGGGTATGTGTTGATTTCACTGATTTAAACAAGGCATGTCCCAAGGATCCTTTCCCATTACCCCACATTGACTCCATGGTGGATGCTACCGCGGGTCATGAGTTGTTGACTTTCATGGATGCTTCATCTGGATTTCAACAAATTCAGATGGAACCATCTGATCAAGAGGATACAGCCTTTATAACCCCTACTGGTATCTATTGTTATATTGCTATGCCATTTGGACTAAGAAATGCAAGTGCTACCTATCAAAGGCTAGTCAATATGATGTTTAAAGAACAAATTAGACACACGATGGAAGTATATATAGATGACATGGTGGTTAAGTCCAAGAGAGCTGAGGATCACCTTAGAGATTTGGAGGAAGCATTTGATATCCTTGATAAATTCAATATGAAATTGAATCCTTCCAAGTGCCACTTTGGTGTAAAAGTTGGCAAGTTCCTAGGTTACATGGTGACAAAAAGAGGCATAGAGGTAAGTCCAGAGCAAATCAAGGCGATTATAAATATTAAGTCTCCTGCCAATGCCAATGATGTGCAAAGATTGACAGGAAGGATCGCAACCTTGAACAGGTTCATCTCAAAGTCATCAGAGAGATGCAAGGAATTCTATGACATCTTGAGAAAGAACAAGAAATTTGAATGGACTAAAAAGCATGAGAATGCTCTCAAGGCCCTTAAGGATTACCTATCCTCAACTCCAGCATTAATGAAACCAGAAAAAGGGGATATATTATCCTTATATTTGGCAATCTCTTCTAAGGAAGTAAGTGCAGTCCTTGTTAAGGATCATGAAGGTACACAACATCCTGTATATTGTGTAAGTAAAAGTTTGCTTGATGCTAAATCCAGGTATTCTCATTTAGAAAAACGTATCCTTGCTTTAATTATGGCATCTACTAAACTATGCCATTATTTTGAAACTCATGCTATTATTGTTAAAACTAATTTTCCAATCAAGAATGCTCTCAGGAAACCTGAAATATCAGAAAGAATGGCAAAATGGGCAGTCAAGCTTAGTGCTTATGATATCATATATGAACCAAGAACTGATGTTAAATCTCAGGCCTTGGCTGACTTTGTGGCTGATTTCAGTAGTGATCTACAAAGGGAATCTGAATTGGAAGTTCAACAGCTTGAAGAGACTAAGGATCCTTGGATACTCTTCACAGATGGAGCCTCTAATGTCAAAGGAACTTGACTAGGCATACTACTAAAATCGCCACAGGGGGACATAATACCCCACTCAATTGCTTGTGAGTTTCAAACTACTAACAATGAGCCTGAATATGAAGCCTTAATAGTTGGTTTGCAAATTGCCAAGCATATGAGGATCAGGTATCTTGATGTACATGTAGATTCTTTATTAATTACTAACAACTTTAATGGTTCTTATGCTGTTAAAGGTGAAAGACTAATCAAATATCTTGAGATAGTCAAGAAATTGGCAGACTCTTTTGCTTCTTTTAGTTTGACACAAGTACCCAGGGAAGAAAATGCAGAAGCTGATGCTTTAGGCAAACTTGGATCATCATTGAAGATCCCAGAGGATATTAAAATTCCCATTATCCACATTTTGGCTCCTGCTATTGAGGATCACACAGCTATGGAGATAGTAGAGGATTCTGCAATCATACCTAGTGATGGTGCACATTCACATTCAGGATCCTAGATCCTTCCAATCCTAAGATATATACAACATGGAGAGATACCTAATGGAGAAAATCCTAGAGCTTTCAAAGTCAAGGTATCTCAGTTTACAATACTGAATAACATGTTATATAAACGATCTCTTGCAAGTCCATATCTAAGGTGCATCGAGGATCCAGAAATCCAAGAAGTTCTTAAGGATTTTCATGAAGGAGATTGTGGAAACCACACTGGGGGCAGAGCACTGTTCTCAAGGATCCTTAGGACAGGATACTATTGGCCTACTATGAAGAAGAATGATGTGGATTATGCCAAGAAATGTGATGCTTGTCAAAGACATAGCAATATCCTTCATCAACCAACAGAGCTCCTACATCCTATATCCTCTTCTTGGCCATTCATGAGATGGGGAATGGATATAGTTGGCAAACTTCCCAAAGCACCAGGAGAAAAAGTGTTTATGCCTGCCATGACTTATTACTTTTCCAAATGGATAGAAGCTGAAGCATTTGCTCAAGTCAGAGAAAAAGAAGTGATATCCTTTATTAAAAGAAACATTATTACTAGATTTGGTATCCCTTCTGAAATTGTTTGTGATAATGGATCCCAATTTATTGGGAGTGGAACTACTAACTTTTGTGACAGTTGGGGGATTAAGATGATAACATCAACACCAGTCCACCCACAGGCTAATGGTCAAGCAGAATCATCTAACATGATTATCATCAACAACTTGAAGAAGAAGCTTGGATCCAAAAAGGGGAAATGGGCAGAAGAGCTACCTTATGTGTTATGGGCTGATAGAACAACTCCTAAGAATGCTACTGGTCAGACTCCATTCTCCTTAGTGTTTGGAGCTGAATCAGTGATCCCTACAGAGATGGTAGTCCCTACTGTAAGAACAAGCATCCGTGATCCTGAAGGAAATGCTGAAAACTTGGTTTAAGACTTGGATACCATAGAAGAAGTCAGGGATTTGGCAAGGGTGAGATTGGCTAGCTATCAACAAAGGATAGTTGGAACTTATAACAAGAATGTCAGGATCAGAAAGTTTTAAGTTGGTGACATGGTGTTGAAGAAAGCATTCCAAAACACCACAAATCCTACTGATGGCAAGTTAGCACCAAAGTGGGAAGGCCCCTGTCTTATTGAAGCTGAGGCAGGAAAGGGGCATATCGTTTACTAACAATGGAAGGTGATTTGCTACCAAGAGCTTGGAATGTTGTCCATTTGAAGAGATACTTCATGTAAAAAGGATCCAGGATCCTTGACCATCTTCACATCTAATACACACTAAGGATCCTTAGAGGATATACGATCCTTATTCTGGTAATGATTTGATTTTAATTTTCCTAATCCTTTAAATTATTTGGTTACAAGGAGAAGGATACAGGATCCTTTATCCTTCTTTACTAAATTTTGAGTTTTGCAGAAGTGGGTGCATCTTTGACAACGGATCAAGTATCCACAGAAGTCTCCTAAGTTTTATGGGCTTGTCCCTAGTTTTATGGGTTTATCCCTAGTTTTTGGGCTTGTCCCCAGTTTAAGGTATCTATTACCTTCTACGAATCAGATTCTTACACCTTCTCCAGTTGCGCACGATTATCCTAAGGCAGTTAAAGGCAATGGGACCAGTACTCGCTATAGGGGCTGACAATTTCATTGTACTGGCTGTATTTAGGATCCTAAGTATAATGGTAGACGTACCATACATCCGTTCCTAAGGTTTCTAACGTTTTTACGTTAGCTAAGGTTTTGGCATCTTCATGTCACTAAGTTTGGATAGTCGTCAGTATTGGCCATACTCCAGTTTACACAAGATCCTTTGGGCTTGTCCCCAGTTTTTGGGCTTGTCCCCAGTTTTTGGGCATGTCCCCAGTTTTTGGGCTTGTCCCCAGTTTTTTGGGCTTATCTCTAGTTTATTGGGCTTATCCCCAGATTGTTGGGCTTGTCCCCACATATTAACTCTTTCTTTTACAGATTGGCTCAGTCCCAAGTTGTGTCTCATTTCAGGATTCCAAAGCTAAACAGTTAAGGATCCAGGGTCCTAACTTTCTATCAGGTTTTATCTTGGATTGTCACAATTATAAGTATTAAGGATATAGGATCCTAACTTGGATTCTCTGGTATGATCCCTAGTTACTCTAACTTTATTTTTGGTTTATCAATGTTACCCTTATTCTTTGACAACAGGATATATGATCCTAAAATTATCTCACTTTTTAAACTTTTCGATTATAGGATATTTGATACTTGATCATATCCTAAACTTTTAACTTAAATCTAATTTTATACTTTCACGAATAACTTGTAAGTTCAGAAAATTTTACAATAACAAATGAAAGGTAAATATACGCACAATGAACAACACCAAGATAGCCAAAAGTTAAAGGTTATATTTATTTATCAAAGTTAAACCCTTTAAAGGTTGTCAAAATCACCTACCCCGAGCATCTACCAGCAATACGTGGCCCGTCCGCTGGGGTAGGTAAAGGGTGTCCATATTAACAAGTCTTAAAGTGAAGGAAAGTAAAGACGGCAAGATAATAGTGGCTTCATCCCCCAAACAGAGGATCCCTCCACCAACTATCATCCAACCTATTGTTCCAAGGATCACTGATCCTTAACCCTAATAGCTATTGTTTAGTTATTACAGACTACAATTGTTCAACATCAAAACACCATCAAAAAAAACCACTAAACCTTAAAAAAATGGGCTCCGGCTACGTCTAGAAATGTCCATCATCGCCCATTACTGCAACCTAAACCTTTGCTGCATCCTCACCACCTTTACCAGCTGCCTCCTCCACAGGATCCATAACCCCACTGCTACCGGCTTCGATTGCCAAGACCTCCTCAGTTTCATCCTCATCATCCAGCTCAGCCAACCTCTGCTTCCAAGCCTCCTAGTCCCATTCAGACCTGTCAAAGGAAGGATCCTCAGCCTCCTTAGCCATTTGCAGCTTGACCTCCAACATGGCGATAGTAGCCGAAAGCTTAGCCCCATCCATGACTTATGCCTTCTCTTGCTGGGTTGTGATCTGAGCCAAGACCAGTTCCTTCTACAGCAGGTTCACCTCTTTTTCAAGGGAAGAGATCTTCTTATCTTTGGCAAGGAACATCTGCTAGAAGTCCAGGTTTTTCTGCTCAGCTTCTGCCAGATGTTGATCAAGAAGCATTTGGATCTCGGCAAATTTCAGCACAAAGAAAGTTAACAATCAGGATCCCATATCCTCAGAAAGGAAAGTTCAGACTTAAGGATACAGGATCCTTACCTCGGAGACGTATTCTTCAAACTGATGTTGAATAAGAGGGAGGCCTTCAGTGGGCTCAGCGGTCTTTCTCTTTTTGGCACATTTGCCCCTTATGCTCATGCCCTTAGGATTCGGGATGCTTGGGCTTGCGGCCAGCTCCTTTTTGAGAGACCTTGAGGAGGCGTATTCATGAAGATCACTTACGCTAAACCTGGAAGCAGACTTTGAGGATTTTCCGGCACCTGCAAGCATAACAAACAGATAAGTGTTCAAATTTTTATTAGACATTTATATATACATATATATACAGATACTTACTCGACATTGTGTAGGATGTGGATGAAACTTCTACTGAATCTTGTGATTTTGGTGGAAAAGTTCTGACTGCAGGGTCAAGCTTCCAGAAAGCTTTAATTCGTTCTTCTGTGGCAGGTGACACTTGGATGTGAGACAGGGAAATGGCTGCATAGACAAAACAAAGAAAGAACAGTTATCCTTAATGCAAAAGAAGAATCCTTACCATTTTCCCGATCAAAGGATCCTGTATCCTACCATTAGTGTTCCCTTTTTTAGGAAGGTGAGTTCCATTCGGAATAGAATCCCTCCTCACGAAGAAGAATTGATTCTTACAGTGGGAATCGTTCTTGGTGGCTTTCAAGATTGGATGAGGCTGTTCAGGTTTAGACTTAAAAAGGTATCGATAAGTTCCATGACTGACAAGGTTGTACAACTGGCTAAGTTCAGACATCCCTATGTCAACACCCTCCTGCTCTATTATATGCTCTAGTGTGTAGAGGATCCTCCACACCATTGGCATGGCTTGTATGTAACAGAGGCCAGTGAGTGTGAAGAACCCTTTTGTTAGAACATGGAAGGATTAGGTGAATCCGATTAGAAAGGGAGTCGCAGGGAAAGTGATCCAAACGTCTGAAACGAAGTCACTTTTGGTAGAAGAATCGAATGGACGGAAGATGGTGCCATCAGGAAAGCATGAGCGTAACCGATCAACATCAGGATCGGTGAACCGGCACAGCTCCATTGAAGGATTTTTGGTTAAACCTTGGCTTTTAAGGGGGCTGTGGTGATCAGGATTTTTAGCAGGGGAGGAACGAGTACCCATCTTCGTCATAATTTTCAGAAAACAGAGGATCGGGGAAAGAAGATAATAGAGAAAGAGAATACCTATTAGATCTTCGGATGAGGATTTAAAGGAGAAGACTCTCGAATTTAAATGCAAAATATCATTCCTATATCTATCCTATTTATAATCATCGTTTGTTGCAGGGATGACCCTCGCTGACATCAGCCTCGCAACGGCTATATCTTCAAGTAACGGCTAGTCCGAGTTTCATTCAAAGATGACTACCTAATTGAATATCAACTAGTCATGTTTGGGGGCAATTATTAGGGATAGAATTTTAAAGCTTATGGATCACGGATCCTCAAGTGCAGCATGGATCATGGATCCTCAGTTCAGTTTAAATTAAGGATCCTCAGGAGACGCTGCGAGAATAAGGATCCAGGATCCTCATTGTTATTCTAAACTAACAATTGTTTCCATCACCTTTTGCTTGTTTTGTAGGTATATTTCGAAGAAGACTTATTCCACGCGAGATTCCAGGGGAATATGCTCTATATTTTCAACATGTGCACGAGCTAGTGACCGTTAGTGGTGACCGTTAGTGGTGATCGTGGGTGATTGGCCGATTTTTCGGATAGTTAGTTAGGATATCTTTAGCTAAGATTAAAGAGGTATTGAGCTAATTTAAGAAACACTTTTGCACTCTGATTTTACGTACAACACTTCTAATACTCTCTTTCTCGAACACACACACTAGAACTCATTGTATCAAGCTCAATACTTCCAAAGTTGTAAACTTGTTTATTCAATATACTTGATAGTGATAGTTTTCACTATCCGAGGTTTTTTGTGCCGGAGATCATACATTGATCAAGGGTTTTTTCCTCGTATAAATCCTTGTGTCCATCGCTAATTTCATTCATTCATTGTTCATACATTTGATCATCTAATCAAGCATCACACCTCACAAAATCAGATTTGGTTGCATTATCCTTGTGTGATTTTTGACCAAAACAGTAGGCTATGGGGATATCTTCGATGCAAAGGTCAGGGAAGTGAAAGGTTTTGATCTGGTTAAGTAAGATTAGCACTCTCCAAACCATGGGCATTGTTTGAGCGAAGCTAAGGCCGGTGTTACGGAAAAATTACATGATGAACTCAGGAAAAGGATATCGGAGACCAAGACAAAAAGGGTACGTCGAAAAGCAGATCCACTCCTTGGACGACACGTCTGACCGAAGGGTCCGGTCAAACAGACGGATCATCGCCCCATCGGGGAAAGCACCAGAGGCCCTCAGTGCGGCGATGTCAGCATTAGCAAAGGAACATACCTCCTTATCGGGATGTTTAAGAAGGTTTTGGTTGGTGAACAGCGAATTCGATTCGCCGGAATGGGATCGAGTTCTTGTAGCCATCAAGAAAGATAAAAAGAAAGAGTTTCGAGAGAAAGGAGAAGAGATTGTACCTGAAAATTATGAGGAAGTTGGTTGATTTTCAAAAAGAAAATGAGAAGAGATATAGGGGCAAGATAGATAGGCAATGAGTAAAAATTGCTTGGGGAGTTACACATTGTCACATCAACCGTATTTTCATCTTAATTACCTTGGTTGACGCGAAGACTTTAAAATATATCCGTTTGAATTTAGGAATTCTAACAGATATATTTTGGGGACAATTGTTAAGGTTGGTTTTCTAAACCCATATCCTGGAATTATATCATGACTTTATTATTTCTGATTATGACCCGGATACCGGTTCAGGATATTGGTAACATCCTGATGAAGTATCCTAGCAGTTACTAATTATTCACGTGCAGGTTATGGTTGTAAGCTTATAACGTTCATATGGACTTATTCTCCTAAAGACTCGCTCCAATCAGTTGGAAGAAGGACGTTGAAGCCGGAAGAAGAGGTCTCTAACGTTCAAAAGGGAATATTCCGGAGTATCCCTAGTTTATAGGAAAGTTAGTTCGATATTTGTAACTATAAATAGAAGGCTAGATCGATACAAACACACACTTCATACTCTCTGCTCTCGAACTTACATTTCTTTTTCTTTCTATTACGCACAAACACTCAACACTTGTAATCGTTGTACCACTTAGCATGGATCTGAGCCATATCCTGCACTGTATCCGGAATATTGAAGTAATAAGAAGAACAAGTCAGCCGACGCTTGTCAGCTCCCGAGGTTTTATGCCGGAGATCTAGATTGATGAAGGGCTTTCCTCGTACATCATGTGTCCATTTTTACTTTTTTAGCTCATTGTTTGATTGTTGATATAGTATCATATCCTGAAACTGTTTTTGCAGACTGACAGACCAACATATTTTCTACAAGCATTGCTAGCACACTACCTCACAAAACTAATTTGATCACTTTAATTGCTTCGGTAATTTTTGACCAAAACTGTATGTTTGTGGATTCCATAACCAACATACCGTTTACTGAGTATTATACATCTATACGTATTCCCAAGTATAGGTATACTTGTATAATGAGTATGTTACTTTGCATTCTCATATTTATGTATAATACTTGTATATGGGTATCTTACCAAGTCTTGGTAGTGTATATGGGTATGTATTTATACATATAGGGATACGCATTTCCTTGTATTTATTAAGTATTTCATACTTAATTTATAGGAAATTTTCCGGAATATTGTTTTTGCACAATTAAAAATCACCATTCTTATATTTTTAAAATATATATATATATATATATATTAAGAAAATTTTATAGAGAAATATCTATAATTTGACTTGGTAAAATATGTATATATTCACATATATCTTAAAAATAATTTATTTTTAAAGTCAAAGTTAGAAAAATATATATTTTTAGTTCCCACCAAAATAATATATTTTTGAGTTGTTTATGGAAATATATTTTCTTACACTCCAAAATAATATATTTTTAAGTTTGACAAAATATAGTACATTATTTGTGAAAATATATTTTGTCACTTGTTCGGTTTTCTGGAAATATATTTTTACCAAGCCTTGATATATTATTTTCAATCCGGAATAATATATATATATAGTGTTCGTTATGTCCGATACGTCTGTTTGTCCAAAATCCATTATTTGTCCAAGAGATATATATATATATGTAGAAAGTATAATGTACTTTACGCCTTAACGTATGTTAACGTACGCGACAAGAAAATAACGTGTGTGATTAATATAGATAACTTGCGTGATTACCTTTTGATCAATGTTCCATGCGTGATTATGTGTTCTATGCGTGATAATCCACGGCCAGGATTGTCGCATACGTGAAGTAGGATAAGCCGTGAAGTATGTTAACCGCGCTCTATATATATATATATATATACTAGTCGTTTACCCGCGCTATGCGGCGGGAAACATATCACTTAGGTTGGTGAGTTTAGGGCTATGTACGGGGCGATTCGGTTTTGAGCCACTTCAACTAATTTGATCACTTGGATGTTCAAATAATGGAGATAAGGTGTTAAAATAAAATCGAATGCCAGTATCCCCCTTAAAGTGATTCAAGAATGAAACTATTCACATAGCATGTCACTTCATCTTGGTTGCTTGTTGACGAAGTACGTAACAAAGTAAAGGTACGTGACCTAGTATCCATTTTGTTGATGTGGTTCAAGATAATGACTTGTAGATACAAATGCGATTGCTATGTTATGTTACCTTGGTTTTCTCTAACATAGACGCCCATGACATAATACATGTTCGTAACTTGTTGGCTAAGATTTTTTGTAACTTGGAACAAACATTTTTTACACATATTTTCAAACGTTTGGACTTCCTAACAACTTGTCGAGAAACATACCTTGAATTTAGAAAACAACGTTTCGAGAAACCTCCCTTCATAGATATTTAGTTTGATTCACTGCGCGGCTAAGTAGTGAATAAAACTATCAAACATATTTTTTTGGTTCTCTCATTTTCTTTCTTTTTATTTATCTCCTAAATCTGTTTTGATTTACATGCTATCAAGACAAATAAAAATATATATTTAAACTATAAACATAAACACCTGTCGTCGTTTCCTCTTTGACTGCACGCAGTCTTATTATCACCTCTGCAAACAGGATTTCTAATAACTACAAAAATATAATACACCAAACAAGATCAAACAGACTTTATGATCAAAACCATATAGTTATGTGTTATTTATTTACACTCTTATTTAAGTACCATTCTCAGATCAATCACCAATAAAATTACAAAAAAAATTACCATTTACAATTTCCTTACACCCTAACAAAAATCACATTTTAAGATTATCATACTAAATGCTATTGCACTAACCCATTAGAATGCAGTTGAGTAGCCTCCTCTATACCGAGTTTGACTCGCCCCTCCTTCCAACAAAGCTCTCCAATCCCTACCCTCTTCACCATTATCCCGTTCACGAAGCGCTGTTAGCATACGTTTCGTGTTCGCTTCCACTCTCCGCCACTTCACGCAGCACCTCAGCCCCTCCTGCCTGAACACGAGTTCCTAATGCAATGGCATTTGATGCTTTATGGATAAGATCAGCAGCATGCATCCCCAATATATGTAGTCCAAGAATCTCACCGATATCAGACCTATATATCAATTGCATCAAACAAAACCAAAAGCCCATCAACATTCTCTATTTGACTGCCAAATGGCCATCGGATGAGCTGTTGGAACAAATATACAAAAAATAAATCCATATATTAAAAAAAACCGGAATATATGGTTCAGTAATTTTGCGACTTAATCAAGAAATACCTTCGGTAAAATTAGAAAAAAAAGGATGCATATATTAAAAAAACCGATATTAAAAAAAAACGAAAGATTATTTTACCATAGTTTTCATCCCTTCTGAACTGAGTTTTATGGGGGCCTTTCCCTTTATCCTGCATGGAAGCATAAAGTCTCTGGTACGCTCTATAAAATCTGCAAAAAGAAATAAAATCAATGGATACCCAAATACTAAAAAGTAGAGTAAAATCCATTTTCGTCCCTATGAGGTTTTGCCAGTTTTGCGACTTTCGTCCGAAGGTTTGTTTTTCCGCATCTGGATCCAAAAGGTTTGAAATCTTGTCATTTTCATCCAGCTCGTTAACTCCATCCATTTTTCTCGGTTAAGTGAGGGGTATTTTCGCTCTTTTTGTTAACTTAAAGGGCAATTAGGTCTTTTTCACTTTATGTACAAGCATTTAGCACAATTTACAAGACCGAACTGCCCTTTTGTCAACAAAAAAGTCGAGAATATCCCTTACTTAAAGGAGAAAAATGGATGGAGTTAACGAGCCGGATGAAAATGGCAAGACTTCAAAGAACCTTTTGGATCCAGATGCAGAAAAACAAAACTTTTGGACGAAAGTCGCAAAACTGACCAAACTTTAGGGATGAAAATGGTATTTTATTCCTAGAAAATATATTCAGGGTATTGCGGAATTTAGCTAAAAAAAGAATAACCATTTCTGTTGTAAGGGTGAGCTGATTGGAGATGCAAACTCAGAAGATACATATTGATCAAGGTAAATATTGCGATAAATGAAGTGCAAGAGTCTATCTGGACCACCTATACCTACAACGGATTCAGGTTGTCTTCTTTGATTTTGATGGAATAAAGATCCGGATCGAGCAGAAGGGTCAACTGGTAAACGGTCGAACTGCAAACCCAAACAGTAAACACATAAATATATATTGGATCTTGAAAAAAAGAAACATTATATGCTGGTAATGGTAGATGAAATTTTTGGCAATGGATTGTTTAGGAATAAGACTAATACTTCTAGCCGCTTTTTGCAACTCGTACATCTATAGATAGTTCACTATGCCTAGGAGCGAACTCATGGCAAGTCTGACATGCCTCTTTAGAGTTTAAGAGCCCGCTGGTGTGACAAGTGAACCCCACAAAGCTTGCTAGCATGCCAAGTAAACTCCATAAAATGCGCTTGTCAGACAAGTGAACTCGAACAAGGACCCTGCCATGCTGGTAGTCCAACTTCGCTAGTCAAGGGAGCGAACTTTTAAGAAAATAGTTAAATTTGCCATGAGTTAGCTCCCAAGGATAGAAAACTGCCTAAAACTATAACAAGTACCAAATTCACCGTAAACTACCAATCCCATTCCTAAACAACCTATTTTTCAAATAAAAAAAAACAAAAATCGACGAAAAAAAGAAGAAAAAGGTGATGAAACATATCCATATATGTGCATACATGTTGTATAGTTTCTTGAGGTAGGCTTTCTTGCACGTAGCCATATCCAGAAAAAGCATCCGGCCCGATTTATCGAACGTATTTATCAGCAGAGACGACAATGTCATCTTGCGAACACATTAATAGTGCGGTTTACTACATAGAAAGGTCGAATATAGTGCTGATATACATATGCAGCACCGCTAAACTGCGGTATAACCAACCAGCATGTTATAATAAGCTTTCCATATGACCATAATAGAATCCTGTCAAAAATAACTCCAATCGCCATAAATTAAACAAACAAAACCAAACCTCACCTGGAATGAAACGTCGGATTTGTGATGAAACCCTACCCGCCATCGTCGGAGGCGACGTTTAGGTTCTCAACACACCACCAGCGTCGTCGTCTAACCAAGCTCAACCTCTACTCAACTACCACCATTTTTTATGCCGTCAAACGCAGCTAGCCATTATCAGTCACTTCTTGTTCATCTTCATTGTCTTGATGATTGAGCCCTAGAAATACAATGGTCAATTAACTACAATTAAATCAGCCATTAGCGGAGTTTATTAACCCTTAACTGTATCAAAAAACACTGCTATTTGCAAGAAGATCCAGGTTAACCATTACAAAATAAGTACAGTCGATACTATATTAATCATATCATAAGCACTTGAAAAGGCTTGCAAAAGTTTCTACCCCATACACCTGTTGTGCACATGTGTTACAACTTTCATAGACAAAACAGAAAACAACCTAGACAACCTGAAAAAGAACATCTACCCCGAAACACGAAACATTGTAAAAAAGTTGCAGTCATACCTACGCACGCTTCAACGCCTTCTGTTGTAAAACGATCCCTGTTTCTCCCAATGCCTTCTGTTACTACCGAAACCTAAACCCCCAACTCTACTTCTATTGTATGGTTCACTTCCATCCCACCTGCATAATCAAATGTCACACCCCGACCACGTAAAACAACAAAACGTGGCGGAAACGTCGGGGAGTGTTGTAACAGAATTATTATTTCACAACCATGGAATAAATAATTTCGTTTTATTTAATAAATGAACTCATTGTTTTAATACAATCAAATAAGTACAACTATTATCTTTTAAGTTTTAAAGTCGCTAAGGCACGAGTCCATCCTAAGTGTAGCATATATCATCAGTCATCACAAAGCAGCACCTGAAACATGTGTAAAAATAGGTACGTCAGCATAAAAATGTCTGTGAGATACATAGGTTTTAATTGTAATTAGGATTCATGACTTATGAGTTTAAAGAAAATGTTTTAATAAAAGTAGTCATGATCCTCGAAAAAGGTTTTCCTTTATAAGTCATTTATAAGAAGTCGGATGGTATAAAATAATAATACATAGAAAATTTAGTAAGTAAGTAAAATGAGTTTGTATAAAATATATATAAAAAACAATATTTTGATAAAAAGGTTTATAGTATATATATGAAAATATACTTTGGTTTTTCAATAACATATTAAACTATGTTTTGGATTACAGATAAAATATTAAACTATGTTTTGGATTTTTAATAAAATATATGTTGGTTTTGTACGATATCACATATGAGAGCATATCAAACTATATTTTTGGGAGTATAACTTAATATACAAAAATAATGTGACTTAAGAATTCATTCAGACCTAGTGCATCAAAATACACCTTTGAGACTATAGAAATACCACAAAGGCAATCCCTATTTGGATGGAGAAACAAATTGGTTTCAGACGTTCCATGACAACAGGAATGGGGTGTCAAATCCTATAGTGCTATATCATACTACCAATCGGTCTGGTGAACATAAAATAAGTACAATTCAACAATTAATTTTTATAATCTTTGAAAATCAGTGTTTAAGCCATAAATAATCATTCAGTTTGTCAAAAGATAAGTACTAATACATATAATCAATTATACTTTGAAATCATGAACATAACAAATAGGTACACATGCTTCACCCCATACATTGAAAACAGTAAAAGAGGGGACTATGTACTCACCTTTGGGTGCGTTTTTATACACAATCCCACAATTTGTTTATTGGTCCTAAATTAAATAAGAATGATTAAATAAACAAAACTCACAAAAATACATGAGTTTCTCCGATACGTGGAATTTTCACATAACCTTGAGATTTCTCTCAAAAAGTTATTATTTTTTATTATCTTGGTGTATTTGTATATATGTACTCGAGCGTAATACTTATAACCTTGTCAACACTAACACATTACTATACACATATTGTGAAACACATAGCACATTGTAACACATAAGATAACCCATGAACAACCCATTCTAGTGTATGTCGAAAAACACTTATTTTAGCGATTCGGTGACATTTTTGGGCGTCGGAAGTCACGTATGACTAACCAAACACCAAGTAAACTTAATATTAGTTAAAATACTTATTTCTATATCAAAAATATCAGTTTGGTTACTGATCTAAAACAGTTTTATAAAAGTCCTCCGAAAAGCCGATTTTTAACCGTTTTACCGTATAGTTTTGCATCAAACGTTACCCGAACCATCCCAAATCGAAATGACTTGAAATTTTAACACAACCCATGTTATTTACTGAATAAAACAATGGTTATACTCATGATAGTGCAGGTCTTAAATAAAGCACATAAATCATGCAAATTTCACATAATTTACCACTTTTTAAGTTATATGTACAACATGCAAAGCTATCAAACCTATGTCAAAGTTTCATGCCATCATAATACATCAAATAATATTATTTTTAGTGTTTCTAACCTGATCTAAAACAGTTTTTGTCATATAACCAGTTTTCATCATTTCTTGAGCTTTAAATCAACATATTTTCATATGTACAAGTGCCTAAAGCATACTTATCATAACATCATCATTTTATGTTAATATAAATGCATCAAATATGTGATATATTCAGATGTATTTGCTGATGTAATTTATATTTAACATATCATACATAAATCACCAAATACTTGCATTTTTACCACCATTCTAGAACATGTAACAACATAAACAAGTACTTAACAAGATAACAAACTTCAAAACTCGTATACACACATACATATGTACGGTTATACATACATATATGTACATCACCATTTTTACTTGTTTCAAGACCCATTTCATTTTAGATTTCAAGTTTACTGAAAATCCCAAGATTCAAGAGAAACTTCAAATCATCAAGAACAACCAAGAATCAAAGTATGATTTAAAGATAAGTGTTATACCTTCAAGATTCAAGTAGGTTGTAGGATGATATTTTGATGATAGGAAGCTTGTAATCACTTGACAACACCTTGGAATCACCTTTAGATCTTCACACCACTTGAAACATGCTTGAAATAGGACTTGAAGGTGAAGAACAAAGCTTGAAGGTTTGAAGATAGAGAGAGGAGAGAGGGGAGGGTTCAAGGGGAGGAGAGAGAGTGGAGTTTGAGTGTTGTGGAAAGATTATAATCTTGTGTGAAGATGTGAAGTGATATGGAAGGATTATATGGAAGATATGGGATTGCCATGCAACAAGTGTCAAAGTTGAATGAGAAGTGGCAAGGGAAGGTACATGGGGCCGCCACCTCCACCCTCCACTCTCATATACATGCAAAATTTTATATAATGTGTTATATGTAGGCTAAAAACGGGTGTTTAACTGGATACCGGGTATTTTATCTAGCGTTTAAATCCCGGTTTATGGCGTTCTAAATTATTTTTATTATTCTATAAAAATAAACTTGCCAAAATATTGCTGAAATAAATTTCAGTTGTCAAGACTGGCTGTGTTGTCTGCGTTTTGCAGTAGAAGCACTGTGTCGCGCAGAAACACGCGGTACGCGCTTAAACTTGAAAAATAACGTTTTTAAGCGTTTCAATTTATTTTTCAACACGAACCTGATTAAAAATAAAATTTTAATCATAACAGAATATTTTTGGGATTTAAAATATTATACGGGCGGTCACCAACGTTCGTTTCGCAGTTTTGTCGTAATTAGCTCTTTAGTCCAAATAAACATGTTTTTGCCATACCGACTCCTTCAAAACTTATTTCTATGTTATGTAAAGGATATTTATGGTATGTTTGTCTCATGTCACAGTTCCGGAGTGTACGTCGCGTTAAACTGATTGCGGTTATGCACCAGTTTTGCGTATAACCTTCCAGAAAGTGATTTAAAGCCCGAAATCGAACAAGAATTGATATGCGCAAACGATACACATTTTATACAAATCCCAAGTATGAAATACAATATTTCATTGGTTTGGTTATTTGTTTGATGGCTGAAGTGACACAGGTGTCACATCAAATTTCTTAAATGACATTTTGATCTACAATAACAAACCATAAAATTGTGTATAAAATCAGAGACATATCTAACCATACCTTCACAAAAATCATGAACCCCTTTAAAAGTTTGATGTGTATAAGCAGAGTTTCTCTGATGACTTTCCACAAACAGTTGGTAGACATGGAGCAAACGACCATCATATCTTCACCATGTCACAATCTACTTCTAATTGTTGGTCCTCTTTAGCAATATCCCCTGTGTTTCAAATGATGACAACAAATTGCTTCGAAACGACACCCACGTCAAAAGTAAATGAGATATGTATAAGAAATAGGACTCACCGGAATTTGATCGGAACCTCACCAAGCGGTGAACCAGCTAGACACCAAAACACACCCACACCAAGACACAACCAGTCCCAAACCCAAGATACAGCCCCCACCCCACACAAAGACCACCACTCTGACCTATTGAATTACTTCCACCAACCTGTACACTAACCAAACGTAAAGAATCAGTAACAACATTTTCAATCCAAATGAAAAGAAACTTTTAGAGTCAGTCCATTTATGTACAAATCAAAGAAGAGAATTAGGGTACCAATGCCGACAACAGCCGCGAATTTGGGCTTCATTCGAACAATAAGCAAAAGAAAACTCAAAAACTTACCCTTGAAACTCCTATCGGAATCAAGTTCATCGCTGCCCTTCATCCTTCTCTCGATTATGAGAAAATCGACGCCTCTACGCCTCTTGTCCATTCGATTGTAGGCCCGTAACAAAGATCAGATCGGAAGTCCTTCAAAGGAAATGAGCATGATAACATTATTCACTACGAAAATCAAATGAAACCTATGATGTAGAAGAACCCTAGATCCAGATCTGGAATCGCCAGAGAGAGAGAGGAGGCAGGCGATTTTGAAATGTTTTGAAATGAATATGAAACCTAATGTATCTGTGTTTTTTTAGTAGAATGGTATAAGTGGAAAGTGATGTTTTCTGGTGCTTAAAAGACTTGTACATCATGTTTTAACGGTGTTTTAAGGAAATGACAATGACCTTAAGAAGTCCTTCTAATATGCTTTTATATATAGTATATATATATAGTATATATATATATATAGTATATATATATATATATATATATAGGGGATGGATCATGAGAAAACTAGTTTAAATGAGAAAACCAAAAAACTAACTAAAAAAGCCTAAAAAACATACCAAATTTTTTTTTTTAATTTTAATAAAAAAATCGCTACTTTTTATGCATGAAAAAAAATTTCAAAAAAAAATAAAAAAAAATCTTCCGTTGTATTACACATGTGCACTATTACGGATATAGTGCACATGTGTAGTACGCATATAATGCACATATATTGCACATGTGTAATACAACGAAAAAAAATTTTGAAATTTTTTCCAAGCATAAAAACTAGCGATTTTTTTAAAAAAAATTGTAAAAAAAAAATTGGTATGTTTTTTAGCTTTTTTTTTAGGTTTTTTTAGTTAGTTTTCTAGTTTTCTCATTTAAATGTAGTTTTCTCATGATCCTCTCCCTATATATATATATATATTGCATTTTTGAAATTTTGTAATTCTTTAAATTACAACTTTTGGTATTTTGTGTGGTATATTGTTTTTCAAGTTCCTAATTTTTAGTATAATTAATACAAATAATATACACATAGCACATAATTTGTGTGATTTCTAAATATATATTTTCCTAAATATATACTTAGTCATTTTTATTTTTTTAAATCAACCTCCATTACTTGTAATTTTTATACCAAAAATTATGGCAATTTTTTTATACTTAAAACATGATTCAAGATTACTTGAAATCACTTGTTAAAACATATTTTTCTAAGTATTTAATTTCTACAAAAATTTTGCCATAGTTTCCTTTGAAAAATGGAGGTTTCAATGCTTTAAGCATATCATTTTCTATTTCAAAAATCATTAACAATCATCAACAACTTACCATATGCCCTAAAATACATTTCTTCATCAAGTCATGAACTTGAATTTCTATAAAATTTTGTAGTCTTTTAACATAGTGTTTAACATGATCTATTAACATATGAAGTAAGTTTATTTTCTTTCAAAACTCAATCACTGTTTAATATATCATTAATTAAGTGAGGTTTTGTAAAAACATTTAACAAAAAGGAGATTACTCACATTGCTGTCTTAGGTTTTCTTTAAGGGTTTCCTAGAAATTATCTATAAGTTACACAAATGCACACGTGTTAGTATAATAACCCAATATTTACATTAGTAATACCCTCCCCTAGATGGCATTCCAACGACTACGTCGGGCAGAACCACGACAACCGTTACGGAACCCTGGATCAATCGGGCAGCGTATCTAATACGTAACAAGGGTTATGATACTTACAACGGAGCAGAACTTCGTTATTTAGGGGGTATTATGCCCGGAGATTATGCCTATTATGCAAAAATTTTGAGAGAGAAAGAGTTTTGAATGATCGGAAACTGAAAGCTGAGGGCCTTCTTATATAGGCAACCCTTCGCCTTCCCTCGCGGCCCGCGTAAGACGTAGCCAAAGGCTACGCGGCCCGCGTAGTAGGTCGCCTAGGGTTTAGCCTTGGCCAGTCCCGAGTATAGGTCCAACACGTTGCTGCCACGTGGCAGCTCAGGGCTTCGTCTCGACGACTGGCTGTCGCGCCCCGCGTAGGAAGTAGCCAAGGGATACGCGCCCTGCGACAACCCCTTAAATTTCGTTTTTATTTAATTTTAATAAAAATATAGGTATTCGGGGTCCGTTATTGCATATGGGGTGTATTTTAGGACATATTGGGGCATGTTAAATATTTTTAGGATGTGTTAAAAATTATTTAGGAGGGTTGTTATATCCTCCCCACCTTGTTTTAGAGCTTGTCCTTGAGATCTACTAGAACAAATGCGGGTATTTCCTTTGCATTTCTGATTCAAGCTCACATGCGTATTCTGGTCCTCTTTTGGAGTCCCATTTTACTTTGACCAGAACTAATCTCTTGTGCTTGAGATTCTTGACTTTTCTGTCTTCAATCTATAGAGGTTTTTCTACAAATTTAAGTTGTTCATTTACCTCTATATCCTTAAGAGGTACTATCAGTGATTCATCAGCTAAGTATTTCTTGAGATTAGATACATGAAATATGTCATGTATTCCTGCCATTTCCTCTGGTACTTGTAGCTGATAGGCTACAGGTCCTATTCTTTTGATAATTTTAAAAGGTCCAACATACCTGGGGCTTAGCGTTCCCCTTTTGATGAATCTTACCACTCCTTTCCAAGGAGAGACTTTCAATAGTACTTTGTCACCTATCTGAAATTCCAACGGCTTTCGCCTGTTATCTGCATAGCTCTTTTTTCGATCACGTGCTGCTTTCAGTCGTTCTTTGACTTGAATGATCTTGTCGGTTGTTTCTTGCACTATTTCTGGTCCAGATAGTTGCTTTTCCCCACTTTCTGCCCAACAGACTAGGGTTCGGCACTTTCGTCCATAAAGTGCTTCGAATGGTGCAGCATTGATACTTGTGTGATAACTGTTATTATAAGAAAATTCTATTAATGGCAAGTGATCGTCCCAATTACCTCTGAAATGAATTACACAAGTTCTAAGCATGTCCTCCATTGTCTGGATCGTTCTTTCACTTTGTCCGTCCGTTTGAGGATGATAAGCGGTGCTTAGATTTAAGTTGGTTTCCATGGCTTTTTGGAAACTTGTCAAAAAATGAGAGGTAAAACGGCTATCTCT
The DNA here is from genome assembly GCA_030545235.1 of Helianthus tuberosus. NCBI lineage: Eukaryota > Viridiplantae > Streptophyta > Magnoliopsida > Asterales > Asteraceae > Helianthus > Helianthus tuberosus. The sequence goes on along the minus strand of CM060351.1, from coordinate 132,528,750 downwards.
GTGAGAAACAATTGATAAAGGTATTCCATGTAATGAAACTATTTCATTTACATACAATTTAGCTAATTGTTCCATACTGAAAGTTTCCTTCATTGGTAGGAAATGAGCTGACTTAGTTATCCTATCTACAATCACCCAGATTGTATCATTACCTTTCCTTGTTTTGGGTAATTTGGTAAAAAAAATCCATTGTTATCAATTCTCATTTCCAAACTGGCATTTCTAACTGTTGCAATAAACCTGAGCGTTTCTGATGTTCAGCTTTAACTTGTGAACAGGTTAAACACTTAGAAACATAAGCTGCTATATCCTTTTTCATCCCTATCCACCAGAAGTTCTTTCTTAAGTCCTGATACATCTTATCACTTTCGGGATGCATCGTATACTTAGATTTATGGGCTTCTTCTAATATACGGTGACGTAGGTTTCCTAATTTGGGTATCCACATCCTTTTCTTATGGAATCTCCAAATTCCATCTGTTCCTTGTTCTAATTCCTTAATCATTCCTTTTAACTTTTCAGTATCATCCTTGATTACTGATTCTTGTGCTTTTCTAATTTGCTCATTTAAATCTACTGGTAGATTTAATTGAACGTACCCTTTTTGGCTTTTCGTGATACTTTCGACTTAAAGAATCAGCCACTATGTTTGCTTTTCCTGCATGATACTGGATACTACAATCATAATCACTAAGTATCTCCATCCAGCGTCTTTGCCTCATATTCAATTCCTTTTGCCCGAACATATACCTTAAACTCTTATGGTCAGTGAAAATGGTAAACTTACTGCCGTAAAGGTAATGTCTCCAAATTTTCAGGGCAAAAATTATTGCTCCTAATTCTAGATCATGAGTTGAATAATTCTCTTCATGATTCTTAAGTTGTCTGGATGCATAGGCTATATAACCTTTTGACGTTGCATCAACACACATCCATAACCTAACTTAGAAGCATCACAATAGACTACAAAGTCTTCAGTTCCTTCTGGTAACGCTAGTATGGGTGCGTTGGTTAACCTTTGCTTAAGAATTCTAAAGGCTTCTTCTTGTTTTGCTCCACATTCAAACTTAACAGATTTACAGGTTAACTTAGTTAAAGGAATGGCTATTCTAGAAAAATCTCGAATAAACCTTCTATAGTAACCAGCCAATCCTAAGAAACTTCTAATCTCTGTTGGTAACTCAGGGGTTTTCCATCTGGTAATTGCCTCGATCTTGGTAGGATCTACATGAATTCCTTCATGATTAACTAAATGTCCAAGAAACTGTACCTGTTCTAACCAAAACTCGCACTTAGAAAACTTAGCATAAAGCTTTTCTTTCCTTAACAAACTTAGAAGTGAGTACAAATGCTTTGCATGTTACTCTTTACTCTTAGAGTAAATGAGAATATCATCTATAAAGACAATTATGAATTTATCCAAATACGGCTTACATATTCGGTTCATCATGTCCATAAATGCAGCTGGGGCATTGGTTAAACCAAATGGCATGACAGTAAATTCATAATGGCCATACCATGTTCTAAAAGCGGTCTTAGGAATGTCTTCTTCCTGTACCTTTAATTGATGATATCCTGATCGTAAATCGATTTTAGAGAAAAATCGAGCTCCTTGCAATTGATCAAACAGATCATCGATTCTCGGTAATGGATACCGATTCTTAATCATGACATTGTTCAATTCACGGTAGTCAATGCACATACGCATTGATCCGTCTTTCTTTTTGACAAATAAAATCGGCGCTCCCCATGGTGATGAGCTTGGCTGTATGAATCCTTTCTCCAATAATTCGTCTAACTGTTTCTTCAGTTCCTGCATTTCTGCTGGTGCCAAACGGTAAGGTGCTTTGGCAATCGATGCTGTTCCTGGTAGCATATGGATTCTGAATTCCACTTCTCTGTCTGGAGGTAGTCCTAGTAATTCTTCTGGAAACACGTCTGAAAATTGAGATACTACTGGTATATCTTTTAGTTCTTTTCCTTTAGTGTTAGTGATTATAGAAATCAAATACACTAATGATCCTTTTCTTATATAACTTGTTGTTTTCATCACAGACATGAATTTTGTGGATCTAGACGGCTTATCTCCTTTAAATGTGATCTTTTCACCTTTTGGTGAATTTACTTGGATTGACTTTTGATCACATAAAATACTGGCTTTATTGGCTATTAACCAATCCATTCCTAATACAACATCAAATCCTGGCAGATTCATTGGATAAAGGTTTGCAACAAACTTTTGATTTAAAAATTCTATTCTTGCTCCCTGTAAGAATTCAGAAATCTTAATGTATTCTCCATTTGTTGTCTCTACTAGACATTCTTGTGGGAGTTTAGTTAATGGTTGATTAAGAATTTTGCAAAATGAAGTATTAATAAAACTTTGGTTCGCACCAGAGTCAAATAATACTTTAGCAAAAATATCATTAACTAAAAACGTACCGGCTATCACATCCGGAATCATCTTGGCTTCATATGCGGTCAGAACAAATGCTCTAGCATTTTTAGTGTTCTTGTTGCCCATGCTGGAACTAGTTTCGGACAGTTTGGCTTGATGTGACCTTTTTCTCCACAGTTGAAACACATTCCATTATTAGGTTTCCTCCTCCAATCTTCTTCCTTGTGCCCTGATATCTTGCAGAAATTGCAGTAAGTGGAGCATTTTCCCAAGTGCTTTTTCTTGCAAGCCTTGCAATAGGGTGCCGAGGTAGAACCTATATTTCTCCCACGGTTGGAATTACCGTAACGGAATTCCTGGGTAAGTTTCTGTGCTAGGTTTCTCCTCTGGTCTTCTTCTCGAGTACGCACTAACTCATCTGTCAAGGTATTTGCTAGTTCTACTGCTTCTTCTATGGTTTGAGGTCTAGCTGCCTTGACTACATGTCTAATTTCACTGATTAATCCCCAGATGTAACGGGAGATTAATACTGGTTCAGGTGATGCAAGGGTTGGCACTATTGTAGCATATTCAAAGAATAATGTAGTGTATCCCTTACTATCCACTCCAGTCATCCTAAGGTTTAGGAATTTATTTGCTATCTGTTCCTTTTCATTGGGAGGGTAAAATTTCCTTTCTACCATGCTTTTGAATTCTTCGCATTCCATATTATAAACCCTATCACTTCCCCTAGACTGGAGGATAGTGTTCCACCATTCTAAGGCTGGGTTCTTAAATGGATTGGAAGCAAACATTATCTTATCTTCTTCTACACACTTGCTTATCTTTAAGACTGCCTCAGTCTTTTCTATCCAGCGTAAAACCGCAACGGCCCCTTCATTGCCCGAGAATTCAATTGGTTTACAAGACCAGAATTCTTTATAAGAACAACAATAAGGCATGGTTCTTCTTCTTTTGGGAATGGGCGCTTGAAGTATGGGTCCATTGTTTACGTTGTGTTTAGGTTCAGTGGGTCGTTTACTGCTATGTTTACTCTTATTATCTGCTTCCCTAACAGTTTGAATAATAAATGACATCGCATCTATTATCCCTTGTGCCACTATGTGTTAAATGGCACTGTTATCCACTTGGTTTCCATTGTTATTGTTGTTCGGATTCTCATTATTCGGGTTATCGTTATTGGGGTTATTGTCATTCTGGTTTTCCTGGTTCACTTCGTTGTCCATCTGAATTTTAAATATTTACCACGTATTAATATCACAAGATAATATTTAATTCAATCAATCACATGACATCCATGTTGATCAAAAACGTCGAGCATTGCGACTTACTCTTTCTTATATATATAATAGGGGTGAGCAAATTAACCACCATAACCGATAACCGAACCATAACCGACATAACTGAACCACTAATAACCGATAACCAATATAACCAATGGTTATGGTTATGAAACTTTGTATAACCGCTCAATTGGTTATGGTGATGGTTATGAAGCTTTGGTTAACCTATACAACCGAAACCGAACCGAACTTGTGATGTTAACTTTATATAATGGATTTGTGTTTTACAAAACCATATAGAAGGTTTTTACTAAGATAAAAGTATGTTAGTAACAAAATGATCTTGATGTAGATGTCATTTATTTTGATAAAGAACTAAGGTGTTATTGACATAATTGTTTTTGTTTGAGAATGAACTTATTAAAAAGAACCCTATTTATTTCAAACATTGCTTGGTTACTTAACCGAAATTAACCAAAACCGAACCATAACCGACTTCATAACTGATTAACCGTAACCGAAGTTTGGTTATGGTTATGGTTACCAAAACTCCATAACCGAACTAGCGGTTATGGTTATGGTTAATAGTAAAAACCGAACCAAACCGACCCATGCACACCCCTAATATATAATATGCATCTAATACAAACCGATACTGAAATTTAAAATTACAATATAGCTGAAATTAAAATTACACTACGAGTAGGCATCCATAGTTATGATTTAGGTTTTTTTTTTTCAAACATACGCGCATATTATATATTATTATGAGTTAAATGCCATTTTAGTCCCTGTGGTTTGGGTCATTTTGCCAGTTTAGTCCAAAGGTTTCATTTTTAACCTGTGGGTCCAAAAGGGTTTCACAGTTGCCATTTTAGTCCACTTGGTTAACTTCATCCATTTTTTCTATTAACGAGAACGCCAATTTGGTCATTTTGTATGTAATTCTGTTAACTAAAAGGGCAATTCAGCCATATAAAATGACCGAATTGGCCTTCTCGTTACCAGAAAAAATGGATGAAGTTAACCTAGTGGACTAAAATGGCAACTGTGAAACCTTTTTGGACCCACAGGTTAAAAATGAAACCTTTGGACTAAAATGGCCCAAACCACAGGGACTAAAATGGCATTTAACTCTATTATTATATTATATTATATTATTATTACTACTACCTTCACCATCACCTTCACTGATATGGGTTCATCCAGAACTCCATATTGCGCTCGTCGTATTTCCAGACGAGTACCTCTCCGACCTGCCTCATTCTCTCGCTACGTTCTAAAATCTCTTCTCTGAAAATTTGAAGCTCTTGCACATTTTCTGCACTCATTGGGGGTGCAGGTACTGGGTTTGGAAACTAGGGTGCGGGTTCCTGGTATGGGTAAGGATTCTCTAAAATTTCCCTAATGTATTCATCGTTATCATAGTAGGGATCTAGAGGGTCCAGACCTGGGTAAGCTGCTAGGTTCGGCATGGGTTCGTCTGTTAAGTGGTAGCGTTGTACATAATCCCTATGATCATCGAACCACGGGTCGTAGTCTGGGTTTAAGGGATTGGGTGCTGGTATCCTAGGTATCTCTTCTAGGTTGTAATCATGCATTTCGACTTGATTTTCTGGGTTGTTTTCTATTTCCATTGGCTGAGCGGGGAATAGTGGTAATGGTCGGGGTGCTATCAGTTGTTCCAAGTTAGGGTCGGCAGCTGTGGTTGCTAGGATATGGAAGTTTGCTAAACTCCTATTAAGCATGTCTTGGGTGTGGGCATCGGTTTCTCTTTTAGCAGTTACTAGAACTCGCTGCTGTTGTAAATTTTTCATTCTTTTCCTACGTTCGTGTGCTCCCCTACTGAATCATCCTCTCTTTTTCTGAGGGAATGGCTCTTCATACTGAGCCTTAAACACGAATATCCCGTCTTCATTATCAGCTGAATACCCTGAGAGGGCAGGCTGTGAAGAGGTGCCTTTGCTTCTAGGTGAGCTGGACAACTGACGATACCCGTCGGAAGGTCCTTGGTCACTCATACTGTAAACTAACAAATAGTCAAATAACACACAACAATAAAATACAGATATGCACGTATTTCCGTAATTAATTTCCAAACATATTAAATAATATCTGGGTGTCAGCAGAACACTTCTGTGGCTGAATCAGTGGCTTAGCTCTGATACCACCTTCTGTCGCAACCCTCGTCCCCTAATAACCCGGGAACGGGCGGCTGCGGCCAGTTTTGGTGGTATCTGGGTTTGTCATTTTGGCAGCGGAATTTACATCAGGACCGTAGTTAGGAAATATTTTATCAGAGTAAAATACCACGCTTTTAATATATCAAACATATGGGAAAAACCCAAGTTTCAAGTACACACATTTTCATAGGAATAAACCCTATTTTATTTAATAAAAACAACTCTATATTTTAGGTAACTTTATTGCCACTTTTCCAAGCCTTCAGTGCTGTCCAACTGGCTTTTATTTTGCTTTCACATTTTGTTACCTGAAACGCGTTTTAAAAATATTTTGTCAGTGGAAAATACTTGTGAGTAAATCCCAGTTTAATCAAGTTTAATAAAGACCATTGTACAGTATTGAGGGCGGTCGCGCAATTACATTTGTTTCCATCTATTCAATTACCACCCACGGTACTGGCAACCCGACTTGTGGTCATGTTACTCCTCGCAAGGTAGTAACAAATTTTGTATACAAAACCCCAACATACCGACGATAATTGTAGAATACAAATACTCAATCACTGTTTAATATATCATTAATTAAGTGAGGTTTTGTAAAAACATTTAACAAAAAGGAGATTACTCACATGGTTGTCTTAGGTTTTCTTTAAGGGTTTCCTGGAAATTATCTATAAATTACACAAGTGCACACGTGTTAGTATAATAACCCAATATTTACATTAGTAATACCCTCCCCGAGACGGCATTCCAACGACTACGTCGGGCAGAACCACGACAGCCGTTACGGAACCCTGGATCAATCGGGCAGCGTATCTAATACGTAACCGGGGTTATGATACTTACAACGGAGCAGAACTTCGTTATTTAGGGGGTATTATGCCCGGAGATTATGCCTATTATGCAGAAATTTTGAGAGAGAAAGAGTTTTGAACGATTGGAAACTGAAGGCTGAGGGCCTTCTTATATAGGCGACCCTTCGACTTCACCAAAGGCTACGCGGCCCTCGTAGTAGGCCGCCTAGGGTTTAGCCACCTGGCAGCTCAGGGCTGCGTCTCGACGATTGGTTGTCGCGCCCCGCGTAGGAAGTAGCCAAGGGCTACGTGCCCCGCGACAGCCCCTTAAATTTCGTTTTTATTTAATTTTAATAAAAATATAGGCATTCGGGGTCCGTTTTTGCATATGGGGTGTATTTTAGGACATATTGGGGCATGTTAAATATTTTTAGGATGTGTAAAAAAATTAATTAGGAGGGTTGTTATAGTTATAACAACCAAAGTTGTGCAAAATTTGGAAGAAAATAGATGAAACATGTCCCACATAGGTGAGAGGACAAAACTTGGAGTAGTTTATATGGATGAGCAGCTCTGTATATTGTTCATATAATAATATTAGCGGGGACCCCAACCTAATTAGGGCATGTTTCAACCCACAAGTTTCGGTTCAGGTCTAAAGGACTTAGCATTCAACCGAAGGGTGAGAAGAACCCCCATTGGGGAGTGAAATAGAACATGAAACCGTAAGCTCCGGTTTCAGCCCGCCGGTTCGTAACCCATCACCAAAACTCGGTTTTACCCGTTGGTTTGAATTGATACCACAACCCCATCCAGAATGAAAAACTAGTGTTACACAACAACTATTTGACCATTTCAAGTGTATTTTCAGACCTTTTTGCCCCCGCAAGTTAGTATGAATATGTATTGGAGGTGTTGGTTAAATCACAACACTCAAAAAAGAAAAACGTTCTCGAAAACGAAAATTAGCTCTCAAAACGCTATGGCAACCGAAAGTGAGCAATCATCTGTAAATATTGGTTTCTTAAGTGAAGCTGTCGTCGTGAATATTTTACAAACAAAAAGGCACACCGAAATTTAGGCACAGCTGAATTTATGTGAAATGTTAAACGATGTAAGCCGAGTTTGATGCAAGAAATGCGGTAAAATTTTTAAAAAAGATCAAACTCTACTTTAAGATATCATTTAGCTAAATATTGCAAGGCGTTCAAAAGTACTCCGGCTAAAGGTCAAACATCAATGGCACACGACAGTCATAATTGGAATTTCGACAAAAATACTATTCAGGATCAAATGAAAAAGTTTGTTATTCAAGAGGATTCATCCTTCGACAACCCTCGATTGAAAATGATGATTAAGAAATCCTCCAACCATGTTTAAATGCGACCTGGTCCAACCTAAGCCTACTTAGTTATGAAGGGTTCGATTCTTCATAATCCTAAAATAGTTTGAACCTGTCCCGGTGGCACAACCTGGTTTGTTAAAGTTCACTCTCAACTCGAATCGGTTTCAACCCAAATTAGTTTAGGGTACCTCTAATGCGCGCAACGTGGCACTTTGATAAAGTGCTGCAATGTCACAAATGCTACTAATGACATCGTTGACGACAGCTGGGCTACTACTGCTCCTTTGTTAATAATGACATGAGTAGTTTGCAGATGCGAAGTATAGTGGGTGCCCGGGGGTGCACTCGCCCCCCCCCCCCCCCCCCCCCCCAAAAAAAAAAATGTTTCGGTTAGAAATGTATAAGTTCTGATTTTTCGTCTGAAAATTTTAAAATTATATAGGATCGCCCCCCTCATTATTTTTCCTAAATTGTATATCCTAAATATTTATAAACTTCGTATATAAATGATGGGTAGTTTGGTAAATATACACTTTGTTTTATTTGGAACTATTATTATGTGACCCGACTTGAATCGAATAGCCGACCCAACCCGACCTAAAACATAACGATAGAAAAAAAATTTGGGTCCCGTCACTTACGCCCCCTCAAAACTTTTGGTCAAACTCCGCTACGGATAGTTTGTTCATTCAATCACAAGCGTCAACGATTTAGTCTGTTCGTTCTTACAACCCAATATTCTATGAGAAGACATAGTAATCTCGTAAATGACACCGGTTGTTAGATAGCATTATAATTTCTCCTTATCTTTATTTGGTTATTATATTCATTGTTGTACTAGTATATTTTCAACCAAATAACATCGGATGTATTTATTTTCGTTGTTTCAAATAATCAAAATTAGATAAAACTGTATGCCAAGGATGACACACACAAATCGAGAAATGGTCTAATTTTTTACCCATGGCATTATAGCCTAGTGGTATCTTGGGGTGGGATACGGCTTAGGGATCATTAGGTCCTGGTTTCGATTCCCACAACGGGGTTTTTCCAGATTTATTGAGTTTCCTTCTAAATTGATGTATAGACATTATTGCCTAGTGAAAATGGTTATAATCGGGTGATTCCGCTGATGACACGATGAAACTCCAATGTCCTTCAATGATCGAAATTTGCCGTTAAAAAAATAAATAAAACTGTTTACATCAATATTGACATAACTTTAGTAATTAAATTAGTTGTCATTCATTCATATCATGTTAGTTCAGATTAGGCTTTGAAGTAATAGTAGTTGGATTTATATTTAAATTTTATATTTCATTTAGTCCCCTTTATATTTATCCGACTTCAAATTTATTCGTATTTCTCTAGTTTATTCAAATGTAAATCGACCTTTAAAACATTTTAAATAAATTTATATATAAGAAATTTTATTTAAATGTTCTAATTCTATTTCCATGATTTCTTGGTAGTTATAACTTTTATATTATTAAAGGTACCAAGGAAAAAAAAAATACCTAGGAGAATTTGAATTATTAAACCGAACTTTATCATATGAAATACCTTTTCTTGAATTATTAAGCATTAAATCAAGATGACATACTCGAGCACATGTTTGATAACGAAGACAATTTTCTCAATGAATAAATAATTAAGTTTCACCTGTAATTAAACAAAGTTAACCAATGGGCCCTTAAACAATAATGGAGCAAGAATGAAGAAACTACAATAATTTAATGATCAAAAAGATCCCATCATAATAATTTCTACACCCAAATTTACTAAATTAAAGGCCCAAAAAAAAGAATTCAAATTGAGCTGGACGGATGGTGATGCCTAGTTAATATGCCGTAAGATGCACATGCATGATGGCCTGCCATGCCTAATGCATCATCCATCATCCAATCATGCCAACCGTTTCTCATCCCTTTGTTCAACCGCCGGACCACCTCCCCGCCACCGTTATCACCACCGTGACCACCACCGTCACCTAGTTGTTGTCTTCGGTCATGATATCTTAAAAACCCTGCCACCTTTCTTGGGTCCTCATGTTTCCAACAAAATTCATCGTCGCCAGAGTTCCAGGCTTCCGTGTCTGAGACACGGAAGCCAGCCAAGGTGGTTATATACTCCACCAGGCCGTTTAAAACGGCCTGCGGAGCAGCCCCTTTGCCGTCCCAAAGCCAAACCCTAGCCATCCCTTGTAGGACAGCCAACACAAAGGCTTCATTGTTGTGTGAAGTTTCCATAAGTGATGGACTCAACATGATTGTATATTCATGCGGTTTTGGCGAATAGACGGATACGAGCATAGAGAAGTTTACTCGGGCAAGTGCAAGAGTTACACTATTGATTTGTTTCTTTGTGTGCATCAACTGATCTTGATCATTAGGGTAAAGTAGGTTTTCTACAAAACTACTTGTGTTGAGAAGTATTCGTGTCGCTTGATCATTTGATTCATAAAAGAGCGAAAAGCGCTTTCCTGGCAATGAGTATTTGCCCGCTTCGTTAACTATCTCGATTGCAAACCCCTTTGACGCTTCATGGTTTGCCCATATTGCAACTGTTGCAAAGAGTGTGATCAATATCACACGGAAAATGATGTCGGGAACGTTGTGTAAAGTGTTAGGATGCGCTTTTGGCGGCCATGTTAGCGCGTGAACTTTGGCGGTGGTGGCCGCGGTGACGGTGGTGGTATCTAGTAGAGATTGATGAAGGGCGTAGGGGTTCATACTTGGGGCATAAAGATAGATCAGTGTTACTTTTGGTGTGTTGGTACGTTTGAAGAATGTCGTGGTGCGAGCATATATCCGTATTTGAATGGACAAAATTTGTCCAGATCACCAGCCTAAAAGCTTTTCAAATTACGTGGCCATGTTTTCGGCCACAACGATCCTTAATGAGTAATAATTCATGGTTGATAATCTTTGATGTCCAGTGTTAGGTAGTGGTAATTCTGTAATTACAAAATTTCATTTTAATCAAAAAGAAATTTATACAATAATAATAAGATGTGGTTTGGACTCCAATTTTTAAGCCCCCTCAATTTTTTAAAGTTTTGATTAGGTGTAATTACTGTATGATAAAATGAAAATTGAATGAACAGTATCATTCAGTTTTCATTTTAATTCTTTATTTATTATATGATGTACCTTATATTCATTTATTAGACTTTGAGGTATGGGGCGAGGGTTGGCCCGTGGTTTGGGTACAAATGCCCAAGTCACCACCCTGGGTGAGTTTGAGTTTCGGCGTCGCCCTTTGGGCGGGAGTTTCAGCCCGGGCGTTCGGCATGCCTAGAGGTCCTCCGTGGCCGGCTCTCATTGGCTGGGTTGGCTAGGCCATAGCGGCTAAAAAATAACCGTTTGGCGCTAGGTCCTCCGTGGCGGCGTCGCCCCTTGGGCTGGAGTTTCAGCCCGGGCGTTGGGCATGCCTAGCGGTCCTCCGTGGCCGGCTCTCATTGGCTAGGTTGGCTAGGCCATAGCGGCTAGGTTTAAATTTTAAAAAATAACCGTTTGGCGCTAGGTCCTCCGTGGCCGGCTCTCATTGGCTTGGTTGGCTAGGTTAAAATTTTAATATTGAGCAATACCTTATATTCATTTATTAGACTATGAGGTATGGGGCGAGGGTTGGGCCGTGGTTTGGGTACAAATGCCCAAGTCACCACCCCGGGTGGGTTTGGGTTTCGGCGTCGCCCCTTGGGCGGGAGTTTCAGCCCGGGCGTTGGGCATGCCTAGCGGTCCTCCGTGGCCGGCTCTCATTGGCTAGGTTGGCTAGGCCATAGCGGCTAGGTTTAAATTTTAAAAAATAACCGTTTGGCGCTAGGTCCTCCGTGGCCGGCTCTCATTGGCTTGGTTGGCTAGGCCATAGCGGCTAGGTTAAAATTTTAAAAAATAACCGTTTGGCCAAGCCAAACGGTTCACCCAAGTCACTATAAAACCCCCCAACTCCACCTCCTGTCCACATCGCTACCCCAACCCTTCACTCCACCTACCCGAACCCGCTACCCACACTTGATACCGGCACAACGCGATGAAGGGCCGCCAACCCGGTGAGACCCGTTACTGGCCGGAAGCTTTCGCTAGCTATCGGCACAACGTGGGGAACGACCGGCACACTTTAAACGCGTGCCAACACAAGTGGCGCGAGCTACGACCGAAGCTCGACCGTTTTAAAGCCTACTACGATAGCGTCCCGGGTGATGATATAAGTCACGAAAACCGGGTGGTGGTAGCCAACATCGAGTTCCGAGGCAAGGAGCGGATGCCGTTTGACAAGCTCGCCCTATTCGAAATCTACCTAACGCTTTAGGCTTTTTTTGTCTTAACCGACCCAACACGTCACTCACCAGCGGGGAGGCTCGAAGTCCACGTGTCAACCCATGCCCCAAACATGAATCCTGTAATTTTTACAGTGATTAAGTGGTGAAACAAGAGTTAGGGTCTACGTTCAGTCTTTGCAAGAAGTGAAACAGTTAAAAGAAGAGTTGCAGGATGATGTCGGTCGAAAACACCAATGTCTTTCGCGCAACACGCGTCATTAAAAAACACTAGTTCGTATAATTTTTCTCTTGAATGCTTGTTGTAATTGCTATCACCAGATGAAACTTCAGTAGACTTCTCATTCTATAAAAAAAAAATTGTGTGTTATCACATTGTTATGCTTTAGGATTCTAACCAAAAAGTATTTATTTATTATTTGGTAAACAACGTGATGTTAGAATTATTCTTTTCTTCCCGTAAAAAGGTTAAGCACGCCCGGCTTTTTTTTATATTATCAATAGATTACTTTTGTAAAAGTCAGTGGCGGATCCAGGGTCGGATTCCACTGGGTTCCTTTTGGTAGTTTTTCACTAATTTTCATTATTTTTTCCCAAATCATACAAGGTTTACACTAATTTTTTCCATTTTCTTCGAATTGAATGGGTTCCTGAGAACCCATGAAACCATGCTAAATCCGCCCTGGTAAACGTGCCTACTCCAAACGACTCCAAGTTAACAACATGAAAATTTTCCTTTTGTCTATCCTAATTGGCTCCGAGTATCTTGTATGTGAGAACCAATCATAACTCACAACAAAGTCTCCTTCATCTTTAATATATTATTTATTTAATTTTTACAATCACTTTAGTTTTATTATAATTTGTTAGTAGTTAAAAAACTGATTAATTTGCAAATATTATATGATGTTTATTAAAAAGAAATTTAATTTTTTAAACTAAACAAAATGGTGAAATACTATAAAAGTTTATCAATAATTCAAAATTATGTCTTATAAAAAAACAAACAGGAGTTGTGGAGGTTGTAGGCTTGTAGCCCACACTTCAGGATAACATAACTATATATAATTTTGTCTTTTAAGGATAACATAACTATATATAATTTTGTATTTTAATCGGGACTGAATGATATCTCCAGGCTATCACATGCCACACAAGATGTTCTATAATGTGTTTTTGGCATTGTATCAGGTTGATGACATGGATAAATGTTTTTTATTTCCTGAAAAAGTTAAATTATATTTGGCTTCACTCCCAAATTTGTTGTGTACTAGAAAAATCCCAACCTCATAAAATATGATATACAAATACAATGAACATTATCACCATAATACTATTACTCACAAAGTAAATCTTTACTTGATCAACATTAAATTATCTTTTGGATGTAAATCTTTACTTTTAAGATCTTATTTCTCAATCTATCTATTCTAATATACTAAAGCTAATTTTGCTTATGTGTCATTTATACATAAGCCTACCCTATTATATTGACAAGTGTCATCCTTCACCTTTCATTATTTAAACAAGATTTACACCTACCAATTGATCCTTACTCATGTTCCACGTGTCTTTGTTTTAGAATAAAAAAAATCTTACCGGGTACACGCGAGATCCGGTATTTGTTCAAGATGCGTAAGATTCCACGTATTGATCAAGCTTCATATTTACGCTTTTAATCGAACCAGATCTTGAATTTACAACTTTAAGATAAAAGATTTCGAGTTCAAGTGCGCCTAGGTGAGACAATAGAGGTACCTACACCGTATATCTATTTGTATTTGTATATGCGTGTTGTTTGTTTTTCCAAGTAATAGATTGATTTCAAACATCTTCTAACTTGATCTATTCAATTGATGAAATGTTTGGACTTACACGGTTACACCAATCAGAAATCCATTATGACTGTAATTTATGTAATCAAATGTTGGTAGCTTAAAATTGCTGGGTTGCATGTTAATTGATTGATTAATCAAATCACATAGTTGATTTTTTGTTACCTGTAGAGGTCAAAAAGAAATTGTTTTAGTGTAGCAAAACTTTGGTTCTTAATGTTTGTTTTTTCTCAACATTCAATTTCATCAGGTAAAATGAAAGGTTCTATATAAGGACAGTATTTTTGGATATGTTTTATGTTAATCTAGCCTAAATCCATGACCTGCAACACGTTCTTTTGAAATTTCCCAATCATTTTCGTATTTTCCTCTATAATTAATCACTAGTTTTTTTTTTACGTCACGCGTTGCGACGAAACCGAGTAAATGATAATGTAAAATAAACGTGATTTAAAAATAAAGAATGTTGTTTATAAACCAAAACCATTAGAACGATTAGTTTATTATCGTACCGTTTTATGATACCAAATAAATCATTTATTTTGAGTACAACTTCGTTTTTAACAAAAATTATAACAAAATGTCATGGAAAAAATTAAGCACAACTACGTACTTAAGTTGTTAGAAAAAAGTTATAACATCTATATCTATACTATATAATAAAAGAAAACCAATGGAGGGACACTTGTCATTATTCTAGACCATCATTAATTGTATATAATTATTATTTAATTTAAATTATTAAATTTAATATGTTTCAAACATTTAAGAAATTACGGATAAAGTTTCATAAAATATCTTATTATTTATTTATATTAATTACTAGGTTAGAAATTATATCTTAATTCCTTAATTGTAGATAATTATTATTTAATTTAAATTATTAAATTTAGAGTAAAATGCATGGATAGTCCCTGTAGTTTTGTAAAATAACACCTATAGTCCCCAACTTTTGGAAATTACACCGGTGCTCCCTATGGTTTGACAGTTTGTTACTCGGATAGTCCCTGAAGTGGATGGCGGTTAGTTTTCTCAGTTAAGTGGGTGTGAAATGACCTTAATGCCCTTACTGTATTAAAAAATATTAAAATATTAAAAGATAAAGTTAACTCAAGTGGCCCACCCCACCCCACCCCCACCCGCACCATCTGCAACTCCCGTGCATTTTACAAAAGTTGAGGATTATAGGTGTTTTTTACAAAACAATAGTGACTATTCGTGCATTTTACTCTTAAATTTAATATATGTTTAAAATGTAAGAAGAATAATAATTACATTTATCATACTAATAAATTTATCAAAAAACAACCATCCTTTTAAGATGCAACTCACGTCCAGATATTTAAATTTTAAAGTTATATAATTTAATAATTACCGATAATTTATATTTATCTATTAACTATTTGATTTTTTATTTACTTAACCCGTGTAATACACGGGGTTATAACCTAGTAAATTATTAAAGAAGTATCAAATTAATCGATAAATTAATATATGTTTAAAAAAGGAAAAAAAATTATTAAAAATGGTAAAGGAAATATATATTTAAAAAAGGAAAAAATTAAAAATATGTTATTAAAAGTAAATATAATAATAAACTATTATAATATATTAAATTATAAAATAATTAAAAACTATATATTTTATATAATAACAAATGTTGAAGCTTCTTAGGAACAGTATATGAATTAGGCAAAATTTGAAGCTTATTTACAAAATTGCCATGATTCTTTTTTATATCTGGTTCTTGGGCAGAGGATAAAGAAAGAATCCAAAGAAAGCCTGTGCACAAGGGTTTTGGACAAAGGGATCCGTCAACTACTCGGGCGTCCTCCCTCACCGGCGTTCACCTCAGAAACAGTCCACACGATGGTGATGAACGGTGGTTGTAGTTCGAGACAAAGAGAACCGAGGGTCCCGCAAGTCCAGTAGTGGTAACGATTTGGGTTGATGTACAACAGTGGAAGTGTTCGGGTTTTGACGAGTGACGGTTGCCGTTTCAAGGCTTGGTATTCCGGCGAGGCATTTTCCGATCTAGACCCCAACAATATTCTGGTTAGCCTCGATTCGATCGCATGCCCCATAATTATTTAGCTCGACCTCTATTCTAATGGTTTTAATTTTGTGTTTACACACTTCGATTTGTTATAATTTTACAATATGATTGTCTTCTACGACTTAATCATACATATTAGTGTAGAATTTGTTCGATTTTGTTACTACATGATTTGGTATTATCTTTGTTGAATTGTATGATATGATTTTGCTTACTATATCATGATAGTATTTTTATGAATAAGAGCAGGTCGTGATTGCAATTCTTCGACTTTTGGCTTTTGATGGTGTAGATCGAATGGGTGACATATTAGCTATTTAGCTGGACAGGTATTGACTCTGAGGTAAACGTGTCATTTTGTTATATTTAAATCAACCTGCATACTTGTATCGCTGTCGATTTGGGTTTTGTTCTAACTCCGCCTATTAACTTGTAAACGGGTCGATTTGGGTTGTATTTTTAGACTGCCTATTAACTTGTAAACGTGTTGATTTATGTAGTATTTACTTGCTTGACTCATGCTAATGTGTTTCGTTTACGTTTTATTACAGGGACTACACCGATATAGAGGTTGGTATTTTAAGATGTCGGCTCGAATTTGTTGAAAGGTTTAAGCTTTACAACCTGTTATATGATTCAAGAGATAAATTCCAACTTTTTCCTGCTAAAATCTAGCATTTAAGTTGATAAAAGGACATTTAGCATCTCGGTTGTGAATTGACACAACATTTAGTAATTTTTTTTCTTCATTTGCAGGGCTTAATTGCTAAAAAGAGACATTTGGGATCAACTACATCGTGATACCATTACTTGATCAAGATTTCAGGCAACTCATAGTTCTATTTTTCACACATCTTGGTTAAAGGTTAGTCATGGCAACTGCTATTATTGGTTTTATATGTATATTTTCTAGAGGTAACCCTACTTATGCTCTAGCAGTTAACATTCTATTTGCTTGATCTTTGTGTAAAAAAGTTTGGATTTTTAGCAAAGAACTTAAATGCGGTGAGACTATACTATATTCAGGTTTACAAAATACTTCCTAATTCGATTCACTTTGTTCGCAAAACTATATGTCTGTTACCTTCTGCTCTCTCTTATTTTTGGACCAACCCGGTTTGCCATATATCTCAAGTTACATGTTTGACCCGAATCTGTTTCATGCTAACTGGTATAACTTTTACAAAAGTGTAAAAGTTTCAAAGGTTTCTTTTTCTTATATTTATTCTTCTATCCTAATCCTTTGAGATTGAAAAGGATTAATAACTGGAAAAAAACGAATGAAGAAAGTGTGTGTTTTTGTTACTGATCCAAAGTTGTTTGGTATTAGTTATTGTTCTTCAACGATGATTAACTTTTGTCCATACTTGGCGGCTACCTAAAGAAGCAAAGAATGAAAGTTTCGTCTTGTAAAGGAATCTGACAATCCGTTTCCTTTTTTCAGTTAAGTGCTTAATAGACTTTAGGAATTGTGCCTTTGACTGAAGTACGTATCGCTAAGCCGAGGTCAAGCAGGATGGAAATACAGGTTTGGAGAGTCGGCTAAGTAAGGTAAGGCCTTATAGTTATTGTGTTGTCAATTTTTGACGTGATGCATTCATCAACCTACAAATTTATATCTCACTGATTTATTATCTTTTTTATCTTTTTTTTTTTGTTGAATTTCCAGTCTGGAAGCTTATCTACCAGAATCAACTTCAATTTGAACAGATTACCTCCGATGCGATGGAGTTTGTTTTGAATGTAGTTTATTAATAATTTGAATACTGTGTATTGGGTTTTCATATTTAGATTAGAGCACTTGGTGTTGTGGTAAACTGGATTAGAGGAGGTAGACGTTGTCACCAAATCACACTCGAGTTACCTACAGTCCTACGTCGAATTTGAATTTTGGTTGTTGTATAATAAAACAAAGCGCAGTCAAGTTACTTCTTTACCCTGCGTTTTTGCCGCGCCGCAACGCGCGGCTGATAAATTTAATTTTGAGTGACCTGTCATTTTGAAAACATGTGGATCTGGAAGTAGCTAGGAAGAGGAGAGAGAAAGAGAAACCGGCAGAGCTTCGATGGGGATAACGACACCGGTCAAGGGTGACATAGCAACGATGGTGATGATGGTTCACGATGCTCAGCGCTCACACCTTTAGGTAACGGCTAGGGTTCTGAACAAGGGTTTGTTTCTCCGGATGACGTGAGTAATAGCGATTTTATTTTCCTTTGCTTCTTCATCTTCTACATAAACTTGAAATATAGCAACAATTTTTTTTGGCAGATTGATTTTTCTGTTGTGCGTTTTGGGAGAAGAAGTTTGGGCTGAGATTCGTTTCGATTGCGTCTCTCTCTACTGCAGCTTCTTCGGAGGTTTGTATTGATTGCTTGCGTTATCTTAAATCTCTACTTCATTAAAGTTTAATCGGTAGAGCCTGATGAAGAATTTTGTTAGAAAATTGTTAGGGTGTGAGTTTTTGAAATGTTTGAAATGTGATTTATTGATGTTGAAAAAGAAATACATAGTATAAACATGAGTGGAATCGGTTGCTTGGGCGGGCAGATATGGTAGAAGAGGGGCCGATTTGGTAAGGGTTTTGGGAAGAAAATAAGATATATAAGAGAACCACCTAGGAAAGAATTCAATCAACATGCAATCACTCTATGGAATTGCATCGTACGACTGTCTCTAAGATTCAAATTAAATGTCAACTATGTATGTTTCCACTCCCTAAAAGGAAACCAAAGACACATGTGAAGAATGAGACAAGTTTGGCAAAATGTCTAATCAAAGATTATCCCTAGCTTCTCTACTCATAATGTTGTGAAAGAAAGTGGTCGTGATGAGAGATTACCCCCTTTAATCTGAGCATTGTTATGTTTCATTTCCGCGTCATATCAGTGGATACCATTCGAAGAGTATGCCTTTCACTTTAACTTGCCAAATTTATATTAATTACAGCTGGTGTGAGAATACATAAACATAGAAACAAGTGGGGAATTGAAGCTATGGAGATCATATGGGATCCAAGGATTTGAAGTTATTTTTTCTTTTTATTATTTATAAATTTAAAGAATTTCATTTTTATAAGTGTTGTTATGAAAGGTAAAGATGAGCAATGAAGATGATGATGGGAAGAAAATGCAATAATGCTCTTCGTTCTCAAGTAGTCTGCATTGAGACTGAAGTTTCCCGTTTTGCTCATGGAGTTTTGTTTGCTCTTCATGACAGGTAAATATCTTAATATGACTAAAAGATTCAAAATGCTTTATATTTTTTTTAACGTGAAAATAAGGATCAATATGAATTAGTCTAAGGTATTTGTAGAGTTAATTCTGAAAAGAAACAGGCGGGGATCTGCAGCGATTATCTGGGAAGAGTTCATCTAAGGTTGGATGCCTGAGTGCATATGAGGCAAGGCTTTCTTCTGTTTTTTTTTTTTTTTTTGTCTTCCTAGAGCATATAAATGGATAGCTAGAAATTTGTGTCTTTTAAAATGCATCTACAGGGATGTGTCAATTGTTTATATACATATGTATGACAGAAGACGCCCGCCGCGAAGCGCGGGGGTATCTACTAGTTAATATAAAAATAAAGTTACTATTTATGAATTGTTTCCTTACTTTGTTCCGGTGGCTGAGTTTGGTGGACATTTATTCAGCTTTAATTATTTTGCCATCTCTCATAAATTCCAAACTTATTTTTTAAGTAGTTGACCCGACCAGGTCCACTTGTGGCAGTCCTACATCTGTGATGGGTATAAACAATAACATACAAGAGGCATGGTAAAATCTTCTTATGGTACTAAATATTTAGCAATATGGATGTTACAAAATTAATATTTTGTAAATTTTCTTTGGGCACTCAACCGGGTTTGCCGGACCTGTGACTTTACAAAGGTCAGCTTCTTCTCAAACATCAGAAATAGAATTTGAAGAAGGTAGATTTACTGGGATGCTATTTGTTCTTTTTTTCTTGAATTGGTAATAGATGGATCAAGAATAATAGTTCAACCTTTTTTGTTCAATTCGTTGGACCCAAGAAGACTATAAAAGTTCCTTTTTATATAAGAGTTATTTACATAGTTAGTCGATATGGTTTGCATAAAGTAACATACTTAGGTACTAATACTTTAAAATCATATTCTAGGGTATTAACTTTTCATTTTGTAACGTTTGGAGGTATTAACGTTATTTGTAGGTTTAAAATCATATTCTATTAGTACCTAAGTATGTTATTTTGTGCAAACCACATGGACTAACTATGTTAATACCCTAGAAGTTAATACCCCCAAACGTTACAAAATGAAAAGTTAATACCCTAGAAGGTGATTTTAAACTATTAATACCTAAATATGTTATTTTGGGCAAACTATAAGGACTAACTATGTAATTAACTCTTTATATAATGTAACCAGTATCATATTTGTTTACCTATGTTTTCTGTTTTTTCTTACTTTTCTCCTCTAAAAGAATGTTGGTGATGGGATTCTGAGATCATTTTTTAATCCTTTGATTGATTGTTTGTTTTAGTCGAAGCCCATTTTAGTAATTTCATACTTATTATGCATGTAGATACATATCCATATTCATTAGTAATGTGTGTGGCTTTGGGATGGTTTGTACAATATTAGAGACTTACCCTATAGTCATCGATGCATTGAGGGACTTATATAGTGTAAAGAGAGTATTTTGGATATATATTTTATGTTAATTGTGTATAGTGAATAGACTTATCTGAATTAGTTACAAACTATGGGAACCGTCAACATATACAGGAAAAGAACCATAGAGTAAATCCATATCAGAACTTTTCACCTCAATTAGATTTTACACAATGCATTGATATAAAATATGGTGGATGCTTTCAGGTGGCACCGTTGTTGCTTCTTGGATCTGAATATGGTCATATTGTGACTCTCAAAAGGCTTTGTGCACTTGGTAAGATAAACTTTGACAACCGTTTATCAATGCCGAAAGCTTACATTTTGCGTTTTCGTTTTGTAGGGTTCTTTCCGGGACCAAAACTACTCAATCCAAATATGCAAGAAAGGTAACAAAATACTATTGTTATAGTAGGGTTTATATCACAAGAAGTTGTTCTTTTGCTTCTTTTTTTATGGATCAGAATGAGTTCTGAGTGTTAATATATATTGAAAGTGGTTGTGAGTGAAGAAGAGAGAAAAATGTAATGATAAATGTATAAAAATATTATTTAATTAAAAAGGAGAGAGAAAAAGATACGTTTTTAGTGGAAATATATTGATATAGAAGTTGTTTTTTAGTGGAATGTATGTATATTTTTAGGGAGTTGGATGTGAATGCTCTAATACTATTTTTTTCTTTCCAACCCCCTAAAAATGACAAAGAAAAAAAAGGAAGAAAGAGGTGGATGTGAAGTTGAAAATCTTGAATGAAGAAAGACGATCCTTTCGGTTTCTGTTTCTCTGCTTAACTCCCTTTCACTATATAAATACTAATGTTACATATAGTGTCCCAGTATGTTTTATATCATGTGTTCTTTTTCTCGTGGTCATTTAAATATGAATAGATGCATTTTCACAAGCTCACCATTAAACATGTTTAATGCAACGTCCTTTAAATCAAATAATAATAAGAGTAAACTGCCATTTTGGTCCCTGTGGTTTGGACATTTTTTGCATTTTAGTCCAAATCTCAAACTTTTTTAATCTGGGTCCCTGTAGTTTCAATTTTGTTGTCATTTTAGTCCAAATTTCAAATTTGTCCAAATTCCCCGATTTAAACCCCCCTGTTTTGTCCTTTTGCTCAGGGGTATTTTCGTCATTTTGGTCATTAAAAAGTTTGAGATCTGCACTTCATTAACATCAGATTTGCACTGCAAAACCCCCTTTAGCATCGAAACTGCTCCAGCCAAACACCACAACATCCACCACCACCGCTGTGACACTCTAGGTTTTCCCGAGTAACCCTCTTGTATTAACAGTGTGTACGTATGAATTAGTAAATGAAAGGTGTGAATTATCTTGATGTGCTATGTGTTGATAACGTGTATGTAATAAATATATATATATATATATATATATACGTGTATAAGTACTAGTGAACCGAGACCACGACTCGAGACCACTCGGTCTCGAGTAAACAGTGGGCCGGTTGGGCCGTGGACCTCCTTTAGCCCACCCGAAAGCCTATTAGGGTGCACCAACTTGGAACGAGTATAAAACCCATGTTCCTAGCCAACCTTGCCATTTTTTGGGCAACCAACATTCCCTCACACTCACTCCCACACACTCCCTCTCACTTCATCCACACTCTCTCCCTCACTAAAACCCTAGAACCACAAACCTCCTCTCCTCTCTTTCGGATTCAACCGGTAGCACCAAGACTTTCGGCTCAAGCTCGAGATCATCACTCGGGAACTTTCTTCACCAAGCCTCCAAACCCTCTATATCTAACCGGTTAGTGTTTTGTGGTTTGTTTAATCTTTGGACAATTTGGGATACATAACAATACTACTTTGTTGAATGAATGTGTTGTATAATTAAGATGTTTGCTTTGAATGACCGAATGATGAATGATGTATCATTGTGTGATAAGGTTTTGTTAAGATATTTTGAATGGTAAATCATTGTATGTTCACGTGATTCTTGTTATCAAAATTTCGTGCTATATGTTGTAGAATTGAGGATATGCACATGTCTTGAATTTAAAGATGAATGATGAAAACCCTAGTGTTGAACTACATGAACATGTTATGAATATTTAAAAATGCCTGATGTAATATATGAAAACCCTAAAGATGATGAACTGTTTGAATGCATTATGAACATGATATGAAGATTTGAATTGTGTGTTTTGATCCGTTTTGAATGAAGTTTAGACAAGAAAACATGTTATGCATTTTTGGTTGGATAGTACGTATTATCATGAAAACAAAATCCTATTGGATAGTACAATTGGACAGGTTC
The DNA here is from genome assembly GCA_030545235.1 of Helianthus tuberosus. Taxonomy (NCBI): domain Eukaryota; kingdom Viridiplantae; phylum Streptophyta; class Magnoliopsida; order Asterales; family Asteraceae; genus Helianthus; species Helianthus tuberosus. The sequence goes on along the minus strand of CM060351.1, from coordinate 132,505,640 downwards.
TAGAAAGTTTCGGTCATCAGGTGTGCAAGTCGAGACCCCCGGTCTCGACTCGAGACCATCTAAATGACAACTTGAGACCACAGTGATTGCGACTCGAGACCTCGAATGAACGACTCGAAAACAAACTTCACGGACTCGAAATCTGCAAGGTCTCGACTCGAGATCTTATGGTCTCGACTCGAGATCTTATGATCTCGACTCGAGACTGAACTCGAGACCTCCAAGGCTGCCACTCAGGCCAACACCACTCGAGACCAGAGGCCCACAACTCGAGATCTCCTGGTTGCGACTCGAGACCGCATGATCTCGAGTCGAGACCACCCTGTCTCGACTGGGCTGCCTACCTGGGTTATTGGGCTGCCTGTTCGACTGGACTATGTGTTAACTGTTACTGTTTGACTGTGCAATTATTAGAGTAGGCCCAATAACTCAACAGATAATTGTATGCATACTATGTGTTAGATACGTGTAGGATATACGTGACTTCTTTACACCCAAACCTGACCTGTACTGGTAACCATAATAGGACGTGGTGACCAACGTGTTTGACTAAGTAACTAATCTGCCGAGCAACCTAAGGTGAGTTCACACATAAAAGCATGCGTCCCAGGGAGGGACACGAACAAACTAAAGAATGCTTTCAAACTAATAATTCCGGGGGAAAAATGCAAATGGGTACATTTTAAATTACTATTTCCGGGGGAGATACGTTTGGATAATATTTATATGTCACAACTAGCAAAACTAAACGAATCTCTATCATGTAAAGTCCCTGCTTATAGTACCGATTAATCGCCGGGGGCGAACGGGTTATTAGTTGATAGCGCTATTAGGTTTGACAACCTCACACCGTGACCGGGGGAGATCGGGCGTGAACTAGTATACCTTGCATCTTGGTCAATGACGATAGACATTGACTCGGGGCACAAAATCTTTTCGTCAATAGTTTCGGTAACGCCAGTTTAGTAGCTTTCATATGGGGTAGCTCCCCATGACGTGATTATAAATGCTTTATCTAAACAACCTACGTTTCTTTTTGGAAGAGTTAAAACTGGACATCTCGTGAACTCGCCAACATTATGTTGATACCCTACTGCATGCTTTGCAGGTACCCAGTGACTCAGGAGCTTGCGGCTTGGGGAAGTGTAGTGGTCGTCTAAACTCGTGTGTTGGGTTCTAAATAACTTGAACTATGAACTTTATTTAAATTGTTTTGCCTACGCTTCCGCTACTTACTTAAACTGTTATTTGAAATTAAACTTTTGAACCTTAAACTATGATGTTTACTAACTATCATGGTTGGTGATCATTCTTACTATTAACTAATGCTCAGTATAATTGATGGCTGGATCCTGGTCATGTCACACGCCTCGCGGTGATACTCCGCAGGTGGATTTTGAGGGTGTGACAACCGCCATGACCCCCACCGTCACCTTCACCACCCCATGTCACTACCTATCCCCATCGCTCACCACCATCGCCGCTCACCACCATCAATAACGTCCTTCCTACCGTCTATTAAAAAACCGTTTCATTTGTTTGATTTGGGGGTTTCAAAAATGAACATACATGTATACATAACCTGATTCCAAGCTTCATCCGCCAGTTTCTCCAACCGTGACATAACCTGATTCCTCTGCCTTTGCCTCACAATATTACCGACGGTAAACCATCATTCATCGCTTCTTGAGGCAAACAAAAATCAAATACAATGCAGCTAAACCGAAGATTTTGCATCTGAATCCTAATTTGGGGGTTGAATTTTCAGGGTTTGGGGGTTGAATTTTTAGGGTTTGGATACAGAAGCGGTGGTGGTAGAGGATGTAGTGGAGGTGGTGTGGCATTGACGGCAAGGGGAAGGTGAGTGGTGGTGACGGAGGCGGTGGGGCCAGTCAATGGAGGTAGAAGATGATGATGATTCAGTGTTGATGGTGGCGGTAGGTGGTGGTGAACGATGTACTGGCGGTAGGGTGGGTGTTGATGGTGGTGGTAGTGAGAAGGGGAAGGAGGTGGTGGCGGCGGTGGTGGTGGCGATGGAGGAGGTGGCGGTGGTGGTGCTTGTGGCGGCAGAGAGGAGAGAAAGAGAGAGAGGGGGTGAGAGAGTAATGATATATATATATATATATATATATATATATATATATATAATGCTTAAAATGACCAAAATGTCCCTGAACAAAAGGACAAAACAATCAGGTTGCAACAGTCAAAATAAGGGTTTTTTGGATTTTGGACTAAAATGGCAATAAAATTGAAACCACAGGGACCCAGATTTAAAAAGTTGGAGATTTGTACTAAAATGGCAAAGCGTCATGCTCTTAATGTTAGAACTAACTTTACACTGTATTGGTAAGAATCATATAAAAAACAAATATTTAATATTAGAGAGTAGGTGGCTCAGGTACTTCTCTTTTGATGCAATCCAGTATTGAGATTACCCATTACTACATAAAGCCTGGAGCCATGAAGAAGTTGACAAAAAAGTGTTAGCCGATAATATTGACACAATATTATTGGCTTGATTTTTGTAAATATCTTTGTATATTGTTTTAGTTTTAGAATATTGTTGTTTCCGTAGATAGCTCCGTAATTGGCACCATTGTATAGTTATTTATACGCTTAGTAATCTCTTTTAGGAAATCAAGGAATTACGTTTCCTTACACGGTATCATTCCTAGAGGTTGATTTCGATCACCTCCTTCACCATCCTCCTTTCCCAGCCAACCCTTCCTCTATTATCTTCACTGTTCTTTGTTAACCAATGGGTGACAAAGACACCTCTTCTCCACCCGAAAACAAAACACCCACCCTTCACCCCGTTTACACCGTTACGAACATCCAGAATAAAGTCCGTATCCTTGACGGTGAAAAGGTTTCTTACTCGTCATGGGTAAAACTGTTTATGCTGCACGCCACAGGATACGAAGTTGTTTGTCACATTGACGGCACGCCGTCACCCGACGAAAAATCTCCAGAATTTACTTCTTGGAAGAAAATCGACGCAAGTGCGCTCCAGTGGATCTACGGCACTCTTTCCGATGATCTCCTTGTTCGTGTCTTGACCGATAAGTCCACCGCCTATGAGGCCTGGCAGCGGGTCAAGCGCCTCTTCGTCAACAATAAAGGTTCTCGTGCCCAAGCTCTTCAACAAGAACTCACTAATCTCAAACTTGCATCCTTGCCATTTCTTGAAGCATACTGCCAATGGATTCGTGAATTGTGTGACCAACTTGTCGCCGTGGACATACCCGTGATCGACAACCAACGGGTTCTCTATCTTGTCAGCAGCTTACCACAGGAATATGTCACTATTGGAACCATCCTCAACAACTCTCTCCCTTCCTGGGAGGACGCGGTGGACCAACTACAATCCGAAGCCCGCTGTCTTGCCGCTAGAGACGCCCTCAACAACACCCTGGTCATTGCTGCTGCCATCACTAACCCATCCCCTAATAATCCCAGCCGTGAACAGCCCACCAACAACTACTCTACCCAGCCCAATAACTGCAACTGTTCCAATCGAAACAGTAACCGGCCTAACAGAAATGCAAACCACAATAGCCGATCCCAAGCCCAGTCTCAACCCCGTAACAACATGGGCCAGCAACCTTACTACCCTCCCTTCTGGGCTCCTCCGTTTTGGACACCACCACCCTGCCCTTACCCTACTTACGGTTGGGCTCCTCACTGGCAGCCTAGGCCCAACTCCACACCTGGCAACAATACCAGACAGCGCTCGGCACAGTCCCACATAGCCGAAGTGGACCCACTTCAACCGACTCAGTTGGCTAGCGCAGTTGAGGCTCTCTCACTTGACCACGGCAACGATCAATGGAATTTTGACACAGGTGCTTCCTCTCATGTTACTTTTAATAAACATACACTAAATAATTTGTCCACGTCTGCTCCAATAGCGTCAATAATCGTTGGTAATGGCAATAGAGTTCCAGTTTTGGGTTCGGGATCTTCCACTCTAAATATTTCCTCCAAACCCTTACATTTAAAATCGGTTCTTTTTAATCCAAACATCGTCAAAATTTTAATTTTTGTGCGTCAATTCAACATTGATAATAATACTTCTATTGAGTTTGACCCGTTTCGATTTTCTGTGAAGGATTTCAAGGATTGCACGATCCTGAGTCGTCACAACAGTTCAAGTGACCTCTATTCGCTCACCCTGCCTGCTTCCGCTACTGCCTGCTTTGTCTCCTCCATAGACTCTCCTCATTGGCACCACCGACTTGGGCATCCGAGTCAACCAGTCATGGAGTCTCTACGATCAAAGCACTTTATTTCTTCCAATAAAATAAAATTCCCTTTACTTTGTCATTCTTGTCAGTTATCTAAACACAAGAAATTGCCTTTTTATGATTCTGTATCCCGCACTTTAATGCCTTTTGCTATGTTACACTGTGATTTTTGGACATCCCCCATTATTAGTCATGCAGGATACAAGTATTATATGGTCAACACGGATGATTTTACCCAATACACTTGGGTTTATCCCTTAAAATTTAAATCGGAAACTTTTTCTAAATTTACTCATTTTCATCAATTTGTTTCCACACGGTTTCACTTGCCAATTCAAACTTTTCAATGTGACATGGGGGGCGAGTTTGATAACACGAACTTTAAAAATTTCTCTACCAAAAATGGCATTCAACTCCGTTTTTCGTGCCCCCACACGTCACAACAAAATGGTAAAGCCGAACGTATGCTTCGCCGTTTAAACGAAATCATGTTCACCCTCCTCACTCATGCCTCTCTCCTCTCCAATTTTTGGGTGGAGGCACTTCACATGGCTTCCTACCTACACAACATTCTACCCACCAAACTCCATAATAACACCGCTCCTCTATCTCTTTTATATCTCCGCAACCGCCATACGAACACCTTCGCGTGTTTGGTTATTTATGTTACCCGAACACCTCATCCACTCGGCCACATAAACTCACCCATCGGTCCGTCGCCTGTGTCTTCCTTGGATACCCGGCAAACTATTGTGGCTATAGATGCCTTGACGTGTCCACCGGTAAAACATATTTTTCAAGACATGTCACCTTTGCAGAGGACATTTTTCCCTTTGATAATCCACCCAAACCCGGCCCCTCTCACACTTTCCTCGATCTATCTCCTCTCATTTTCACTAACCCACACTCCTTCACAGGCCCCACTACAAACAACAACCCAATTCTCCCCAATCCCACTACTGTCTCTCCTTGCCCGCCTCCTTCAACCGTCGGCCCACATCCTTCTCGCACCGGCCCACTTCCAACATTTCCCACCCTGATCCAAATAACCACCCACCTGACCCACCACAACCACCCCAACCGCAACCCAGGCCCGAACCACCACAACCCCTCCAACCACCACCCACACCCGCTCCCTCTCATCCTATGCAAACCTGTTCTCAATCGGGCATATTCAAACCCCGCACTCCTTTTTCTCTTCTTACCGAATCCTCTTCGTCTATCTCTCCGCTTCCTAAATCTCACCTTGTCGCTCTCGCCGACCCAAACTGGAAACGCGCCATGGCTAATGAGTATGAAGCTCTATTGGAAAATCACACGTGGGAACTTGTACTGAGGCCTACAAATGCACCCATAATTTGTTGTATGTGGCTATTCAAGCATAAGTTTAATGTTGATGGATCACTCGAGCGACACAAAGCTAGACTCGTTGTAAACGGTAAGAGTCAAACTGTGGGCATCTATTATGACGAGACATTTAGCCCAGTGGTTAAACCCACCACCATTTGGACTTTCCTTAGCTTAGCCGTCTCAAAAGGCGGGTCCATTAATCAGCTCGATGTTAAAAATGCCTTCTTACACGGCCACTTGAAGGAAACGGTGTACATGTTCCAACCGCCAGGGTTTACATCTACTTCATACCCGAAATTTGTATCTAAACTTAACAGGTCGCTTTATGGTCTTAAACAAGCCCCTCGGGCTTGGTACCAACGGTTTGCAGGTTATCTTCTCAAGTGCGGTTTCAAGAGTAGTATGTGTGACACTTCCCTGTTTATTTATAAAAAGGGTGATCATATTGCATATCTACTATTATATGTTGACGATATAATCCTCACTGCATCTAGCAACACCCTATTACAGCAGGTTATCACCTCTTTAACTGCAGAATTCAAGATGACAGATCTTGGTTTGTTACATCATTTCCTTGGTATTTCGGTTCAGCGACGGTCTGGTGGTTTGTTTCTTTCTCAGTCCACATATACAGCAGATATTTTATCACAGGCAAACATGTCAACTGTAAACCAGTTAGCACTCCTGTTGAGGTTGGCTCCAAATTGAGTGCCACTTCTGGCACCGAGTTTTCTGATGGAGCTCTGTATCAGAGTCTGGTCGGGGCTCTTCAATATCTCACCATTACTCGCCCTGATATTTCATATGTTGTCCAGCAGGTATGCCTTTTCATGCATGCACCCCGGGAGCCGCACTTACAGTTCCTCAAACGTATCCTCCGGTATATTAAAGGTACACTTTCTCAGGGATTGCATATCACTCCCTCACGGTCCACCAAATTATTGGCTTACTCGGATGCGGATTGGGCCGGGTGTCCCGACTCCCGTCGCTCCACATCAGGCTATTGTGTTTACATGGGTGAAAACTTAATCTCGTGGTCCTCAAAAAGACAGCCCACTATTTCCAGATCTAGTGCAGAGGCTGAATAAAGGGGTGTTGCAAATACAATGGCCGAGGTAAGTTGGGTTCGTAATTTACTACTTGAGCTTCATGTACCGGTTACCCAAGCTACACTCATTTATTGTTATAATATCTCAGCCATATACCTTGCTGAAAATCCGGTTCAACACCAGCGTACGAAACATATTGAACTGGATATCCACTTTGTTCGAGAGAAGGTTCGCCTTGGCAATGTCAAAGTCCTACACGTCCCGGCCGATTATCAGTATGCGGACATATTTACCAAAGGCCTTCCCAAACATCTATTTCAGCGCTTTCGATCCAGTTTATGTCTCCGGTCTACTACGGCTCAAACTGCGGGGGCGTGTTAGCCGATAATATTGACACAATATTATTGGCTTGATTTTTGTAAATATCTTTGTATATTGTTTTAGTTTTATAAGATTGTTGTTTCCGTAGATAGCTCCGTAATTAGCACCATTGTATAGTTATTTATAGTCTCTGTAATCTCTTTTGGGAAATCAAGGAATTACGTTTCTTTACAAAAAGAACAAGAACAAAAATATAGAGGTAACTAGAAAACCTATCCCCCGCGTTGCGGCGGGGACTTGAAACTATGTCTATTAGCAATGCCACATAACCATAAATAACCATCAAAATCGGAAAAGCTCGTATATAAAACCAATAAAAAAACTAAAAGAAACTCCATTTTTTTATTAACATTCATATATAAAAAATATAAGATAAACCCTCCAAAAGAAGATTTAAGCTTCCACTTGTACCATACAAACAAAAGATGCAAGTAAAATAAAGAAAGCATGATGTGCAAGTAACATTGCACAACATTGTTGTAAGTTATAGTATTATATAATTTCCCCTGTCATAGTCACATGGTTCATGTCACGTTCTGGTACAATAATGTTGAAGAGGATCGCAATTCGCCAGGTTCCTAAAATTCAGTACGAGGGTTGGTAGGCTCATTTAAGATCACTCCGTTAGACAGTGGGGTGTGGGGCGTGGGTTGGGGCGGTGGTTGCCAAACAACGCTGGCTAAACCACACCGGGCTAGCGTTGGCCATGGTATTGCGCAGTTGGTGTCGGGGGGAAGGTGACATGGCTGGCTTTGGTTGCTGGTCCAATATAGCCGTTGGGGCTAGCCGTTGCCAAATGGCTAGTTTAATTAAAAAAATACATATTAAACCAATATAAATACCTAGCAATTTTTAACATTTTTACCACTTCTCTACTTCATCAACCATATCTCTTTATTTTTTATAAAATCAATCCACAACATCCTACAATTTTTTTAACCGAAGCTACGACCCAAACAATCCCTTTTGATACCAAAAAAAAACCCGAAACCTAGCCCGCCAGCAAACCGTCCACCACCAAACCCGACCCAAACACCCCTTACATGTGGCCATCCATAACAACCGCCATACGGTTTAGTACACTCACTGTGTCCCGATCTAGCCGGAATCGCATCGTATTTAGGAAACCGTGTATACACGGTTTAGTATACTCACCGTGTCGCGATCTAGCCGGGTTCGGCATCGGGTTCGGCCCCGAGTTCGGCCTCGGATGTCACACCCCAACCGATGGCGGAAACACCGGGGCGCGGCACTGAGCGAAACAGATTGTTCAAGAGAAATTCCATAACAACTACATTACCAGATAGTTAATATTATGTATCATGCCATAACCCATCAAGCAAATTAAGTTATTACAGACAACCATATCTCAAAAAAAACAAATAACATGTTTCGACAACTCAGATTTAAATAAATTGTTCGTTTGTTTCTTGACTCTTCCTAACTCGGTTCCACGTAGCAAGCATCCTAGTAGGTAGCATCCTAAACACCTGTCACATACGTTAAAATAGAGGTCAATACACATAGTGTAAAGGTGAGCATACAAGTTTAATAGTATAATAGAGTTCGAAATCGTTTACGCATAACCAACATGTATAACGTATAATGTGAAGCATGTAAGTTATCAACAAAGATCCTATCAATTCCAATGACTGCAATTTTACTGCAAGTAGCGAGTGCGCATAACATGTTCACCACTGCGAACACGTGAAGTATTGTCCTAAACAACCCCTGAGTGAACAGGCGCTGAGTCCAAACTATAGTGCTATCGTTGCTAAGGCAGGTAGACAGCAATCAATGTGTAAACATAACAAACAGGCATTCATCGAGTCACATATAACATGCATTAATGGTCAGCGTATAAATAGTGTTTGCATTGTGTGATCGATGTGATTTAGAATAAGTAACGTATGTAACACCCAAAAGTGCATAAAGCAAAAGGGGTCGAGTATACTCACAGATAGTGTTTAACTTAATAAACACTGCCTTGGATTGAAGGGAGCACTTGAGAGATTAGCCTGAACAGTTAACAATAGCAAAAACGATGACCGGCACGTAAAACGGTGCAAAAGTACCAAGTATCGGATGGTAATTCGATCGGATTGCGGATGGCCAGTCGATCGGATGTCAATCCATTCGGATGGTCATCCGATCGGATGGCCATTCGATTGGATTGACATCTTGTTTGGTAAGGATGTGTTTGTGTATGATGGCTTTGAAGTTTTCGTTGTAGCATTTTGAAAACAGAGAAGTATCTCTACCCTTCAGGTCGATCGATCGGATGGCAGTCCGATCGGATAGCGTTCAGATTGGTAGGGCACTTAGTGAGAACAAGTTGACAGCAGGGTCGTCGCTCGATCGGATGGCAATCCGATCGGATAGCAATCCGTTGGAACTACTGTTCTTTGAAATTGATTAAGTTCCAAAGTTCCAAACGTCACACGATCGGATGGTCAGTCGATTGGATGGCAATTCGATCGGACGGCAATCCGTTCGACGTCAAGTCCCTTGAAATTTGGAAAAAGGTTTAAGTGTGAAACCAAGTGCAAGCCGATTGAATGGCTGTCTGATCGGACGGCAATCCGTCCCAACGACCCGATCGTCTTTGACACTTGATTGTTTTGAACGTTTTGCAGTTTTGATCGAGACGGTGTGATAACGTGCTAGACAACAGAACCCCTATCTTGACCCAAGTGATCCGACCGAACAGGAACCACCCTAGTCCGACGGTTCACGGTTCGAGACGGTTGTTCATGTTTAACCCCTCACCAGTTATCTCTTGGATAGAATTCAGATCTGGAACTAACCCATCACTAAGAAAGAGTAGAAGATCAGAACGAGCTCCGATTCTATCGGTGTTGAGTGCATTGAGTGTAAAAGAGTTGAAAGAAAGTGGGAAAACCCTTTCTCAATCCTTTTAACCATGAATATGTGTAGATCTATGCGAAAACATTGATTATTCAAGTGGAAATCCTTCAGATCTAAGTTGTTCTTGGTGGAATGAAGCCAAACCTTGAAGTTCATAAGAACTCCATGATGACATCACCCTAGAACACCTCAAATCCGGTTATTTCACGGTTAAAAGTTAAGATTCAAAGGTGAAAAAGATGAAGAAGTGTGTGTAGATCATAGAAGTACAAGATTTAGGTTGAAAACTTACAAGGATCGCGAGAAATCGAGAGGAAAGAGAGCTTGAGTGCGGTTGGTTCGAGTGAGAAGCTGTCACATCACAATGATGTTACAGCAAGGTATTTATAGGGTTTCCCAAAATGGACAGTGCATAAATGTCGAGTACGTCACCGATCGGATGGCAATCCGATCGGGTGGCAACTCGATTGGATGACAATCCGATCGGATGGCCACTTGATCAGTTGGCCACTCGATCCAGGTGTCCGGCGCGACGATTGTCACACCCCGACCACGTAGAACATACAAAACGTGGCGGAAACATCGGGGAGTGTTGTAACAGAATTAATGTTTCACAACCATGGAAATTTAAGTTTCGTTTTATTCATCAAACAAGCGAGTTACATTGTCTTTAAACAAGAAATAAAGAGTACATAACAAAATTTAACTAGTTCTTGTCTCGTTTTAAGTCACTAAGGCACAGGTCCGCCTAAGTATGTCTTGATAAGTCCTATGCATCATATCCTGAAAACACATGTGAAAATAGGAACGTCAGCATAAAAATGCATGTGAGATACATAGGTTTATGAAAATAGGATTCATGACTTATTGTTTAAGAAAATGTTTAGTCATGAACCCTGTAATTTGCTTTGTCTTGTAAATCATTTGAAAAACGATAAGATCAGATGATATGTATAAATAAATGTAAGGTTAAATGAATAACCATGTAAGATGAGTTTGTATAAGATAAGTTGTTTGTAAAACAATGTATTGTGAAAAGTATGTTATTTGTATAAAATGTTATATGTAAAAATTGAAATGATTCAAATAATGTTACGATATGTAATACCATACAAACACTTATATATAGGAAGTACCAGTGGCGTATCCACCATGCTTGTATCATATTACACACGCCTCGTTACTTAAACCACTTACCCAAACAAACCACCAATGTAAGATGTCTATGTTTAAACCAATTGTCAAATATATTGAATAATATACCAAAATGTTTATGTCAAGATGTAAATCATGCAACATATAACCAATGTTGAAAATGTTTATGTGTCAAATGTAAATCATGTAATGTATATCCAATGTCGAAAATGTTTATGTGTCAAATGTAAATCATGTAATGTGTAACCAAAATGATATGTATGGCTAGTGAAATGCATCAACTAAACCATAGGTGAAATGCACAAAACAAAGTGTTGAAGTAAAACTTGGTTTAAATCAAAGTTATGTTTTGTGTAGTAAATGCATGCTATACTGATACGAACATCTATGCGGTGTTGTGAAAATGCATACATCCAAGCCTTGAGACTGTGGCGATAAACCCTTAAACAACTTAAAGGTTTATCTAAATTATGTATATCGAATTCGGTCATTCCTTCCAATCCAAACCAACCCATGATTTCAGGAACGGGAGTTGTCAATTCCTATGGTACCACTACCTACTAACGAACGGCGTAGCTAATGTTAATGAATGTATTGTTCCATTGTAAACAACCCAAATGTCATAACAAAATGTAAGCATGTGATGAAAACAAATGTACTAAGTATGCAATAGATGAACATACATAGCATGTGATGTGATGTGAAACGATGTACTAAGTATGAACTAAATGGACATACATAGCATAAAATGTAATGTAAAACGATGTACTAAGTACGCAGACAATGGGCATACATAGCATGAAATGTAATGAAATCATGTACTATAATGTACTAACGAACATAGTAGGTATATGATGTGAAATCATGGAAAGCATGAGAGTAACCAGTAGGCACATGTGTTTCACCCCAAAACGTTTGGAAAACAGTAAAAGAGGGGTCTATGTACTCACTTGAGATTGCTTAGTAGTCCTTGAGTAACAACCAAACAATGCTAGAGATCACGGATATCAAACGGCACCTAAATATAGGTAACTATGTTAATAAACCGGACCTAGATCGGAGGATCGGATAGAATGAGGGTTTGTAAACCAAACGAGTATAGAGACTCGTGTCATATGGTTTAACAAAGCCTACATACTAAATGAAACCTAACATAAGTGCTTACGACCCATTACGACCCGTTTAGGTAGGTTATGCTACTTTAACGCGTCGTTCACGTGAAACGCGTTCGGACCGCCTAACTAGTCTTATGACAAATGTTATATGCCTAAACATGTTACATAATCAGTTATATGACAAAAGTTTAGGTTACATATGCTTAAATACCAATTATACATGAAAAGGGTATTCTGGTAATTTACCTATGGCATATAAACTACCTATCATACAACTACTCAAACGATGTGACCATAGGGTATAACCTCGGAAGGTTATTCCCTACCAACTATGGTCACCTAATGTGTTTGGTCGGATCCTAATGATCGACCAAATGGGTCGGGTTCGAAGGTATAAGCGATTTATTAGATCGCTTACCCTACGACCCTAGACAACGTGGTAATCAGTAGGCATAGTCCCAAGGGACTATAACCAACGTGATTACACTCACGTTGCGAAGTTCAAACGAACTTCGCATTGACCATAAACTGGTCAACGCAGAAAGTCAAACAAAGTTTGACTTTCAGACTCGAAAAGACTCGAAAAGCAATAAAAGAACGAAGGAATACTTACGAAGGGTCCCCGAATGCTAACCTCGATCCAAGTAGCTCAGGTATGAAACAATGGTTTCAACTTAGAGCTTCTCAAATCAAGATTCTAGTGGTTTTTGCAAGAAGTGGGGTGGGGTATTTATAGTGTTCGGAGAACCGTTAAGATCGTTTCTTGAATATCGTGCTTTGATCTTGTCCATACATGTACACACATGGTTTTGTAATACCATGTGCACTCAATACCAGCCCATAGATTCAAGGAATACCATGTGCAAGTGTGGAAACGACCAGATCCAATGTTTCTGCAATTTTGCTGATCTGCAGACCCCTTGCGCACTGTAACACTCTCATTGTTGCGGTGCGCAAGGACCTAGTTTGGCAGATTGTCAGATTTGGTCCCTGCAGCCCGTTTAAGCTATTTTTGATGCGTTTGAACCCCGTTAACCTCATTTCAAGGCTCTAAAATGAAGTTATAGTATAGGGAACTCAAAATGTGCTCAAAAATATCTCAGATGTCGGTTCGTTTGGCCGTACGGTTGCGTTGTTCGGTTAATTACGACGGGAGCCGTAACGAACGTAAAAACGGTCCAAATTGCGCGACGAATGGATTTTTCTTATGCCAAACACTAAAATAAAATATTTTAGTGCTTACATAAATTTTTGGATGTCCGGATGTATTCAGAACGTAAGATATGCGCGAAAATGCAAACTTGTGCACTTTTTGACGCTTTTAGTCCCTGAATGACCCAAAAGTTTGTTTTAGCATACCGAACCCCTCAAAGCCTATTTCTAAGCTATGTAAAGGATATTTATGGTATTTTTAACTTATGGTCATGTTCCGGAATGTTTGTTACAGTTTAAATTGGCATACTTTCGCAGTTTGTCAACTTTAGTCCCTGTAAGCGATTTAACTTGATTTTGCCATACCAAAGCCTTTGAAACTTATTTCTAAGTTATGTAAAGGTTATTTAAGGTATGTTAAGCCTATTTCACTATTCCAGAGTGTTCGTTGCATTAAACTGGTTATATTTACGCATCGGTGCGTGTATAACCTTCCAGAAAGAGATTTAGAGTTTTGAAATTGAACAAAAATTGATATGTGCAAATGATACACATATTTATACAAATCCCAAGTATGAAATACAATATTTCATTGGTTTGGCATTTGTTTGATGGTTGAAGTGACACAGGTGTCACAGTCTCCCCTACTTTAGGAAATTTCGTCCCGAAATTTTATCTAGAGGAAACTTGTGTGAGTTTGAAAACATGAAGTTGAAAAGATCGAACAACATTGGTTAGGGTTCTGAACTTCTAGTAACTTTAATAACATCATGCTTGTAATGTAAGAGGGATACTTATATACAAGTATATGAAGCGTCATTGGTGCGTCCACCGTACCTCCATTACATCGTTCTCATTTCGTTATTGTTGTCACTATCGGTTCTTACACATAATAAATCTTACTGTGGTTACCGTGCACTGAATCTCATAATTATGTACGCGTCCATAATTAGACAATTCCTTGCACAGTTCACACAGTCTATTTTATAATATGTAGGGTAAAACCAAATGAATAATCCTGTGATGAGTGTGACTAGACCGCCATAGAGTCCTTTTAATTAAATCAATAAATGATCTAAATAGACTATCAAGGAGTCTGTTCAGCTACATCACTAGATGTCATTCTTTAACCAAATTGTGAATCAATCTTTTTGACTAGACCACTTAAGGGTCTCTTATGAATCATGGAATAGTACTATGTAATCCAAGGGTCTTAACTATTACATAGAAGCCCATTAAGGATTTAAGGTAGTACCTTTTGACTACCCTGCTACGAATCCCTCATATGGAGATATGAAAGATCCTGCGAGGATTTGGATAACGAATATCCAGAGTATAAAAACACAAGATGTATAAAAGAAAACACAAGATGCATAAACACATAGTCATATAACCACAAGGATTGTTTATCTAGATCTTTAATTTGTTAATTTGTTTTGCTACAGAGCGCATGTATTTAAAGCACACTAGGAATCCATCTCGTGGATTTCATTTGGTACTTTAAACATTATCAAGAATCTAACTATAAAGATAGAAAGATTTTTAAAAGAAAAAAAATTTCGATTTCGATTATAAGGAACCGAAATGTTCGAATTTAGGTACATAAGGAATCCACTTAAGGACTCTGATTTGAATGATGATCATCCACAAGGGTCTAAATGTGAAGATAAAAAGATCCCATATGGATTTTTGAAGTTGAAGATGTTTTGAAACCTTGCACTGAACGTGCTTATGTCAAAACATGAAGTAAAAAAAATGCTTATGAAGTTGAGATGCTTGATATGTCAAGGCGACATATGAAGCAGAATTTGAAGGTTAAGTCAATGTATGAGGAAAATATTTTTGAAACTATGCATGGGGTTCTTTTAAGAAAAAATGTGTTCAATGTTTTTGAAACCTTATATATAATACATTTGAAATTATAAAGTAGGTGTACTAGGTAAGTATATTTATAAAAATGTTTTAAAATCATGCGAGATGAATTTTGAAATTATGTATAAGGTTTTTGAAAAACATGAATGATGCTTTTCGAAATCATGCACTTGATAAGAAAATGTATTGTGTTAGTATTGCCTTCAGACTATATGAAATATTTTGAAATTAGGAAGGTTGGTTTTGATAACATGGCCAATGTTTTTTAAATAACATAGACAATGCATTTAGAAAAATTGTTTTCAAACTATATGAAATGTTTTGAGATCATGAAGATTGTTTTTGAAATACTTGTACTGTATATGTTGAAAAATCAAAACGTAATGGGTATGAGATTTGGAAATACCCTTAGTTATTTAACCAAGGATTCAAAGGCACAGATGTGCAGAAGCATGATTACTCATAATGTCACTTTATTTTATGTACTTTGTTTCTTAGAGCGAAACGAGTACTTAAAATTTTCGAGGGAATCATGAGCGATCATTTGAAAGAGAGAATCACAAGAGTAGTTTGTAAGGAACATAGTTCCTTAATACAGGTATTATAGGGAAATGCCATAAACACATGTAATTATACTTGTATATCAGAATTGCGAACAACAACTTTTATTTATGAACAAGACATATTGTTTCACAATACACGAGAACAAAAGAAACAAAGGCATAAGACAGCAACATCCTTTGTTCAGCCGAATGCTCATCCAAGGGTTGGATTTGCACTGACAATCTTCGGGCAGTTGTTCCTGAAATGGCTTGTCTCGCCACAGTTGTAGCACGTTCCAGGCGGAAAGCGAGCTTAAGTAGGATTGACTTGGAGTTGGGTAGCAGCAAGGTTTATAGCAGCTTTGTTTTGGATAGCAAAGCGGCATGTGTTGACCAATGTCCCCTCCGTCCACAGTAGGTACATTTGGAGCAGGGTATGAGGTTTGAATGATGACGGTTGCATCGTTTGCACAAAGGGGCAGTTCCTATGTATGGCTTCCTAGCTGGTGGCCTTGCCACATGGCTAGGTCCCGCTTGATTAGGTGTAACCGCTGCGGGTTTCCTTGAAGCCTTATGCTTCCTTGATTTCGGTGCTGGCTTGACTTCTGCTTCCTTTGGTGGCTCTTGAGTGGCTTCATTGTCGAGACGAGAGGCTTCATTGTTGAGACGAGCCATGGCAATGCCTAAATCCACAGTCTTCTGAATCACTTCGCCTATTTGCTGGGAAAATTTGGCTGTTCGCTCGGACATTTGACCAGTGCTGAGAGGAATAGACATTCTAGAAGAAAATGAAAGATATAGGAAGAAAAAAGTGAAAGATTATTGGACAAATAAAACAAAATGACAACGCATAGAAATTGCGATCATTTGTTTGTTACCTAAGGCAAACAAATGAGACGGTGACTAATCAAAGTAAACAGGTCTTATTAATGTATCACTGAAGACATGCTCGCCTATAAGTGAACACTCATCCCAAGAATTCCCAGGTAAGCACAACTGGTCTCGCGTCTGATGAGATATATACGAAGTGCTTGCCTAGACAGAAAACCCGGAATACAGGCATTCACCCTTCCAGTTTGCACATGTTCACATTATAAGACCCAAACTTTGACGAGATTTTGAAAATTCAAAGGGGTTCAAAACCATATAACAGAGAGTTCAAAACCTTACAATAGAGGGTTCAAAACCTAGTAATCAATCATCCTAGAACTGATGATTAGTTTTCAAAGCGGTTTGGAAATTTATGTTCTTGTTGAGGTCGTCGCCTAAGGATAGGTGACGGTATCGTTTTATGACTAAACGCAAGTAAACTCGCGTTAGGGTCCTAAGAAGGTTATGAACTAGGTCAAAGTATTACTAATAACCTAATTCCCTATAACCATGAGCTCTGATACCAACTTTTCTGTCACACCCCGACCACGTAGAATATACAAAACGTGGCGGAAACATCGGGGAGTGTTGTAACAGAATTAATGTTTCACAACCATGGAAATTTAAGTTTCGTTTTATTCATCAAACAAGCGAGTTACATTGACTTTAAACAAGAAATAAAGAGTACATAACAAAATTTAACTAGTTCTTGTCTCGTTTTAAGTCACTAAGGCACAGGTCCGCCTAAGTATGTCTTGATAAGTCCTATGCATCATATCCTGAAAACACATGTGAAAATAGGTACGTCAGCATAAAAATGCCTGTGAGATACATAGGTTTATGAAAATAGGATTCATGACTTATTGTTTAAGAAAATGTTTAGTCATGAACCCTGTAATTTGCTTTGTCTTGTAAATCATTTGAAAAACGATAAGATCAGATGATATGTATAAATAAATGTAAGGTTAAATGAATAACCATGTAAGATGAGTTTGTATAAGATAAGTTGTTTGTAAAACAATGTATTGTGAAAAGTATGTTATTTGTATAAAATGTTATATGTAAAAATTGAAATGATTCAAATAACGCTACGATATGTAATACCATACAAACACTTATATATAGGAAGTATCAGCGGCGTATCCACCATGCTTGTATCATATTACACACGCCTCGTTACTTAAACCACTTACCCAAACAAACCACCAATGTAAGATGTCTATGTTTAAACCAATTGTCAAATATATTGAATAATATACCAAAATGTTTATGTCAAGATGTAAATCATGCAACATATAACCAATGTTGAAAATGTTTATGTGTCAAATGTAAATCATGTAATGTATATCCAATGTCGAAAATGTTTATGTGTCAAATGTAAATCATGTAATGTGTAACCAAAATGATATGTATGGCTAGTGAAATGCATCAACTAAACCATAGGTGAAATGCACAAAACAAAGTATTGAAGTAAAACTTGGTTTAAATCAAAGTTATGTTTTGTGTAGTAAATGCATGCTCTACTGATACGAACATCTATGCGGTGTTGTGAAAATGCATACATCCAAGCCTTGAGACTGTGGCGATAAACCCTTAAACAACTTAAAGGTTTATCTAAATTATGTATATCGAATTCGGTCATTCCTTCCAATCCAAACCAACCCATGATTTCAGGAACGGGAGTTGTCAATTCCTATGGTACCACTACCTACTAACGAACGGCGTAGCTAATGTTAATGAATGTATTGTTCCATTGTAAACAACCCAAATGTCATAACAAAATGTAAGCATGTGATGAAAACAAATGTACTAAGTATGCAATAGATGAACATACATAGCATGTGATGTGATGTGAAACGATGTACTAAGTATGAACTAAATGGACATACATAGCATAAAATGTAATGTAAAACGATGTACTAAGTACGCAGACAATGGGCATACATAGCATGAAATGTAATGAAATCATGTACTATAATGTACTAACGAACATAGTAGGTATATGATGTGAAATCATGGAAAGCATGAGAGTAACCAGTAGGCACATGTGTTTCACCCCAAAACGTTTGGAAAACAGTAAAAGAGGGGTCTATGTACTCACTTGAGATTGCTTAGTAGTCCTTGAGTAACAACCAAACAATGCTAGAGATCACGGATATCAAACGGCACCTAAATATAGGTAACTATGTTAATAAACCGGACCTAGATCGGAGGATCGGATAGAATGAGGGTTTGTAAACCAAACGAGTATAGAGACTCGTGTCATATGGTTTAACAAAGCCTACATACTAAATGAAACCTAACATAAGTGCTTACGACCCATTACGACCCGTTTAGGTAGGTTATGCTACTTTAACGCGTCGTTCACGTGAAACGCGTTCGGACCGCCTAACTAGTCTTATGACAAATGTTATATGCCTAAACATGTTACATAATCAGTTATATGACAAAAGTTTAGGTTACATATGCTTAAATACCAATTATACATGAAAAGGGTATTCTGGTAATTTACCTATGGCATATAAACTACCTATCATACAACTACTCAAACGATGTGACCATAGGGTATAACCTCGGAAGGTTATTCCCTACCTACTATGGTCACCTAATGTGTTTGGTCGGATCCTAATGATCGACCAAATGGGTCGGGTTCGAAGGTATAAGCGATTTATTAGATCGCTTACCCTACGACCCTAGACAACGTGGTAATCAGTAGGCATAGTCCCAAGGGACTATAACCAACGTGATTACACTCACGTTGCGAAGTTCAAACGAACTTCGCATTGACCATAAACTGGTCAACGCAGAAAGTCAAACAAAGTTTGACTTTCAGACTCGAAAAGACTCGAAAAGCAATAAAAGAACGAAGGAATACTTACGAAGGGTCCCTGAATGCTAACCTCGATCCAAGTTGCTCAGGTATGAAACAATGGTTTCAACTTAGAGCTTCTCAAATCAAGATTCTAGTGGTTTTTGCAAGAAGTGGGGTGGGGTATTTATAGTGTTCGGAGAACCGTTAAGATCGTTTCTCGAATATCGTGCTTTGATCTTGTCCATACATGTGCACACATGGTTTTGTAATACCATGTACACTCAATACCAGCCCATAGATTCAAGGAATACCATGTGCAAGTGTGGAAACGACCAGATCCAATGTTTCTGCAATTCTGCTGATCGGCAGACCCCTTGCGCACCGTAACACTCTCATTGTTGCGGTGCGCAAGGACCTAGTTTGGCAGATTGTCAGATTTGGTCCCTGCAGCCCGTTAAGCTATTTTTGATGCGTTTGAACCCCGTTAACCTCATTTCAAGGCTCTAAAATGAAGTTATAGTATAGGGAACTCAAAATGTGCTCAAAAATATCTCAGATGTCGGTTCGTTTGGCCGTACGGTTGCGTTGTTCGGTTAATTATGACGGGAGCCGTAACGAACGTAAAAACGGTCCAAATTGCGCGATGAATGGATTTTTCTTATGCCAAACACTAAAATAAAATATTTTAGTGCTTACATAAATTTTTGGATGTCCGGATGTATTCAGAACGTAAGCTATGCGCGAAAATGCAAACTTGTGCACTTTTTGACTCTTTTAGTCCCTGAATGACCCAAAAGTTTGTTTTAGCATACCGAACCCCTCAAAGCCTATTTCTAAGCTATGTAAAGGATATTTATGGTATGTTTAACTTATGGTCATGTTCCGGAATGTTTGTTACAGTTTAAATTGGCATACTTTCACAGTTTGTCAACTTTAGTCCCTGTAAGCGATTTAACTTGATTTTGCCATACCAAAGCCTTCGAAACTTATTTCTAAGTTATGTAAAGGTTATTTAAGGTATGTTAAGCCTATTTCACTATTCCGGAGTGTTCGTTGCATTAAAATTGTTATATTTACGCATCGGTGCGCGTATAACCTTCCAGAAAGCGATTTAGAGTTTTGAAATTGAACAAAAATTGATATGTGCAAATGATACACATATTTATACAAATCCAAAGTATGAAATACAATATTTAATTGGTTTGGAATTTGTTTGATGGTTGAAGTGACACAGGTGTCACAACGAGTTTTGTCGTTTCGACTCGCGTGTTGAGCGTTGCAATGCGATTCGAGTGAGCGATGCGATAGTATTACCCATTAGTTACACAAATAACCTAACTACTATATCTAACATACAATCACGATAAATAACTTGCGTTTAGCGTTTGTGATTTGATTGCGATGCGATAGAATTGCTATTGCGATTGCGATTAACACCTCAACGTAAATATAACATGCACAAGTAACACATAAATAGCGCACACACGTAAAACAATACCCAGAACACATAATTCGAGTTGCGAATGCGATAACGATTAGCGATTAATATGCGATTAAACCTCGATTATTAATAGATACTCCATATAATACAACTAAAGCAAATAAATGATAGAATTCGATTACAAGTCAAAACAGTAGTTGAGCAAGGAGTGACAGATCGTAATTAGCAATCTTTTCTTCCTTTGACTTCAATCTTGACTTTGACTTTGACTTTCGAAACACGGGGTGTTACAGCCTCCCCTACTTAAGGGAATTTCGTCCCGAAATTAGGCTTTATCCATAACAACAACTGCGGGTACTTCGCCTTCATGTCGCCTTCGAGTTCCCAGGTGAACTCGGCGCCTCGTTTACCTTCTCAATGAACCTTCACAATGGGAATGCGCGAGCGTCTGAGCACCTTGGTTTCTCGTCCCACGATCTCGACAGGCTTTTCCACGAAGTGTAATGTTTCGTCCACTTGCAAGTCCTCAAGAGGGACATGTATTTCCTGGTCGGCCAAGCACTTTCTGAGGTTCGAAACGTGGAAAGTCGGATGGACGTTACTCAGTTCTTCTGGTAGTTCGAGTCTGTAGGCCACCTTTCCAATCGTTTCCAGAATCTTAAAGGGTCCAGCATATCGAGGCGCGAGCTTTCCTTTCTTGCCGAATCTGATCACCCCCTTCCAAGGTGCAACCTTTAGGAGTACTTGATCGCCAACATCAAATTCATGGGGCTTGCGGCGTCTATCAGTGTAACTTTTCTGTCGGCTCCGAGCTTTCAATAGATTGTCTCGAATTTGGAGAATTTTGTCAGTCGTTTCTTGCAATAGCTCACGACCAGTAATTTACGCGTCTCCGATCTCGTGCCATACAATAGGCGATCGACATTTCCTTCCGTATAAAGCCTCAAATGGTGCCATTTGTATGCTAGAATGATAACTGTTATTATACGAGAATTCGACCAAAGGTAAGTGCGCGTCCCAATTACCACCGAAATCTATGACACACGAACGGAGCATGTCTTCAAGGGTACGAATCGTTCTTTCAGTCTGACCGTCGGTTTGGGGATGGAAAGCGGTACTTAGGTTAAGAGTAGTACCCAGAGCAGATTGATATGTTTCCCAAAGGCGCGAGGTAAACCAACCATCGCGGTCAGAGATGATGTCACGAGGCGTCCCGTGTCGACAAATGATCTCGTCAGTGTAGATTCAGGCTAATTTTTCCACCTTGAAGTCTTCTCGTATCGGCAGGAAGTGAGCTGACTTGGTAAAACGGTCAACCACAACCCAAATGCTATCAAGACCAGATTGAGTACGCGGAAGTTTTGTTATGAAGTCCATAGCTATACTCTCCCACTTCCACGTCGGGATCTTGGGTTGAACGAGTAAGCCAGAGGGTCTTTGATGCTCAGCCTTGACCTTGGAATAGGTCAGGCATTTCAAAATATAGATCACGGTATCCTTCTTCATGCCCGGCCAACAGTACTTGTAGTGCATGTCCTGGTACATCTTATTAGCACCGGGATGAATAGAATATCGAGATTTGTGGGCTTCGTCCATCAGAAGTTGTCACAAATTCGTACACTTGGGAATCCAAATTCGATCCAAGCAATGAAAGATACCATTCGATTTATTCTCGAGTTGGGCGCCATCGTTTAGAATCCTTTCCTTCTTCAAAGTTCGATCGGTAAAACAAGTATGTTGCACGTTACGAATAAGAGCTTCGAGATTAAACTGGGCTTGGGAATTACGAACGCTAAGCAAGTAGCTTCGTTGACTGAGAGTGTCGGCAATGACGTTTGCTTTGCCTGGATGGTAGTGGATCTCACAGTCATAATCGTTGAGCAGTTCTACCCACCGGCGTTGACGCATATTCTGTTCCTTCTGGTCAAAGATATGTTGTAGGCTCCTATGATCGGTGAAGATCGTACTCTTGGTACCGTAAAGGTAGTGTCGCCAAATCTTTAACGCAAAAACAATTGCGCCAAGCTCGAGGTCGTGTGTGGTGTAGTTCTTCTCGTGGATCTTGAGCTGTCGAGAAGCGTACGCGATAACCTTGTCTCGTTGCATAAGGACGCAACCAGGACCAAGGTTCGAGGCATCACAGTAAACTACAAAGTTGTCATTTCCGTCGGGAAGTGAGAGCACGGGAGTAATGCAAAGCATAGCTTTGAGAGTTTGAAAGGCTTCCTCTTGTTTAGTTCCCCAAACAAAAGGTTTGTCCTTATGCGTAAGAGAAGTAAGCGGCACAACGATCTTAGAGAAACCTTCGATAAAACGACGATAATAGCCTGCCAGTACAAGAAAAGAACGGACTTCAGACGGGTTCTTGGGTGTAACCCAACTCTTAACAGCTTTGATCTTTGTAGGGTCAATGTGGATACCTTGACTTTTGACAATGTGACCCAAGAATTGGACCTCCTCCAGCCAAAATTCACACTTGGAGAACTTGGCATAGAGAAGGTTTCCAAGGAGTAACTCAAGAACCAAACATAGATGCTGCGAGTGTTCGGCTTTTGACTTGGAATAGATCAAGATATCATCGATGAATACGATCACGAAGCGATCAAGGAAGGGTTTGCACACCCGGTTCATTAAATCCATGAAAACTGCGGGGGCGTTGGTCAAACCAAAAGGCCTGACCATGGAATAGGTTAGACATTTCGAAACATAGATTACGGTATCCTTCTTCATGCCCGGCCAACAGTACTTGTAGTGCATGTCCTGGTACATCTTGTCAGCACCGGGATGAATAGAATATCGAGATTTATGGGCTTCGTCCATCAAAAGTTGTCACAAATTCGTACGCTTGGGAATCCAAATTCGATCCAAGCAATGAAAGATACCATTCGATTTATTCTCGAGTTGGGCGCAATCGTTTAGAATCCTTTCCTTCTTCAAAGTTCGCTCGGTAAAACAAGCATGTTACGCGTCACGAATAAGAGCTTCGAGATTAAACTGGGCTTGGGAATTACGAACGCTAAGCAAGTAGCTTCGTCGACTGAGAGTGTCGGAAATGACGTTTGCTTTGCCTGGATGGTAGTGGATCTCACAGTCATAATCGTTGAGCAGTTCTACCCACCGGCGTTGACGCATATTCTGTTCCTTCTGGTCAAAGATATGTTGTAGGCTCCTATGATCGGTGAAGATCGTACACTTGGTACCGTAAAGGTAGTGTCGCCAAATCTTTAACGCAAAAACAACTACGCCAAGCTCGAGGTCGTGTGTGGTGTAGTTCTTCTCGTGGATCTTGAGCTGTCGAGAAGCGTACGCGATAACCTTGTCTCGTTGCATAAGGACGCAACCAAGACCAAGGTTCGAGGCATCGCAGTAAACTACGAAGTTGTGATTTCCGTAGGGAAGTGAGAGCACGGGAGTAATGCAAAGCATAGCTTTGAGAGTTTGAAAGGCTTCCACTTGTTTAGTTCCCTAAACAAAAGGTTTGTCCTTATGCGTAAGAGAAGTAAGCGGCACAACGATCTTAGAGAAACCTTCGATAAAACGACGATAATAGCCTGCCAGTCCGAGAAAAGAACGGACTTCAGACGGGTTCTTGGGTGTAACCCAACTCTTAACAGCTTCGAACTTTGTAGGTTCAATGTGGATACCTTGACTTTTGACAATGTGACCCAAGAATTGGACCTCCTTCAGCCAAAATTCACACTTGGAGAACTTGGCATAGAGAAGGTTTACCCGGAGTAACTCAAGAACCAAACATAGATGCTGCGAGTGTTCGGCTTTTGACTTGGAATAGATCAGGATATCGCCGATGAATATGATCACGAAGCGATCAAGGAAGGGTTTGCACACCCGGTTCATAAAATCCATGAAAACTGCGGGGGCGTTGGTCAAACCAAAAGGCCTGACCTTGGAATAGGTTAGGCATTTCGAAACATAGATTACGGTATCCTTCTTCATGCCCGGCCAACAGTACTTGTAGTGCATGTCCTAGTACATCTTGTCAGCACCGGGATGAATAGAATATCGAGATTTGTGGGCTTCGTCCATCAGAAGTTGTCACAAATTCGTACGCTTGGGAATCCAAATTCGATCCAAGCAATGAAAGATACCATTCGATTTATTCTCGAGTTTGGCGCCATCATTTAGAATCCTTTCCTTCTTCAAAGTTCGCTCGGTAAAACAAGCATGTTGCGCGTCACGAATAAGAGCTTCGAGATTAAACGGGGCTTGGGAATTACGAACGCTAAGCAAGTAGCTTCGTCGAATGAGAGTGTCGGCAATGACGTTTGCTTTGCCTGGATGGTAGTGGATCTCACGGTCATAATCGTTGAGCAGGTCTACCCACCTGCATTGACGCATATTCTGTTCCTTCTGGTCAAAGATATGTTGTAGGCTCCTATGATCGGTGAAGATCATACACTTGGTACCGTAAAGGTAGTGTCGCCAAATCTTTAACGCAAAAACAACTACGCCAAACTCGAGGTCGTGTGTGGTGTAGTTCTTCTCGTGGATCTTGAGCTGTCGAGAAGCGTACGCGATAACCTTGTCTCGTTGCATAAGGACGCAACCAAGACCAAGGTTCGAGGCATCGCAGTAAACTACGAAGTTGTGATTTCCGTCGGGAAGTGAGAGCACGGGAGTAATGCAAAGCATAGCATTGAGAGTTTGAAAGGCTTCCTCTTGTTTAGTTCCCCAAACAAAAGGTTTGTCCTTATGCGTAAGAGAAGTAAGCGGCACAATGATCTTAGAGAAACCTTTGATAAAACGACGATAATAGCCTGCCAGTCCGAGAAAAGAACGGACTTCAGACGGGTTCTTGGGTGTAACCCAACTCTTAACAGCTTCGATCTTTGTAGGGTCAATGTGGATACCTTGACTTTTGACAATGTGACCCAAGAATTGGACCTCCTCCAGCCAAAATTCACACTTGGAGAACTTGGCATAGAGAAGGTTTCCCCGGAGTAACTCAAGAACCAAACATAGATGCTGCGAGTGTTCAGCTTTTGACTTGGAATAGATCAGGATATCGACGATGAATACGATCACGAAGCGATTAAGGAAGGGTTTGCACACCCGGTTCATTAAATCCATGAAAACTGCGGGGGCGTTGGTCAAACCAAAAGGCCATAGCGGGTTCGAAAAGCAGTTTTGGGAATATCCTCCTCTTGAATACGTAACTGGTGATAGCCTAAGCGTAGATCGATTTTCGAGAAACACGTAGCACCTTGTAGCTGATCAAATAAGTCATTGATTCGAGGCAAGGGATAGCGATTCTTGATTGTCAGCTTGTTCAACTCCCTATAGTCGATGCACATCCTGAACGATCCATCCTTCTTTTTGATGAAAAGGACAGGCGCGCCCCAAGGAAAGGTGCTAGGGCGAATAAAGCCTTTATCAAGTAGTTCATGGAGCTGACTTAAGAGTTCGCGCATCTCTGAAGGAGCGAGACGGTACGACGCTTTAGCAACAGGGTTTGCTCCAGGAATGAGGTCGATTCGGAAATCGATATCACGAGCGGGCGGTTAACCGGGTAGGTCATCGGGGAAAACGTTGGGAAATTCACAAACAACGGGAACGTCTTTCACTTTTGGGTTTCCTTTCTTTTCCTTCTCCACTACTACAATGTGTACCAAGAAAGCTTGGTATTCCTTGCGGAGATACTTGCTAGCTTGAACACACGACATGAGTTTAAGACCTTTCGAAGGAGTTTCGCCATACACACAAAGTAGATCACCATTGGCGAGCGAGAAACGGATCATCTTATTGAAGCAAACAACTTCAGCACGGTTTTCGCGAAGAAAATCCATGCCTACTATGATGTCAAAACTACCGAGCTGCATCGGAATAAGGTCGATAGGGAAGACGTGATTGTTGAGTTCAGGAGTACAATCACGTAGAACAGAATTGACAGCAACGGTTCTTCCGATGACAACTTCAACATCGAACGTCGAGGGGAGATGAGCGCGCTTATGATTGAGGAGCTTTTCGAATTCAAATGATACAAAACAGTTATCTGCTCCAGTATCAAATAAACACGTAGCATATATACCATTCACAAGGAACGTACCATTGACCACATTGTTATCGGCTTGAGCCTGGTGAGTGTTAATATTGAAAGCACGTCCGCGGGCGGCTGGTTGTTGTTGTTGTTGTTGCTGAGTCTGCTGTTGTTGTGGCTCTTGCTTGACCACTCGGTTTGGGCACATGTTAGCGAAGTGGTTGGGATCACCACACGCATAGCAAACTCTAGCATTGACCGCGGGTGCATGAGCCGCTTGATGGCCTTGAGGAGCAGCAAGTAGAGCTTGTTGAGCAGGAGCTTGACCTTGGGTTGGAGCTGGGGTTTGACGTGAACCTGTACGGCAGTTGGCGGTGAAATGCTCGTACATGTTGCAATGCACGCAGTATCTACAAGCGATTCCCACAGGGTGGTGATAGGTACAAGTAGGGCAAGCCGGGTGAGGACCAGTGTACGCACGCTTTGCCGGCGGCGCGTTGGTAACCGGTGCCGCTACTTGGCGGTGTTGAGGTAGCTGTGGTGAAGGAACTGATTGGAGCAGGGCAGCAGTGGTTACAGCGTAGTTCTTGTTACTGGAACTGTTGTTGTTCTTTCTCTTGCGTCTCAAAAGCTTGGATGACTGAGGAGCGGCGGCGGTTTCAGTGGTTGAGGCAGTGGTAGCTTGATGCAGATTCTTGGGAGCTTTATCCCAGTAACCAGACTTGACTCGCTTGTCGTTGATCTCAGCAGCGAGTAGAAAAGTTTCCTCAATCGTCGTCGTCTTTGCAGCTTGGACGAAATCAGCCACGCAATCCGGAAGAGCACAGATATACTTCTTGATGGTGATTTCAGGTGTGGTAACTTGGCTAGGACAGATTATACTCAACTTCTTGAAGCGAGCAGTCAAACCAGCGTTGTCTCCATCTTTCTGCTTAATATGCCAAAATTCATCCTCCAGCTTTTGGCGCTCATGGGGAGGGCAGAACTCTTGCATCATTACGTCCTTCAACTCATTCCATGTTAGCCCGTAAGCTGCATTATTTCCGCGTTTGTTTCTCTCAGCCGTCCACCAATCAAGCGCTCGGGATTGGAAGACGCCAGTTGCGTTCAGAGTACGGAGATTGTCAGGACAGACACTCTGGCGCAGGGTGACTTCGATAGAATCAAACCATTGAACCCGTAGGCCCATCTTCGCCGGTAAACTCTTTCGGGCCGCAGGCTTTGAACTGCTTGAAGCTGAAAGCAGCTTTAGGAGCATCAGTCCTGGATTCTTCAGAAGATTTTCTAGCGTTTTCATTCAGCTCACTAACAATCTGGGGGATAACTTTCGCCATTTGCTTAGCGACGAGGGCGGCAATGCGTTTGTCAACATGATTGCGGCGAGCTGAACGGGAATGGAATGATCCGAATGACGACATTGTCTGCAACAGACAGTGCCATAGGATTCAAAACGCTATTCGATTATTCCTAGTATAGTCTAGCGATTCACTATAAAGCTCAGGAACACGTAGTCACATAAACACAGAGTCACATAAGCACATAAACACGTAGGCACAAAATCACGTAGGGCACAAAAGCACATAAGGCAGTCAGAACACAGAAACCATGTATGCAAAATATAGTATGGTTTCTTACACATATTTGCACGTATTCACCTATCCTTCATAGCACGTATAGCGTTTAAGTATAGCGATTAGCGAGTACACAGCGAGTAGTATAGCATGCGATTTTCCATAGGCAGTAACGATTTGTTAACGTTTTGAGATAGATGTGCAGTGCGAGTGGTGCGTGTTGATAAAAGCGAGAAGCGAAAAAGCGTATAAATTACCAAAATCGTAATCACATAAAACACATAAAATCGTTAAATCACAGAGTTGGCGGCAGCAATTCCAGAATCGAAACACATAAAATCGGGGGGGGGAGATCGTCTTGGGTGTGTGTAGACATTGACTACCCAAAGTGAATCGACTATTCTTAGGGACTCGTAAGTGCACACTTTGGCCTTCGGGACTGTGCTCTCGCTTCGATTTGAGTGATCGGCACGCATCCTTCCAGTTACAGTGTGACCCAAGTCGTTGGAGTCCATCGAGACTTTGGTGAGAATTTTGTAAAACCACATTAGGGAGTAGAACGAGTCATCAAGGTTCAGGTTTCACCCCTAACTTAGCGACTACGTTCCTGCTTGCGGGATGAAATCACGAGATAGATAAGGGGATATGCGTCGAAATATGGATTTCACTCCTGATTCAACGCAATTTCTCCTGGTTATAGTAAAAATAGAAATTCGAACGAGTAATCTGGTCGAGAGTTTGTTGTTTTCACACCTAATCTTAACCAGATAATTCGTTTGTTTGAGTAATCAGCAAAGGCTGATCTTCCGCGGAACTGTAGTATGCGATGTTCGCGCAAGTGTGTATTGTACGGCAAGTTCGAGCAATAAATAGCGAGTAAGCTCGTACAAAACCCCTACTTGGCATGCACAAGTCGGTCTGTTGGTACTTAGACTATAAACTAGGTCGTTCTAAGACACCGACCCGGACTAGGTCGAGTCTTGCCTAATTCCCTATAGTTATGGCTCTGATACTAATCTGTAACACCCCAACCGATGGCGGAAACACCGGGGTGCGGCACTGAGCGAAACAAATTGTTCAAGAGAAATTCCTTAACAACTACATTACCAGATAGTTAATATTATGTCACTTACCATAACCCATCAAGCAAATTAAGTTATTACAGACAACGATATCTCAAAAACAAATAACATGTTTCGACAACTCAGATTTAAATAAATTGTTCGTTTGTTTCTAGACTCTTCCTAACTCGGTTCCACTTAGCAAGCATCCTAGCTGGTAGCATCCTAAAAACCTGTCACATACGTTAAAATAGAGGTCAATACACATAGTGTAATGGTGAGCATACAAGTTTAATAGCATAATAGAGTTCGAAATCGTTTACGCATAACCAGCATGTATAACGTATAATGTGAAGCATGTAAGTTATCGACAAAGATCCTATCAATACCAATGAATGCGATTTGACTGCGAGTAGCGAGTGCGCATCACATGTTCACCACTGCAAACACGTGAAGTATTGTCCTTAACAACCCCTGAGTGAACAGGTGCTGATTCCAAACTATAGTACTATCGTTGCTAAGGCAGGTAGACAGCAATCAATGTGTAAACATAACAAACAGGCATTCATCGAGTCACGTATAGCATGCATTAATGGTCAGCGTATAAATAGTGTTTGCGTTGTGTGAACGATGTGATTTAGAATAAGTAACGTATGTAACACCCAAAAGTGCATAAAGCAAAAGGGTTCGAGTATACTCACATATAACATTTAACTTAATAAACAATGTCTTAGATTGAAGGGAGCGCTTGAAAGATTAGCCTGAACAGTTAACGATAGCATAAATGATGAGCGGCGCGTAAAATGGTGCAAAAGTACCAAGTATTGGATGGCAATCCGATCGGATGGCAATCCGATCGGATGGCAATCCGATCGGATGGCCAGTCGATCGGATGTCAATCTGTTCGGATGGTTATTCGATCGGATGGCCATTCCATTGGATTGACATCTTGTTTGGTAAGGATGTATTTGCGTATGATGGCTTTGAAGTTTTCGTTGTAGCATTTTGAAAATAGAGAAGTATCTCTACCCTTCAGGTCGATCGATCGGACGGCAGTCCGATCGGATAGCGATCCAATTGGTAGGGCACTTAGTGAGAACAAGTTCACAGCAGGGTTATCGCTATATCGGATGGCAATCCGATCGGATAGCAATCCATTGGAACTACTGTTCTTTGAAATTGATTAAGTTCCAAAGTTCCAAACGTCACACGATCGGATGGTCGGTCGGTCGGATGGCAATCCGATCAGACGACAATCCGTTCGACGTCCAGTCCCTTGAAATTTGGAAAAAGGTTTAAGTGTGAAACCAAGTGCAAGCCGATCGGATGACTGTCCGATCGGATGACTGTCCGATCGGATGGCAATCCGATCGGACGGCAATCCGTCCCAACGACCTGGTCGTCTTTGACACTTGATTGTTTTGAGCGTTTTGCAGTTTTTGATCGAGACGGTGTGATAACATGCTAGACAACAGAATCCCTATCTTGACCCAAGTGATCTGACCGAACAGGAACCACCCTAGTCCGACCGGTTCACGGTTCGAGACGGTTGTTCATGTTTAACCCGTCACCAGTTGTCTCTTGGATAGAATTCAGATCTGGAACTAACCCATCACTAAGAAAGAGTAGAAGATCAGAACGAGCTCTGATCCTATCGGTTTTGAGTGCATTGAGTGTAAAAGAGTTGAAAGAAAGTTGGAAAACCCTCTCTCAATCCTTTTAACCATGAATATGTGTAGATCTATGCGAAAACATTGATTATTCATGTGGAAATCCTTCAGATCTAAGTTGTTCTTGGTGGAATGAAGCCAAACCTTGAAGTTCATAAGAACTCCATGAAGACATCACCCTAGAACACCTCAAATCCGGTGATTTCACGGTTAAAAGTTAAGATTCAAAGGTGAAAAAGATGAAGAAGAAGTGTAGATCATAGAAGTACAAGATTTAGGTTGAAAACTTACAAGGATCGTGACAAATCGAGAGGAAAGAAAGCTGGAGTGCGGCTGGTTCGAGTGAGGAGCTGTCACATCACAATAATGTGACAGGATGGTATTTATAGGGTTTCCCAAAATGGAAAGTGCATAAGTGTCGAGTAGGTCACCGATCGGATGGCAGTCCGATCGGGTGGCAGTCCGATCGGGTGGCAACTCGATCAGATGGCAGTCCGATCGGGTGGCAACTCGATCGGTTGGCCACTCGATCCATGTGTCCGGCGCGACGAGTTTTGTCGTTTCAATTCGCGTGTTGAGCGTTGCGTTGCGATGCGATTCGAGTGAGCGATGCGATAGTATTACCCATTAGTTACACAAATAACCTCACTACCATATCTAACATACAATCACTATAAATAACTTGCGTTTAGCGTTTGCGATTTGATTGCGATGCGATAGAATTGCGATTGCGATTAACACCTCAACATAAACATAACATGTACAAGTAACACATAAATAGCGCACACACGTAAAACAATACCCAGAACACATAATTCGAGTTGCGAATGCGATAACGATTAGCGATAAGTCGATTAGCGATTAATATGCGATTAAACCTTGATTATTAATAGATACTCCACATAATACAACTAAAGCAAATAAATGATAGAATTCGATTACAAGTCAAAGAAGTCAAAACAGTAGTTGAGCAAGGAGTGACAGATCGCAATTAGTAATCTTTTCTTCCTTTGACTTCAATCTTGACTTTGACTTTGACTTTCGAAACACCGGGTGTTACATCGGGTAAAGGGTTGTACACCGACCAGTTGAAAGATCTTGGGACGAAAATTGATACATTTAATTTACTCTAACAACAAAGGATCGAGATGAGGAAAAATATCCAAGCGTCGTAAGAAAAAAAGATATCTCTAAAAGAAAAAACGCGAAGATATGAAATTTCTCGCAATGCCCGTCGATCACTTACCGGCCCACAATTGGCAATGACGTTGGAAATGAAAGAAGAAATCATGAAAAGATATAACATGGAGAAATCATGAAGTTTTTAATTTTTTTTTTTATTTTATGTAGTTTTTTTTTTTAATTTTATGTAGTTTTTTTGTTTTATTTGTAATTTTTTTAAAATATTATATGTAATCTTCTCTTCTATTTTAATTAGTGTTAATTTTAATTAAATGAAATTTAAAATAATTAAAAAAAACAAAATCCACATGGCTAGCCACGCCACGCCACAACCCTTATTTTTGAATATTATCTTGTGGATCTCACACTCACCATTTGTCGGGCAATACCCCCAACCCAAGCCCCTCCACACCCAATAGTCTTACCATGTACCATATGATGTGGTACGATGTACGAGTTAAACTATAAATAACCTCTAGTTACAACATAAAAGTATTATATAAACATATCAAACAAGCACAACTCTTAATCCAATAAAAAACAAATAAACAAATATTTAGGTTAAAATTGAAAATAACAAAAATATTGAGGATTAAATGTGTAACTTAATAAAAGGGTTTTAGGTTAAACAAAAACAGTTGTCATATCTCTGGCCTCCATCTCCAATGTTCTACTCCATCTTCATAGTGGTTCTTCATCATCATAAATTACAATTTCTTCATCTTCGTCTCCATTCTAGAGCGTAAAGCTCGGATTTCATCTCTTGTACATGAATCCCATGTTTTGTGCCTTCAGGTTTTACAAGAAAAAGCTTTGTGATCACAATAATAAGGGGAATCATTGAATTGATGAATTGGGAATGTCAACTTCATGTTCCAGATCAAGATCTGTAACACCCCAAAATAAATATCGAATGATATAAAATATATATATATATATATATATATACACGCGCGATGCGGCAGGAGTGTCGATTTAGAATAGGATACTCGTTTACCGTTAGTTTATCAGTCGTCTCGTAATATATTGTATAGTACTTAAGTTAGTTTTCTTATTCGTTATATGTTGCACTGGTTTTTCTGTTAGTTTATGGATTCTTTGGTGATATACTTTTGTTAATTTTTTTTAGTTGTAGCTTCGGCATCATCTATCTACAAGAAGAGTACAAACAAGGAATTATATGTAATTAAAAACAAGAAGAGTACAAAAAAAAAGCCTAACATAATCAATATAAAACAAAAAACTTTAT
The DNA here is from genome assembly GCA_030545235.1 of Helianthus tuberosus. Classification (NCBI taxonomy): domain Eukaryota; kingdom Viridiplantae; phylum Streptophyta; class Magnoliopsida; order Asterales; family Asteraceae; genus Helianthus; species Helianthus tuberosus. Next base: position 132,472,055 of record CM060351.1, on the reverse strand, counting down.
TCCGAAAACAACAATAATGTTGATCAAACTTGATCGATTCTGATCAAGGAGCAAGGGTTGATCGGGTTGGTGTCGATTCTAAACAATGAAGTCCTTTTGATGGATGATATACTATTCTCTTGATTTTCAATTCAAACACGAAAACATGTTAAAGTTGCCTTGTTAAAGATTATATTTTACACAAACTTTAAGACAAAATCACTCTCTATATACAAAATCAAAAAAGAAAAATAAATTCAAAATCTTTCTGATGAAAAGCAACATGTACCATCCGAACATTGGTTTATCACTTATCGCTTATGACTTTTGAATTAAAAACTTTTTGTTGAAACACAATTTGCAAACAACAAATGTTTTTTTAAATTTTAAGTTTATTCAATTCAATCTTAAAAGCTCACGAATTCTTACTCAACTTTCAAAAAACAAATAACTTTTACGTGATTAGTATCGGGATCACTGTTTGTGCAGACCTTTATGTTTGATATGAAAAATTAATGCATATCGGAATCGAGACGACGATTGAACATAACGGCATATAATTTAAGCGTCTAAATCGGAATGTTACCCTAATCTCAATTAAAGAAGGATAATAACGACAATTATAGAAAACGCATATGATTGAGTTGATCTTGAACAAAATTTAAGTGGCACGATTCGTCAAGGAATGCAAGTGACAAGTATACAAATTATGATTGAGGATCCTGTAGATTAATCCAGAAGTGTGAGAAGTGTATTATAACACTATATATAACACCATATAAACACCGTATAACAATATGTAACACCATATAACACTATGTAACACTATATAACAAATATAACACTATAGTTTGTCTGATAGCATGTCTATGATATATCTATAGTGTTATATATTGTTATATAGTGTCATATAGTGTTACATAGTGTTAATAGTGTTATACGGTGTTACATATTGTTATACGGTGTTACATATTGTTATACGGTGTTATATAGTGTTATATATAGTGTTATAATACACTTCTCACTTTTCTGGATTAATGTACAGGATCCCTACCCTACAAATTATATCAAAATATCAACGAAAAAACTATACATAAATAAAGCGTTAAATGAATATTAAGTAATAGATTTTTAATCGATTTGTGAAGGAATGCCATTTACAAAGGTATGACAAATCAAATTATCAATTAAAACGCTACATAAAGATATCGTTAAGTGGCAGATGATCGTTAATTAACGATTAAGTGGCAAATGATTGACGAATAGGAATTCAAATTCACAAAGGTATGAGTCGATTAAATTCTTAGGAATGATGACGGCAGGGGTGAAGATTTTGACGGTTATGCAGTCTTTGATGCCGTTTGTGAAGGAAATAAAGTTGGATGGATTGTTTGCGATTGATGAATGGAATAGGACAATGGGATTCCGAACGTTGGATATATGTTGTTTTGTCAATTGGGTGTGACGTGACGAGTTGTTTAGGATGCGAAGATCTTATTTGGAACGTTAGTTGCAAGTTTATTTATTTTAAAGCGGTGGGTTGAATATTTGAATAAGGATGTCACCCTTTGATTTAATAGGGTATAGATTAACTTTGAATCTGAAAGGGTGTGACTTTTGTTATTATACCCTTTACTTTTTAGTTATGTGACGTATAATGAATTAAAGGGCGTGACTTTTAAATAGATGAGAAATAACCCAAGTTGTTAATTGTATAAAGGTATAATTGTGTTATATTTTACGATTTATTATGTCTTTGTACCTTTTTCTAAATTTAGGAGACTTTCCAGGATAGTTTTAGCATATACATGACATATGACATATGATTAAAACGTACATATGACATAGAAGTATAACATAACTACATAATTTTATTTTTATCAAATCTCTTATTGTTGATACAAAAAATACAAGACCAACGGTGGTAGCTGGACTGGCCAGGCAGAATGGTTGAAGGGTTCAACCTTGCCTAACGCAGGTCGTGGGGTCCCCCCACGTTTGCGAGACGTGGAAGGAGGTTTACTAGTTTATTGATGTTCTTTGCTATGGATTCTCCTCTGAATTGTACTCAGATTCGGAAGTGGGAGCAAAGGGAATGTGTGTGTTGGATGTGAAAGGGAGTGACTTGTGTGAAACAAGCACTCGATGTGAACGACCAGGGATTAGGGAATCAGCGCTGGTCAGGAGATGTTTTCTGGGGTAAATGAAGTGTCAATTTATAAGGGAAGACATCTCCCGAAGTGGAATGTGTTAGACTAGTAACCTTGCTTGCAGTGGAGGGTTTCCCCTTTCGGGGGTTGAAGGCTTTTGTCCCCCGAATAATAGTGTGCATTGTGCAGACCTGCTTTGCTTTTGCGGCTGCGGGTTGGTGAAGCGATCTCCAGATGTGACCGGCCACTGTTTCCGCGTTGCTTTTCCCAACTCACAGCTTTTCAACCGTTGAACCGTTTAACCTTTTGAGCGTTTACATATTTAATCATTTTATTTAGTCTTGAGCTACCCCCGTCATCAGCCCCCCAAGTCAGAGGTTTTTGGGTGATAAGCTCAAAGACTTCTGACTTTTATGTATGTATTTTATTGCCTGAAGGTTTCGAGGGTTCGTTGTTTGAAAGGTTGAGGGCAGTTAATGTTTTGAATTTGAATTTTAAATAACTGACAATTGATTTGATTGATGGATGGCAGTTGATAGGGTGGCGGTTTTCGCAGGAGTTACTGTTTTGCCATAATTACCCCTATTGTAGCTTTATACTTATTTTATATTTCCAAACTTATCCATTTGTTTCATAATTTTTCCAAGTGTCTCGCCATTTTCTCCTTCTTCTAAGGTTAGTTCCGGTTTCTTTACATCTTGCATTCTTCATTTTCTGTTTTCAAAAATGGGTGCTCGTAAGGACTTAGCAAGATCTTTTTCCCGGTTAACACAAGGGGAGGTAGATTTATTTTGTATGGAACATGGTATTGATAGGAAGTTTGACCCCATTGCCCCTGCTTGTGATGTTCCCGTTGATAAACCACCTTCTGGTTCGATTGCCCTTTATTGTAGTCATTTTGAGTTCTCAAACCTTCGTTATCCCTTTTCGTTTTTTGTTTTGAACTTGTTGGAGTATTATCGGGTTTCTTTTGGGCAAGTTCATCCAAAGGGGATGGCTAGGGTTTTACATTTTGAGGTTTTATGTCGTGCTCTTGGGTATGATCCTTCCCTTTTACTCTTTCGCCGGTTTTTTCGCTTGGCTAAGAATGGCGATTGGTTTACCTTTGAAACAACCAAAGTTGATACCTGCCTTATTTCGTCGATGGTTACTACGCTTGGGGCTTGGAAAGACCGCTTTTTCTGGGTTTCCGATACTATTCTCCCATTTAAAATGGTGTGGAGGAATCCGGATGTTGTTCTCAATGATCCGGAACCTTCCGAGTCTGAATTGAATGTTGTTTTTCTCAATGCCATCCGGGGGTGCCCTTCGAGGGTTCGCCCCTTTCCTGAACACTTACTTGTTCTATTAGGGGTTAGTAAAATTTGGGGGAATGTTGATCGGGATCCGGTTCTTATGAGGAGTGGCATGGGTATGCATTTTCCTTTTTTGTCCTCTTTATGTTTTTCTTAATCTATGACTTATGTGTTGTTGTTTTTTGCAGTCATGTCTGCTTTGGATTTTATTAAGAGCGACGATACTTCTGATGTTGTTTTTGAGGATGCTCCGTCTGTTCCTGGTGAGAATGTTGTGGTTAGGACTGCTGATCAAAGGTTTGAGGGCTCAGGTTACGTTAGTGCTGCTACTGCCAAGGGTTTTTCTAAGACCAATGTTCCCAAATCTTCAACTCGTCGATCTTCTCGTCGGTTGTTGAAGGCTGGTCCTCAATCCACTTCTACTGAACCGGTGGATTTGAGTGATGATATTGAAGTTTCGGAAGATCAAGGTGCTGAAGCAGGTGCTGAGAAGGATAAGGAATTGGTTGTTCATGGTAAAAAGGTTTCAGGCAAGAAGGTTGTTGCCACTCCTGTTCAGGAATCTTCGAGCAGGGACGTTGAAGGGTTGGATCCGGAAGGGATTTATGTGCCTACTTGGTCGGTGAAGAATGATGACAGTTTCAAAGATGCTGCTGTTTGTGAGGATGTTCTGAGTCACATTGCTCCTCCCTCAGTGCACGAGACTATTGCTGGAATGGATGATGACCTGATGCTGTCCCGTATGATTTTGAGTACTTGCAACCTTGCTGCCATGCTTCCTCAAGGCGTTGCCCATTTTCTTCAAAGAATGCACGAATATGAAGAATTCTCCAAGAAGAAGGATAAAATGAAATCCTCCATGGCTGGGATGAAGAAGGAGATAGCTGGTTTTGCCGAGAAGGAGGCAGCATGGGAGAAGAAGGTTAGTGATCTGAAAAAGATGCATGAGATTGAGATGGGTGATTTGAAAAAGAGCTTCGAGGCTGATAGGTTGAAACCTAGGGCTGACCGGGAAGCTTTGTTTGTTCAGCAACAGGCTTTTGGTAAGGAGAAAGAGAGGTTGAAGGCTTCAGTTGCTCAGGCTACTGGGGATAACCAATGGCTCATTGAGCAGGGTTTCCATCAAGTGGTTACTTATCTGCTGCACTCCAAAGAGTTTAATTCTGCCCTTGGCGATGTTTATACTAAGCTGCTCAATTTAGGAAAACACCAAGGTCTTATTGCAGGTTATAAGCTCCATGAGTCCGGTCATCCTTTGGAGAAGTCACCTCTGTTTCGGCCCGAGGCATCTGATGTTTTTAAAGGCTCCGTTGAGCAAATGGAGAAGCTGACTTATCCTTACATCCATCAAGTTTCTGGTTGCTTTGGTAAGCCTCTTGTTGTGTTGCAGGGTTTGAAGCCGGAGGGCTTAAATGAGAAGGTCTGTGCTGAAATCCTGGGATCTCTTTCAAGGAAGAGGTCTTATTCGGGTGATAGTGATGATACCCTTTCAGGTCAGCCGGATGTTCCTAAGGATGCAAGCTTGGAGGCTTCAGCGGTTGGTGGTGATGGAGGTGTGAAGACTAAAAAGTTGAAGAAAACAAAGAAGGCCAAGGGCGAAGGTTCTGGAGTTTCCAAATCTGTTGATGCTTGATTCGTAGCTTTCTTAGTACTGAAAACAATTTATGTTTTGTAATGTTAACTTGAACAATATTAGGTTATTAGGAACCCTTAAGGTTCCTGTTGGTTGTGTTTTAAGGCCTTTGTGGCCGTTGGAACAGTAGTTTAAGCTTGCAAGTTATTAGGACTTGCTTCTAACTTATGTTTGAAAGTCTTTTTGGGGCTTTCTTTTATATGATGTTATGTTTTAACTATTTTCCTTTTATTATCGTTTTATGCTTGTGCCTTTTCGGACAAGGCAGCTCGTTTGGCTTTTAACCGTCCAAGCCTTTTTGGCTGTCTATTAATAGGTTGAAGCCTTTAAGGTTTCGAGATATTGCCCGGGTGGCTTGAAGCCTTGAAGGCTTCTTGGTTTTGCGTCCTGGCTTGGTTTGTACCTTTGTGATTTTTGTCCAATTGACTTTGTTCTTTTTTGGATTTGCTTTGTTGTTTTGTAACTTTGTCTTTGTCGAGTTTGTGCTGCCCTTATGTTTTTTACACCTAAAAGGGTTCAGTGCTGCAGACACTTAGCCTTGGCATTTTTAACAAGAAGAGATGGCACCTATCCTTTTAATTATTTCTTTTGGTTTTTTAGCCTTGTTGTAGACTATATTTCTAAGGCTTAGGGAGCATTTGGTGTAGGCTGCTTATACCCGTCTATGAGACAATTTTATTTTTTCTTAACAAGTCTCATGGAGTTGTATTGATTTAGGAACTCACCCCTTATATAGGCTCATTCAACCCTTGAACCTATTGAGCGATGTGGCCTGGGAGCTCATCCCCTTACATGGCCCTTGCCATGGAGTTTTTTGCTAGGTTCTCAACCTGATTTTGGGATAGAAAGACAAGTTTGATAAAAACAACTTCATTCATTAAAGCAATACTTGCTTTTTACAAAAGGTATTCATAATCCTGCTTGAAATACATTTTGATACAAACCAAACTTTCCGTTTAAACATGGAACCTTTTCAGTGTTTTGCCGTTCCAATGCCTTGGAAGCCTTTTGCCTTCTGAATCAGCCAGCTTGTAGGATCCACCTTTGTGTGCTTCAAGGATGGTGTATGGGCCCTCCCATTTTGGGCCAAGCTTTCCTTGATTTTCTTTCTTGCTGGCTTCGTTGTTTCTGAGGACCAGGTCCCCTGGCTTGAAACCTTCGTTTTTGACTTTTTGTTGTAGTAAGCTTCCATTTGTTGCTTGTATTTGGCTTCTTGAATTGCGGCTTGATCTCTTGCTTCCTCTAGGAGTTGTAAATTCAACATGGTCTCTTTTTGGTTTGTTTCGGGATCCATGTTGACAACTCTTTGGGTTACAACTCCTATTTCGGCAGGGATCACAGCTTCGGATCCAAATACCAAGCTGTAAGGTGTTTTCTTATGGCTTGTTTTTTCTGTTGTTCTAATTGCCCATAAGACACTTGGCAATTCTTCAAGCCAGTTGCTTTCGTATCTTCCCAATCTTGTCTTTATGCCTTCCACTATGCTTCTATTTGTTCTCTCAACCTGCCCGTTTGATTGCGGATAAGCCACTGAGCTGAAAACCTGATCGATTTTGTATTCTTTGCACCAAACGCTGAAAGGCTTCTCAGCAAATTGCCTTCCGTTGTCGGTGACAAGTACTCCTGGCAATCCATAACGGCAAATGATGTTTTCCCAGACAAAGTCGATGACTTCCTTTCCTGTGATCTTGGCAAGTGGCTTGACCTCGGGCCACTTGGTGAAATAGTCTACCGCCACCAGTAGGAATTTCACTCCCCCTTTGCTTGGGGGAAATGGACCAACAATGTCCATTCCCCACTTATGGAATGGCCAAGCCGAGGTTATTGGGACTAAATCATGCTTGGGACTTTTTGGGATTGGTGCATGGATCTGGCAGGCATCACATTTCTTCAATTCTTCGGTTGTGTCGCGATGCATTGAAGGCCAGAAATATCCGAGGTTCATGAGCTTTGCAACTACCGACCTAGCTCCGAAGTGAGCTCCACACACTCCTTCATGAATTTCCTTGATCAAATACTTACTTTGCTCGGGACCGACACATCTTAGCAAGGAAGCAAGGTAACCCTTTTTGTAAAGGGTTTCTCCTTGCAGTATGTATTGCCTTGCCTTAATTTCAACCCTTTTAGCTTCCACTTGATCATTGGGTAATTCACCATTTTTGAGGAACTTTCTTATGGGAGTCATCCAGTTTGGTTCTTCTTCGGTAACCACATCTTGAACCTCCAATTCATTAATGGATGGGGCCTTCAACACTTCTACCAGTACCTTCTTGGTGAGGTGGGCAAAAGTGAGAGATGCAAGCTTACTTAGGGCATCGGCCTTTTTGTTTTGAGATTTGGGGATCTGTTTGATGTTGCATGCTTGGAAGGTACTCATCAGTTCCTTGGATTTTTCTCTGTATTTTTTCATGTTGGGCTCTTTAGCTATGTAGCTGTCATTCACTTGGCTTGAGACCAGCAATGAATCCGTGAACACTTCAAGCTTTTCAACCTTCATTTCTTTGGCCAGCCTTAGGCCGGCTATTAGTGCTTCGTATTCAGCCTCGTTATTGGTGGTCTGAAAATCAAAACGAAGAGCATATGTGAATTCCAAACCTTTTGGGTTGATCAAAATTAATCCAGCCCCTGACCCTTCAACGCTTGAAGCCCCGTCGGTAAAAAGCTTCCAGGCTTCAGGGTTGGAAGGTTCAGTGGTGGCAGTGTTTACTTCAGTGACTATTTGGTTTGGGACTTCCACAATGAAATCGGCCAAGACTTGAGCCTTGATAGCTTTCCTTGGGACATAGGTGATGTTATGTTCACCTAGTTCTATGGCCCATTTGGCTAATCGCCCTGAGTTTTCAGGTTTTTCAAGCACACTCTTAATAGGTTGGTCGGTGACCACTTGTATGGGGTGTGCTTGGAAATATCTTCGAAGCCTTCTAGCTGTTTGAACTAAGGCTAAGGCAAGTTTTTCAAGGGGAGGGTATTTCGTTTCAGCTAATTTTAAAGTTTTGCTGAAAAAATAAACGGGTACCTGGGCCTTGTCTCGCTCAATGGTGAGGACTGCACTGATGGCCTCGTCCGTGATTGCGAGGTACACCGATATTAACTCCCCGGTTTTTGGTGCCGCAATGTCTTGTAGGGAAGCTAGATGTTGCTTCATCTGGTTAAAAGCTTCTTCAGCTTCTTCAGTCCATTTGAAATCCTTCTTATCTGAGCAGTTTTTGAGCGTTTTGTAGAAGGGCAGAGATCTTTCGGCCAACTTCGAGGTAAAACGCTTCAGGGCTGCAAGCTTCCCGTTCAAGCTTTCAACCTCCTTCTTGGTCTTTGGTGGCTTGGTTTCAAGGACTGCTTTCACCTTGTTTGGGTTGGCTCTGATACTTTGCTTTCCAACAATGTGACCCAAGAATTTTCCTTCCTCAAATCCAAACGAACATTTTTCAGGATTGAGCTTCATGTTGACTTTTCTAAGGTTCTTGAAAGTTTCTTGGACGTCATCGAGCATTTGATACCCCGTCTTGCTTTTGATCACCAAGTCGTCGACATATGCCTCCATGTTTTTACCGATTTGGCCTACAAAGGCTTTGTCAACGAGTCGTTGGTAGGTTGCTCCGGCATTTTTTAGACCAAAAGGCATCTTTTGATAACAAAAGATCCCTCTGTCCGTGTGAAAGGCTGTTTTTTCCTCATCTTCTTCCTTCATGAGGATTTGGTGATAACCTTTGTATGCATCAAGAAAGCATTTGAACGAGTATCCGGTGAGGGAGTCAACTTTGAGATCAATTTCTGGTAGTGGATAGCAATCCTTAGGATAAGCTTTATTAAGATCCTTAAAGTCTATGCACATCCTCCAAGAGTTGTCTGGTTTCTTGACCATAACCGGGTTTGCAACCCATGACTGATACTTGACTTCTCGGAGAATGCCGGCTGACACAAGCTTTTCAACCTCTTGGCAAGCTGCCAGACTTCTCTCTGGTGCCAAGCTTCTTTTCTTCTGGACCACAGGCTTGACCTCTGGTGGTATTCTCAATTCATGCTCGGCAATGTCCCGGGGGATCCCGGTCATATCTTCAGGACACCAAGCGAATACATCGCTGTAGTGTGTTAGCAATTTTTCAAGGTATGAAAGGGTCTCTTGAGAAAGGTCTGGGTTGACCCTTATTCTTTGTTCAGGGTATTTAGGGTTTATGACCAACCTTTGCCTGTCTTCTTCACTGTTTGAACTTTCACCTTCAACCATGTAGGCTTCCTGAGAGGGTTGAAGGGTTGCTATGCCCCTTTCGGTGGGAAATTTGACTGTGCCATGGCCAACAGACACTGCCATGTAAAATGCACACTGTCCTGGTCTCCCGATGATCACATCATAACTTGAGGGGATGTTGATAACCACAAAGGTGAGTGGTTGGGTTCTTTCTTTTAAACCTTCACTGAAACGAACATTAAGTGTCAGTTGCCCTAAAGGCTTGAGGGGTATGTCAGCGATACCTTTTATGGAAGTTCCAGAGGGTTGAAGCCTTGAACGTTCCCCATTGCTCAATCGGTTGAAGAATTTTTCAAACATGATTTCAGTGGCTGCCCCCGTGTCTATGTATGCCTTGCATGTTTGCAACGTTCCCACGGTAGCTTCTACCACGAGAGGGCTAGAGAGAGGGTCATTCTCCGTAGGGGGGAAACAGACACACTGAAGCTCCCAAGCTTCCAACCTCTGCCTCTTGTGAGGAACCTTTCCATCGAAATATACCATATTGACTTCCTTACCCTTTCCTTCAGCCATTTTGTCCCGGACTCCCTTTACCAAATGAGCGAGTTCTCCGGACTTAACAGCTTCTTCTATTCTTTTCTTGAGTTGGAAGCAATCATTGGTGTGGTGACCTTTTTCTTCATGAAACTCGCAGTATTGGGTGGAGTTCTCGTTTTTCCTGCTTTTGGGGAGAGGTCTAGGAGGCCGAAAGTTTTGTTTAACTTCTTCAGTTGCAAGGATTTCTTGAGGGGTCTTTGTGAGGGGTGTGAAACTTATGCCTTTTTCCCTGCTTGAAAGGTTCCGACCTTCAGACCTTCGAGGGTCTGAACCCTTTGACCGCCTGTCATAGGAGTTGAAGTTCCCTCTTTTTCTGGCTGGACTTTTGCTTCTCCAGCCGGACCCTCTTTTTCTTTGTTCCTTAATGTCTACTGCCTCCTCTCCCCGGATGTGGGCTTCAGCCCTTTCAAGAGCTTCTTCTAAGGTCTTGGGTAGAGATTTGTTGAAATCCCTTGTAAGGTACTTAGAGGTGATGGCATTCATGAAGCCAGCCACCCTCATTTTCTCATCGGCCCCTACATAAGTCAGACCTTCCTTCTTGTATCGTTCAATGAAAGCACGGAGACTTTCATCATCACGTTGTTTTATCTGAAAGATCACTGTTGCATCTTTGACATATCGTCTTTGTTGGGAGAAATTGGCCAGGAAACCCTTGCTGAGATCGTCAAAGCTTAGAACACTTTGAGCAGGTAAATCATTGAACCAGATCCTGGCGGATCCGACAAGAGTTTGCATGAACATTAGGCAGCACTCAGCGTTGGACCATTTCTCTATCCGAGCTGCACCGGTGAAGATCTGAAGGTGGTCCTCAGGATCTTCAGTCCCATCATATGTTCTGATGTGGGCTGGCATTTTGATCTTTGACTGGAAATCATAATCGGCTATCTGCCTTGAAAAGCATGAAAGGTTACTTGGCTTGTATGGTTTAGCCAAGTCCTCTTCAGTCCTTGCATCCACATTACTGCTATTGCCGTTGTTTCCCTGAGTGGCAAGCACTTGATTGATGAAGTGTTGCCATGGGAAGTTGGCCATCATCTGGGTCATCATGTTGGGCATAGGGTTGAAGGCTTCCTGGGCCAGCGGAGCAGTTTATCCTGAGGGGAGCACTCATAACAGCACTTCGTGCTAAGGGGAGCACGGACAGAGCTTGCTCCCATGTAGTTGTAGTAGATGTTGGATAGCTTGTCACCGGGGATTGCAGGAGCTGGTCAAGAGTTAGCCCATGTCCCAGAGGAGCACCACTAGTAATTGGTTGGGAAGAGAAGATAGGATGCACCGTAGGATTTGTCATAGTGGACAGATAAGGGTGAGGGTTTGAAAGGTTACTGGGACCAGCCTCACTTCTTGTTGCAAAAAGAGGAGGAGGTGGCCCAGGAGACAATGTTGGCTCAGGTTCGTCATAGTCTAAACGAATCCTCACTCCCTTTTCTCTTTCTTTACTCACATGCTGGTTGAGAAGAGTCCTTAGCACAAGGAAATTGTTGGCAACCCCTTCAGGGGTGAGTTCAACACATGATGGGGCATCAGAGACACCGATATTGGGAGATGGAACTCCGGATCTGGACGGAGTTGGTGTGTTGAAGTTGAGGAACTCGGGTGTGCTCCTCGGAGTTGAGAAAGAAGTTGGTATAGCCACGTGAGCTTGGCTACTGCCCGGAGTAGAAGCGTTTGGGATCTGATTTACTTCTTCCGGGGATCCACTTTCAGACATGGTGATTTTAAGTGAATAGAGCTACACTACTAGGTCTTTTGGAGAAGAAATAGCGGCGTAGCCCCACGGTGGGCGCCAACTTGTTGATACAACAAATACAAGACCAACGGTGGTAGCTGGACTGGCCAGGCAGAATGGTTGAAGGGTTCAACCTTGCCTAACGCAGGTCGTGGGGTCCCCCCACGTTTGCGAGACGTGGAAGGAGGTTTACTAGTTTATTGATGTTCTTTGCTATGGATCCTCCTCTGAATTGTACTCAGATTCGGAAGTGGGAGCAAAGGGAATGTGTGTGTTGGATGTGAAAGGGAGTGACTTGTGTGAAACAAGCACTCGATGTGAACGACCAGGGATTAGGGAATCAGCGCTGGTCAGGAGATGTTTTCTGAGGTAAATGAAGTGTCAATTTATAAGGGAAGACATCTCCCGAAGTGGAATGTGTTAGACTAGTAACCTTGCTTGCAGTAGAGGGTTTCCCCTTTCGGGGGTTGAAGGCTTTTGTCCCCCGGATAATAGTGTGCATTGTGCAGACCTGCTTTGCTTTTGCGGCTGCAGGTTGGTGAAGCGATCTCCAGATGTGACCGGCCACTGTTTCCGCGTTGCTTTTCCCAACTCACAGTTTTTCAACCGTTGAACCGTTTAACCTTTTAAGCGTTTACATATTTAATCATTTTATTTAGTCTTGAGCTACCCCCGTCATCACTTATCAATTACCACATCAACCATATATGCCAAACAAGTTTCCATGTCATTCTTTATTTCAAGTAGACGATTCATTGAATTATTAGTGGAGCAAATTGTTTCTTGCTTCAAATCAACAAAATGACAAACATGTTTCCTTATCATTCTTTATTTCAATTGTTTGTCAATTTCGTAATTATTTTTAATGACAACTAATCGTGTATATAATAGAGACCAATGACCAAATTTGATAATTTTTGCAACAAATAATTAATATAAACATTTCTAAACACAGAAAGCATAATTTGTAATTATTGACTCATCACGTGTCCACATATCCAAGTCCAACATGGTATTATTTTCTTTCTGAAAAATATACAAAACAGTTGTTATAAAAATTTGATTACTCATAGATGTCGGACATGAAAAAAACCAACAAATATATAACATTTAGTGATTCTAACATCTGTAGTTTGTATATTTTAATAATATATATCATGGATAAAGTTATTCTACAAAGTTTTCTAAATCTAGGAATGGTACAAAGATGCAAAGGATTGCGATATATAACACAGTGGATCGCAAAATATAACACAATGCCGAGGAAAAAAGACACAATATATCGCAAAAAATGGCGAAAATTAAAAAAAAAACATAACATCAGATAAAAGACACAATGATGTAAAAAAAATTCTAGAATTTTCAATCTAAAAATTCAAAAGCCAAAACCTAAAATCTAAGATCCTAGAGTTCAACAAGACGATAAAAATGCCACTAAAATGAGTTTAATCGAAATCTGTTTGATACCATTCTATGATTTTGTAGTTTAAATTTATATTACTAACTTGGGGGCTGTTTGGCAACCCTCTTAATGAATCATTAAGAGGTTCCCCTCTTATTCAGACAGAAGTGTATTTGTTTGGTTGGCAAAAACACTAGCCTCTTAATGGCATCATTCAGTCTGTATCATACAGATTTCAGATGTTGCTGAATGAAAAAAAAGACTATTGTTACCCTCCTCCTCTCATCATCCAAGAACTACACCTTTCACCTCTCATCAGCCAAGACCTCCGCCCCCACCCCTCTCCTCACCACCGAACGCCTCCCGCCGCCCTCCTCCTCCCTCTCCTCACCACCGAACAGCCGCCTCCTCCCTCTCCTCACCACCTCCCGCCTCCCGCCGCCTTCCTCCTCCCTCTCCTCACCACCGAACGCCTCCCGCCGCCCTCCTCCCTCTCCTCACCACCGAACAGCCGCCTCCTCCCTCTCCTCACCACCTCCCGCCTCCCGCCGCCGTCCTCCCTCTCCTCACCGCCGAACAGCACCCAGGTTCGTTTTCTTGGTTATTTTTTTTATTAAACTGATTTTTCATTTATTTATTTTACTCATTGAAGATCATCTTGTTGTTGTTGAAGATCGGTGGTGGGTGTTGTGGTGGTGAAGCGGTGGTGGGTGTTGTGGAGGTGCAACGCTGGTGGTGACGGTGTAGTGGTGGTGGTGGTGGTGACGGTGGAGTTGCAGTGGTGTTGATGGTGGAGGGATGGGGATGGAGATGGTTTAGGTAGAGAGAGAGAGAGAGAAAGTTCTGGAGGTGAGGGATGAGAAGAGGAATTGAGGATGGAGAAAGTTCTGAGGAATTGAGGATGAACATGTAATGGTTTTTTTATTTAAAAGGGGTAAAAATGTCATTTTACACAGTCATTCAGATGTGCAACCAAACAGCACTTTACTGGTTCAGCACTACTGGTTCAGAGCCTCTTACCCATTTAGACCTCTTATTCATTCAGCACTTATTGATTCAGATGTTGCCAAACAGCCCCTTGGTCTGGTATTTGAGACTTGGGATTGTATATTTGGACTTGGACTTGGACTTGGACTTGGACTTGGACTTAATTACTTAAGATGGTGTTGGGCTGAAGGAAGCTGGGCTAAAGCTGGGAAGTACAAGGGGCAAATTGGAACTTGGTTGTATAAAGCAATATTGAGACTTCACCCTCAACTGGTTCGGTCATTTATCGCAGTCATAGGGTGATGGCCCCATTTGATTAGAATAGAAACACTAAAACACAAGATTAAACGAATTTACTACACTCTTTATATTATATTATAAACCAATGCACATAAAGACATCAAGTACGATGACTTTAATCATTTGTTTATAGTAACTAAACATTTTGGAAAACAAAAAACCTAAACTCCTCAAACAGAATATAAAAAAAACACCCTTCAAGATGGACCCAAACCTCTAAAATATGACTCTACAAATAAAAACTCCTAATAAATAAACTAAACTCAAAAGACACTCATACCCCTAACTCATTCAATTATATATTTAAAGAAAACAAAACATATGATTGATAACTAAAATTTATACATTACAAGTATGAAATGCATATATAATTTGATTCTAGAATGTTAAAGAAATGTATGATAAACTGAATGGATTTCTTATAAGAGATAGTCCGGTTGTCTAGTATTGAAGATCATGCTTGAAATAAAATTGTAGGCTAATGAACCATTATGGCAAGAAAAACTGGTTTTTCAAAAAACCGATTCGGTTTTTAAACCTGTTTGATATGAGAAGAACCCGAACTAGCACAAACCGGTTTGGGCCAAAATACCAGTTTTTTACCGGTTACAAATGTCACGGAGAAGAACCGGTCTATAACCGTCAGGTCGTGTTGAGCCCGGACCGGTTTTTTTTTTTTCCGGTTTCAATCCTAAAACCGGTTTTTTTTTTTGTACATGTCTAGTACTGTTGGATATTTATGTCCGGTTCGATATGTCAATGCTGCCGACCGGGTCTTGACCCGTAAGAGTTACACTGTGGGCAACGAACTAAAATCCACTTAACTAATTTAACTGGTAATTACGAACGATACGCGGGTATTGAACTAAGAGACGGGTACATGGACCGAGTGGGACAAGAACACTCTTGCATCGCCACTTGTCGCGCACCTACATCACAGCCAATGGCATTACATGCAAGGGATCTTCTCGCCACTTGTCGCGCACCTAGGACTTGGCCAATAACATTGCATACTATGCATGTCCGCCACTTGGCAAACATGCATAGATCCCCATCCACTATTTATATGGAGTTTGGTCTTGGACTCGGGAGGTTAGTAGATTGAAACAAAAACTCACAACACACACCACTCCAATCGGCCAAGACCGCCGCCGCCGGCCAGGACCGCCGCCTACCTCCGCCGTTTTCGACCCATTCCCGCGTTTCGATAGTTCGTACAACTAGCACTCGTTCGTTGAACCTCGGTGTCTCAACCGGTTATTCACTAACCGAAGGTATATCTAAACCCCCTATGGTTGATGTTCTATTTCGTGTTTGCATGTTGGTGATCTTGTTCCATTATGGGTGCTCCTTGGCATAAAAGTGTTCGTGTTATTTTGCTCCATACGTTTCCGTTACTTAAAATGTATATATATAGTTTTAACTAGTTAAAGTTTATTTTTCAATAACATATATATACATGTAATTTTATTTGTCAAAAGTGTTTTGACTAATCTTTGTAACGAAATAAACACATACATAATATGAACCGGGTTCATAAAATAAAAGTAAAATTATACCACGGATTTCCTTCAGTGGTATCAGAGCCGATGCTCACCACATGCAAACCAAAACCGGTCTTATTTTACCGGAATAATAAAGCACAAACTTTAAAAGTCTAAAGTTTTTTATTTATTTTATCTTTGGGTTATATATATATATATTGGTCATATTTTAATTGTTAATATTTTGTTGACCAAAATTGCCCAAACATGCTTTTGGTTATGTTGAATATGTAAATCGGGCCCGACCTTGTGGTTGTGTTTATATTTGGTTTTATTTATGGTTTTGGCCCATTTTGCGGCTCCAAGTTGTAATAGATTAGTTTATGGTTTTGGCCCGTTTTGTGGTTCAAAGTTGTAATAGATGAGGTTCTTTGTCTTTGTTATATTTACTTGTTAAATATTGTTGATACGAAGACCCGAAGCAAAACCGAATGCCAAGAGGAGTCTTGGAGTTAGTGGGAGTCGCTCAAGACAACAAGATGCACTCAAGTCCATCCTTGTGGTTGTTTTGTGTTTTGTGACAGTGACCCCTTTGATCTTGCTACTTGGCTCTAGCAAGATCATAATCATGCCCATATGATTTATATATTCATTTTTGCTATTATGGTTGCATTTTAATAAATGTTATCATACTTCAACCTAATACCAAAAACACATTCTTAAAAAGTTTTTTTTTTTAAATGAAATCGACAAAAAGCAAGTTCTAGCAACTTGCATATTTTTATAACCACTAGAGTTTTATAACGTGTTTTTTCTCACATCTTTAAAACTCATAAACTTAATAGTATTCACTATTAACTTTAATTGGTTATTCCAAGTCGCGACAAATTTAGTTTTGTAGGTTATCTAAAACTAATTGTCCCGAGAGGTGAAAGGGTCTTTTTGGTTATGTCGCAAATTTAATATTTAAATTAAAACCGACTATAACGACCCTATTTGGTAAAATTAAAATCAATGGTCTATGCCATCCTACTACTAGTAACACTTGGGGCATAATGCGAACCATCAGTGTTGTAGCCACAGCGCGACACTTGGTGTCTAGTTTATCCTTCCAAGGTGCAAGGGTTCCGTCGACACATCCGGCCCTTCCACATGTGAACGTTTTAGGACGACTATTACTTTTCTTCTCGTGTTGCTTGCCCCAGCCGTCTCGAGAACAAAAGTGGCATAGATGAGACCAAACGTATCAATGCAAGGACAAAGGTTGTCCTCGCAGCCTCATAAACCCCGGGAGTTGTGTTTCTCTCACAATTGACAATCGTTGTCAGTCCGCTTAAACCTCTCGCTAATGTTAAATGCCCCAGCTGCCTTTAGAAAGAGCTTCTAACCGGATTCTCGTTCCTTATCGTCTCACCTCACTAAATAAGGAAATACATTAAAAATACTAATTAAATAATTTTTGGCTTAACAGATGTCATCTGAAAACAACTCATCTTTTGCTCTCAAGTCCATACTTGAGAAAGACAAACTAAATAACACCAATTTTCTTGAGTGGCACCGAAACTTGAGAATCGCTCTCAAGATGGCAAAAAGGCTTTATGTTTTGGAAACCCCGATCCCAACCGCACCCGAGAACAACACTGTGGTTGCGAAGAAGGCTTTCGGCAAACATAAAGAAGATGCCATGGAAGTTGCTTGCCTCATGCAAGCCACCATGTCTCCAGATCTTCAGAAGAATATGTAAGACATGAATGCCTTCGACATGATTGAACAACTCAAGGGCATGATTCAGAAACAAGCCCGTCAGGAACGCTATGACACCATGAAACAGCTCATAAGCTGTAAAATGCAAGAGGGTTCCTCAGTTAGTGCTCATGTCCTCAAGATGAAAGGCTACATCGACCAATTAAACAAACTTGGTTATCCTCTCCAAGATGAGATGGCTGTTGACTTCATTCTCAACTCTCTTTCCAGTCACTATGATCAATTTATTATGAACTTTAACATGAATGACTGGGTAAAGACAGTGCCAGAGCTACATGGGATGCTCAAAACGGTAGAGATGAACATTTCCAACAAAGTAAGCCAAGTGTTAATGGTTCGATCTGGTGGTGTTAAAAAGCCCAAAACAAAGAAGAAGAGTTATAACAGCAAAAACAAAGGAAAGGCTCATGTTGCTGCCAAACCAGCCACCAACAAGAGCAAGCAAGCTGTGAAAGCCCCTCCTCCAGAAGAGCGGAAATGCTATGAGTGTAACAAGATGGGGCACTGGAAACGTAACTACCCCGAGTATCTTGTAACAAGATGGGGCACTGGAAACGTAACTAACGAGTCAATCTGAAGAGTTCAACATCAAAATCAAAGGCGGAATCAATGAAATTGACGTAACACAGCTTGATACTTTCTAAGTATCTTCTCTTATTGATTTCCTGAGCTTTTACAATTCAAATAACAATCCGGCAGCACCTCGGCTCTGAAACAATGACCTAATTCCGTTTTAAATGACACAGGCACTTCAGTATTTATAGACAACTAATTCCGCTTGAAAGGGTTCAAACGGAATTACCAGTTCATACGGAATTACCTAATTCCGTGCGGAATTAGTAATCTCGTTTGAAACCTTTAATTCCGTTTGAAATGACTTTAAACACATTTCAAGCGGAATTACCTATAAACTTGATTTCTCGTTTTGCGTGCCCTGATCTATCTAATACAATACAAGACTCGATAAAGACGAAGTTAACAGACATCGGTGCACCAACAGACTCCCCCTTGGATGTTGACGAAGTCTTTAGCATCCAGTCTTCAGTCTTTAGTCTTGATCTATCGTTCTCTGCCCTAAATTGTCTTGACATTGTAAAGCATCCTTCAATTCTTTTATCTTCAAACTCCCCTTTGAATGTTGGTCCAGATTTTTGACTCCCCCTCTCGATATGCTGGGACTTGAATTCTGGTTCAAACTTTGACATTTTCTTTGCCATAGGGATCTTGACTCCTGTTTCCTGTTTCTCAAACATATAACATTATAATCTATTCAATCTTAAAAAATTTTATTAAATGTTCATCAGTTTTAGAAATCCACTTAAGTATTCAGGTCCAAGTTAACGACCCTGATTACTCAGTTTATCTACCAAGTCCAACTTAATGACCTTGGTTGATACAAGACAGAAACAAAAACTGATTTTTGTTCAACATTTTCAAATCTTTTTTCTGAAAAAAAAAATTACAAGTTTCAAGTTAATGAACTTGTTTTGACTTTCCATTTCTCAAGTAACATATTAAGCTCTCAACTCATCATCCAGCTTAGAATCTTTCTGCATCTGCTCCAACCTTCTGAATCTGAAGATCAACTCTCCACTTTCGTTTGTCGGAAAATAAAGCAGAAATGAAAAATCTTTTTTGGATTTTTAATAAAGTTTCTAAACTAGAAATGAATTACAGGAAATAAATTGCAGTAAACGTAAACTATTTACAAACAAATTTTTGATGAGCGTGTTAGGGAATCATATCAGCTATTCGACAAGTCACAAGTACCGTTAAGCTTTGATTACATTCTCAGAATTAAACAATTAACTTAGATTGTCGATATACTGATCCACTTAAATTCTCACACACATTTTAATCTGTTCAGGATACAGATTTAGTGTTTTAGAGACTTAAACTCAATCATGTGTCCCACCTCTTGAATATACTCCTGTATCCAAATCCCAATATTCAGTCTTACAGGTGAGTATACCACAGATGATATTTGTAAAGGGGTTAATTGCGAGACCGTGAGAGCTCAGGTCAGAACTTCCGTTCAGCAGAGAGATGACGGCTTCGACTTTTGGTGGGTCCCCTTTAGAGGATCTTTTTTACAACAGCACATGATTAGCATTTTTCAATGTTTCATCATTTTTTATGCTGAGGGCGGTGCTATATTTCAAGCAAGCAGTAAAGTATTCTCCGGGGACTAGGTCATTGCTTCCGCAAAATCAGAAGTCCCGGGATAATACCCCAGATATCACTGAGTATAAAGACCTAGTATCTCAGAAAGAGGGATCTTTCAAACGAGATTTCAGGGGTTACCTATATATCCAAGTAGTGTTCCCCACGAAATAAGTAAGTAAAGATTTAGGTTTATATCCCGAACAAACCTACTAAATGTGTAAAAACCTATCGGCACATCATCAGCGAGACTGTTTAAAACTTTTTAAACTTTACATATCTTTAGCATACCGTAACTGTCAAGCCGATGTACTATCATTTTCCCTTTTTACACAAGCTCTTTTTCATTTTTCTATTGCTTTTGGATTTTTGAAATTTTTTACTGTTTTTGTATTTTCTGAAAATATAATACTCCCCCTAAATACCAAAACAAGTAAAAAATCGACAAACCATTGCAGATTGTTTCTCAACATCATCATCTACAATGTTATCCTCATCAACACCAATAATTCCATCCGACACCGATAAAAGCTTCATACCGTTTAGTTTTAAAAGATACTTAAAACGAGTTTTATCAAATGCTTTGGTATGTAAATCAGCTTTCTGTTCGTCAGTGTGGATTTTCTCAATTCGTATCAACTTCTTCTCGAAACAATCTCGAATGAAGTGATGGCGAATTTCGATGTGTTTCGTTTTAGCGTGATGAACAGGATTTTTTGTAATGTTTATTGCAGCCTCATTATTAACAAAGATAGGGGTGTTAAGAAATTGCAAACCGTAGTCGCGCATCTGTTGCTGGATCCACAAGATCTGAGAGTAACAACTGCTAGCAGATACATACTCAGCTTCACATGTGGATACAGCCACAGAGGTCTGCTTCTTACACTGCCAGGTGACCAAACGTGGTCCGAAAAACTGACATCCCGCTGTTGTTGATTTAGCGTTAACTTTGCAGCTTCCGAAGTCGGAATCAGAATACCCTTCGAGTGTGAAATCGCCTGTTTTTGGATACCACAACCCCAATGATGGAGTTCCTTTCAGGTAGCGTAATATCCGTTTCACAATCACCATGTGCGAAGCTCTGGGGCTTGACTGAAACCGTGCTGCGAGGCACGTCTGATACATGATATCGGGTCTTGAAGCAGTTAAGTACATCAGCGATCCAATCATGGAACGATACATAGTTTCATCTACCCTGTCTCCGGTGAGATCTGGGTTTATCCCATGATTCGTTGCTAAAGGGGTTGAAGCTGGAGTAGATCCTGACATCCCAAATTTCTCTAAAATATCATGAACATACTTCGTATGGTGTATAAAAATTCCCTCAGGTAGTTGATCAACTTGAAGTCCCAAGAAGAATTTCATCTCCCCCATCGATGACATTTCAAACTTTTGCTTCATAACTTTTTCAAAGTCTTTGCATAAACTTTCATTTGTTGACCCAAATATGATGTCGTCCACGTATATCTGAACTATCAAAAGATGTCCGTCGACCTCTTTGGTGAAGAGAGTGGCATCCACTTTTCCACGGATGAAGCTGTTGGCAAGCAGGTGTTGAGACAATGTCTCGTACCAAGCTCTCGAGGCCTGGTGTAAACCATACAGCGCCTTATCCAGTAAATATACCTTGTCTTTGTGGATTGGGTCGGTGAAGCCCGGTGGTTGTCCGACATATGCCTCCTCTTTTACCTTCCCGTGGAGAAACATCGATTTCACATCTAACTGAAAAACTTTAAATCCCTTCCACGATGCAAATGCCAGAAAGATCCTAATTGCTTGTAGTCGAGCCACGGGAGCATATACTTCGGTGAAATCTATTCCCTCCTGCTGACTAAAACCCTGGACTACGAGTCGAGCTTTGTTTCGAATAATAACTCCTCGATCATCTCTCTTGCATTTAAACACCCATTTTGTGTTAATTTTCCTGTGACCATCAGGCAAATCTACTAACTTCCACACTCCTAACTTCTCGAACTGGCTCAGTTCCTCCTGCATCGCGTTGACCCAAGAATCTTTAGTAAGCGCCTCCTTATAAGTCCTCGGTTCAATCTGCGAGATAAAACAACTAAGTGAAAACTCAGTTTGTAACGGAGCAATTGTAGAATAAAAACAAATAAGCCCTTGATCAATTTGTCATCTAGTGCAGACGCCTGATTGTAATTCTCCAATTATCAGCTCCTCTGGATGGTATGAAAGTGTTCTTGGCATAACCTCGCCTGGAACATCTACCTCGCCCTCCAGATTTGTGATATTTTGATCTGCACGTTGTTCACTAACTGGAATAGTTTGACTTGAAATCTGAATTTGCTCCCCCTCAGAATCTGAATCACCACGATCAAATACTGGTCTGTTCTCAGATTCTTGATTATCATTCTCTACTGTCTGATTATCATGAGCAACTTCATTTTGTTGAATATCATCATGTTCTCCAGCATTGCTTGAGCCTGCTTCATCGTCATTTGAAGTATGCCTTTGACGCCTTGAAGACTCAGCTGGGAACCTTTCCTGCGATGACTCATACTCTCTCAGAATATCCAACTCGTCAAAGAAATCTTCTTCTTCTTCCTCTTCTTTTTCCATGTCAAACGAATTCCACAAAGTGTCATAATGAAAACGCCATGAATCGCCGGGATTTTGTGGTGGCATTGTATAACCTTGACATTCAACATTATGTGCCTCAATAATCCGCTTCAAGCTTGGAACAAAAACTCGTTTCAAAGGACTTGAGTAACCCACAAATATACCCTCGATACTCTTTGGACCAAACTTACCAAAAAGCTCTAGAACTGTACAGGGAGACCCAAATGGTTCTAAATACTTCAGGTTCGGTTTGCGGCTGTTGATTAGCTCAAAACATGTCTTGTTGAATTTCTTTACAGTAAGAACCCGGTTGAGCGTATAACATGCGGCTGATACTGCTTCTGCCCAAAAGTTAACAGGTAATTTATAATCAGCAAGCATCGTCCTGGCCGTTTCAATTAGCGTCCTGTTCTTTCTTTTAGCTACTCCATTCTATTGTGGAGTGTAAGGAGCACTAAATTCATGCAATATACCTCTTTCATCGCAATATTCTTCCATCTTGATATTCTTGAACTCAGTACCATTGTCACTACGTAATCTTCTAATGCGTGTTTGGTACAAGTTTTCCATCTTCTTGAAAACTGTCATCAAACGATCAAACGTCTCATCTTTTGACTTCAGAAATAATACCCAAGAAAATCTTGAATAATCGTATGTGACTACAAGACAATAGAGATCCCCAGTAATGCTTTTGACGTTCACTGGACCAAACAAATCCATATGAAGTCTCTCTAAAGGTCTCGAGATTGAATTTTCTTTCTTCCCGGGGTGAGATTTCTTCTTTTGCTTTCCTTTGATGCAGCTAATGCACTCCCCCATCAAGATGAAAACCTTTCACATGAACACCAGTAACCAATTCATTGTGCACCAGGTGATTCATTTTACGCAAATGTATATGACCCATCTTTCGGTGCCACAACTGTGATTCTTTCTCTGTTGCTCTAGACATAAAACAATGAGCCTGACTCGTGGTTGTAGTTGCTACGCTCATGTCCAACACGTACAGATCATTGACTCTTGGTGCTCTCATGATAATCCATTCTTCGGGAACAACAAATCTTGGTTTCAAGATCAAACATTCTTTGTATGTGAAGTGCGTTGTATACATCCTATCACAGATCTGAGAAATACTAAGAAGATTATTCTCAAGCTCAGCAATGTAATTAACTCTTTCAAACATGACAATGCCATTCGATAAAGTTCCTTCTCCAACTATCCTACCTCCTTGATTTCCTGCGAATCCCACATAACCTCCATTAAAACCACGAACATCGTACAACAGGGTTTTCTTCCCCGTCATGTGCCGAGAAGCTCCACTATCCATAATCCATCGCGAAACAGATCTTGGAAGCTCCTGCACATTTCAAAAACACTTAGTTAGATTTTGATGCTACCCAAGCCTCCTTTGACTCGGGTAACTTGACATTAATGTGAGTTGTTGCAGTGTATAACGGCGGAAAGTTTTTATCATTCATCTTCAAGCTTTCTTCAGATCCAATCTCAACCTCTTTATATAAAAAGAAATCTTGTTTCGGAGGTTGACCAGATGATTGGTCTTTCTTCATCACAAACTTCTTTTCAGAAGTTGATTTTTCTTTTTCAAGTTTCTCATAGAAATCCAAAGGAACATTCATCTTTACCGATGTGGTAGAAGATGATTGTTTTTCCGACTCTGAAACCTTTGGTTTTCTTTTCAACAACTTTTGGCTTCCATGTTTGTTGAGATGACGCAACCCGTTTGTAAAACTTGTCATTTTTAGTTACCACATTTTTAACAGGATCAGTTTTGACTTTGATGTTTTCATTTTTCAAAACCTTTTGCTCAACAACCATTGGAGCTTTTCCTTTCACATCAACTTTCCTTTTATGAATCTCGACAACTTCAGTCTTAGGCTTCAAGTTGGTACACTTTCGTGCAATATGTCCAACTTGATTGCATTTGAAACATGTTCGGGTGTCAACTACCCGACTTGTGCCTTCAGACTGAGGCTGTGAGACCTTCTTCTCAATGAACTCTTTGTTTGATTTTGAAAAAATTTTAGATTCTTCATCAGAAAGTGAACTCGAACTTAAACTTTTCACAAACACCTTTTTCTCATAAAACCTTCTGTTTTGAACATTCTTTTTCTGATAATTCTTACCACCCTGATATCCACCCGACCATTTGTTTTGTTTGTTGTTATAAAAACGCAGTGGAACAACAGGCTTCTTGTAGTAAGCTTTATCTTTTTCAAAGTTCATTTGCCTCTTTGTCTGATTTAAACTTTCTACTTCAGACAGATCAATTTCAACCAATTTGAACACATTTGTCAATTTAGCAACATTAATATTCTCCAGTGGAAACTCAGAATCCGAATACAACTTATCCGATCCCGACATCTTGTACATGACAAGAGTAGGTTCTTCATTTAAGTTGTTTTTGGATTTTGGTTTCAGAATGTATCTATCCAAAAAGCATTCATCATTCTCAGTAGTGTCACTTTCAGTTTTCAAAACATTTACCGCTATGCTTTTAACAATTTCAGATTGGACACTATCTTCATCAGATGATGTATTGAATGTAACATCAATTGACTCTGGAAGCTTAACTTCATTTTCATTTCATCATTTACCAACCCGGATTTCTTCTTTGAGAAATTGTTTAACACTGGTGGTGGAACCTGATGAAACCCAACCCCGGTTTCATCAAAGTATACATCTTCACCTGCTTTGTTTTTCCCGATGGGTTTGGGAACAATGTGTTGTAAAACAAAGCTTGCGGAGTTGTAACTGTTCAGTTTCAACTAGATGCGTTCATTTTCAATTTTAGCTTCTTGAAACTGAAGCTTCAACTTAGCAATTTCATCCAGTTGCTGATTGATTAACTCTTCTTTCACTCTAAGAACACCGGTCAGCTGAAGATTTTCTTTGTATGTTTTACCATTTCTTTCATCAGAATCTTTGACCGTTCGTTTTAGTTTTTCAAAATTTTATGAAATTTACGATTTTCAAGAATCAATTTTTCATTTTCTTACCAAATTCTTTCTACGTCATTTTTATCATTTTCGATTTTCTCAGTTAATTCTTTTAATTTGTCGTTCGAAGCTTTTAACAGTTTATCACGGTTTAAGATCTGATCTTCAACACTTCTGACTCTACCAGTCAGTTCTTCAACCTTCTTACCACTGAGGTAAGCAATTGTACTACAAACTTTGCACTCTTTCATGCAATTTTTGCAGTTGTTCTCAGATTTAGCTTTCTTACCGGACTCATGTGTATCATTTGAACTGACCTTGTTTTTGGACTCAGTTCCAGAACCAGAAACTACCTCTAGTTCTTTTGCAGCTAGAACTTTGTCAGCCATCTTTTTCAAGTTCTCAGCGGTAAATTCTTGTGACGTATCAATAATTCCGTCATCAATCTTCTTTGGCTGCAGTTCTTTTCTGTCTCTTTCTCTTTCTCATCAGCTTCTCCTCCTCCCCACCACATTCTTTGCCTGGCTTCTTCTTCATCAGCAATTTGTTTTGTAAGAACTTCAACATCAACTGTATCTGGATCAACAGCTATGTTTCCATTATGATCGAGATAACATTCTCTATCAGGATCCCATCGCTTTGCTTTCTTTGCTTCCATCCATGTACGATAAATTTTTCCTTTCATGAATTGAGCTGTTGACTTCCTGTTCACATACTTCACTTCTTCAGATCTGGTATCTTTAAAAGGAACAATCTTTGCTGCTGTAAAGGCATAACCAACTGCGTCTTCCTCAGGCAAAACATCACTCCAATCATAACCTTCATCATCATGAAAAACAGCAAGTGCCCTAGATTTTTCTTTGGGTGCCTCCTCTATCTGCATCATCCTGGGAGGTTCTGCTTTATTTTGATGATAAATTGCTCTTTTGTAATAGTCCTCTCGAAAAGGATTTGCAGTATCATCAGTGTAAGCATTTCTGCACTCACGTTTAAAATGACATTTTTGTTTACATTTAAAGCACGTGACTTTTGACTTGTCAAAGCCTAACTTGGTAGAAGGTCCACCAATAGACTGTCTTCCGGTAATCTCCATAAATCGTTGCGCTCTTCTCACTACACTCGCCATACACCACCTTATATCGATCAACTCCATCTCCTCAGGGTCAATCTGATCGTAGTCTTCCTTTGTTAGGTTGGTGTTACCTATCTTTCCTGCAACGAGACTTTCGTAGGATTCTAACACAGACGCTAAAAACACCATCTGTTGTTTGGCAGATTCTTCACTAAAATTTTGACCATTCTTCAGATCCACAGCAATGTTACATTGAAATAGATTCTTTGGTGCAGATTGATTTGAAGTATTTGACGATGAACCACCATGATAGCCACTGCTAAGAGTTTCTTGATTCATTGAGTTTGAACTTTCTACTGAAAAGGCTGTCTTAGGAGATGCAGTGTTTGGGATCATACTACCTCTGTAATACAACTCCACATTCTGCTGATAAGATGAATTATTGACTTTGCTGGATTTCTTGATCTCTAATTCATGGCTTTCCAGTCTTTCGATAAGCAGATCCATTGTCAAATCAGTCGATTTAATTGTGTTCTTCAACATCAAGGCAAAGTACTGCCAATCTTGCTCATTCGGTAGTGAATCAAACAACTTTTCAACCAACTCTTCTTGAGTGTATATGATGTTGTGTCTTGCCAGCTCCATCTTCAAATGCCCGAATCTTTCAATCATCTTGGAAACAGACTCGTTCTTTAAACAAACAACCAAACAAATCAATTTCTTTTCGTAACAGCTTCTTTTTGTTCTTAACTATTTCAGCACTACGAACACATTTTATTTTTAATTTTTCCCAAAGGTCTCTCGAATCTTTATACTCGATCAGTGAGATAATGTCATCTCTGACAGATTGGTGAAGCAGAGCAATGCACTTTTGTTCAGCAACATATCTTTCTATTTGGTTTTCTTCTAAATTTCATAATCCGTTCTCCCCAAATCAAAACCATTTTTTAAACTTTTCCAACTGGGATATGCAAACGCTTTAAGCCATTCTTCAAATCTTGTAGCCCACCTGTCGTAATCTTCAATTGCCATCAACTTGGGCGGCTTATTGTAAGTTCCATATGCACTGTCTACACTCATAGCATCAGAAAGACTTTTCTTCGCACTCGGTGTTGGTGTAGTTTCATTCGTGTTATTTGATGTGCCGTCTCCCGAACCACTAGTAAATGCAAACACATCACAAAAAGGATTCATGAAATCATCCATCTTTCAAGTACCTGAAACAATCAACAAACACTTAGAAAAATTTTTGAAGTTTGAAATGTAGTTTCAAACGAAATCAGTTCAAGCGGAATAGCTCAAACGGAATAACCTTTCAAACGAGATTACCAGTTCACGCGAAATACCTACTCAAACGGAATTAGGTATTTCAAGCGAAATTAAGCCAATTGAAGCGGAATTAGCTACTTTGATGCGGAATTAGGTAATTTTGTTTGAACGTTTCAAACGAAATTAGATCTCGTTTGAAATAGACTGTACTTTTCAAACGAAATTAACTACAAAGTGTAATTCCATGCGAAATTACAATGACAGATTCAAACGGAATTATGATGATGTCATTTTGTCCGAACAGTTTTTCAAACAGAATTACAAGTTTTATCAAATTTAGATCGAATTTTAGTCCAATTCTTTCAAGGATTAGTTAAAACTATGTTTTACGTGATATATGTGAGTTTTAAGCCATTTTGACCGTTAAATTTTGTTCAAATCAGAAAAGAAGGAGTAGAAGTGATAGAATCCGATGAAATCAAGCTGAAATGGTATGAACTCCTCGTCCTGAGCTCTGATACCACTTGTTGGATTGTCGTGTGACCTTAACGAGTCAATCTGAAGAGTTCAACATCAAAATCAAAGGCGGAATCAATGAAATTGACGTAACACAGCTTGATACTTTCTAATTATCTTCTCTTATTGATTTCCTGAGCTTTTACAATTCAAATAACAATCCGGCAGCACCTCAGCTCTGAAACAATGACCTAATTCCGTTTTAAATGACACAGGCACTTCAGTATTTATAGACGACTAATTCCGCTTGAAAGGGTTCAAACGGAATTACCAGTTCATACCTAATTACCTAATTCCGTGCGGAATTAGTAATCTCGTTTGAAACCTCTAATTCCGTTTGAAATGACTTTAAACACATTTCAAGCGGAATTACCTATAAACTTGATTTCTCGTTTTGCGTGCCCTGATCTATCTAATACAATACAAGACTCGATAAAGACGAAGTTAACAGACATCAATGCACCAACATCTTGCCAAGCTCCAAGTGAAGAAGGCTAATGGAGAAGGCACTTCTTCAGGTATTCTAATATATGTTATAGAACTTTTCACTGTTTCAAGCAACACATGGGTATTTGATACTGGGTGTGGTTATCACATCATTAATGTCTTGCAGGAGCCTGAGAAGTGGAAGAAACTGAAGCCGGGAGACATGGAGCTCATTGTTGGCGATGGGAAAAGAGTCCCAGTTCTGGCAACTGGCACATTTAATCTTACATGTCCTTCTAGTCTTGTTTTTGTTTTGAACAATTGTCATTATGCACCTGGTTTAACCAGGAACATCATTTCAGTTTCGTTGCTTTTTAAACAAGGATTTAGATATGGTTTTAATGGTGTTGCTATTTCTGCTTATCTAAATGGTATTTACTATTTTGAGGCTAAACCTCGAAACGGTATCTATGAAATTAATGTTCAGCCTAGCAGTAACATATATCACCTTTCTAAATGTCAGAAAAATGGTGCTAGTGATTCATTCCTATGGCATTGTAGACTTGGCCTTATAAGCAAGGCACGCGTAAAATGGCTCCAATCTGAGGGGATTCTTGAATCCACCGGAACGGGCTCATTTGATGATTGCGAGTCTTGCTTAGCTGGCAAACTCACCAAGGATCCCTTCACCCATGTTGGTTAACGAGCTAGTGATCTACTAGGACTCATACACTCAGATGTATTTGGTCCTTTTAGAACCATGACTAGGAATCACGAGAGATACTTCGTTACGTTCATCGACGACTATAGTCGATATGCTTATGTCTATCTCATGAAGCATAAGCATGAAACTTTTGAAGAGTTCAAAGAGTTTCAAAACGAAATTGAAAACCAACTTAATAGAAAGATTAAAAAGCTTCGCTCAGATCGAGGTGGTGAATACCTTAGCTTGGAATTTCTCGATCATCTAAAGGAACGTGGAATAGTTTCACAACCCACTCCACCAGGCACACCCCAACTTAATGGCGTGTGTGAAGGAGAAATTGAACCTTACTAAATATGATTCGATCGATGATGTGTAGAACAAATTTACCTCACTCCTTTTGGGGTTTTGCTCTTATGACTGCTGCTCGACTCGTAAATCTAGCGCCGACTAAAAAGATAAACAAAACTCCATATGAGATATGGCATGGGCATAAGCCAAATTTGAGTTACCTAAGAGTATGGGGGTGTGATGCTTACATCACAAGTGACTCTGATGACAAGCTCGACCCTCAAGGCGAAAAGGTTGTTTTCATCGGATACTATAACCAATGCGGTTATTACTTCTACCATCCTGATGCAAATACGATTTCCATTAAAAGGAAGGCTAAAAGGTTCCTTGAAGATGAACTTCTTAGACGAGGAACTGGAAGTAACTTACTATATCTTGAAGAAGTTCAAGGACTACAAACAACCGTTGACGAGGTCGAAACGTCTGAACCACAACAAATTGTTGATACTGAATCAGACCTGAACACAAGCCTTCCCAGGAGCATCAGGACTCGTAAAGAACCTGATAGATACCTTTGGCATGTTGAGGGTTCTGAAGTCCTGACAGTAGCCGAGTTTGATGACGAGCCTACTAGTTACAAATCTGCTATTTCTAATCCAGATTCTGCGAAATGGCTAGAGGCCATGAAAGCCGAGATGCAATCCATGCATGACAATCAAGTCTGGGACTTGGTCGAGCTACCCCCCGAATCTCGGGCAGTAGGGCTCAAATGGGTTTTCAAGAGAAAAACCAACATGCATGGAAATATACAAACCTATAAAGCACGGCTAGTAGTGAAAGGTTTCACTCAAACTCAAGGTATTGACTATGATGAAACCTTCTCGCCCGTTGCTATGATCAAATCGATCAGGATATTACTTGCCATAGTTGCGTACTATGATTACGAAATTTGGCAAATGGATGTTAAAACCGCCTTTCTTAATGGACATCTTTCTGAAGATGTTTATATGGTTCAACCTGGCGGTTTTATCGATCCAAAATATCCTAATAGGGTATGTAAGCTAAACAAGTCCATTTATGGACTCAAGCAAGCATCTCGGAGTTGGAATCTTCGTTTTGACCAGAAAGTCAAAGAGTTTGGTTTTGTCAAGAACGAAGATGAACCTTGTGTTTAAAGAAAGGCTAGTGGGAGTGCTATATCATTTCTCATCTTGTATGTAGATGATATATTGATCATTGGAAACAACATCCCCATGCTTAAGGAGATTAAACATTGGTTGGGATCTTGCTTCACAATGAAGGATCTTGGAGAAGCCGCTTACATTCTAGGAATCAAGATCTATAGGAATAGATCTAAGCGACTTCTTGGGCTAACTCGGAGCACATACATAGATCAAGTAATGAGATGCTTCAAGATGGAAAAATCCAATAAAGGAGGTGTTCCAATGACTAAAGGAACCGTCTTGGACAAATCACAAGCTCCCTCTGAGGAGCGTGAGATAAAGCAAATGGAAGCAGTTCCATATGCCTCAGCGATTGGTTCTATCATGTATGCTATGGTATGTACGCGACTAGACGTCTCGTATGCTTTGAGCATGACCAGCTGTTACCAACAGAGCCCTGGGATTACCCACTGGACTGCAGTTAAGAACATCCTTAAGTACTTGAGAATGACAAAAGATATGTTCTTGATATTTGGAGGAGTCAATGAGGAGCTCACTATAAAATGTTACACTGATGCTAGTTTTCAAACTGATCGAGATACCTCTCGCTCACAAACGGGTTTCGTGTTCACTCTCAACGGAGGAGCTGTCTCATGGAAAAGCTCCAAGCAGAGTGTTGTAGCTGATTCCACCACGGAATCTGAGTACACTTCTGTATCAGATGCCGCAAAGGAAGTTGCTTGGATGAATAAGTTCATAACTGATCTCGATGTGGTTCCAAGTATCATGAAACCCATCCAGATATTTTGTGATAACACAGGTGCTATTGCTCAAGCCAAGGAGCCTAGATCACATCACAAAGCCAAGCACATTTTGAGAAAGTTTCACTACATACGTGAGATTGTGGAACGTGGAGACATCGTTATAAGCAAAATTTACACAGATCAAAACTTAGCTGACCCATTTACTAAGCCAATGACTCAAGAGAAACATGACCATCACTTGGACGCTATTGGGCTTAGATTAGCTAGTGAAATGTTTTAATTTAGTATTTGGATGTACGAACATCAAACAGTTGTATTCCTGTATTCATTTTGATTTACTAGTTAAATGCAATTCTTGAATCCTACAACTGTGTTCGAATTTGATACGTTTAATCCAAGAATCTTGTATTCTAAATTATCCGTAGTCGGTTAAACTCGTGGGAACGACTCTGAATTAAGACTATTCTGATTTTGAACTCAAGGAATTGACTTCCAAATTCACAGGCTTCATTATGAATGACGCTGGATGTAACTCGCATCAAATCATCTTCATGATCTTAGTCATAAGATTTTTTGATTTAGGCATACTCATTTAGTTTCCTCTGACCTGAGATACATATTAGAACTTTCGTTTACTAAAGACTATTCTTTGATCAGTGTCAACCGCTGTAGCGTAACTGCCAGTCATAAAGGCATTGGTTGGGAATGGTTCTGAAGTTCAGTGGGATTTGTATGTAGTCAAGATGGAATTGTGTGCTCTTACATTATATGTAACAGTTAGACATTGTGGCGCCCTCGTTGATTCAAACTGGTGAAGTGTAAGGCCTTACCCAAACTTACAGTGTGTTTGATTGGACCACTTTGATTCTGTGAACGAGAACGATAATGATTGAATGCCATATGAGATTGAATCTAATCCATGTCTCATTGTTCAATTGATGTCTTTTACAGAAAGGATAGATGACAACGATTGCCATAAGTCTATTGTCTTCAAGTAGCAAGCCGTTGCTAAAGGGAAGATACCTTGGTTAGTGACTTTAAAGTGCCATGACCTGTTGGGGGCAGCTATGTGTAGCTAGAACACCGCTGGTTGTCTGCGTTGAGATCTTATCAGAGACCATCCAAGTGGGAGCTGTTGGATATTTATGTCCGGTTCGACAAGTCAACGCTGCCGACCGGGTCTTGACCCGTAAGAGTTACACCATGGGCAACGAACTAAAATCCACTTAACTAATTTAACTGGTAATTCCAAACGATACGTGGGTATTGAACTGAGAGACGGGTACATGGACCGAGTGGGATAAGAACACTCTTGCATCACCACTTGTCGCGCACCTACATCGCAGCCAATGGCATTAGGGATCTTCCCGCCACTTGTCACGCACCTAGGACTTGTCCAATAACATTGCATGCACTATGCATGTCCGCCACTTGGCAAACAAGCATAGATCCCCATCCACTATTTATATGGAGTTTGGTCTTGGACTTGGGAGGTTAGTAGATTGAAACAAAAACTCACAACACACACCACTCCAATCGGCCAAGACCGCCGCCGCCGCCACCGCCGGCCAGGTCTGCCGCCCACCTCCGCCGTTTACGACCCATTCCCGCGTTTCGATGGTTCGTACAACTAGCACTCATTCGTTGAACCTCGGTGTCTCAACCGGTTATTCACTAACCGAATGTATATCTAAACCCCCTATGGTTGATGTTCTATTTCGTGTTTGCATGTTGGTGATCTTGTTCCATTATGGGTGCTCCTTGGTATAAAAGTGTTCGTGTTATTTTGCTACTTACGCTTCCGTTACTTAAAATGTATATATATAGTTTTAACTAGTTAAAGTTTATTTTTCAATAACATATATATACATGTAATTTTATTTGTCAAAAGTGTTTTGACTAATCTTTGTAACGAAATAAACACATACATAATATCAACCGGGTTCATAAAATAAAAGTAAAATTATACCACGGGTTTCCTTCGAGTACACCATACACACATGTGAAATTTGAGGTTTATTATGTTATAGGATTTGGTCTAGTACTTGCTATAATTTTATGGTTATAAGTATTTATATCTAGGGTTTCTATAATCTTAACACTTGATGGTAGTCAAACATATATACAAATATGTCTTGGAGTCTATACATGAACGTATATGATCTCATTGACCGAAGACACGATGCAAATTTATTTATGTTCATGTGATTGCATGTTTAATGAACAAACATTAAACTGAGTTACTATTTGTCCTGAGATGTTGGTCTAGTGATCAAAAGATCTGTCATCTTTAGTGGAGACGCATGTTCGATTCCTGTTTGGGTCATTTTTTAGGGATATCTGGGTAAAGGGACGAATCAGGGCTTTAATCACGTGTTAGAACCTGACGAGGCCGGTTCCTGCACATGGGGGGGGCACGGTCTCATGACGGTCGAGAAGTCGACCTTAGACATAGTCCCGAACATGGTGAGTTTACACGTGACTTACTATTTAAGGTAATTATGTCAAGTACTATTCATAAGCTTCATTTATTAATAGATAGGTTAATGAAGAAGTCCAACATTGGGTTTCTTTCTTTTCTTGTCGCTGATTTATGGTGTGTAAATAGGCCTGTAAACGAACTGAACGAACACGAACATATTTTTTTGTTCGTGTTCGTTCATTAAGAAGTTGGGCATGTTGGTGCTCGTTTATGTTCATTCGTTTAAAGCCTAAATGAACAGTTGATGAACATAAACGAACACAAAAAATATAAACAAAAAAAATTAATTTATTGAAAAGTACTATTGTATTGAATTGTTTTTGTTGCTGTACACTATGATTTACATTACAATATATAAAGGATACAAAGTAAATACAAAGGCATGAATTGAGGCAAGAATGATGTGCAGCCATTAATCGATTGATTTGCAATCATTTTGCCAATCATCTTGATTGACTAAATAAGTGGGGAGAGAATAATCTTCAATCATTGATTGCTTGATTGATGTTGTTGATACGCCCCCGCAAGATGGAGGATCCGTTGGAGACTCCAATCTTGGATCAAAAATATATAAATGGTGCCCGTGCAAGTGGTTTCGTGAGGACATCTGCGAGTTGATCCTTGGAGCTGACATGAAGTACTTTGAGTAGTCCAGAATTGACTTGTTCTCGCACAAAGTGATAGTCCAGAGCAATGTGTTTCATGCGTGAATGGTAAACAGGATTTGCACATACATAGGTAGCGCTGGTGTTGTCACAGTAAAGCGATGGAGTGCTTTTAATTGGGAGCTCGAGTTCACCTAGTAGATTTTTAACCCAGGAAAGTTCAGCTGCAGCATTAGCGAGAGCTTTGTATTCAGCTTCGGTAGATGATCGAGAGACAGTTTTTTGCCTAGCTGATTTCCAAGATATGATGTTGGACCCAAGATATATGAGATAAGCTGTAGTGGACCATCCCCCATCATTAATACCGCCCCAGTCTGAGTCCGAAAAGGCCTGCTAGTTAAGGTTAGTATTGCGTTTCAAGAACAACCCATGATGGATCGTTCCTTTCAAGTAGCGGAGTACCCGTTTGAGAGCTTGCCAGTGTGATTGTTTAGGTGAGTGCATAAACTGAGATAATTTATTTACTGCAAAGGAGATGTCGGGACGAGTGAAGGCGAGGTACTGCAAAGTACCTACCAGTTAGCGGTAGGGAGTAGGGTCAACTGGGGGAGTGGAGTCAGAGGAAGAAAGTGAATCAGAAGTGCTTAAAGGAGTGAGGACCTCTTTGGCACCATCCATTTTAAAGGTGGTTAGAATATCTTGAATATGGCGATGTTGGGAAAGAAATAGACCACGGGGAGTAGGAATGACTTCAATTCCTAGAAAATGATGGAGAGGGCCAAAGTCTTTGATAGAGAATTGTTTGCTTAGGGCTTGAACAAAGGAATCCATAAATGGATTGTGGTTGCCGGTGAGGACAATGTCATCAAAATACACAAGGATATAGCAAGTGATATTGTTGCGAGTGTAGAAAAAGAGAGAGGGGTCAGAGATACATTTTTCAAAGCCAAAGCGAATAAGAAAATTGGTTAGTTCGATGTACCAAGCACGCGGTGCTTGCTTAAGCCCGTAGAGGGACTTTTTTAGTTTGCAAATGTGACGTGGGAATTCCGTATTGGTGAACCCGGGAGGTTGCACCATAAAGATATCTTTGTGAAGAGTCCCATGGAGAAACGCATTATTAACATCTAGTTGACGCAAAGACCATCCTTTGGAAAGAGTGATAGAGAGAACGGTGCAAATGGTAACGGGTTTAGTAACAGGACTAAATGTTTCATGATAGTCTTTTCCATATTGTTGGTGAAAGCCTTTGGCAACTAGACGGGCTTTGTACTTGTCAATGGTGCCATCGGGTTTGCATTTGATTCGAAATACCCATTTGCAACCAATAGGAGTTTGGGTTGTGTGAGGAACAAGTTCCCATGGGTTGTTATGGAGGAGAGCATTGTACTCAAGGTCCATTGCATGGCGCCAATCGGGATCTTTCAAGGCTTGAGTATAAGTGGATGGTTCAAGGGAAACGGGTAGAGGATGAATGGTGGTAGAGTTGACAAAGTTAGGGTTGTAATATTTTGAATTGGGTTTTGGTTGGCGACGAGGTGGTTGAGGGTTATGTGAGGTTCGGGTCGTATGAGGTGCGGATGAGTTGGAGTGGGATATTGGGGAGGTGGGGTCGGTGTGGTGGGAAGCGGTTGGAGTGGTATGGGTGTTATCGGACTGAGAGGATGAATCGTTTGGTGAGGGTGGGCCGGTTGGTGAGGGAGTGTCGATGGGTTGATGTGTGTGGCCGAGAGGGTGGGTGTTGGATGTTGGGCTGATGGTGGGGTTGTTGGAGGTTGGGCTATTAGATGTGGGGCTGGTGGTGTGGGAGTTTGGGCTGGTTGGAAGAGGGGGGTGGGGAAGGTATGGGGTTTTGGGCTTCGGTTGTATTGGGCTGTGGGGTATGGTGAGATATTATAGGTGGATCTGGACAGATTGGCCAGGAGAAGGTTTTGATTGGTCCGATTGGTTTGTGAACAGGAAGGTGTCGAAAGACATGTGTTTGGGGTGGGAGTTGGTGGATTTAGATGGAAAATATGCTTGATAAATTCAACATGACGGGAGTGGTATAGTTTGTGACTAGTAGGGTCATAGCATTTGAATGCCGATTTGGAGGATGAGTACCCAAGGAATATGCACGGCTTGGAACAGGAGTGGAGTTTGGAAGTGGCATAGGGTCGCAACCATGGGTAGCAAAGACAACCAAATGGTTTAAGTTTTGAATAAGAAGGAGCGGTTTTGAACAACATATCGTAGGGATATTTGTTGTTAAGAGTAGGTGTAGGCATCCGATTAATTGGTGGGTTGCGGTTTTAAAATGGCGAAATAAATTCCCAAATTATTTGAATAGTGAAGTAAAGCGAGGCCGGTTTCAACAACATGGCGCTGACGTCGTTCGGCAACACCGTTTTATTCCGGTATGTGAGGTGGTGTTGTATAATGAGAAATACCTTGGGAGGTAAGATACGTGGAAAGACCCACATATTCACCCCCATTATCGGTAAATAATGCGATAATGTTGGTTTTAAAAAAAATTCTACAAGTGA
This sequence comes from Helianthus tuberosus, assembly GCA_030545235.1. Taxonomy (NCBI): domain Eukaryota; kingdom Viridiplantae; phylum Streptophyta; class Magnoliopsida; order Asterales; family Asteraceae; genus Helianthus; species Helianthus tuberosus. The sequence continues at coordinate 132,435,039 of CM060351.1, read as the reverse complement.
TTTGAATTGTGGAGAAAGAGTTTTAACATCGGATTTTCGTTTAATTGGATATAACCAAATGTATTTGGAAAATAGTCAACGAAGATGACGTAGTATTTAAAACCATCAATAGATGTTGTGACGGGACCCCAAACATCCGAGTAGAGGAGTTGGAGAGGTTGATTAGAAACAAAAGAATTTTTGCCAAAGGGTTGTTTGTGGCTTTTATTTAAAGAACACGACATACAATGAAACGATTCATGGGTCACCTTATTACAATGAAGTCCTAATTTAGAAATTAAAGACTTAAACACTTGAAATGATAGATGTCCAAGTATGTGGTGCCACATGAGAAGAGAGTTGGTTTGGGTGTTGTTGACGTGAGGTGATAAGGAGATTGGCCATAGTAGACATCATTGACGTTCACTCGCCGCATGAGACGCGCCCCCATGCATAGATCCTTGACAAAAAAATGATATGGAAAAAATTCAACGGAAACGCGATTAGTACGACAAACTTTAGCAACGGCAATAAGATTATTTCAAATATTTGGAGCAATTAAAATATTGTTTAAAAGAAGTGGACGAGATGTTGTTGGAATAGTTGTTTGAGCAATATGAGTTATGGGGAGAGTTTTACCATCACCTAGCATGATCTCATCGGGTCCTCCGTATTCGGAAGGAACGGGAAATGGTTGGTTGTGTTTGCGGTATTGTTGGATGCACCGATGTCCCACATCCAAGAAGGTGTTGTAGCCGTGGGATGGGGAGTAGTGTGGTTAACTACCAAGGTGTTTTGAGGCGAGACGTTATGTTCTTTTAAGAAACGACCAAGTTTTCTACAATCTTTGGTGCCGTGTCCGGGAATGTTACAATAGTAGCAATAGGCATTGTTGTTGCGATTTGGGCGGTTGGTGGGGTTGTTAGGCCTAGACGACCATTGGGGTCGGTTAGTGGGTGTAGTCGGATTGCGGTTCGAGCGATTATCATAGGTGGTATTTTGGCGGTTGGTGTTTGAGCGAGAGGAGGTGCGGTAAGTGTGGTTCACGGTTGTAAGGGTAGGTTCGGTTAGGATGTCTTTAAGGTTGCGTTCATGATCTAAAAAATTTTCAAAAAGATCCGCAAAGGAGATTGTGGTGTCACGGGTGCGAAAAGAGGCTACCAAGTTGGAATAGTCATCGCCTAGTTGATTCATAATGTGAACAACAAGATCTTCCTCGGACATAGGGCTTTGAGCAATAGCAAGTTCATCGAAGAGAGACTTCATTTCATGGAGATAGTCGGAAATAGAGCGATTTCCTTTTGGATTTTTGGCTAACCGGGACTTAAGGGAAATGATGCGAGAACGTGATCGACTCGCATAGCTTGAGTTTAAGAGATCCCAAGCTTGGTGGGCTGTTTTGGCGGATGAAACGATAGGTTGGATTTGGTCGGAACAACTACCAAGAAGGGCGCTTATGATCATTTGATCTTGACGAAACCAAAGAGTGTATTCCGGGTTTGGTTTGGTTTTGTCGGAAAGGGTTTCGGATGGGATTGTTTCGGTACCAATGATGTGGTGGTCAAGTTCAAGGCCAATTAGGGTGGCGGTAACTTGGGTTCACCATGAGGGGTAAGTTTGATGGGAAAATGAGTGGCTGCGGTTATGTGGACTATGGGTGTGGCCATGGTTGGATCGGACAGGAGTCGGACAGGAGTTGGTCGAAAAAAAAAAGAAACAGGGCTGTCGAGATAGATGATGGATCGAGAAAGGCTCAAAGGAGCTTGTAGGCTCTTGATACCATATTGAACAGTGTTATTGTATTGAATTGTTTTTTGTTGTTGTACACTATGATTTACATTACAATATATAGAGGATACAAAGTAAATACAAAGGCATGAATTGAGGCAAGAATGATGTGCAGCCATTAATCGATTGATTTGCAATCATTTTGCCAATCATCTTGATTTACTAAATAAGTGGGGAGAGAATAATCTTCAATCATTGATTGCTTGATTGATGTTGTTGATATAATTAAACATATTTGAATAAACATAAACAAACATAAATTGACATGATGAACATAAACGAACACAACGAAAATAATTGAACAAATATAAACAAACACAATTTAACATTAGTGAACACAAACAAACAAGTCTAATATATTATAGTTCATCCGAAAACACATCTAAATTATGGTTCACGGATATCCTAGTTAGTTATATTTATATAAGTAGTTAGAATGCCTAATATTTATATAAATATAACTATTTATGTATTTACTAAAATTTAAATGAACATAAATGAACAAACACAAGGTGTGTTAATGTTCGTTCATTTAGTTAAACGAACAAATTTTTTTGTTCGTGTTCGTTCGTTTACTAAATAAACAAACATAAACGAACTTCCCGCCGAACAAGTTCATGAACAGTTCATGAACGTTCGGTTCGTTTACAGGCCTATGTGTAAATGTCAGTGGTTTCTATTTGATGTTACATAGTTTAGAGTCGTGGAGTTCTTCGGTTCATGTTGAATTGATCATTTCCTATTTTCTTTCGTTTGTATTTCTCAAGTTTAGATTGTGCAAGAGATTGTGTAGCTTGTGTTCTCGAGTCTTGTATTCAAATTTTAATCGTAATAAGTAATAACTATCAATAAGAAGAAGAATATAAAAAGATTTAACAGGAGAACCATATGGTGTAAAAATCTATTGGTTGGAATGGACGAGCAAGGAATCAATTAAGATAGTCTCCCTATATATACAAGTATCAACGCTACAAACAAGTTCTTGAAACCTAATGAATGCTAACCATCAACTAAGGTGCTCTTCAGACAAAGGAGTCTAAAGAAGCGTTTATTTCGTGGAATGTCACCGCATTTTTTTGCCTTTTTCATGCTCTTCGTATGTTTAGTACGGTAAAGTTATTTGTACGGGAACTTTACTTTGTATGTATATACCCCTTAGAACTTGAATAATATCATATTTACCCGACAAAAAAAAATCATAAGATGAGCCTGTCGTCTATGCATAAGGAGCTTAAAAAGCGCACACCCGATCCAAGCAATGTGCACGTCCGATCCAGGCCGTTTTAGCTTTTTAGACTTATTTTTGGCTTGTTTAGACCGTTTGAAACTACGTTTGGCCAGTGAAGCCAGGTTTTTTGCACGTTTCAGCGTGCTTGCAGTACTTTGCTGCACTCAAAGTATCATTTATGCTCTGTATAGTATAATCTTTACTAAGATTTTAGCGATATTTTAATAAAGGAGTCGAGCAAAATTAGTATGATGTATACATCATATTATTAACGGAGCAATCAACTATTGTATTTTTAGTAAATATATTCTTGTATTAATATAATTTATCTTTTCTTATTTTACCTACATGTTTGTTAGGAGTCTTCTGTATATATTTGTAAGCCTTGTATCACTTTTGAAATCGATAATAATATTCCGTATTATCACATGGTATCAGAGCTTTTTTGGCTCTCTACCGCTGCTCCTATCCCCTGCGATCTCTCACCGGACTACAGTCATCACTCACCGGACTACAGTCCAACGCAGCTCTTCATCCCTCATTACCCCATGGGTGACACCGTGCAACCTCCAGCCACTCCGGCTAAACCCGAAACGCTGCATCCAGCGTACACCGTAACAAATATTCATAACAAGGTTCACGTCCTCAACGGAACCAATGTCACCTACTCGTCATGGGTAAAGCTCTTTCAGTTGCATGCTCACGACTATAAAGTCTTGAGTCACATAGACGGAACCGCTCCCCCTGCAGAAACCGATCCTGGTTATGCGTCTTGGATAGAAGTCGACTCCATTGTTTTGCAATGGATCTACGGCACTCTCTCAGACGAGCTACTAGCATGGGTTCTCGAACCCGACTCCACTGCCCATGAGGCATGGACCCGTATCAAAAACATCTTTCACAATAACAAGGGATCTAGAATTACATCTCTTGAACACCAACTCTCAAACCTCACACTTCGCTCAATGCCGTCACTCGAGGCATATTGTCAAAGGCTCAAGGAATTGTCGGAACAGTTGAAAGATGTAGGAAGCCCCGTCACAGAGCAACGGTTAGTGATTCAAATGGTTCGTGGTTTGCCATCTGAATTCAATACGACTGGTGCCATCATCAATCAAACACTGCCTTCATGGGATAAGGCAGTAGACATGCTACAAAGTGACCTTCAAAGGCAGCAGGCTTGTGAATCATTACCGGGCTCAGAAGCCCATGCCGCCATCGCTTAGCCCAATCGTCGTCCACCAAACAATTTTAATCGTGGGTCCTCTGGTCAGAATCAACCCAATAACCGCGGCCCAGCACAATACCGTGGAAATCAGCCTGCTCGTGGTCCGAACCGAAACTCCAATCAGCCTGCTCGTGGTCCAGCCCAATCCAATCGCGGCCCAAACTCAGCCAGTACCACAGCACAGCTGAACCGTAACTCCAACTCACATCGAAACAATTACTGGGCTCCTCCTCCAGGTTTCCAACCACCACAACCTTATTGGGCACCCTACTGGGCAGGCCCATACCAACCCCCACCTTGTCCTTATCCTACCCAGTCCGGGTGGGCTTCCCCTTGGCCCACAGCACCACATAACCAATCTGGACCTACCCACTCTAAGCCCAATAACAACTCATCTCCACAAGCCCACCTCACTGAAATAAACCCATTGGACCCCACACAGCTTGAAGCAGCATTTTCTGCTATGATAGTGGAAGAACCACAGGAGAACGAATGGACTATGGACACCGGCGCCACTTCTCATCTTGCAACCGATGAAGGTATGATCACTAACCCTTGTGTATCTTCCATTACGTCTGTTTTGGTTGGTAATGGTCATCGAATCCCAGTTCATGGATCGGGTCACACAACCTTAAACCAATCCGAAACACCTATTCAACTTAAACACATACTTCACACACCTGATATCATTAGAACCCTTATATTTGTGCGCAAACTCACTATTGATAATTATGTGTCTGTTGAATTTGATCCTTATGGATTTTTTGTGAAGGACTTCAAGACTGGGAAGCTCCTGACTCGTCACAATAGTCCGGGTCCACTATATACCTTAATTGTTCCAGCATCATCCACTGCTTCAGCTTTCCATGCATCCACTGAGTCTTTATTTTGGCATAATCGACTAGGTCATCCGGGCTTACATGTCATGGATTTTCTTAGATCAAAGCATTTTATTTCTTGCAATAACTTAATTCGTCTTTTGTTTGTCATGCTTGCCAAGTTGCAAAACATAAACGTTTGCCTTTTTCATTATCTACTTCGAATACTTTGTCTCCATTTGATATAATTCATTGTGACTTATGGACATCTCCATTACTAAGCAAAAAAGGTTACAAATATTACATGATTCTCATTGATGATTTTACAAACTTTGTTTGGGTATATCTGTTACGGTTTAAGTCTGAAACGTTTACCAAATTCTCCCAATTTTATAAATATGTCACCACTCAATTTAACAAACCGATTAAATCTTTCCAATGTGACATGGGTGGAGAATTCGATAATAACAACTTTAAATCGTTCGCTCTACAACACGATATCCAGTTCCGTTTTTCATGTCCTCACACCTCTCAACAAAATGGCAAAGCCGAACGCATGATTCGACGGATTAATGATTTGATTCGTTCCATGCGCACACATGCGTCCTTATCCCCTATTTATTGGGTCGACGCCCTTCACACGACAACTTATTTGCATAATATTTTTCCGACAAAACTTCTTCAATTTAACACACCCGCCACCATCCTTTATCTCAAAACACCCGAATATGATCACTTACGCGTCTTCGGTTGTGCGTGCTACCCGAATCAATCCGCCACCCCCCCCCCCACATAAACTTGCTCCTCGCTCATCTCTTTGTGTTTTTCTAGGATACCCACCAAACTACAGAGGCTACCGGTGCCTGGACCTCACCACTAGGAAAATTTTTCTTTCTAGACATGTGACTTTTGATGAGCAACAATTCCCATTCCCATTCTCCACTACCCATGCACCAAACAATCATGATCAGCCGAATACCCATCCTCCACCCTCACCTCTTCAGCACACACCACCAGTGCACACCAACAGCGTACCGCTTCAACCCATCCCACCAACGCACACCACTCCACCTCAATACCAAACTTCACCGCCCACCCCACCACCACCATCACCACCTCCCCCACCCCCACGCCACCCAATGGTAACACGATCACAACTCGGCACCCGTAAACCCAAAATTCCCATCAGCCTACACACTACCACCACACCTCCCATATCCCCTATTCCGAAATCCTATACCCAAGCCATGTCCGATCCGAATTAGTCTGATGCCATGACCGCTGAATATAGCGCGCTAATGGAAAATAACACATGGGATTTAGTACGCCGTCCACCGAGTGCACGTATCATACGGTGTATGTGGTTATTCCGTCACAAATTTCATGCCGACGGTACATTTGCACGCTACAAAGGGCGCCTAGTCGTTAACGGCAAATCTCAACAAGTTGGTGTTGACTGTGATGAGACATTTAGTCCAGTCGTTAAACCAAACACTATACGGACGGTTCTTAGCCTTGCTTTTATCGAAGAATTGACCTAGTCATCAACTTGACGTTAAGAACGCGTTCCTACATGGCGACTTAAATGAAACTGTCTACATGTTTCAACCTTCAGGCCTTACCGATACAAACCGACCCACTCATGTATGTCGGTTACGCAAATCACTTTATGGTTTAAAACAAGCCCCAAGGGCATGGTACCAACGGTTTGCAACGTATATCACTTCATGTGGTTTAAAACTACCATCTCTGACAGTTCATTATTCGTATACCAGCGAGGGAATCATATGGCATACCTATTACTATATGTCGACGATATTGTGCTTACAGCTTCGGATAGTAACCTGTTGAAACATTTTATCAAGCTTTTGTCTAATGAGTTTGCGATGAAGGACCTTGGACAACTACACCAATTTCTTGGAATTCAAGTAAAACATCAAAATGGTGGTTTGATTTTGTCACAAGAGTCATATGTTGCTGATATTATATCTCGCGCCAAGATGCAACAATGCAAACCAAGTGCTACACCCACTGATACAAGTAATAAGTTAAGTGCCGATGTAGGCGATCTTCTTCCTGATGGTTCGCTATATAGAAGTCTAGCCGGTGCACTACAATATCTCACCATTACCCGGCCTGACATTGCCTATGCGGTACAACAGGTATGTCTCTTTATGCATGCGCCCTGTGAGCCCCACTTTAACTTTCTGAAATGTATCATACGTTACCTAAAGGGTACTCTTGATCACGGCCTCCACCTTACCCCATCGAAATCCACTTCACTCACAGCGTATTCGGATGCCGACTGGGAGGGTGTCTCGACACTCGGCGATCAACTTCGGGCTATTGTATCTTTCTTGGTAATAACTTAATATCATGGTCTTCAAAACGACAACCCACCATTTCAAGATTGAGTGCCGAGACTGAATATAAAGGGGTTGCTAACACGGCTGCCGAACTCACGTGGCTTAGAAAATTACTCCTTGAATTACACGTGCCTATACAAACTGCATCTATTATCTACTGTGATAACATCTCTGCGATGTATCTATCTCAAAACCCAGTCCAACATCAACGTACTAAACATGTCGAAATCGACACACATTTTGTCCGGGAAAAGGTTCGGCTTGGCTCCGTTCGCGTCTTACACGTTCCAGCAGATTACCAATACACGGACATTTTCACCAAAGGCCTCCCACGTCATTTATTTACACGGTTCAAAACCAGTCTGTGCATTCGACCGGCTACTGCTACAACTGCGGGGGGCTATTAACGGAGCAATCAACTATTGTATTTTTAGTAAATATATTCTTGTATTATTATAATTTATCTTTTCCTATTTTACCTACATGTTTGTTAGGAGTCTTCTGTATATATTTGTAAGCCTTGTATCACTTTTGAAATCGATAACAATATTCCGTATTATCACACATATGTCATATGAAACAGAGATGACTTGGGTCACAAGTTAACTATTTTTTTCCTAACAGGGTTCCCCATGGAAATCAATTGAAAAAGCTATGAGCAGTTTTAAAAAGGAACAGTCACTAGAAGATGTACTACGACAACAGATGGAGAAACGAGAATACTACGGCGGAGATCCCTTTAAAGTTCAGGTCAAACGGGTTGACCTGCCAACACTTATTTATCCCTTTTCATAATCTTATAAGGGTGAAGAGAGTGGTTAAACAGGTGAAAGTGGCAAACTTTAAAATGGACCAATCAGAGTGTGCCATGTCAGCAAGTGTGAAGAGTTTAAACTTTGGTGAAAAATGTTGGCAGTGTTGGAAATATTAAAGAGGTGAACATACAAGTTGGTATGTTTCCTCCATCCCACATTGGTGGAGTGAGTGAACTTTGAGTGGTTTATAAGGGATTACCCCTTATGGGCCTCCATAGTGATAAATGGGTTGAGAAGTGGGTTAAGCCCACACGCGCGCCGAGCCGAGCCGAGCCGCGAGCTCGCGAATGGTCGCGTTTGAGGCGTGAATGGGCGCGTTTGAGGCGCACTTTGCACTTCGCACGTACGCATCGTCGCTAGGAGCTGAGGAGCTTTTATTTTTAGCTAAGGTCTGGTCAGGTGGGTCAGATATGGGGATCGAATCAGATAGGGAGATAGAGATGAGTTCGAAACCAGTGGGGGTTATCTCATTATCTCTAGTGAACCGAATTCGTATGAGATATATATCCATAAACTGAATTCGTATGGGATTTATCTTGAGGAATTCGAATTGATTAAGGATGGTTATCCTACTCCCTATTTTTCTCATTATCTGGTATAACCAAACCTATAAATAAAAGCTACCTCCTACCTATTCAACCTAATCAAATTCGCAGCTCTCTCTCTCTCACTATTGTGTTTCTGTTTTTCGTTCCAGCTTCTGCGTTTTCTGGTTTCCATTGCTGTTGGAATACCAGATCAGTTCTGCATTAAATCCTGGGAGTTTACGCAGCAGCTCACAGCAATACGAGCGCGTAAAATCCTTTAAGGACAGGAATCATCCGTGCAGTTCGAAGATTGTTCTTTCGTGATCGCCAGGTTGGTTTTAATTTACGTGTTCTTTAATTTCGTCCGACAACGGGACAGTCTCCTTCTACCTTTCTTTAATCAGTTTGCTCAAGTTGGAACAAACTGGTTTGGCTGACAACTCGGTAATTAATAAATTTATTGTTGATTAATATTAATTTTCAACAATCTTAAAGGATTTTATTTGTGTTTAATCAACAGAATAAATGGACGTTGAACTACCAACAGCCAATCTGAGATTCATGAATCAAGAGTTTGTCAAGTTGGACAGATTCGATGGTCAGAACTACACCCGCTGGGCGGACAAGGTTAAGTTCATGCTAGTTGTGCTGAAACTTTACTATATCCTTGATCCTGACTTGCCTGCAATCCCTGATGATCCTCCTGGTGAAGCAGGAGAGCTCCCAAATGAAGATTTGGCAAAGCAAAGACTTGTCCGTAAGGAAGCTGAAGATCTTTGCCTGGGCCATATCAAAAATTCCCTTTCGGATCGTCTCTATGACTTGTACGCGCCAATAAAAAGTGCTAGAGAATTGTGGAAAGCTTTGGAAGATAAGTACAAGGCTCATGAAGAAGGTACTAACAAATACCTTATTGCCAAGTACTTAGACTTCCAAATGGTCGATGACAAGTCAATCTTGGAGCAAGTGCATGAACTCCAAGTTCTTGTTAACAAATTGACTGCACTTTCTATTCCGCTGCCAGAAATATTTCAAGTAGGGGTCATTATTGCAAAATTGCCTCCTAATTGGAAAGATTTCTCAAAGAGAATGATGCACAAGTCTGAGGACTACTCTTTGGATGAACTGTTGAAGCACCTTCGAATTGAGGAGGAAACGCGCAACAGGGACAAAAGAGGTAAAGTCGGATCGAGTGTGAATCATGTTGTTGGAGGGTCTGGTCAAAAGGGAAAAGGGGCATCATCAAAGAATAAGAAGTTTACAGCACCAAAGAAAAAGGAATTCAAGAAGTCACAACACACTAACAACCATCAACCAAAGAGATCTGGTAAATGTCATGTTTGTGGAGAAATAGGGCATTATGCACGAGAGTGCTCTCAGAGGAAATCTGGATCTAATGTTGGTTCTACAAGTGCTATTGATGTTGAGAAAGTCACCAATCTAGTGGCCAGTGTGGGTCTTGGTGAAGTTAATATGCTTTCTCAATATACACGCATTGTAGCATGTAGAGGATGGTTCTTGGATTCTGGTGCCACTGTTCATGTTTGTGGGAATCATGGCTCGTTTCTTACTTATGCTCCTGTTCCTCAAGGAACAGTGGTGGTGTGTGCTGATGGACATCGTGTAGAGGTACATGGTAAAGGCACGGTGCGACTAAACTTTAGAGATGGGCAAGTGGTTACCCTTCAGGACGTGTTGCATGTTCCTGGTATCACCAAGGGTCTGGTTTCTGCTGATAAGTTTGATCGGAATGGTTACAAGATGGTTATCAAGAATCTTCGTGTGAAGTTTTCTCTAAATGACATCTATGTGGGTCAAGCAAAGAACACGGGTGGAATGTATCGTCTTGACTTAGCTGAAGATGGGATTGATGAAGAAGATTCGGATGAAGGGGGTGTTTCAGTGATTGATGGGTTTGGGAATGAAAGTGATAGTGATAGTGGTGGTAGTGATAGTTCTAGTATTGGTGAATGTAATGCAATTGGTTTTGATTTGAATGAAATTATGTTTTCTGATTATATCGCTTGTTCAATTTCTTTATGGCATAAACGTTTAGCTCATACAAATATTAAAAATATTGAAAAAATTCAAACTAAAGGTTTATTGAAATTAAAAGATAAAGACTTTGACAAATGCGAAACATGTGTTAAATCAAAATTCACAAAGAAACCTTTTCCAAGTGTCCATAAACGCAATACATCACTACTAGAACTAATTCATTCAGATATTTGTGAACTGAATGGAGTTCTTACTCGTGGGGGTAAGAGATACTTTATCACTTTCTGCGATGACTCGAGCCGATACTTATATGTTTATTTGTTGCATTCAAAAGACGAAGCTTTTGAGGCATTCAAAATATATAAGGCTGAGGTTGAAAAACAAAAGGAGAAACGCATTAAAATTCTTCGCTCGGACAGAGGCGGAGAATACTTTAACCGAAAGTTTGATGCATTCTGCGAAGAAGAAGGCATCATACATGAGAGAACTGCACCTTATACTCCCCAACAAAATGGTTTGGCTGAGAGAAAGAACCGAACCTTGGTAGAGATGGCTAACTGTATGTTAAACCAATCGGGTCTACCTCGTAATATGTGGGGGGAAGCTGTGTTAACCGCATGTTATGTTCACAATAGGATCACTAGTCGTGTGATACCTACGAGTCCATATGAGTTGTGGAAAGGAAGAAAACCAAACCTAGAGCATTTGAGGGTTTGGGGTTGTCTTGCTTACTATCGCGTACCTGATCCAAAGACACTCAAACTGGGAGAACGAGCTTTCAAGAGTGTATTCATTGGATATGCTTCGCATAGTAAATCTTACCGATTGTTGGATGACGAATCAGGTATAGTTGTAGAATCCAGAGATGTAGAATTCTTTGAGAACAAGTTTTCTAGAGATGATGAAAACTCAAATGGCACCACAACTTCTAGTACTTCTGAGAAAAGGGTTCAACCCTCACCAATAGTTGAAGAACCAAGGAAAAGTACTAGAGTTAGAAAAGAGAAAAGTTATGGAGATGATTTCTTTTCTTACCTGGTTGAAGGAACTCAAAAGAAAGTGACGAGAGAGGTCATTTTTGCTGTAAATTTGGATGATGATCCTAAAACTTTCAACGAGGCAATGTCATCAAGAGATGCTCCTTTGTGGAAGGAAGCAGTCAATGATGAAATGGATTCCATTATGGGAAATGGAACTTGGGAGTTAGCTGATCTACCCAAGGGAAAGAAACCTATTGGATCCAAATGGATTTTCAAAAGGAAGTATCATCCAGATGGATCCATCTCTGCCTATAAAGCGAGATTAGTTGCTAAAGGGTATAGGCAGAGAGAAGGGATCGACTATTTTGATACCTATGCACCTGTGGCTAGAATAAGTTCTATTAGAACTCTAATAGCGGTGTCTGCTTTGAAAGGGTTGTACATTCATCAAATGGATGTGAAGACAGCATTTCTAAATGGGTATCTAAATGAGGAGATTTATTTGGAGCAACCAGAAGGGTTTGTGATGCCTGGACAAGAGAACAAAGTGTGTAGACTTATTAAATCTCTGTATGGTTTGAAGCAAGCTCCTAAACAGTGGCATGAGAGATTTGACACCACTGTGACTGCTTTCGGGTTTCGACACAACAGTGCTGACAGATGTATTTATACTAAATGCGAACCCGGTTATACAGTCGTGATTTGTCTTTATGTTGATGATATGTTGATCATTAGCACTCACCTTGAAGGTATTTCTGAAACTAAGAAATATTTGTCCTCGAACTTTAAGATGAAAGATCTAGGAGAAGTTGATACCATTCTTGGAATCAAGGTGAAGAGAAATGGAAGTCAGATTTCTCTAAGTCAATCTCATTACATAGAGAAAATTCTGACTAAGTTTCAACACTTAAATATTAAAGAGTTTAATACTCCGTTTGATCCAAGTGTGAAACTTAATGTGAACTCTGGAAGAGCAGTGGCTCAACTGGAGTATGCGAGTGCTATTGGAAGTATGATGTATGCAACACATTGCACTCGTCCTGACATTGCTTTTGCTGTAAGCAAACTGAGTCAGTATACTGTTAATCCAGGAACAGAACACTGGAAGGCAGTGGGCAGAGTACTTGGATACCTGAAAAGGACCAGTAACTTAGAGCTGACATACACGTCTTCTTCCAGAATACTTGAAGGTTATTCTGATGCAAGCTGGATTGATCGCAATAATGATTCAAAATCTACAAGTGGGTGGATTTACACTTTAGCAGGAGGAGCAATTTCTTGGGCGAGCAAGAAACAAACGTGTATTGCCCACTCAACTATGGAAGCTGAGCTCATAGCGCTAGCTGCGGCTGGTAAAGAAGCGGAGTGGATTAGAGATCTACTTATTGACATCCGTCTGTGGGATGTTCCAATGCCGTCTATTCCCATGTATTGTGATAGTGAGGCCAGACTATCTAAAGTATACAATGCAGTGTATAATGGGAGGTCAAGACACATAGGTCTTCGGCACAATTATGTGAGACAACTGCTTGAAAGTGGTACCATCAAGGTTGTCTATGTCAAGACAAGTAAAAACTTGGCAGATCCGTTTACTAAACCTCTGATGAGAGATTTGGTTGTGAATACCGCGAGAGACATGGGTCTAAAACCACAATAGAATCGTTAGTGATGGAAACCCAACTTGAACTTAGTGCTCCTATTTCTCAAGTTTAATGGGTAACAACGAAGTCACTTAACGATAGAAGGTACTATCAAATTTGATAGATCCATGTGAGGTATGATAGTACGTCGTTGCCGAGAACAAGGGTGAGCTTATGCTCTTAACAAAGTTTTGGAGGCATCCAAGCAACGTGGATGATGTAAAACTTTGCCTATATGATCTAGGGGTGGTGCCGCCTCGAGTGAAGATTAGTGGTTTATCTTCTAAAGGGTCATGAAAAGGATTTATAGCGCACGGCCATATTCGCGCTCAGTGAGAACGCAAAGTCAGCTGGTGATGTGTGGGGGGTAAACCGAAGGGGGCTATCAGGTTAATGGTTTAATTCCATAGGACACCATCTAATCTGTCTCTTCTTGTTTATCAACATAAACTGGGTTTAATCTTCGTGACACCTAGTGACATCATTAGTCTAAGTGAAAGGAAACATTCCAACTTGGTGGGGGATTGTTGGAAATATTAAAGAGGTGAACATACAAGTTGGTATGTTTCCTCCATCCCACATTGGTGGAGTGAGTGAACTTTGAGTGGTTTATAAGGGATTACCCCTTATGGGCCTCCATAGTGATAAATGGGTTGAGAAGTGGGTTAAGCCCACACGCGCGCCGAGCCGAGCCGAGCCGCGAGCTCGCGAATGGTCGCGTTTGAGGCGTGAATGGGCGCGTTTGAGGCGCACTTTGCACTTCGCACGTACGCATCGTCGCTAGGAGCTGAGGAGCTTTTATTTTTAGCTAAGGTCTGGTCAGGTGGGTCAGATATGGGGATCGAATCAGATAGGGAGATAGAGATGAGTTCGAAACCAGTGGGGGTTATCTCATTATCTCTAGTGAACCGAATTCGTATGAGATATATATCCATAAACTGAATTCGTATGGGATTTATCTTGAGGAATTCGAATTGATTAAGGATGGTTATCCTACTCCCTATTTTTCTCATTATCTGGTATAACCAAACCTATAAATAAAAGCTACCTCCTACCTATTCAACCTAATCAAATTCGCAGCTCTCTCTCTCTCTCACTATTGTGTTTCTGTTTTTCGTTCCAACTTCTGCGTTTTCTGGTTTCCATTGCTGTTGGAATACCAGATCAGTTCTGCATTAAATCCTGGGAGTTTACGCAGCAGCTCACAGCAATACGAGCGCGTAAAATCCTTTAAGGACAGGAATCATCCGTGCAGTTCGAAGATTGTTCTTTCGTGATCGCCAGGTTGGTTTTAATTTACGTGTTCTTTAATTTCGTCCGACAACGGGACAGTCTCCTTCTACCTTTCTTTAATCAGTTTGCTCAAGTTGGAACAAACTGGTTTGGCTGACAACTCGGTAATTAATAAATTTATTGTTGATTAATATTAATTTTCAACAGGCAGTGGTGTAGATACTTGAAAGTGGCAAACTTTTTTTTTTTTAAATTATATATTAATAAATGAACACACACAAACACATGCATTCAATCTTGTCCCCCTCATTTGCCGTTCGGTGACCACATGCCGCTGAAGGAGTTTGCCGCTCGGTAATAATGTGATGGCGGCGGTGTTGGCGATGACCAAACTCCTTTGCCGAGAGGTTTGCCGCCCCACTCCCTTCACCCTAAAGGGTTTGTTACATAGAATAACAGTGTAATTTTCATATGTCCCAAATTGGGCACTTTAATAGTTTTTTGTCGCATTGGATAATTAATAGATGGTGTTGTGTCCTGTTTACTTTATTAAAAAAGTTTTTATATTATTAAATTTTAACATTTATATATGATAAAATTTAAACTCAATGAACAGTGATGACATTTATTATTTACTTTTTAAATTTATATATGATAAAATTTAAATTCAATGAAATTAAGAGATGAGTAAATGGTATCGGATATAGGTACCGGTCTCAAATTTACCAAACCGGTGTATTTTCGTTACCGGTTCTGCACATGTATTCACCGGTTTTTACCCTCAAATACCGGTGTCGTACCAGTACCGACCGGTACCGAACCGTACCATACTAGGTATATTCGGTACCGGTACCCACTTTTGGGGATTTAGGTAACGGTATTTTCGGTACCGGTTGGTACCGAGCTCATCAAATCCTGTAGCAACGCAGCAATGCAAGTAATACGGTCTCAAATTTACCAAACTGGTGTATTTTCGGTACTGGTTCTGCACAGGTATTCACCTGTTTTTACCCTCAAATACCGGTGTCGTACCAGTACCGACCGGTACCGAACCGTACCATACTAGGTATATTCGGTACCGGTACCCACATTTTGGGATTTCGGTAACGGTATTTTCGGTACCGGTTGATGGTACCGAGCTCATCAAATCCTGTAGCAACGCAGCAATGCAAGCAATTGCACCGTTTAGATTACTTTTCATACACACAGTAAGTAAACTGTATTTCGTTTGAATGATGTTTTATATATACAACAACTTATTTTGATTTTTTTTTTGTCTTTTTCTGTAATGAATGACTTGTAGCATGTAAAATTAGCCTCTGAATGGTCATTAAGAGGCTACCTCTTAATGGAACCATTAAGAATTTTACCAATGAGAAGGTAGAAGAATGTGACATGTGATGATTTACCATTCAGATGTTACCTCTTAACCATTCAGACTTGAGGTTACCTCTTATTCATTCAGAAGTTTTAAACTATTAAGAGGTAGCATCTGAATGGTCATTAAGAGGCTACCAAACAGCCCCTAACTTTGATATTTAGAATATTGATGAGCAAATCGTATCAAATCCTGTAAACGAACCGGTATCGTATCGGTACCAAATTTACTATACCAAATCATTTTCGTTACCAATTTGGTACCCACCTTTTGGCGTTTTCAGAATCGTTACTTTCGGTTCAACACCGGTCTAGCACCATACCTGTATTTATTGATTTTTACCTTCAAATACCATACCGTATTGTACCGAGCATTTTCGGTGCCGGTACCTAATCTCGATGATTTTCCGGATCGGTACTTTCGTTTCCCTTACCGGTACCGAGCTCATCCATATTTTAACGTGTTAGCACCGTAATAACTGAACTGAAAACAACCGAATTTCCAACGTGTAGGACATGTGGCTCCTATTATTATATATTAGGTTATTTAAAATCGTTTTTTATGACGGAGTGATTATCCTTATCACGTCATTTTATTTATGTATTGATATTCGGTATCTGTTTGCCGTTACTTACACGCCTTTTGTAGTCATTGGGTCCCGCCGCAACGCGCGGGCGGAAAATAACTAGTTATATATAAACTAACATGTTTTGTATAATTATTAAATATATTTTACACATGTTATAATTTTAATACTCTAGTTATTAAGCAAAACAATGCTCAATAAAATAACTATCGTTTTATTGAGCTACAAAATGTAAATTTATATATATATAAGGTAGTTTTATGCATAATGATAATATGTTTACAGAAAAAGAAATTTGAAGGAATTAACATGTATGAGACTATGGGACACAACACCATCTGTTAAATAATAAAACTCTTTGTATTTTACCTGTTGGAATAAAAACTACTACCTAAGTTGACCCGTTTAACAACACTTTAGAGTTTAGACAATGCTGTGACCCGTTTAATCTAACTGGTTGTTTTCGGTACTTGTACATCATTGCGCATACCACGTTAAGCTCTCATAGCAGACACTTTCAACTTTCTAATGGGCAAAAAACGTCCTCGCATATGGACCATAATGTATGTGTTTGCTCAATTCTATCAAAAGTGTAGAGCTAAAGTCCTGTATGATCCTTATTGGCTGGAAAAAGAAATAATCCTTACTCCTACATGGTGGGATAGTCCCGAAAAGTATCGATGTATGCTTAATGTTTCTAATCGGGCCGTTAAGGCTTCTAAAAGTGACATATATAGTGATAGTGTTGAAAATGCTTATGGTGACAACTTGTTTAATGATGAGGATTCAGATGATGATAATGGATACAATAAGAAGGCTTAGGACGATGATGACGAAGATGATTATAAGGCCTACAGTGAAGATGTTTATGATTTTTGAAGTTATGCCAAGTAAACATGGTTAGTTTTAATTGATAGGAAACGAATTTGTATCGATGACACAAGTTTTGCAAATGTGTGAGAAAAGGACAGTTAACAAATTCGTCGTGTTTTTGTTTCCCTAGTTTTAGAGTTTAGGGTTTAGGGTTTGTGTTGTTATAAATAATCCTTGTACACATGGTCCAGGGAGTTGGGCCTGTCTCAAAAGGGGGTAATGATGGCCCGGACAAATGATTGGTTTGGTACGGTGGTCCTTAAACCGAGCCGATATATGGGTCCAGGACTGATGAATGCTTATTTTCTCCTTATTTGGGAGATCCATGTTTAATTTCTCCTTATTAGAGCACACGGGGTGGTCCGTTATACCACCCCGATCACGCGTGAAACGAAAACGGAACACCGCCGCCGGTAACTTTTTAACGCGTTATTTTTGTAACGAGTGGAATGTATAACGCATTGAAATTGGAAGATTTTTGAATGTTGGGTATTTATCCGTTGAATAACGGTAACTTTTTATAAAAAAAAAAAAAAAAAAAAAAAAAAAAAAAAAAAAAAAAAACCTTTTAAACTTTTATATATATCTCCATTTAAACCATTTTCTACACACAACATAAATCCATTTCACACAATTTTTATATCTTTCTCAAATGGAATTCCCTACGGATTCGACGTTTCCAATGTCTAGCGATAGTGATACCGAGTCGTCTTCCGACAACGAGACGCTAAAATATTTTGTGTCGGTGTATAACGAGCTTGATGCCGAGTCGTCCCGCCCAAAGAAGAAGATGGTCGACCGTGATCGTATACGTGCCAACGAAGTTTTGATGAACGATTATTTTGTGGAAAATCCGCTCTACAATGCCGAAACGTTTAGAGATCGGTTTCGTTTACCCAAAGAATTATTTTTAAAGATTGTTGGAGACATCGAAGCAAGCGAGGAATGGTTTCAAGAAGGTTACGATGCGAGGGGCAAACCAAGTTTCACGCCGATGCAAAAATGCACGTCCGCCGTTCGCCAACTAGCGACAGGTAACCCTCCCGATCAATATGATGAATACCTAGCTATGTCGGAAAGAACTTCACGTGAATGTTTGCAATTTTTTTGCAACGCGGTCATTAAGTTGTATGCTAACGAGTTTTTACGTAAACCGACGAGCCACGACATCTCACGTATTTACGCCGCACACGAGGCTAGATGGCATTTTCCCGGGATGCTCGGTAGCATCGATTGTACACATATCGAGTGGAAAAATTGTCCAAGAGAGTTGCGAGGGGCGTATGTTAGGGGAGACATCAAAAGACCTACCATCATACTAGAAGCGGTGGCGTCGAATGATTTATGGATTTGGCATTCGTATTTCGGTGTTCCAGGTTCAAACAAAGACATCAATGTGTTGCACACGTCGTCGTTGTTCCAAAGCGTAACGGATGGTACTTCACCTTCCTCTCCTTTCTATGTTAACGGTCGACATTACAGACGAGGTTTTTTTCTTGTGGATGGTATCTACCCGTCTTGGTCTGTTTTTGTGAAAGCTCCCTCATTTCCTGACTTCCTGTCGAGGCTAAAGAAAAGACGTTCAAAAAATTGCAAGAATCAGCAAGAAAAGATGTTGAGAGGGCATTTGGTGTTTTAAAGGGTAGATGGGGTATACTACACCGACCGGTTCGTGCAACGACCAAAAAATCAATACATAGCATAGTGTATGCATGTATCATATTGCACAATATGCTGATCAAAGAAGACGGACGTGCAATATCCCCGGATTGGGTGCCGGATCCTCCTACACAAGTTCAAGTTCCACAAAATATCCATCTAGAATTGCGTAATGAAGGAAACTCACTTTCGGTTTAGATACGATTTAATTGAACTAGTAGGTTCTCTAGGTTTGGAGTTTCATGATTCGGACGAGGAGTAGTTTTTTTTTTAGATTGTATGTTTCTAGTATGTTAAATTGAAGTAGTATGTTTTAAATTTAATGAAATTTTTAATTTTAGTGTTTTATTGTTAATTTCTAATTTTAAAATGAAAATTAAAAAAATTTAGGAGTGATAGAATTCCATCACTAGTGATACCAACCCCCCCCCCCCTACATTTCTATCACTAGTGATAGAATATTGGGTGATGACATGGCATGATTTGATTTGATTGGATAGTGAGAGTGATAGAAATCTATCACTAGTGACCACCCCTCCTCCCCTTAGGGGGTAGGGGTGCTCTACTTTCCATCACTCACCACACCCAATCATCAAACGCCACGTCATCAAACTTGGTTCCATCATTAGTGATGGATATTAGTGGGGGTGCCCATCACTCACCACACACTCATCTCCATCGAACATGGTGTGTGACACCTTCAATTCTTCACGCGTCATGGTGGCCACTCGTTACAAAGTCCACGCGTTTTGTTCGATGGTGGCGGTGGTGTATCACGCAAGTCCACGCGTGATATTCAACTCTTCACGCCAGGGATGAGCAAATCCCGATCCCGAAAATTCCGATCCCGAGTTTCACGAGAACTAGGTGTCGATACCGATACCGAAATATGTTCACGCTGCGCCCCGGGTTGCCTTTGGTAAATTTACGTTTATTTTCTCCTTATTTGGCAAATCCATGTTGTAATATTTACAAGTTTAAGCTTTTGTTGCGTTGTTCAAAATTCATGTTGAAGAAATCCTTAGCTATATTGATTGTAAAATAGGTGACAGATTTATGTATAGAAGATATATTCCAAAAAAATAAATAAATAAATAAATAAAAACTCAACGAATAAATCATTTCTTAGTTATTTAAATATATTCTATCATATATTATATAATAATGTTTTACAAAAAAAAAAAAAAATCCCTAAAAAACCTTGGACATGGTGTGGCCGCAAGAGTCAAGACGCCTCCTTTCTATTAAAAAGGTGAGGGTTTACGGTGCAGACATGGGAATATTTAAGATTAGTTAGTTCGGAGTTAAAAAGAAGTGTAATAAACACTAGACATGGGCAAAAAAACCGGTTTTTTAACCGAAACTGGTTATTAACCGGTACCAACATAACCGGTTTGGGTTTTTTAATAACCGGCGGTTCCTAACCGGTTTTAGATTTTGTTAGTAATAACCGGTTTATAACCGGTTAATTAAAAACCGGTTTGTTTGGGCTGTAAATAACCGGTTAACCGGTCGCATTTTGATCTTCAACAGCAGAAAAGCAGCAGCAGCAGCACAGAACGATTTTAAGACATGGATGTTACCGTTTGAAAAGAAAACAACGGTAATATTACCGTTTGGGACCAGTTTTGAAGTGTATAAATAAGATATCAATGCATATGTATAATCCCACTTCAATTCTAGCTCAAAAACACACTTACAAAATACGTTTCAACTTTCAAATGGCGAGTTCGAGTGGCGATGCTTCGACCGTTGTTGGTTCATCTAGCGAGTTGTTTGTGAAGAAGATCTTGACCACGAATAGGGACCCGACACTATGGGTGAATTTTGATTTATGCGAGATGTCGAATGGAAAAGAAAAGGCGAGGTGCAAAAATTGCGGGGCGTTTCTTGCGGCGTCATCGAACTCTACTTTGAGAGCACATGTGACGTCGCATTGCAAGCCATTAAAAAAAAATCCCGCCAAAGATCAAGCGCAAATATCACGGGGTATGGGTGTTTGGAATTTCGACCCGGAGGCGGTTCGTTTAAGGATGGCTCAATTTGTTATTCAACAATCGTTGCCGTTCGATCACTTTGACAATCCGCGCTTGACTAAGTTGATTCAAGAGACGCTTCAACCACGTTATGTTCACGTAAGTCGTTCAACTCTTAGACGCGTGACTAATATATTTCATGTCTTAGACGATGTTATCAAAACTTATAAATTAGAAAATAAAATACTTTCTATTGCTTTTGATAATGCGTCGAACAACACAACCGCGGTGCAAATGTTAAAAATAAAATACAATCTGATTTGCGATGGAGAATTTTATCATAGCCGATGTGTTGCGCACATCATTAACTTGGTTGTGCAAGACGGGCTAAATGTTGAGTCCGTTAAAGAAGTTAAAGAAACTTTTAAAGATATGTTACGTGACGTTTTTCAAGGTAGTCGAAAAAGATATGCGGATTATAGAAAATGGTGTAAAGCTTTAAATAAGAAATGCTATAGCGCACATTTTGACATGGTCGTCCGTTGGAACTCTACGTGGAAAATGTTTGATAGCGCGATAATGCAAAAAGAAACCTTAAAATCTTTCCACGATAGTCTTGCAACGTCCGGGTTGGTGGAACCATTTGATGACGATGGTTGGAAGTGTATTGAAACGTTAACACAATTACTTGAAGTTTTTAGAACCGCGACAAAGATTTTATCGGGAGTTTATTATCCCACTAGTTCTTTGGTGCTTAAACAACTATTTTTGATGTGTCAAAAAGTAAACGACTTTGAATTCCAAGGTGACATTTACGAACATATGATTGTTCCAATGAGAGAAAAGTTTAAAAAATATTTTCAAGAAATGCCACCGGTTTTTACATGTGCCGCCGCCTTGAACCCGACTATAAATATTGCGGGTGTTGAGATGATGATTTCGGATATTTGTTCGGATTTGGAGTTAAATGATGCCGACCCACATTTTACAAGAAATGCACTAAAACGTTTTGACGTTTCTTTAAACAATCTTTTTGATCATTACTCTCAAAGATATGGTAATGTGTCATCGTTACACCAACAAATGGCGGCGAGCTCGAAGGCGTCGAGAAAAGATGCGGACTTAAATTTCTATAATTCCTTAAGAAATGAAAATAGTAAACGTTCTCGAGGTGATGCATCAAATAGTGAACTCGGAAGGTATAAATATACCGATTTTTTAGCAACCTTGTCACCCGACGAGTTTCACAACTTTGATGTTTTGGCTTGGTGGAAAATACAAGAACCGCATTATCCCGTTTTAGCCGCCATGGCACGTGATCTACTAAGCTCCCAAGCTTCTACGGTAGCTTCGGAGTCGGTTTTTTCTCTTAGTGGAAGGGTACTATCTATTCGACGAACAAGACTTACACCGGAGGCGATGGAAATGTGCATTTGTTTGAAGGATTACTTGGATGGCGTGGAACGTATACAACATATTTCAAGTCTTGAGGGCGAGCTTGAGGTGGAAGAACAATTACATGATGTTGAAGTTTTTCAAGGACGGGCGCAACCACTTTCCGATGACGAACTCATGTACGATGAATCCGTACGCTCTAATAGCCCCCGAAGCGACTAAACGAAGAAACGAAGAAATGACGAAACAAAACTACAAGACGACAACTTCATTCTAGACTAGTTAAGAAAATTGTATTGGATATTTTCATGTTTATTAATGTAATGTTACTTGATCTACTAATATAATTATAAAAAATATGTTTCTGCAGGATTTTATATAATTCTGCATGTTTTTAAATGATTCTGCAGCTTTTTTGTATGTTTTATATAATTCTGCAGGTTAAAATAATTCTGCAGGATTTGTATAAGTTTCTGCATGTTTTTATAAAAATCTGCATGTTTTTATATAATTCTGCAGCATTTTTTTAACTTTCTGCAGTTTTTATGTAATTCTGCATGTTTTTATAACTTTCTGCATGTTTTTAAATGATTCTGCATGTTTTTATAAAATTCTGCATGTTACATATAATTTTGCAGCTTTTTTTTTAACTTTCTGCAGTTTTAATATAATTCTGCATGTTTTTTATAACTTTCTGCATGTTTTTATAATTCTGCATGTTTTTATAACTTTCTGCATGTTTTTATAACTTTCTGCAGTTTTAATATATGATTCTGCAGCTTTTTTTTAAAATTTCTGCATGTTTTTTTAAAAGTCTGCATGTTTTATAAATTAACCGAAAAAACCGGTTTTTTTTAACCGGTTCACTAGTTAACCGGTTTTTCGTAACCGGCCGGTTATTATCGGGTACTGATTTTCGTTGTTAATAACCGGTTATTAACCGGTCGGTTATTAACCATAACCGGTTTTTTTTTTTGGGCCCAATAACTGTCTCAACCGGTTAACCGGTTTAGGTTATTAAAAAAACCGAAATGTGCATGTCTAATAAACACTTTCAACTTTCAAGTAAAGCATACCAAAACTATGTATATCCCTTCCACTTTATTATTTTAGTAGAAAGAGGACGAAATCTGGCAGACTTTTGTTAGTAAAGAAAATAAAATTATATACACTAGCCAAACTCCAGAAATCTTGTAGTCCTAGGCCTAAGAATTGGACTTGGTAATGTTGCCCAATATAATATCTACTAATTTGGACCCTATACACATTACGTCTATATAGACCAGCTCAAATCCTAAACAATGTTTTACACCACAATTGATCCAAAATGTATACTACGAAACATCTAATCTCATATTGGGCTTAAAGTCTGTCGGCCCAATAGTATTGTTCAAACTCAAAATTTCAAAGCAAAATACAACACACTATTATTTTACGAACATGCTAAGTTTTCAAGATTTTCCAGGCATTGAGCTAACCGTTTTCTAAAATTGACCAACTTTAACTACTATATGGAACAAATAATTACCTGAAACTATAACTTAAGTGACAGATATCACGCGAACTTATATATCGCAAATGGCATTATCAACATTTACAAGGTTTTATGCTAAAAAAGCGAAGATGACCACTGTGTATGTGTATTTTAAAGTATATGAACATGGGTTAAATTATTCTATAAAGCCTCCTAAAAATAAGAAGTGTAAGAAGTCATTATAGAGTAACAAGTGTCCAAAAACCTAAAATCTAAACTCATTACACCACCACCAAAAACCTAACCCCCCCCCCCCCCCGGAAAAAAAAAAAAAACTATCTCACCAAAAAAAACCCCAAAAAACCTAAAAATAAAAAAACCTACCCCCACCCAAAAAAAAAGCCTAAACTAAAAAATCTTTAAAAAAATAATATTTTTTAAAAATAAATTGCTACTTTTCGTCATCCAAAAAAAAAAAATTTTTTTGGTGGGTGGGGGTGGGGGGTTTAGGTTTTTGGGTGGTGGTTGGTGTTTAGGTTTTTTTTTTGTTTTTTTTTTTTTTTGATGTAGTGGGTTTATTTTTATAAGCCTTTATACATTTCTTATTTTTAGGAGTATTTGTATTTGGTTTAACCAATAAGATTTTGATACCTAATCTCTAAAAACATTTTTTGTAACCAATAAGATTTTGATACCTAATCTTTAAAAACATTTTTTTTTTGTTTCGAATGTGACCGT
The DNA here is from genome assembly GCA_030545235.1 of Helianthus tuberosus. Classification (NCBI taxonomy): domain Eukaryota; kingdom Viridiplantae; phylum Streptophyta; class Magnoliopsida; order Asterales; family Asteraceae; genus Helianthus; species Helianthus tuberosus. The sequence goes on along the minus strand of CM060351.1, from coordinate 132,410,360 downwards.
TTGATCCTCAACCTGATCAAGTATTTTTATAAACCTAATCCTATTTATTTTTTGAGTAAACAACCATTTTGGTCCTTGTGGTTTGGGAAGTTTTGTCATTTTAGTCCAAATCTCAAACTTTTTAAATCTGGGTCCATGTGGTTTGCATTTTGTTGCCATTTTAGTCAAAATTTTAAAAACTCTCATTTTTTACTGTTCCAACATGCTTTTTTTGTCTTTTTGTGCAGGGGTATATTTGTCCAAGTACATTTCATTAAACATTTTCTTAATTAAAAACCTAAAGTAAATAAAATCCTAAAATCCTTTAATAAAATCCCTGGCCTCAAAAGATAAAACCCTAAAATCCTTCATCAGCCGCACACCCTTTCTCCCTCATCTGATCAGAACCCTCCGGTCACCGGAGCACCCCCCGGTCGTCGTTCCTGACGTCGTGCAGAACCACCTCCACCATCTTCAACCTCCAGTAGCCTAACATCATCATTGACCTGTTATCCAGCAGAACACCGAAATCATTCTTCAGAAAAAATGAAAAAGGACGAGGGAAACAGAGATAAGTGTTACCGGTAAAACAACTCGTCGGACCAAAAACCGTGCCGCCGCCGGCGTGGCTCCGCTGTCTCCCCTGCTCCGGTCTCTCTCTCATCGTCGTCACTCTCTTTCTTCGCCGTCTCTCTCTATCTCTCTCTCTCTCTCTCCGTTTCTTCGTCGTGCCACCACCAGACGGTGGTGGTCGGCCGGTACACGGATCAAAGGGAGGGGTGGTTTAGGGGGTTTGGATGTGTGGTGAGGTACCAGAGAGTGAGAGAGGGTGTGTAAAGGAGGGTATTTATTTTGGGGTTTTTTAATTAAGAAAATGTTTTAATGAAATGTACTTGGACAAATATACCCCTGCACAAAAAGACAAAAAAAACATGTTGGAACAGTAAAAAAAATGAGTGTTTTTGAGATTTGGACTAAAATGGCAACAAAATGCAAACCACAGAGACCCAGATTTAAAAAGTTTGAGATTTGGATTAAAATGACAAAATTGTCCAAACCACAAGGACCAAAATGACAGTTTACTTTTATTTTAAAAAAAAATGGAAATAATAATGATTTTTATTAATTAACCATAAAAGGGATGATTATTGGAAAGCAAAAAAAGTGAAAGTTGGCAATGAAAAGGTTTGGGCCCACCTGACAAGGCTTCCTAACGGTAACCGTATACAACAGTTGGAATTTTGTTTAGCTTGGTAGGGTCACGGCAGAATCCGATGCAACCACACCACCTCATTATCAAGCCTATCCACATTCTACTAGCCAGTAGCCACTTTGTTTTGTTTTGTTTATTTATTTTTTGATTGTAAGTGAATTGCATTTCTTTTGTAATAAGAAACTATTTTTATAATGTAGTAAATCTATTTAGTTAATAAATAACTAGTATTAATTCCCACGCGTTACTGTGGGGCGTAAAACCGTGATGGAGCCCGATCAATGGCGCCCCGGTTTAATTTGCATAGTGTGGATGGTGGCGCCGAGGGAGGCGCTATAGGCGGTGATGTGGCACGATAGAGCCCCCCACACCCTACCGCCTAACGAGGAAGAAGGGCTTCATCAGGTGGGGGCCACATCATTTCAGCCAATAATTTTTTTTAATTTTGTTTAATAAGGGGCTTCATCCCACACCATACAAGTTAAATGGGGGCGTGATAAAGCCCCCTGGCTGACGTGGATTCTAGGTGGCGCTGATGTGGCTCCATCCCACACCCTCCATCCCACACCCTCCAGCCTAAGACCCCAAAATCCCAATTGTAATTTTATTTTATGATTGTAAAAGAATAATGAATTATTATAAGAATTCACACTTTAAATCTATTAAATTCTTTTGGATTAGGGATAAATTACCATCTAAATAGATTAGTTAAAGAAAACTAAAATGAAGAAATTTCTTGGAAGTTGGAACTGTGGCATTTGTAAAAAGGAAGCAAGATGAAGGACCAAAAGGAGCAAATGTCCATAGAAAGAGCAGAGAAGTGTGTGTTGTAACTTGTATGAAGTATGATTTGGTCGAAGTTTCAAGCAACGCAATTACCTCTTTCTATGTTAGATCAAAATTAACATTTCTCATAGCTTAAACACGGTATAAGTGGTGCTTAACACTTCGAGACTAATTTTTTGTACGCGTAACAACGTAAGTTATGAGTTACAAAACCATAGGTATAACCGTCACAATTCATTGACTTGGTCACTAACATAGACTCATTGCTTTGTAACTCAATGTTTATTTCTATGAAATGATTTTAAATTATTAAAAAAAGTAATATATATAAGAGCAGTGAAGTGTGTGTTGTAACTTGTATGAAGCATGATTTGGTCGAAATTTCAAGCAACGCAACCACCTCTTTCTATGTTAGATCAAAATTAACACGTCTCATAGCTTAAACACAGTATAAGTGGTGCTTAACACTTCGAGACTAATTTCCTGTACGCGTAACAACGTAAGTTATGAGTTACAAAATCATAAGTATAACCGTCACAATTCATTGACTTGGTCACTAACATAGACTCATTGATTTGTAACTCAATGTTTATTTCTATTAAATGATTTTAAATTATTAAAAAACAAGTAATATATATACGAGTAGCGTTCATTTGGGCTCAATTTCGAAGCCTTTACAGTTTTCAAACTTGGGTTTGCAATTTATTTTTCTAACAAGTGAGACTTATACCCTCAATAACTCACCATTAACACCTAGTGTTGTACTTTCTAACAAAAGTCTTAAAATCATTTTAATGGGCAATAAAACTAACTTAAATACCATACAACTTTATTCATATAAAAAAGATAACGATCCTCTTTTAGAGGCGTAGGAGGAGGACACTACGTAAATGCTACTTGCCTTACAAAAAAAAAAACGTAAATGCTACTTGCCTTGAGATTGAAAACATATGCCTTCATTATTATGATTTTGTATTTCAACGAACACAATCACATGGACACGTACCTCAAATAAAGCTACTTCACAAGATCTCAATATTATAATAAAAGATAATGTTTTGTATACATTCACTGTGTACTATAAGTGGTATTTGGGTCTTTATATATTTTAAAACTTTATAATTTGGATTTAGTTCAATCAATTAAATCTTTTTAGTTATAATATATATAATTCAAGAATTTTAGTAAACAATTGTTTTTTCACATGTTGAGTCACAATTACTCATAAACGCCGGTCTAAGGTATTCAATTATAATGGTACCTCTAAACTACTTGTAAAAATGCACCCAACTTTATATGGTATGTCTTAATTAATTTTAATAACGCGTCTCAAACTACATGTAATTAAATTGATGCATACATTATTTCCCGAACTTTTCGCCAAACAGTGTTATGTATGTACGTTTCGTATACAATTTTTTAGGTATATACGTTTTCGACCCCCTGGTCTTATAAAAAAATTTAGGTATATACTTTTAGGTTCGGTGACTTCCGACCCTCCGGTGAAAATTTTCAAGCCTCGCCACTGCAACTAACTAGGTCGGAGCCCAAGCGAACCCATACGTTGTTGCATGTATCTAACCAATAGCAACACAACATATGGCTTATCAACAGGCGTAGATCTCAACATATGTGACTGACCCATCCAAGTCAACCGATTTAGTTTCTCATTTCTAAAAACCATAGTTAGTGGTTCATTTTATATTTTTAATCAAAAGCGGATAAATTTTACTTTTAGTTTTACATTTTACACAAAATATTCTAAATTACTCTATTTGTTCAGATTTGAACATGAACCGGGGACCTCCTCTCTCAAAAACATTTGTCTTATCAAATAAGCTAACCCATATCAAAGGACGAATTTTACTATACACTAATAACTTTAATAAAAATTCCATTTAAAGTAACATAAGAATATGCTACTTATAAATTATATGTGTGGGTCCTAATTTGGATGGTATTGAAGAATCTTGAGTTTTTTTTTTTTCGGTGGCATCCTAAAAAGACATTTTTATAACGGCGACTTTCTTGTATTAGGCTACTGCATTTTTTTAAATTGGAGAGCTCCGTTGTCCTACTCCGGTCAGACTATGTTGTCTTAACTAGGCTCAGCTGGCTTCAGAGTTTGGCTTGGGCGTTCCCCCGGGAAACCATACCGTCGGCAGCCACTTGCCAGTCGTTGTGCCACTACAAGAGCAAAACTCTCTGGCGTAACACATGATGGGACGAAAATCCGGGTGGACTCAGAATAGAGTCTGACACCTCTACAAAGGAGACTAGGTTTATCTATCATTGCCTTATCCATAAAAATGACACAAGTAATGATTTAATTTGAGTCTCTATTGAAGAAAAGAAACCTAACTATATATTCATTCTTCTAAACTATTAATATCAATTTGTAAAGAAAAGAAAATATACTATTTATCTCAAGTATTTATCGTACACTTTTACTTTTGCCTAACTTTCACTTTTATATTTTGATGCTTTGATTTAAGAGTAAATTACGTTTTTGGCCCCTGTGGTTATATCACTTTTACTATATTAGCCCAAAATAAGATTTTTTAACATATCTACCCCCATGGTTTCTATAACTAACCATTTTGGCCCCTAAGTCTAAAGATCATGGGGGCCAAAATGGTTAGTTATAGAGAGCAAGGGGGCTAAAATTGTTAGACTTAGGGGCCAAAATGGTTAGTTATAAAGACCATGGGGGCAGATATGTTAAAAATTCTTATTTTGGGCTAATATAGTAAAAGTGATATAACCACAGGGGTCAAAAACGTAATTTACTCTTTGATTTAATAAAATTTTGTTTTCCCCCAATATTGATTTATTTTGGCTTTTAAATTTATATACATTATACTTACTCCACCCAATATTATTTTAATCCCGTCACAAAGAGAAGAAAATCTTTCTGTTTTCCCACAATATTAATTTATTTTTGGCTTTTAATATACATTGTACTTTTTTTAACCGTTGATTTCTTTAGTCTTTTGTCGTCTGTGGGACTAGAATCCAAGACCTTCCCCTTCTCAACCTATGTGTTTTTAAAGGCTTTGCATTTGCCAATGGACCACCACCCCATTGGTATATACGATGTACTTACTCCACCCAATATTATTTTAATCCTGTAGCAAGACGAAGAAAATAAAGACGTTAATCTTGAACGGAAGGTTTATAGATAAGACGGGTTATAGATAATTCTGATGAATTATTTGCTAAATATTTTATAACTAGTCTTAAGCCGTCGCATTGCGGTCAAGGGGTGTAAAACCGTGATACTAATGTTACAAAGCAGAGGGTATAAAACCATGTTAAGTAGCAATCAAACAAAACCAAAACCGGGAAAAAACGTAACATAAAAACATGAATTTTTAACACCAAGTCGAGGGGTAAAAAAAAACCTGAGAGACCAAATGTAACTATCAAACACCGTGCTAAATGTGACCGAACGACGACCAAATCCGAAGATAAGCGTAAAACAAAAACTAATAAAAAACTAAACTCATTTAACTTTTGTGAAAAAATTATAAAAACAAAAGTTTTATTACAAAGCTGAAAAATCTTAAAATTTACTATACAAAAAAAAAGTAAAAAACACACACACAAAAGACAAAAAATTTCACTATTCCTCCGTATTTTATGAATTAATATATATAGATAATTTATTTAGAGATCATTATTAGTTTAAACTAATAAGGTTTATCTAGAAGTCTATTTATTTATTTAATAAGTTTGAGTCGGGTTATGACTAGAATAAATAGATGGTTAGGGTCATTGTAAATGGTGTGCTGTGATTGATAAATAATAAAGCAGTCAAACAAGTTCGTTTATATCGTGTTTTTGTGATTGATCAAGGGCCTGATATCTAACAATTAGTATCGGAGCTTGGGGGGTTTGAGAGTCGTTTCTAAGAAGGGTGAGCACCCCTAGCGAGGCAGTGATGGTGGCGGAACCGGTAGTGGTTGAAGACAAAGATGAAAAAAGGAAAAAATTATAGTTAACAATTTGGTGGAGATTTACGGCACTCAAGTCGGTTTCTTGGGAGTGTCATGTAACGTTCCGTATTTTTAATGTTTCTATTTTTAGAAAGTTTGTATTTGTATTTCATTTCCAGTCTTGTAATCCGAGACTTCGATCATAATGAAAATTCATATTTATATCAATCGTATTAAAAACATACTTATATATGTGCAATCAATCGTCAAATATGTGTTTATAGGCAAAATCGATACTTAGTATACATTCAAATTGTTAATCTTACATGCACGGTACTCAACACATACTTACATACATTTCCTATACTTGAAAACATGTCAAAATGGAAGTTTATTGCATAAAATAACATAACCAAACAAGTATAGGGGCCAAACTTGAACAAAATCGACTCGTATCGGTAAATTGGAGCGTCACGTCGCGCGCCCATTTATGCCTTCCCCGCCGAGCGATGTGAGGGGGCATAATTCGTAGAAACTTATTTTGCCCAACCGGATTTCACCTTTTCTCACATCCTTTCTTCGCCAATCACCTTCTACCTTCATTTAAACACTAACCCTAATTCACCATTTTAAATACAAGCCTCCCTTAACACCCTTTCACTTTCCACACTCCTCAAACTCACTCAAGAATCTGATAATACAAGTTTTTGGGCAGAACTTCTTCAATGCCAAAAGTGAGCTTCCAACTCACTTTTCTTTCTCTTCTTCATAAATTCTTGCTTCAAACTTCTTGGATGGCATCAAGGATTGTTACCCAATGTTCACCAAGGTGTAACAAGGTGGTACAACTCCATATTTGATGTACAAAGAAGAATACATTTTCTATTTTTACAAAGTCTTTACACTTGTTCTTGTTTACATATTTCTTACATTATTCATCCACCATACTTGGTCCCCAACTAAACTCATATTGTGGAACTTATGTTATGGTAAATTTCCAGAAGTTATGAGGTTCATAACCTCTAAAACTTGATGCCCTAAAGGTCCCAAGATACCTACAATGTGTTGAACAATCCAAGTCTTCAACTTTCAATGTTGAAAGATTTGTGGTTGGTTAGGTATGAATAATGGGAGCCTTAGCTTTCCAACTAAGATTCTACGTACTTCACCTGTTTATTTCATTAGTTAGATATTCATCTAAATAGTTTCCAAGAAATCAAAGTAAGCCAATCCCAACTCGCCTCCAATATTTGCCACATAGGGTTTGTACGCGTGCGGGTTGTTCTTACTTAAGCGATAAACAGAAGTTTATCGAAGTAACTATTGAAGTTGTAGATATATATTGCGAATAAGTAGACATGATAAAGAGTCACCAATAAAATCATTCAAATCGCGAAAATCTTAATATGTATATGTATATGGAAATACATATATATACAAATGCCAACATAATTAAAAACAAAGATTTTTCTTAAAAACCTCAAAGATATGTGAAAATCCTAAGTAAAGGAGAAACTTGATTGTTTGTAGAACAATTAGTTAATAAATTATTCCTATCTAAATTAGGATATGTGGATTTGATTCGAGGGATTGCGATATTTAAAAACGCACCCAAAGGTGAGTGTCACGAATAACCCACTTTTTACTGTTTTATAAACTGTTTTCGGGGTGAAGAACACGTCTTTTAAAAGAATGAATAAATGTTTTTATATAAAACATGATTTCAATTAAATGTATTTTAGTGAGAATTAACTAAAACGTCGTTTTTACTATCTTACATAGTGTTTTCAGAGTAAAACAAGTCGTTAAAAGAAAGTATACATTTTCAAGTAAAAATATGCTTTTAAATTATATAAAATTGTATTTTCATCGAGAATACGTTTTTTAGAGTATCATAATATGTTTTATGAACTCAAGAAAATGTATAACTTAAACTGTTTTCAAGAAGTAAAACGAGTTTTAAAGTATCATACGGGTTTCGGGGAGAAGCTGGTTAAATTGACGACGTTATGGGTATAACGATCGTAAAGATTTAAAAACAGATTTTTAAATCTAAGTTGGGACAAATCAGTCAACATCTCAAGCATGTAAGTGACGATAAGGGCTTGCATTGCGTGGGGAATGCTGAGGATTTATACAACACCCAATATTAAATTGTTATTCAGTAGGTTATATATATTGTTGTATTGAGGCATGCACATGGTTTTCCTAAATGCGGGAGAAACCAGGCGCCGATTTTAGCATTTAATCATTAAGTAATGCACACGTGGAATCGTTAATAGATCTATTGGGTTGACACCCCGTCGTGACCGTCGCTCCGGTGTAGACAACGATGAATTTGAATTCTTGGATTGTCTAGTATTGATTAAAACCTCAATCTTAGTATATCGCTCGTAATGTCTAGCTAACTTACGAAACCGAAGTTTTAACGAAAAATTTAATATTAAAACTGAGTCATGAGTATAAGTTTCCATACGGATGGGGTAAAATGACGATTGCAATGAACCCGCAAGATGGATTCAAAACATAGAAGGTACGAAAGGTATGAATAATGTGTTCGAATCCGTGAAACAGATTTAAGATATAAAGAGACGAACAAGTCATGCGGATCAAAGGGTAATTGCCATTCAAACCCGATATATTTAATATTTTGATTTGTTAAGTTTTATACTTATAGGTGAGCATAATGTTTAGCACGCAAACCTAATTTGGATGAAAGAAAGAAATTTTGAACATGATATGTGTTAGATGTATTAGTAATCGACCCTTAGGAATCGTAATGAATGACGGGCTATAACCCGGACAACAATCTAAGTATGATTGGGGAGGGTGAGTTTTGGCAAGAATACCGAAATGAAGTAATGAATGTTTGAATGAAAGCTGCTAACCGCCGATTTTGTAGATGTTACTGGTAGAACTATGAATGAAACCAATCGAATTGGTAAAAGAATGCGTACGAGTGGAAGCCCATTACAAGGATGAATGGAACATAGCCTAGTACGGCTAGTACTCACGAAGAGGCGGATAGATCTGGTTTACGGACCATTGAATTATGCAAAGAAATCGAGGTTAGTAAAATGTGTAATTTATGTTGGATAGGTGTGAATTGATAGGTTGAGAAGGACCTACGAAATGACTGATAGGGTATGTATGGTATGGTATGGAATGTTAAAATTTCTAACAACTGATGTAAGAAGAAAGTATGTCATTAAAAAGTGGATTTCAAAAGTTGAGGAGGAAATTTTGAGTGTCTAATGAATTTTGTACAATGAACTTGCACGACACATTTATTTATATAAATTATGTAATGCATGAAGCGAAAGCAATAGTAAAATGAAATGCATGAAATGATTTGAAGGCAACGAAAAGGTATGCAAGGTATAGGTAATTGTAGAAAACATAGAATGATGTTAAATTAGAGCTGGGCACGTAGTTGTGACTATGAAATAGTAGTTTTGTTGTGATAACAAAACAATAGTTAAAAATTATACAGTACATGAAGAGAATGCAATTTTAAGAAACGAGATGAAGGTATTAGATCCATCATGAACGGATCATATGAATGTATGTATAACTACATGTTGAAGAAGCATGTATATTGATCCATTATTAACAGGATATTGGAATTGATTCAAGTAAACAAAATGAAATATTGCACATGATATACGAGTATTAGAATGGTGAATGGACCATTAGCTATGAAGTGCGTTAGAAGCTAGCACTATTTAGTGAAAGTGACATTAATAAGAACTCTCGGATGGGTTCTTGAAAAATGAAGGATAGTCATTGTGATGGGCTAGCGGTCGTGTCGAGGGGACGTAGAGGAGAGAAAGTTAGTGATTAATAAAGATAAGAAAGGTTTCGGGGACGAAACCTCTTTTAAGGAGGGTAGACTTGTAACGCCCCAAAATCTAAATGTCATATATTCGAAATATGTCCTTGTGACATCCCAAATTTCGTATAATATAAATAATACTATATTCAAGATGTTAAGTAACGGAAAACAGTAAATATAGATTTGTACCATAAGAAAGTAATGATAAGTTTAATATATATGTGTATATATAAAAATTATTGGGGTGTTAAATGTTTCAAGTAATTAGCTAAGTCTTAGATAAATATGAAGGAAGTTATAAATTTAGAAAGACTATACAAGAATGACAATGAAAGCTTGTTCAGGGGCTGAATGTGTAAATTCATATTATAAGAGGGGGAAATTAAACACAGTGATTGTGTTTGGTGTGTGGGTCGCGAGAGAAGGGCAGGAGCAAGGGGAAACCCTTCTCCTTCAATTACATGCAAGAACTCAAGAATTGAACCTGAATTTGAGAGGAAATCGAATGCATGAGGCTAGATACAACTTAATCTAAGTGTATCGATCATAAGGTAAGTTGCAATTTATGATTTGATGATCTTGTATGAAGTGGGTTTAGGTTTAATCCGTGAAATTGTGTGAAATTAATCATGTATATGTGTTAGATTCACCGTGTAGAACATGAACTATGTAAGATTCTAAGCAATTTGATGTTTCGGGATAAAACCCACTTGTGCTAGTAGGAATGGTGAGATGCATGAATTACCATGTTCAATTCTTGTATAATTTTGATGTATGGTGTGCTATATGATCGATTCTTACTAGTTAGATTGAGTAGGATTTGAAAGAAATATGATGTTGTGTTATTGTTGAGGATTGGAAACAAGTGGTAGAAGATGAACATGAAATACTTGTACATTGTGCCTTACTTGTTGTACGCCCACCAAGTGTTTGATGAAATGCCTATGTGATGATTTTTAGATGAATTGTGGACAATGATGGATGGAAATGTTTAGAATGTAATAATGAAGTGATAAACGATAGGTTAACATGAGATATGTGTTTTGTGTGATAATGAATTTGGATTTCGAAGATATTGAACCATGTGGTTGATGAATCATGTCGTAAGCGTGTTAGTGGAAGTCAATGTAGATAAGAGTTGGAAAATGTGTGTTAATATGAATGAGCATGAATACTAACATTATCATGGCATGACGACATGAAAGGATAGGAAACACACAAGCATTGACCCAGCATGGAAGGCTAACGAGTCAAGATGAGGCAAGGAAGCGGTCACGAACACGGACGCACAAGGTAAGTGACTTCGAATCACTTCTTAGTATACATATAGAGTGTTCTTGTTTATGGATGAATGGAGATGATTGATGTATATAAAATGGCTTTAGGGATTTTGTAAAAACCCTACTTTGAGTGCCATTCCCGGTTGTAAGGTGAAAAGCATGTTTAGTAAGCATTTCAAGCACCCAACAACAAACTTTCCCGGAGCCCATATGCACTGCCCGTCGCCGACGGCTCCCAGCCCGTCGCCGACGGGCTTCGGTTATTTCGAATGTGGCGGACGGCTTAACCTCCTGGTTACGGCCTTAGTTGATTACGGGCTTTTCCCGAGCCCGTCGGGGACGGGTTCATACCCGTCGCCGACGGGTTGTCTAAGTTGCTTTATCCAGTTTTCGCGTCTCGCATTTCCGATTGACCCGTAACGCGTCCTGGTGATTCGGTTTTCGATCCGATGACCCGTAAAGCTCCCGAAAAGCTCCTTAACTTCGTTAAAGTTGTATAAACACAATTTTAATCAAAAGTAGGCCATTTAAGATTCACACTCATATAAAAACATAAAGTTACACGATTTCGAGCACCGGTTTTCAATCACGTATCAGTAGGTGGTATGTACGAGATTGTATGTATGTATGAATGTATTTAGGAAAACTACGTAAGTATATGCACGTGTGAGTGAAGATACATACGTGTGTAGTTATGATTCATTTTATGAATGCATGTATGTATAAATGTATATATGTAGGTATCGGTGTATGTATGTACGCAAGTAGTTATGTATGAGCATTATGTATTTGAGTGTGAAGATACATACGTGTGTAGGTATGAACGTATATATATGTGGATGCAAGTATGTATGTATGTATGCGAGTAGGTAGATATGTATGCACTTATGTATGTGTGCATGTATGTATGTAGGTACGTATGTGAAGATGTAATCATGTACGTATGTAAGTAGATGCGTGGGTATGCAAGTAAAGTGTGCTCCGAGAATGAAATGTAATGCATGTAGACATAATAATGTGTGTATGTACGTAGATGTGTATTTATGTGTATGCGAAGATACGTATTGTATATAAACGTATGTAGAGGCGTAGTAATGTATGTGCGTATGTAGATATGTATTTGGTATATATGAAGGTACGTATGGGTATATGCAGGTATGTAGAGATATAGGAAGGTATGTACATATGTAGATGCATATGTATACATGTAAGAACGTATATGTGTATGATTTAGATACGTCGAGTAATACGTTATTAATAGTGTGCCTTGAGAATGAAAAGTAATGCAGGTACATTATTGAAGCCTCACCAGAATATGGATACGCAGATGAAATGTCTAAAGTTAGAAAGATAACGCAATGGAAAGTGTACGCGATTTGAATCTTGTTTATGTATGTGTACTAATGTGATGAATGTATGTGGTGAGTGCAGGTTGTACGATTCACGGGCGGTTATCACGAGGAATAGAGATCGAAGACCGAGTCACAAGATAGATTGTACGGGAATAATTGAGTTTATACTATTAGTAAACAGGACTATTGTTTTATTTTGTAAAAGATACATATTAAAACGAATTTTCAAGTAAGTCAAGACGTTTGTAATGAAAGAATTTTTATGGCACGAATTTTCCGCTGCGACTTTTTGTCAAATACGTATTAGGGTCTTACAGTTAGCGACGGGGGGGGGGGGGGGGGGGGTGCCATGTGGACCATATTTTCTTTTTTGTTTTTTATATTAAATCTTAGAATTTAATAAAGTAATTTTAAATAACTACAATAAAAAACACATTACAACAACAAAAAAAATCAATCAATCATCTTCATCTTTACACGAAAACGACGCCTAAACATTTTTTCATCATACGTTGGTTGGGGTGATAAATAATCGCTTTCCAGCAAATCGTTTGCGGTTTTGCGTTCATGAACTATGTACTTCCTCCGTCTGGATTGGGATTGAGAAGTCCCTTCATCTGAATCTTCAACAATAGCTTTCACGATGGTCGCCACTATTGATAACAATATTTCCCCTCCGTTGTCGGATGAGGATGACAAAACAAATCTATCATACGAATCGCTTGAACTTGAAGAATCCATTGTATATATTTTTTTTTGGAGGTTAATCGCTTGAAATTGAAGAATCCATTGTATATATTTTTTTGGAGGTTGGTAGTGGTTTTTGAATTTTTTGATAGTAAAAATGGTAAGTATTTTTTGATATATATATATAGATTATAAATAATTTTTTTTAAATAGTCGTTGGCCAACGGCTATGCCAAACGGCTAACCCAACGGTCATATGTCACCAGCTAATACTAGCCAGCCAAGTCAGCATCCCCTCCCCCCGCCCCGCCCCACGCCAGGCTTCAAAGCCACGCTAAAGGGGTAACGTCGTGACTAATGCTGACACGGTGTGAATTAGCCAACGTTGTCTGACATCTGCCACCCCATAAAACGTCTCACTCCTCAGACCATGTGTGGTGGTTAAGCCAAATAATGCCCCCACCATGGGGCGTTTTGCGACACGTGGCAGTCCAGTCAGCATGGGGCATTATTGCAAAAGTGGCGTAGTGGGAATAATGCCCAATAACACCCATGCAATCATTTCACAATTATTTTTTTTAATTTAAAACATAAAAATCTTCATTAATTTAAAATAAAAATTACACTACTTGAAATAAAATAAAAACCGAAAAAAAAACCCGAAAATAAAAAAAAACCGAAAAAAAATAAAGTTAAAAAAAAAGAAGATGATCTAGAGTCCATATTTTTCTCGAATTTTTTGACGATGCATTTGCGCAAGGATCAACGCGTCGCCTTGGAGGTGGTCGATCGGTTTTTACAAAAACTCAATGTCCTTTTCCATTTGCCTCGCCTCTTGCATCTCGTTAAACTTTTTGGTTTCGGCCACTCGTTCTTTCATAATCTCATAACGTTGGTGGCCGAGGTCGCGAATGTCTTGGAGACGACGGTTCATCTCCTCGAAATCTTCCTTCAACTCGAGATCGGAAGACGACTCCACCGTTTTTTCCCGGTTCGCTTATCCTTTCTTCTACCGGGCGGTTGGGTCAACTCTTCTTCAAGTTCCTCGTCAACGTCCCCCACCTCATTTAGATCGACATTGCGGGCATCCGATGTCGGTGTTTCAGGGTCAACGGAGGATGATGTTTTTGACCGTTTAGCTCGACGTCTACTACTAGACGTCATGGTACCTACTAGCGCCCACTTTGGACTTTTTCGTAGTAGATCCCAACACTTATGGTACGGGAAAGGGCATTTCGTTTTCTCGTACTCGTCCAAAGTCTTCGTTAAAACCGCGGTGTCACCTTCACCGCTCGGGCGATTATCGTAGTTACGTTGGTACACTTCTTGGAACGCATGACACTTGTTGTTGATGTCGGTCCATTTGCTAGAAATGGAATCTTTGTCCCGATGCTCGCCTTGACGCCACGTGCTATAAAAGAGTGCACGAACCCTATCCCAAAAAACGGGGTCCGTTTGAAAGTTTGCTACAAATTGAAAAAATAAAAGTAAACATATAAGTTGTATGTTAAAAATATAAGTAAAAAATAAGTAAAAAAAATATAAAAGTTACCAATTTCGTGGTCCTCCGAAACGTCGAGCCACGCCCGAGTCAACGTGAATTCCTCATCCTTCGTCCATTTAAGGTGAGTATTTTTACGTCGAGATTCGTCCTTTTCCTTCTTCTTATGCGACCTTCTGCCGCGTTTCGATTTCTCTGGCACCGGTTCGGGTTGCGTCTCCGGCACGACATCGACATCGGGTTTGGCTTGTTGTTGTGAAGGTTGCAACCCGCCGGCTTGGCCATAGCCGAAGGTGGGAGGCACGAACGGAGTGGCGCCACTCAAGTAAGCCGCGTACGTTAAAACGCTCGGGTCCATGTCTTGAAGGTTATACGGGTGTTGCGGTTGGGTTGTGTTCGGGTTCATAGGTCTTGCGGGGACACCAAAGGGGGGTCGGAATGGATGCATATTTGTATAAAATATAGAAGAAGTAGGAGAGAAAGTGACTTTTTTTATAAAAAATAGGAAGAAGTAGGTATTATTTATATAGTGGGTAAATTTTGGAATAAAAAAAATAAAAATATTAAAGAATTGACCGTTGGCAACGGTCATATCTCTCGCCCCTATGCACACTTCAGCGTTTTATTTAAAACGCCAACTTGATTTTTTTTCAAAAAAAAAAACGCCAAACAACGCCTTGTGTAATGGGGGGGGGGGGGGGGCGTTTTTGAGGTTTTTTTTTTTTTTTTAAACCGCCCCACTACGGATGATCTCATAGCCTAATAATCCTAAATTAGTTGTCATTGCTCAGATTTGAACGCAAGAACACATTGGCTAAGGTTATATAATATTTAAAAACGGAGGTATACAAGAGGAACCAAACTTATTATTAATAATAATTAATCTATTTAAAAAACATATACGTGTCCCAAAAGTTAACAAATCCATTCTATAATGAAATCCACAAATTATAAAAAAAGAAAGAAATAGCTTAATAATCGAGAATAACTAGATAAGAGGCCCGCCGCGTTGCGGCGGGGGCATACAAATTGAGCCCATCATAAACGATGTCTTCACAATCCTTTTCAAATCAAGCCAGTTTAAACTCAAAACAATGGAGGTTTCAATCCTATACCTCCTTGTTTATTTTCTTTTGTTCAAGGAGCCAAAACTGTCATAAACAGGACCGATATTATAACAAAAAAATCTTCAAATACCTTTAATTATACCAACTAAAGCAGTAAAAAATTTCAAATCCTTGAAGAAAAAGTATGTCACTGATGTGCGCGATGGAGAGAGGAGGTGGTTGGACAGTACATAAGTGAAAAGATTAACTAAATCCTTTGCTAAAAAGCCATATTATGAAAGTTTTGAAAGCAAAGTTCTATGTTCTATAATATTAGAAGAAGAATAGAAAGATTCAAGCTTTCGCAGGTCCTTTTGCTTGAGAAATAAAAGGCCATACTTACATGTGAGTATGGATCAGATGTAGTGCCAGATTCCATTCTCCCCTCAAGCAAGCTGGATGTGGACGCCACATTTTCATCACCAATAGATGATTTGGACCTCTTTGTGATCTTGTAAATGTCCTTTTTTTATCATAAACACCCAAGCCCAGATTAACATCACATATTAAAAGATAGGACAAAAAATAAAAAAAATCTATCAAACTTAAAAATTCTGGACATAGCAAGGTAACCCAGCCCCTTCAGATTGAAACGGTGGAGAGCAATGAGAACCCTTGAGTTTGTTACCAATAATCACAAAGGCCCTATTCCTCTCATTCCAAGTGCATATGCAGGTTAAATTACACCTATTTTGGCCCTTTATCTTATTCAAATAATAAGTTGAAGCAATAGATAAATACATACACAACCATAATATGAGTCATATACACACACATATGTATGAATATATTACAGAGCAAACTTACCGATTGTGGACCACTGATGATACATCTAACAGTTTTCAACTCTGTAAATGATGGATCATTCACCTGTTTTGGTCGACCTGCCTTTCTCCAGCCTCTTATCTCTGTAACGTAAAAAAGGAAAGTTATGAAAAGCTTTCTTTATTTTCAGCTTCTATTTTAATACAAGCACAAATAAGTAGGTTGATGGACAAGATCCAATGGCATACCAGTGTGATCAATGGTATCACCAAATAAAATCCTAAACCAATCAGGAGTCAATCTACCAATCTCCATTAGCTCAAAGAAATCACGACGACAAAGATAGTATGCTCCTGTGCTTAGATCGAATCCAGATAAATCTCCCCCGAGAATTCAAAGCTAAAGCAAACTAATATTCTACTCTTATGCCCACATTAATGATACAAAACTTGCTATCACATTTATACACTTGAACGAAACTACCCGCTCTAGTTCATTAAGCTACCCTAACTTAAAGATTCATCACCGTCCCAATTCTTGTACATGTGTAGTCAAACCCAACAAATGTTGACCTTCATATCCCACCCATACCTACACCAAGAACTTCTTCCCCTTTGTACCATAAAAACATTATCAAAACTCAACAAACATAAAACCAGATCTAAAACCAATTTCACATTCAATAAACCAAAACTAATGCAGCCGTTAAATTCAATTCTTGCCGTCACAAATGCAGCCGACACCGTCGCTGCTGCCGGAAACATGGTAGCAGAGGTTCCTCTCCTTTGCCGGAATTGTGTACTACCAAAAATAGTCTCAAACAACATATCAAGAGCAGATCTGACTATAAATTTAACATGTAGTACAATACAATACTTACCGGATCTTCTCCAAAGGCTGGGTGGACTTCACCAAAAGTACAACTCATCGCCGCTATGGCGGTCGTTTATGCGTCGGAAGTGAGGGGCGCAGCCGGGTTCACCACCAGAAACGGTGGTCCTTCCACCATATCTCTCTTCTCTCTCTCTAAAATCTGTGGAACTCTCTCTTTCTTCTCATGTCTCTCTCTGTTATCAGTAATCATAGAGTGTGGTCAATGTTTGTTACACGTGTCAGGGTAGCATGGTAGAAAACTGGTACAACATGTAAGGCATAGTTTACAAACGTTGATGCATAGAAATATTACAAATCTATACTATATAATAAAAGAAACCATTTTGGGGACACTTGTCATCATATTAGGTCATGTTTTATAGATAAGTATTATTTTAGTTTAATCTTTTCTAAATAATTTTAGATAATCCTCCTACTAAATATTATTTAGTTTAATTTCTTATAGATAATTATTATTTAGTTTAACTTCATTCTCATTTATAATATCTATATCTATACTATATAATAAAAGAAACCCTTTTTGGGACACTTGTCATCATATTAAGGCATCTCTTATAGATAATTATTATTTTAATTTAATCTTTTCTTATTAATTATAGACAACCCTTCTATTAAATATTATTTAGTTTAATATCTTATGAATAATTATTATTTAGTTTAATATTCTTCTCATTTATAATATTATTTTGAGAAAATTATGATTTTGGCCCCTGTAGTTATACACTTTAACCCTTTTAGCCCAATTTTTTTTTTTAACATCTGAGCCACCAGCGTCTTCTTTTCTAACCCTTTTGGCCCATAATACTAACCCTATCCATTAAATGTTAGGGGCCAAAAAGATTAGAAAAAAATACGTTGGGGGGCTTAGATGTTAAAAAATTATTTAGAGAAAATTACGATTTTGCCCCCTGTAGTTATATCACTTTTACCCTTTTAGCCCAAAAACTCCATTAAATGTTAGGGGCCAAAAGGGTTAAAAAAGACGTTAGGGGCCAAAAATGTTTGAAAAAAAGACGTTGGGGGCTTAGATGTAAAAAAATTCTTTTTTGGGCTAAAAGGGTAAAAGTGATATAACTAAGGGGCCAAAATCGTAATTTTATTATTTGACATATAAAATTAGATTTATTCAATTCGTACAATACACGATGTTTTTTAAGGATATATATTTTTTTTATTTAGTACAGAAAATTACCTTTATTCAAACGGTGTAATACGCATATTTTTAAAGATGTGTTTTTTTTTTATTATTTGGTATATAAAATTACATTATTCAACCCGTGTAATAAATGAGGTTTTTTAAAGATGTATTATTTTATTATTTGGTAAACAATATTACATTTATTTAACTCGTGTAATACACGCGTTTTAAAGATATCACTTTTTTTATTTTGTATATAAATTACATTTATTCAACCTGTACAATATTGTTCTTATAAATATAGCTTTTTATTATTTAATATATAAAATTATATTTATTCAACTTGTGCAATAAAGAAGGTTTTTAAAGATATATTGTTTTATTATTTAGTATATAAAATTTATTTATTCAACCCGTGTAATACACGGGGTTATAACCTAGTTAGAGTTATATATAATAATAAAAAACTTGTTGCATTAATAATCGCAGTAATGCGCGTTGACACCGTTTCTAACGGTCCCACTCATCATTTTCTCTCTCATCAAAAACCCTCTTCCGTGTTCTTCTTCTTCTTCACCATCATCTTCTCCATCCTTCCATTAAACCCACAGAACAAATCAAACCCTAATTCCTCACTCATGAACCACCACCCTTCCCCATGAATCCCCCCTGCAAATTCCCCTATCAATTCATCGCTGTTCACCTCAATCACTCCACCTTCATCGGCGCTAACCACACCTCCGCCCGTTTCTGCTCCAGGTAACACCTTCTCAAACCCTAATAATTCCATCATTTTCTTCACAATTCACACACTTACACCACTTATTCACCTTCTCAAACCCTAAGTTTCATTCGATTCATTCATTCAATTCAATTCTTTTCATTTGTTTCAACAATCTCTTCACAGTTTGATTACAATTTGTTTACAATTTCGATGGAACTGGTCGCCGGAAAATTCGGTGTCTTCCGAAACGTCGTCGTTCGCTTCCTCCTCTTCTCTCTCCTCATCGTCATCATCCGGTTCGCTTACGTCATCACAATCCGAGGCGAATCGTGCGTCGCCGGAGACGATTTGTGCTTCTTTTCCTCCACCGCATCCACCGGTAACCATAACCTAGTCACCGCTGCGGCTGGCGGTGGCCACACCGGCCGCTCCTCCGTTATCCTCAATCCTACCGCCGCGGCGTCGCCGGAGTTTCACAAACGCGTGATGTTCTACATCACCGTGTTTCAGGATCTCATCGTCGATGGCTTCCTGAACACGCAATCGAAATCTCTGTGCCTCGAAACTCCCGCCGGAGAAGACGTGTACGCTCTGAGAGAAATCGGCGTTGAAGATTCCGTCGGAATATTCAAAAAGGCGATGAAACCGTTGGTGGTTAACGGTCTAGGGTTCCGGCAACCGTTTGAAGATAATACGTTTGATTTTATATTTTCCGGCAACGGAGTTTTGGACAGATCGGATAAAACGGCGTCGTTCGCGTCGGAAATTGGCCGGACGCTTAAACCGGAAGGATACATTGTTGTTCACACCGGTTCTATAGATACATATAGTTTCAATTCTTTCATTCGTTTATTTAATTGTTGTAAGTTTATAAGTTCTCGTGAGTTTGATGGATTCGATTCCGATTTGCCTCGTGTTCATGAGATTGTTATGAAGAAAGAAATCGATATGAAAATTAGGTCGAAAACCGATCCGAATTCGAAGAATTCGGTTGGTTCTTGTTCGGTTCCGGGGTATAAACAGGAATTGTTGAAGAAAGCCGAGCCGTTGATTGAAACCGAGCCGTTGAAACCGTGGATTACGTTGAAGAGGAACATCGAAAACGTGAAGTATCTATCTTCGATGGCGGATATCGGGTTTAAGAATCGCTACGTGTATGTTGATGTCGGGGCTCGTAGCTATGGGTCCAGCATTGTGAGCTGGTTCAAGAAACAATACCCGAAACAGAACAAGGCGTTTGATATCTACGCGATTGAGGCCGACAAGCATTTTCATGATCAGTACAAGTCGAAAAAGGGGGTCACGCTGTTGCCATATGCGGCTTGGGTGAGAAATGAGAGCTTGGTGTTTGAGATTAATCAGACTCCGGGTGATGAAAATGTGGAAACGGGGCGGGGAATGGGTCGGATCCAGGCTGCGAAAACAGGTGGTGGGATTGTGGGGTCTACTGATGTGATACAAGGGTTTGATTTTGCTGACTGGTTGAAAAACACAGTGACAGAGAATGATTTTGTTGTGATGAAGATGGATGTTGAAGGGACTGAGTTTGATTTGATCCCGAGACTGATTGAAACGGGTGCGATCTGTTTGATCGATGAAGTGTTTCTTGAATGTCATTACAACCGGTGGCAGAAATGTTGTCCGGGTGTGAGGAGTCCGAAATACCAGAAGAGTTATGGGCAATGCTTGGATCTGTTTAAATCGTTGCGACAACGCGGAGTTCTTGTTCATCAATGGTGGTAATGGGTTTATCGGGTAATCAATCGGTACGCCTTGTTTACTTGAAAATGTTGTAGTTTTAATCTTTTTTACATGAACAAATCAAAGTTTCTTTCTGGGAATGAAAGGTAATTTGTTTCCACATTGTACGATATTATATACATTTGGATAAGTTGGTTCGTTAGTTTCATATGTTTGGTAGTAGTAGTAGTAAGCTTCTCATTTGGTGACATTGTAATTTAGATTTCGGTCAGGGGTATAATAGTCGTTTCACAAAGAGAAGGGAAAAGGGAACTTGGCGTTTTGTGATTATGTGAACCCATACTTAACCAGTGGAATTAGTGGTACTAAACCAAAGGAAGAGGGGAATTATAATCACATGGCATGTTATTAGTTTTCAAATAATAATAATTTAAAGGTATAATAATTACATGGCATGTTATTAGTTTTCAAATAATAATAATAATCACATATTATTGTAAGGTTTTAAATTTGGGTTGCTTAGGGTGAAGGGAGTGGAGCGGTGAAGGGGTCGGCAAACCGGTTTGCCGAGCGGCAACACCGGCGCCGTCCTTCTTTGCCGCGCGGCCTTCTTGTGAAATCGGGGACAACTCACCGATCGGCAAACATGGAAAGTGATGATGATGATGATGATTGAAGGGTAGGAAAAAAAAAAAAAAAAGTTTGCCACTTTCAAGTGTCTAAACCACTGCCAACACTTTTCACCAAAGTTTAAACTTTTCACATTTGCTGACATGGCACACTCTGATTGGTCCATTTTGAAGTTTGTCACTTTCACCTGTTTAACCACTCCCTTCACCCTTATATTGCTTCTCTTTTTGGTGGCTACTGCTAGTTTAAATAATCACATGATGCTTTTTTTTAACGGTTAATACATACCTTTTTTTTCTTTTCTTTAAATTTACTATTAAAAATCATTTAAGTCTTTAAATTTACTATTAAAAATCATTTAAGTGTGAGACTTGAATCCAATCATTTTGGTGATGCCACTAGTCCAAGAAGCCGTCGGCACCTATCATTTGGTAACTTTTTCAGACCAGGGGATAATTTCACCACAAAGGGTATGGAATTTGACGATAACAAAACCGAATTGATAGTTGGGTATGTTAAATCAGTTTTCATATTCGGGTTCACCTCTTTTGTTTTTTTTTTCTTTTTTTGGAATGTCCTGGAATTGGGTGTTTGTTTCTCCATATATGGAGATGGGTCCCAGAATTCATGTGGTATGTATATACGCAAAGGCTTTGGTGTATATTGGCATGGAGATAGTTGTAAAGTATGATGAAACGTGGCCATGTGATGTGTCATGTATGTTTGTTGCCCTTGCGACAACTCAGGAGTTATTGTAATATGCATTTTGTATTGTGTATGGGCTTTCTGGAAGATAAGTTGATTATGACGTTTCTATTTATGAATCATTATTTATATGTAATTTTTAGAGCACAATTTTGAAGATGGAAGTTAAGACTAGCCTTTTGAAAGTATTGTTTTGCAAATGCTTTTATTTTATAAATTATAGCTTTGGACCACGAAATATCTAGAGCACCGAGCACCATACAGTCGAAGCCAACAATGGAGCTCTAGGTGTACGACCGTCAAGAAGGCCGTCCTAACGTTTTTGAAGGCCTTAAGTGAAATACAAAATGAACGCCCTTTAAATTTGAATTTGTATAAATTCACACACACACAAAAAAAAAAAACCTTCATCTTCATCTAAAGAATATTTGTTTTTTGAATGGCAAACAAACCACCTTCATCTAAGAATATAAACCTAGATTACGCTGGCAGCAAAAATGATGGAAATTTGGGAACGATAATAGCGGCTCTAATTAAGGAATTTTAGGCTGAATAACCAATTGTCGATGGATGCAGTTATGTTATGCGTATTAGTTGGAGTTTTTAATTCAAAATTGGGTCTTTTAAATTAGGCCTTTTTTAATAGAAAACTGTTGTTTTTTGCAATTATTTTGGGTCATCACTCATCACACACATACTATATATATATAATAACTTACTAAAAATTGTGACCTTTGATTTTTGGTTGCCCTAGGCCCGTCCCTAAGGTGAAAAGCCCAATAGGCCGGCCCTGCAGTCAAGCATCAATTGTCACAACAACAATAAAGCATCTGATCAAGCATGCCAACAAACAATACCCATTGGCATACATACATACATGCTAGAGGATAGGCATACTCGAAAGTGTTGCGTTTGACGTAGCTTATTACTAATAGGTTTTCCATAAGAGAAATACAACCTAGTTACATAGAAATCCCCCCCCCCCCCCACACACACACACACGTGGTGTGACGCGTACAATGCTGTTTGCTTGCGTGACCCTTGTAGCAACATTTGTTGTCATTCATGGGACCAAATACCAACTACTATTAATATTACCTTATTTGCTATATAAATCGTCTCATGGCAGGAAACAAAGAAATCTTCTAAAGTCACACTCAACACCATTGCCGGCAATGTGGTCATGGCACAACCACGCACCCCTAAGACACGAATAGCCAGGGGCAGGATGGTCGAGTTTACCATATTGCTAGTTTGATTGACATTAACCACCAACTATTGTAGTTGCCGTTAGAGCAATACAACCTAGGGGAATGTCTTAGGCTGTGCGACCCCAACAATATGCTTCTTCCACTGCAAAAGAACTTTCCTTCGGCTTCGACCTCCTTGACAAACGTTTTAAATCTCGGCTAACACAATAAGGCCCAAACGCAAACACATATGTACATGTAAATTGGGAGTTGAATTAGAGGATGAAATCACTTGACCATGTCCTCGTTTAGCCATGATATCACAGTCTATGTTTACTAAAAGAATCAGTCCATGTTCACTCAAATAATCGCAATTTATGTTCATGATGGTTACGAAAACCCATATGATCACCTGAGCATCTTTTGCAAATTTGCGGTAAAAGTGGAACAATGGTCCATGTCCATTTGGTGTCACATGTTCACTCAACCGCATACCAACCGGCATACAAGCCAACTATCTTTACCTAGATTCGTTAGATAATAGCACTCTTCTCACCTGATATGTTTTTGCGTTCTCATTAACTAAGCATTAACATAAGACAAACTACTGCTAATGTTATTGCCAATAACATTAGCAGTAGTTTGTGACCAATAACTTATTGGTCACAAATAATAAAAATATATATTTAGTTTCCTTCAGAGGCAAGTACCAAATGAATGAGAATGATTAAAAAACCCTTTGTACCTAACGGTAGGAAGATAAGGTAGTTGCATCATATCATTGTTACGTTTTCATAATAGGACACATAACACAAATCTAAACTCATACCAAAAATCATTCACATCCAAAATTTAATGTGGAGATCCACAAGTAAAAACACATTATACCAACATTTGATTTTTTCGTTTTTTTTTTATGGTTTCAAACTAAAACAACCGATATTCAACTTGATAAACCAACAGCCGAGAAGAAGCATCTCCGGCCACTAGCCTTTGTTTCAAGACTTTCCCACCCTTGGCCCTCCTTGTAGCGTTCAACCTGTGTCATTGCTATGTGTTAGACTCGCAATAATCCATACTGACCAATGGATTTTAATAATCCAAACGATAACATATTGGCTGATAATAATTCATACTAACAGTTTGAAAAACAACTCTCCTAATCTTCACTTTTGTTCTCAAGGGAAATCCCAAAAGTATAGTCATCATAGATTTTCACCCGACTTCGCTCACACAGAATAGAAATTAAGTGTAAAATTATGATAATTTTGCAAGTGGAATTGTAAAAGTGAAAGTTAGAAGAGTGTCGTTGGCCAAATTGTTAGTATAGATTATTATCAGCCAAGGGGTCATAGTTTTGGATGATTAAAATCCAATTTGCTTAATATTTTAATTGTTTATCGATTAAAAAAAACATTATATAGATGACTATTAATTATCTATCAAAAGAATTTTTAAAGAAAAAGAACAAGATAGTGTTTGCAGCTCAACCCGACTCGTTACACTTACAGTGTCATTGATTTCATCACCGGATTTTAAACCACCAAAAACGTAGATGGATTCATTAACCACCGCTGCAGCTGAAAACCCCCTGGGGTACTTCATGGGCTCTCCGCTCATCCACGACCCGCGTCTAGGATCATATATCTCTACACTTGGAACCATATCATTTCCATCAAAACCACCTATAACATATCTGTAGTAAACATCATCAACAACTTGTACACAGACAAAATAGAGGCTGTAATTTCGACCCGTTTAATGTTTTAACAAAATAGATATGAATGTCTTACAACTTTTCGTTAAGAATGACCAAGCAAGGGCAGCCCCTCATTGTGTTCATGCTCTCAATTCTCGTCCACGAATGTTCTCTAGGATCAAATCTTTCAGCAGACCTAAGATAATAATAAAAAGGAACTTTGTAAAGCCATGCGTTTCACTCAAACAAGATTATGGACCCATTTGAAAAATGTTTGATGATAACTAGAAATGGCAACTTGACCCATTCACTGATGAGTGGGTCAATTTGGGTTATATTTTATCTGTGATGGGTCAGATAGATAAAAAGAAAAAAAAAGAAATAGCTAAAATAATTGAAAGTCACCCAAGGTGCATTTAAATCCAATTATTTGAGAAATCATAGTAATTTAACAATAAACCTTTTGTACCAATATATAATGCACAAACATTTAAAAAAAAAAACTGGACAGAAAGTGTTTCGGACCCTCAGACCCGTGGGCCGTGAAACAATAACTACCCGTTTTGATCGTTTACCCAAATGGCTCAACCTGCCCATTTGCCACATCTATCATATCACAACCATTACTATTTAAAAAAAAAGCATAGATAAGTTTACTTCAAATAGCTTTCTCCATCATAGCCACCAACAGCGTAAATCGCCCCATTAAGTTCGGCTGCAGCCAGAGAAAACCGCTGAAAAAAATAACCATTTTAGATAACATATTGTAGTAAATTATGGTGGTATGATAAACTTCGAATTCATGTAGCGAAGTATTATATATATACTTACTTTCTGAAGCATGGATCGTGTTGGGATCCAAGCTCCGATATCCAGGTCTAACATCTCAACCGCCGAATAGAATACGTCATCACTTCCACCACCAACTGCATAAATCTTGCCGTTTAAAGTCGCACCAGCTAGGCTTCCCTTTTTGGCATTTAGAGCTGGCCTACCAGTCCACTCGTTCACAACCGGATCATATGATTCAACTTTAACAAATAGTTAAAATAAACAAATGTTAGTACTAACATCAAAATGCCATTTCGTCCCTGGGGTTTGGCCAGTTTTGCGACTTTCATCCAAAGGTTTGTTTTTTCGCATCTGGATTCAAAAGGTTTGAAATCTTGCCATTTCATCCAGCTCGTTAACTCCATCCATTTTTTCTCTGTTAAGTCAAGGGTATTTTCGACTTTTTGTTAACTTAAAGAGCAATTTGGTCTTTTTCACTTAATGTACAAGCATTTAAAATACCCCGGACTGAACTCATTAGACCGAATTGCCCTTTAAGTTATCAAAAAAGATGGAAATACCCCTAACGTAACGGAGAAAAATGGATGGAGTTAACAAGCCGGATGAAAATGGCAAGATTTCAAACCTTTTGGATCCAAATATGGAAAAAAAACCTTTGGACGAAAGTTGCAAAACTGGCCAAACCTCAGGGACGAAAATGGCATTTACTCTATATAATACATACACATGTATATACCTTACCTGTGTCATACCATACACCACGAGTTCCACCACCAAACACGTAAAGTTCACCATTTAACACCGAAACAGGAGCATAACACCGAGCGGTATTCATTGGTTTAAGTGACTTGATATAATCATTTGAAGGTGAATAGGCATCGAGCGATGAGAACCATGACATGCCATCATATCCACCAACTAGAAATATCAAGTCATCACAACCGTCTAGATTGGTATCGGGTGACTTATCCAAATCGAACGCATTAGATGACGTCATCCCATTTTTAGTATGAGATTCCTCAGAGGGCCCCACCATACTTTCCAACTTTATACGCGGGTCTTTCAGATACCGAATTTCATTTCGTGCTTCAGCCTAACATGTAAACATGAAAAAATATAAAAAAAAAACATTTAACAACCGATATAAAAGAAATCACCGGATTATGAGATATATCGAGAATACCAGATTCTGCTCCAAGAAAATAACTTTCTTTTCTAAAAATTCAATCTTGTTAGTTTGCTCGGTTTTAAATGCCATCAGATCTTCCACCTTCTCAATCAACTAATAATCCGAGAAAAAAATTACAACAATTACATGTTACTATAGATAATGAGCAATTTTAACCTATAAATGTGGGTTATTATTTTTCTCTAACGGGTCAAATGGATAAAATAATATTAAAATAAAATATGGGCTAAAAAAGAAAATGGGTCGTTAGCTGCCCAAAAAGAATAAGATTGTTATTAATTATTAAGATAATATTATTTTTTTAATCATATTTACACTAATTATTATTTAAAAAAGTCAAAAAATTTGGACAACTAGGGTCATGGGTCAACCCAACCGACACATACCAAGTACTACCCATTTTGACCCGTTATACAACCCGCTTGACCAACACTTGTAAATAGGTGAGACCTGAGCTATAATAGAATCTTCCATTAATGAAGTACTATTCTCGACAGTTGTATCATCTTCACGAGCAGCAGATTGTGGGTCCACATTTACGCGGGTGGCTTCATCTTCACGGGCAGTAGGTGGGTCAGAAAATTTGCGGTTTAAAGCAAGTTCTTTAAGCTTCATGCACACATGTTCCTCTTCATCTTTCCTGATACAGTCATTTAATGTATCCGAACTTACAGTCTTGCCACTGAAACTCATATACACTTTTTTCTCTTTAAGCCTGTTTTCCGCTTTCTTAGGTACAGATGGAAAATTTGTTGTAAAAAGAGAAAAGGAAACGGGTTGAGATGAAAACAAAGACAATAGTCTGTTTGTTTGCGCATGATCCAGTTCGAACCAGAAATGGTTTTGAGTAAAATAATTGTCCAAAATCACGGGCTTGAACTGGGTCTCGGTTAGTGGTTGGCGTGCTGACTGTACACGTACTTGAACCTAAAAAACAAGAGCAGAGTTCAAAAGACGAAAGCACATTCAAACACTATATCGTATAGCAGGTGTTACTATTAAAGTTGATTATTTGCTTATTATAAGCATTCAGTGTAACCTTGGTTTTGATATACGCACATAATGCATGATTCGCCCAATGCGCTAATGATAGCCCATCGCCACAACTAATGCGTTGCGTTTACGTGATGCGACAATATGGTGCCGATTTCGCATAATGCGCTCATCGCATAAAGTGCTCCGATGCACGCAATAATTAATATCTTAGTATGCTTAATTTGGGCCATTACGGTTCCTAAACACTTTTAGTGGTTCTAAAAACATTTTAGTATTTGAACCAAAAACCACAACTCTTATCTTCTTATTACGACATTGTTTTAGTTTAAGTATGTTTGTATAAATTGTTATGTCTAGATAATTTTTTTTTTATAAATAGCGCATCGCATACATGATGCGCTCGCATCGCACATCAGATTTTTGGGCCAAACGCATCGGAGCGCATCACGCAATTTAAAACTAAGAATGTAACATGCATCAAGATACCTGAGCAGCAAAAGGTGTTTTTTGTTTGCCTTCGACAGTCCAAGCGTACGGATCTATATCTTTTTGGCCATGGCTAGCCGCTTCAAAAACACCATGCAATTTTCTATCCGTATAGTTGAATAGAAACAATGGCAAACCAGGAACAATCTTTTCAACATACTCAAGGTGCTCCTTCGGTAAACCTAATACAATTTCAAGAAGCATATTAGAAGGTCAAAAAGGGATTTAGATAGAAATTCATTGCCTTGAAGGTGGCAAAATGGATGGGACAGGTAACGGTCATAATGGTTTAGACAAGTAATTTTGGGTACGCGTAGAATTGACCTCAAACAATTTTATCCAAAAGTTTTAATTCGTTATAAATAATAATTAGTGTCACAACTTTAGGAGATTTCAATAACACAAAACTTTAAATAAAAGAGTAAAGTACACAAATGGTACCTGTGGTTAACCAAAATTTTGGATTTGGTCCCTAGCTTCACGGATGGTCCCTGTCGCATAGTTATTAAAGCGAGCACCCAGGCGCAAATAAAGCCCCAGTCCCAACAAATCGCTCTGTGTGCGCCTCACGCCATTAATAACTCTGGGTCATCTCATAGTTATTAAAGCGAGCGCCTAGGCGCAAATAAAGCCCCGGACTCAACAAATTGCCCTGGGTGCACCTCGCGCCTTTAATAACTATGCCCTGTGGTTTGCAATTTGTAACGCATTTAGTCCACAGCTAACAAATCTAATGGTTTCAGCAAGTCAAGTTAGGGACTAAATGCGTTACAAAGTGCAAACCACACGGACCATCCGTGAACTTTTGGCAAAAGTTGGGGACTAAAGGCGTTACAAAGTGCAAACCACAGGGACCATCTGTAACTTTTGCAAAACTAGGGACTAAATCCAAAATTTTGGTCAACCACAGGGGCCGTCCGTGTACTTACTCTAGGACGTTTTAAGCATTTTTTTTAAAGTAAATGGGTTGAAATAGTGCTAATGGATTGGGAGAAGAAGGTATGGATACCGCATGTTTCAAAAAATAATAGTTAAATCTAGGTCATATTACAGGACTAACCAAAGAGTTGCTTTGAAAGGCATTCATTGAATGTGATGTTTGTCGCACCAAATATTACACCGCCTAGTTGATTTTTCCCTAAATTTCTATTGCTTGTATAATTGGACTCTTTCTTTCTTGCCCCCATCTTCAATCTCTTATCTTGAAAAAATATAATTCACATAAAAAAAGCGAATTAGAATAAGAGCTCTACGTTCGTAATTTTAATACTTTTAAACCCGATAAAGGATTGGAAACACATGCATTAGAACATATAAGCTAGACAAAAAAACCAATAAAAAGGACAAACTAGAAACATGATCTCAACAACTTACTGAGAATTTAAACATAAGTATAATACAATTATACAAACAATTAGAATTGATTTAAGATTTAATAAAACCAAACAAGAAATACTACAAAGCTTCAACATCATACACAACTAAAGATCTTAACAAGAGCAATACGATAAGCTTGATCTTTAACAAGTGTGCTGCTTTGACTTTGGAGAGTCAAACAAACTTTTTTCTAAACATACATAATTGGCATGTTCCATTAAGTTTTTATAAAATGTTGTAACCACTTAAGTTGTGTAAGAAGCACCACAATCCCTCTCAAAAATGGATATTCAAAACATAAAATAAAAGTGCATTAATTTTAAAAATGGATTCCAAACATAGAATAAAGGTGCATTAATTTCAAACTATGTTAGAGCTAGGTTATACACTAATAACAACAACAAAAAAAAGTGGATAAACTTCACTTATTATTCAACTTAATTCACACCCATAGAGAACACATAGCAAGCACTTTTATTCATGTAATGGGATAATAACCGATTAATTAAAAACCATCAAATTTATTTTACACAACACCATCAAGATAACTTGAAATAAAACCTAATGCATTTATAATTTGAGAATTGCAAGAAGAACAATGTAAATCAGAAACAAGTGCACACGGGTTGGGGTAACAAGCCTACATGAGGGACTGGAATAAGAATAACACATATATCATCTATTTTACTTTTTAGATAACACTCGAACAGGTTATCTACTCCGTTTCAACAAAGATGATTGTCAAGGTTACTTGGCTTAATTTACCAACGGTAAGGTTTTACATAAGAAGAACCCTTAATTATACGCTAAATACTTTAAGAAAAAATCAGGTGCCGCAGTGAATGAATAAGTTGGTGGTTGGAGACAACAAGAAGCAAAAACAGAAGATTATGACTCCTCATAATAGTAGGCATTCATGTATTATCACACTGCCACTTGTAAGTGGATTTCGACACTCTCTATGGTCTAAACCAAAAAACGGGTGTACGTGAAAAACAGATTTGGCAACAGTTGCAGGGTTATCAGTTATTACAACCCTCACCAATACCTAACACAGACAGATGACAAACACGCCCCCGGTCCCCCCCTGTTTCTTCGCTTCGAAGTGTAAATTTTACCGAAAAATTTATATGTATCCCCCCCCCCCTCAACTTTTTTCTTTAAAACTTTCAGCCCTCCCTATTTAAAAGTTCAAGATCCGCCATTGAATGACTATTAAAAACCGAATGAAGCAATTGGCTAACACACAAAAACAATTGAGAGCAAAACAAAACACATTCTAAACATCAAAACAGTGCACAAATGATCCTTAAATGGTCAGCATAATAAATGATTATGAACAAACTCACTTCTGATCAAATGCAAATTCATCAAATAATCTGTAAAAAAAAGTCCCACATTTTCTGTAACATCTTTAAGATCACTATGAATTAACATGTAGAACTAAAATGAAAAACAGATACCACAAATTTGCAGTCATCAACTGAAGGTTAAACCCTAATACAAAATCTTGCTGATCAAAAGATCAAAATGCATATAATAATCAAACGAAGTCATTCTACAAGTAGATCAAAACCCAAAAAGCCCTAGAAATTCAATTTACAAGAAACCCAATTGAACAGAAAAGCCAATAAAGATGAAAATCAGCAACGATTAACTAAAACCCTTAAACCCCCAAAATGAAAACCCTTAATTCTTGAAATAAATAAATAATGGGGAAGAGAAGTGAGAACCTGTGGAGAAAGAGAGTGAAGAATATGATCGGAAAAGAAGAACAAACGTGGGGATTAAGTATGATCGGGCATTGTGTACTTTTCAGGATCGATCATATGCGTGTCATGCAATATGGGTGGGCCGTGGGTGTTTGGAATGGTCCAACTCCAAATACATAATAAATAAGAGTGAAAAAAAAAGTGTTACTAAGTTACTAAGGGGCTAATTGGTAGTCTCTTAATGACCATTCAGATGCTACATCTTAATGATTTAAAACCTCTGAATGAATAAGAGGTAACCTCAAGTCTGAATGGTTAAGAGGTAACCTCTGAATGGTAAATCATCACATGTCACATTTTTCTACCTTCTCATTGGTAAAATTCTTAATGGTTCCATTAAGAGGTAACCTCTTAATGACCATTCAGAGGCTACCAAACAGCCCCTAACTTACTATCATATCATGTGTGTTACTAGTGTAAGGTAAGGCTCGGCACTAGTCGGTTTTATTGGGGCTTTATGTGAAATGTAATGGTGGGATTGAAGTGTCTAGATATGACTGGTTGGCAGTGGCGGAACTAGAAGAAAAATTTAGGGTATTACAATTTTTTTTAATCGTACATTCATACAATGCAAATGAAAAAAAACACGATAAAAAACCAATGTTCGTTTCAATATCCAATAAACCAAAGGAATAAGACGATTTTTCTTTTTTCTGGTTTCCACCATTAGATGAGCAATGTCACATATTCAGTTCGATTTTGTAAATCTATCATCTTCTCCGATGGCGGAACAAGAACTTTTAAATCGGGGGTCTATAAATAGAACTGTTTTACCTCCTCTCGTATGTTATTCATATAATAATTGATTGGTTTACGGAGTACTCGATCATCAGATAATTCAATTTACTATCAACTTCTTTTATTTTTTTTTTCATTGAAATTTAACGAATTTAATGAAGTCTCTAAGTTTGGGATTTTCAAAATAATTTTTTAAAAAGCTTTCTACCCATACAACACGAAATTGACAAAACATTTATATATAGGATTATTTATACACATATACAAAAATTAACAAAACACTTATATAAAATTATATAAATACATAATTAGATGTCTTTTATCTACAATTATTTATAATATAAAATCAAATTAAGTAAAGATTCTTACCCACGTCTTATCAACGTAATTGTTTATCAAAATACCAACTAAAAATTAGAAAAAAAAAGAAGAAGAAAGGAAATATACTTACCTTATGATGAACTTACGTATTTCCATATGGTGAAAGATGCCAGATAATGTGTGGCTTTTGATAGTCTTTTGAACAGGTTATTAAACTTTTACGGAGAAAAGAAAAGGATCAATAAAATATTAGGTTTTGACATTTTAACTTTATAGTTGGGCCCGACTCTTTAGAAGCCCACAATAAATGTTTAATAGCCTTTAAAATATTAGGTATTTAGGTCAAGTCTCCCTAATCAATTATACACCGTCTTCTTCACAGCTCACCGGACTGCCCATAACTGCCGGAAAAATTTAAAACCTTCCTATTTTGTTTCTTCTTTCAAGTTCAGTGAGATCTAAGGGTATCTTAATATTTGTTTAGGGGTATCCCATACATAAAACGCGAGAAAAAAGAGAAAAATTTACACTACGCCAAGAAAGTTGAGGGGTATCCCGGGCACCCCCTGACCTCCATATAGATCCGCCCCTGCTGGTTGGGAATTGTGCCCCGTCTCTTTACTCGCCCCACACCTTTGGGCTACTCCATGTGATGGTGTTAGCTCCCCAGACGTAGTGATGTGGCATGTGGGGGCAGTGGCGGATCCAGGA
Organism: Helianthus tuberosus; assembly: GCA_030545235.1. Lineage (NCBI taxonomy): Eukaryota > Viridiplantae > Streptophyta > Magnoliopsida > Asterales > Asteraceae > Helianthus > Helianthus tuberosus. The sequence continues at coordinate 132,376,855 of CM060351.1, read as the reverse complement.
ATTTTTCCCGGGGGGTTCCTTTTGGTATATTCTCACTAATTTTTTCGAAATCGATCAAGTTTCCACTAAGTTTTTCCATTTTTTTCCAAACCGAGGGGGTTCCTGGGAACCCAGGAACCCCCCCTGGATCCGCCCCTGTGTGGGGGTGGTCTCAACCATGCCCACGAATAGGGTGCAAACGAGTTGAGTCTTGAGCACGACTAGGCTCGAGCTCGTTTAAATTATGAAAACATGGTTCAGTTTGAACTTTTTTTTTCTAAAGTTCGAGCTCAACTCGTATGTAGTTTTTCAAGCTTAAACTCGACTTAGGCTCACAAGTAACTAAGCTTGTTTATGCCCCTACCCGTGTTTTTATATACGTTTTATTAGATACTATAACGCTCACCACTTAAAGATATAATATTAAACACGACTTGTTTTGTGCATCATGTGGCTTGTTTAGATCTCACATGCTACACCTTGACATATGAGGAGACGTTCTTCATTTTTTTTTTTTTTTTTTGAGTTTTGACGTCATTAGTGAAGATTTAAAATGTATAAAAAATATATAGATATCATCACTTTATTAAGTGGGATTTTCATGTTAACATCCTAATTTATGTTATTATCGTTTTATGTCTGAAAATCAAATATAAATTTAAGGATATTAAAGAATGAAGCTGACTTAAAGCATGTCTTTAAGAGGGATGACGATAAAAAAAAACGTGTGTTTATATGTAGTAAGATGTTGCCATGTGATAACATGACGTCTTACCCAAATGGAGTTCTGAAAGGTTTGGGTTAATGAGGTCCAATCAAAATGTGACACACTTAACTATGAGTTTCTTGATGGTCCCCATAGAATTCCTTAATAAATTCATATCGTTTTTGGTATTGATAATCAGTGCCGCGAAGGTTGAAAAAAAAGTTCGGGGGGTCGGAAGGTAACGGACCTAAAAAAAAAATTCTATCGTATAGTTTCGAGGTGTATATTCGGGTCGGACGTCGGTGATTCGATTCGGGACGGGTTGGGTCAAACATTAATATCAAATAAAAAACGTTCTCAAACATTAAAAAAGAAGTTATTATTTTATTCTTCCCCATAGCGTAATCTAATAGCAAAACAAGTTAACAAATCACCCTAAATTTCAAACTCTAATTTCTATCTAAATCAAATCACAATAAGATTAAACAAATAAAATTAGACATAGTTACAGAAAGATTCAACAAGTTTATGGCAAAAATCGGACCTATTTCACCTCTAATTTCAACCTAAATCACATAAATTGCAGCCCTAAATTAAACCTAAAGATAAAAAACACATACCTTTAACCAGTGTTGTAAGAATCGCTAGGCACTAGTCGGGCGATGGGGTACCAACTAGCGATTAATCAGGATTAATAGGGATTACTCGGAATTAATCGGATTGAGCTTTTTATATGTAATTTTTAGTTGTATATACACACACACATTTTTATATGTAGTTTTTTAAAGTAGACATGTTTTAACCCCTCATTGACCCATTTTTTAAGTAACTGGAAGAAATTTATATGGTTTGGTCGAAATTTGGCCAACGTCTGGCCAAAATTTGCCTAGAATAGGACCGCCATTGACTGCCTAGCGATTAATCGGCGAACCTCCGATTAGCGATTAATCGAAGACTACTCGTGATTTTTACAACCATGCCTTTAACCTTATGAAGATTGAAGAAGTCGAACAAGAGTACAAGACCACAACAACGAGCAGCGTTTTGGCTTCTGTTCTCGAACAAGAAGCTGAAGTCGAACAGTTCTGGAACATGCGTTTCCCCCCCCCCCCCTTCTGCAGTTCTCGCTTGTGGCTTCTGTTCTTCTGGTCGATGTCCCAATGTAAACGAATTTGGGTTTTATTTTCTGATAGGGTGAGCTTTTAAGTTGGGCTATATAATGATTTGATTTGGGTTATATAATATACATTCTAGTATTCTACCAAATATAATGATTTGGGCTATAATATTTGGGCTAATTAAATATTTTATTTGGGCTATATAAATAAAAAAAATTAAAACCAGGGGGTCGAAAACGTATATACCTACAAAATCCTATACGAAACGTACATATATAACACTACTAACCGAAAAGTTCGGGGGGTCGGGCGCCCCTTGTAAGACCCTAACTCGTATTTAACAAAAGTCGCACCGGAAATTCGTGCCATAAAATTTCTTTCATTACAAACGTCTTAGCTTACTTGAAAGTCCTTTTTAAAAATAACTCTTTTACGAAACATAAGCAAAACTTCTGTTTGCTAAGGTACATAATCAATTATTCCCGTACAATCTACCTTGTGACTCGGTCTTCTATCTCTATTCCTTGTGATAATCGCCCATACTCTTGTACAACCTGCACTCACCACATACATTTATATCATTAGCATACGTTATACATATAAACAAGATTCATACATGTGCACTTTCCATTCAGCTTTCTCTCTAATTTTTAAGCATATCATTCGCTTATCCATTCCCTGGTGAGCCTTCAATAATGTGCCTGCATAAATCTCCGTTTTCCAGGCACACGATTAATATCATTAACACTCAACGTATCCAAAATCATACTTACATATACCCGTGCATACATTCATACCTCTCTACATACATGCATACACTCATACATATTTTCATATATTCTTAAATACACTTCTACATACGTACCTACATTCGTACGTTTCTACATACATACCTACACTCATACGTATCTTCATACATACATAAATACACATCTGCATACGTACCTACGTTCCTACGTCTTTACATACCTGCATACGATCACACGTACTTCCATACATACATAAATACACATCTGCATATGTACATACATTCCTACGCCTTCACATATGTACATACTATCATATGTATCTTCATATATACATAAATACGCTTCTATATACGTACCTACATTCATACGTCTCTACATGCATGCATACACTCATACATATCTTCCATATATAAATACACATCTACATACACGTACAAGATCTTGCATACCTCTTACATACTCATACGTTAATTACATGGGACTTAGACTTTGATTTATTGCCCATAAACATCTAAGGATCGATCAAAATCATGTTTAGAAAGCCCGCTGTAGTCCACGGATAACAAACCGAAGCCTACGATACATAAATCAACTTAAATAACAAATTTTATGTTTTTGGACTTAGGGAGGGCGTCGGCGACGGCCCGTGGTTTTCCCGTAGCCAAAAACCCCGTAGACAGGTAATTAGGGCGTCGGAGAAAAACTGGTTTTCTAGAGCCCGTCGGCGACCCCCCTTAACCCGTCGGCGACGCCCTCTAGAAATGACATTTTTCTGCAGTTCCGTTTCGTCGTCCGTACGCACTAAAACGCGCATAACTTTTGAACCGTTTACCCGTTTAACCTCCCGTTTCTTCCTACATGCTTGTAAATTCACATTCTATCATATGAACTTGAAATCCAACATCCGGTTAAAGGAAAATATTAACTTAATCTCTCGGCTTTAAATACCCTTTTTCACTTATTCGACCCGTTCATGTTTTAAATCCACAAACTTGTGTGATTACTATAAATTTCATACTAGCTTCATAACCATGAATGTTCCCTAATACTCAGACCTTAATCATGAAGTTTATGCGCCCGTTATCAATTTCTACGTGTAAACGTATTGTAGTCCGCTAAAGGATTCAAACACTTTAAACTTAAATCTTGCTTTCCTTTCCTTATATCTTATAACCACATTATCACATCTAACTATCATTCTACAGAACCATATATGTAAAACCTTACTTGAATTCAATTATCATGTTGATACACTAGTACGGTACTTTACTTAAATAACATGAGGAGTGATTCCAAAAATCACTTACCTTATGCGTCCATGCTCGTATATGCTTCCTTGCTTCTTCTTGACCCGTTAATACCTCGTGCTTGAGTCCGTCTCGACGTGATTCCTTTACTTCCATTTCATCAAAATCACGCCCTTGTTAGCATACTCATTTGTACATGTTAACTATCATATAAATCGCATATTTCACACTAAACTTTCATTAGTCATTTCTAACAAACATATGACATATAATCCAATTCATATCCTTTCAAACTCATGAAATTCATCATGTAATCACAAATAACGCATATTAACGTAACATGTACCATACAACTTCCTATAATCCTACCTTTACGACAACAAACCAAATCATGCTTTTTATGTGTATAGTTGACTTTCAGAAGTCAATAATTCATCGTATGAGCTTTCGGCTTATCATTATATATATATATATATATCCGTAATATTCTAATAAGCTATACGAACGACACTATATACGTCAAGCCGTTTCACATAATTTCACCTCCTAACTTCATTTAGAAATTTCATCATACACTTGGTGTGCGTACTACTAACGAAGCATATTGTACAACCTGTTCATGCATGATCCTCCATGTTCCTATCTTTATTCATCAATTCAATCTATACATCCATTTATTTCATGTCCTAATCAACTTATCTAAAATAATTCATCACATACAACACGCTATATCACAAATTACACAATTATTGAACATGGTGATTCACTCACTTCATCATCCCAAATGGGTTTTGCTTCTAAACATGAAATTAATCAAAATCATGCACAACACATGTTCCATATGATGATTCTAACACATATTCATGCTCAATCTCATACAAATTCGTGGATTGATCATAACCCACTTCATACTAGATCATAAAATTAACTTCTACAACTTACCTCATGTGTAGCAAGTCTAGATGATCACGAATATAAGCCCATGCATTAGTTTCTTGCCAATTTCCTCTTTCAATTTGATAGATTTTGGTGTTCTAGGGCTTGACCCCTTTCTTTCTCCTCTCCTGATCGAACACACGCCCAGGTGTGTGGTTTAAGGGTTAATTTTTGTTTTATCTTTTATCTTTCCCCTTTTGTCCATATCAACCCCTCATGTTTGCCATAGTTCATAATTTACCCAATTCATATTGTTACTTATTTAAACCAAGCATTTAACTTGGTTTAATAACCTAGTTATTAAATCTCCTTCTTTCAAACGTGATAACGTATTAACAACTAGATAATTCGAGTTTTGGGGTGTTACAAGTCTACCCCCTTAAAGAAGGTTTCGTCCCCGAAACCTTTCCCATTCTTAGTAGACCAATACTACTCTTACTTTTTCATCTTTCCATTCACGATGCTCAATACCACATGAATACATTCAGGATCTTTGCAAAAGTCTTATTCATGAATAAATATAATCGTACCATCACATTATCGTACTAGAACTAAAGTGTGCAAACTAGAAGCAAACCCAAGGGTTTACTACCATGATTTACATAAAAGCAAAATGAAGTTCATTTGAACTTGCTACCACATTCACCGTTAGTATTAGTTCTAATAATTTCGTATATACTTGGAGTTTTACTTCTATCCTTCTTACTCATACATGCACTGTCTACTACGTAAGCCAGATTTAAAACTCATTCTTAGCCCACTTCTAAAAGTCAACCCTGCCTTATCATATCACATCTTGCGTTACCACTGGTTCGTGCGGAAGTACTTATTTAATTCATAACTTTATACTTAAATTCACATATTAAACAATTCACTAACCTTACTATTTTGGCATAATGCCATGACCCGCGAAAGCAAACCGACCACTTCATTACAAATCCAAACCATCCCAGGATTGATCTCATTCATCTGTGTATTGAGCTTCCGCTCATGAGAATTCTTTCACTGATCTTGATAGGTTTATCACACTATGATATTTGACGGAAGTAGATTCCATTGATTCGTCATCCTTATCTTACGGTGATCATTCCTTTCCGATTAGTGACATTGCATGTCCATTCATCAAGCTCACCTATGAGTACAAAACTTATGTAATACCTCGAAAATTCACGTCCTATAATGTGTTGACACGTGTCATATGTTTGAACGTGTGAAAGAATGTTCTGAAGGGACTAAAGTTGACAAACTTGAAAAGTATATGAAAATACGAGTTCTAAATGTCAACAGTGAATAAATATATTGTACATTAACCCTACACGATGTTTATAGCATCCAACGAATAAATCATGGATCATGCGAAGCTAAAAGTGAGAGATTACAAACTACAGGGGTTAAATGTGTCAACATGTTTAAGTTATACCTCTGATTGACCTTTTGACAAACCCGAAGCTTTGTAACTGTTAATTATGCTCACTAGAATGCGCGATATAAATTTCATAAAGTTTCGTTATCGTATGAGAAAGTTATGATCAAATTCGTATACAAGGGGTTAAAGCGTTAACGTTGAAAGTTATGACTTTTCGGGTTAACCAGAAGTGACCAGGGACTTGGCAAAGTGGGTACAAATCTTAAAGCCCTTGTAGGTAAATAAAAAGGGGTCAAATTGCAAGTATTAGGCTTAGTTGACCTTTCGAAGAGCCAAGGGACAAAGATGCGGAAACTAGAAAATGTTAATTCTGATTTCAAGGCCCAAGCGGGCCGCGTAAGAGTGGTTAACATCTTACGCGGGCCGCGTTAACCGCCCAGATACAGAAACATCGAACAGCAGCCTGAAAATGCGCTCAAACCGACTTTAATTGATGTTTCACTTCATGTGCGACCCCTAGGCAACCCCTAGAACACTAGGGACACTTGTGGGAGAGTTGTGGTCAGTAGTAGACTTGTGTGTCAACATTTTGTGGTGATTAAACCACTATAAAAGGGCCATGACTTGCAACCAAGTTCTTCACACCTTCATCTGCACATTGGAGCATTTCTGGAGCTAAGGACCTCTCTCTAAGCTTCACATTTCGTGCATAGGACTTCAGTAAGTTTGCTAATCCTTCCTTAGTTAAGTTTTTTGCTTAGTTATAGCTTAAAAGTCAAACCGTCGTAATTAACGGTTGACTTTAAGATTAATCACTAATGGTCCGGTGATTAGTCGAATCAAAAGTAGTTATAAGTTGGTAATTATGTGGGTAATAAACCCTCAAAAGGGTTCCCCCTGATTCCCACTCTAACTAGGTCAAATGTCGGGTCAAACCTGTTAATAAAAAGTCAACAGGATACTTAAATTCTAATTTATGCATGATTAGCAATGTAGAACACATATAACCTGTTTGATCATTAATATAACTTGGTAATTAGTGTAAGAACATGTCTAAACATGTTCAACCCGACAATTTCCTGTTTAGACCCGGTTCGGAACCAAAAGTCGCATAGTTTGACTTTCACTTTGACTTTCAGTTCTGACCCGTTATGGTATGTTTTAGAAATGCCTTAGAGCTTTATTTGGACCAGGTTACATGCTAGTATAACCCTCTGTGATTATACACCTCGGATCATTAGTTATCCAATTAATACGCATGATTCCGTTAATTGCCCATATGTTGACCATTATGCCCTTTTCACCTTAAAATGTGATTTTTGAAAATGTAAAAGAGTGGAAACCTTAGTTACTGATATATAAACTTGCACCCAAAATTTGACATCAGTTTGAGGTGTAGATTGAGAGTTATGCTCATTAGCGTAATTAGAAGCTTCTTTAGCGATTAAACGACGTAATTAGCGTATAGCCTAATTACACCTACTTTTTGGTATCAAACTTATTACCCACTGATGTAATATATTATTTTGGGATTTTTGAAGATTTTTAATTAATTTTAGGCTGAGCATAACTAATAGTCGTAGGCTTAATCCGGTAAATGTCGGTTTTGCCCTTACGGGCCATAAAATGAGTTTTACATATCTAAACGACTCCAAACCTTTTGCTACTGATTCTAAATGATAAATAAATTATTTTAAACCCTCTGGAATAATAAAAATATCAGATTTCTATATAGAACCCGGAAACGGCTTCTAATCGCCTTTTTAAGCGTTTTAAACGCATAGTATGTACAAAAACTATTTTAAACATACAAAGGTTGATACCTACTTATATTTGAGGTAAATTATAATATTTTAACAGTAAGCAAAGGTTGTTTAACTCATACTTCAGTTTTGAGCTTTACGGCTTATGTGAAATTACCAAAATGCCCCTACGGTGCATAGTTTGGTTATGATTGATAAATTTCACATATATACTTTACCCTACTGATATAACTTAGCAAATTGATTATCTTTGCTGATTACATCAGACCTGTAACTCAGGATACTACTTAAACTCTTTTATCACCTTATAAATGACCAAACTACCCCTACGGGGCATAGTTTGTGTTTAAATTCATTTCGGGCATAATAAATGATATCTTACTGATGTCACAACATATTTGGAGCATATTAACTTAGGAAACCTATAAATGGCTCTCATTATTACCCGTTACGCTTATTACGCGTTCGGTTTGGTTTATGTAACTAGTTTACATAAATTAGCCGAAACGGGTCAAACCTTATCGGTTTTTCCTCAAAATCCAGGATGTGCATAAAATACCCATGTTAAGAAAGTCTCTGAACTTGTCGGGTCTAAATCACATTCTATCCGGTCTTCGCTTAATCGTGCGTACGAACCGTATCTTTGAAACTAACCGGTCTAAGCTTAAGCTTAACTAAAGACCCGTTAGGATTCTAATAGGTTATTATGAACCTTCGTTCCAGATTAGGAGTACCAGTAAAAGCTACTTGCATTTGCTTATTGTGATTATTACATTGCTCAGGTAAATACGTTTAACTTATTTTCCCTATACGGGCTTGGGTTACGGTATATAGAATACCGCTTGATCGGGCATCAAATCTTCCATCGTTGGGTGGTTAATTGAATAATTTGATCGGCTCGTTTAAATAGTCTTGTTTACTTAAAGCCTTTGGGGGGTTAATGACCATGTCCCGGATATCCTTGGCATCATTTTACGAAATGGCCACGACTTAAGCGCGGGGTGTAGGCGTACACCCGTCAGTGCACAAAAGAATAATGTGGTGTGTCTATTGATCTTTAACCCGGTACGTCCGGGCTACTGAACGCACAAGGAACATGTAATTCGTTCACAAGATTATATATTTAAATAATTCTCCCAAGTTAAATAAAATGTTTATGCCACGTGCATCCAAATCAATTTTCAATCATTTTCTAAAATGAGTCAGTTGATAGTATTTACCAGTGTAAACTGACGTATTTTCCCTAAAAGATTAAATGCAGGTACTAAGCGTAATTGGCTGGGATTTCTCCTTAGCATCACTAGAAGTCTCGCAAGCTTAAGATGCCTACCGTCTGTTGAACTATTATTTATTTTTGGATCCTTCTGTGGACGAACCTTCAACTGTTGTGATACACGATATTACAATATTAATAAAGTTGAATTATATTTCTCATTTGCTTCCGCTGTGCATATTTATATATTGTGTTGTTTGACTATTATGTTGCCAACCACGTCACGATACTCCCCTACCAGGCCCACCGGTGACACTTGGAATTCGGGGTGTGACAGGTTGGTATCAGAGCCAACACTGAGTGAATTAAACACTAGCCTTTTGTGTTTAATCTCAGTTACACAATTGCACATATCTAAACTTTCGAGTCTAGACAAATAACATAGGACAAATTCTACCTTGTTTGGTTTTTGTTTTGTCCTTTAATTATTATATATTGTTGTTGTTATCTCATGCTATATTGACAGGATTAACAAAATGCCGCCAAGATTCTTCCGAAGAAGAGGACGAGGAAAGGGGCCAATCACCGCCCCCAATGACAACGAGGCAGGACCTTCGCATGTGCGAGCTCCTTCCACCACCGAGAGTGACGACCCCCGACAAAACCGGAGGAACCTCTTCGAGCCGACTAGACAGTCGGTTTCGCACAGTTCAACACCTCCTGTTCATAACTCATATGGGCCACATTCTGAAAATGAGCCCAACAACCCTCAACCTTCATACATACCATTACAGCGATCCTTATCGCACAACTCTTTTGGTGACCCTACACCTGTCTTCAGGGGCCGGTTTAACCCGACGAATTACATACCAGAACCAGCGGGTTTTAACCCATTGGGGCTTGAGGATCATTTCTCTGGAGATCACGCGGATGATATGGATGAGGACACAGACCCCGTCGAACCTGCCAGCGGTACACCGAACCATCCAATAGAGATATCGGATGGATCTTCCTTTCACGGATCACCCTACGGTGGTCCAGACAGCTTTCAAGCTATGTTTACCCGGCACGAATGGTATTATACACCTCCTCGCCATTCACCGCCTCAGCAACAACAGCAGGATCCCTCTGTGGATTCACGGTTTGTGGCAGTCACGCCACCACCTCCACCGGCACCAGTTCAACCGGCACCTCCACAACCACCGAGGCGTAGGAGGACAGGCGCACGTATGTCTGCGCGAGCGGGGGATTTCCATTTTAGCTCCCCACGCCAATCAAGTGGCAGCCATTACCCGCCACTTCAGGAGGACCCTCAGATGGGTGGACCTTCTGTTTTGACCCCTGCGTGGGTCTATCCTTCTGTTAACCCCTACGAGGGTATGTTATTGTTTAAGTCCCTGCGTGGATTATTATGTTATTTGTGTAAGTCCCTGCGTGGACTATTATGATGTTTGTTGTTAAGCCCCTGCTTGGGTAAATCCTTGTTTAAACCCCTGCGTGGGTAAGTTTGTTTATTTAAAAAGTCCTGTTTAGGGCGACGTGTAACCTTTTAATAAATTAATGGAATGTAAGTTTATAAATTTCATTTTGCTATTATTTGCATAAATATATTATATGAAATAAATAAATCAAAATCATTCCTTTTAATAATAATCTGCCTATTTAAATATTGAATAAGAATCTTAAGAGTGAAACCTAGCCTAAGTGTCATTATAAAGACCTGGCCATGATGGTAAGACCTGTTAAAAAGATTCAAATCCCTGTTAACATCTAAAAATATGTTAACACTCCTGGCAGACGTGATTCATTAAAATCACACACGTCATTCTTATTATTGGATTCTTCAAAAGATTCCTAACCCAATTTAATGATCTCTGAATCATGGGTTTAGATCATCAATTAAGATGATCATATTTTTACCATACGTGGTAATATAGCGCCTACGGGTCTTGCTCATTTCCATATGAGCCAAAAGACAGTGGTAGCGATGACTCCCTGTCAGATAAAGGTAATGAACTAGGTTCAAACCTTCATGTTTTGATTCTCTGAAATCATAGCTTATAATTTATAAATGTCCTTGTGACTAGGCCTGTTGTGCCAGTATGCCTTCATGTTTTGATTCTCTGAAATCATAGCTTATAATTTAAAATGTCCTTGTGACTAGGCCTTTTGTGCCACAAATAAAACTGTTATTGTTTTATAATTAGGATAAATTATAATAGAAATCCTAAATACATATGATTAATAAATTAACTAAATATGGTCTCTGTTTACCATGGTTAATGAATTACCCTAAGGGGCAATTCCATAATAAACTTCCAAATAAACTATTGTCCTTGTTTTCTGTAACAGTTCAATTAAAATGGCTAACTCAGACGAAATTAATAGCCATCCAGTGGAGAATATCGATAATGCCCGAGTAAATTTAACGGGTGCTGAATTGAAAGCGTTGGTAGACGACGCAGTTACAGAGGCATTGGAACGGCTGTACGAAGAGTATAGTGGGACTCGAAGTAGGACCCTATCTACGCCGCATGCAAAGCCTCCTTCCAAGAAGGAAGAACTGAAGAAAGATGGTGATCGACACTCCTCGAACCACCACAGTGCTCCATCTCAGCAGGTTGTACTAAACCAAGGACCCCGTGACAAGGGTCGCTCTTATAAATATTTTGTTTCCTGCAAACCCCGGGATTTCACTGGGGAGAAAGGAGCCATTGACTGTATGACGTGGCTGGATGAGATGGATACGGTTGTGGATATCAGCGGATGCGCTGAGAGGGATGTGGTCAAGTATGTGTCGCAATCTTTTAAAGGCGAGGCATTAGCCTGGTGGAGATTGTCACACCCCAACCACGTAGAACATACAAAACGTGGCGGAAATGTCGGGGAGTGTTGTAACAGAATTAATTGTTTCAAATCCATGGCAATTGAAGTTTCGTTTTATTGATTAAAAGTGTTACAATGTATTAATAAACAAAGAAATACAACATAATTAACTAGTCTTGCATCTTTTATTGTCACTAAAGCCCAAATCTGCCTATATGTATCTTGATCATCTTATGCAACATCTCCTGAAAAACACATGTGAAAATAGGTACGTCAGCATAAAAATGCCGGTGAGATACATAGGTTTTGTGAAAATAGGTTTCATGACTTATGTTTGAGAAAATGTTTAGTCATGAACCTTGTTATTTGCTTTGTTTTGTAAATCATTTGAAAATCGATAAGATCAGATGATATGTATAAATAATGTACGGTTAAATGAATAACCATGTAAAATGAGTTTGTATTAGATAAATTGTTTGTAAATCAATGTCTTGTGAAAAATATGTTATTTGTATAAAATGTTCTATGTCTCAAACTGAAATGATTCAGATAACGCTACAATATGTAATACCATACAAACACTTATATATAGGAAGTACCAGCGGCGTATCCACCATGCTTGTATCATATTACACACGCATCGTTACTTAATCACTTAATCAAACCAAACCAAACAATGTAAGATGTCTATGTTTAAACCAATTGCCAAATGTATTGAATAATATGTCAAAATGTTTATGTCAAGATGTAAACCATGTAATGTGTAACCAAAATGATATGTATGGCTAGTGAAATGCATCAACTAAACCATATGCACAAGAACATAGTATTGAAGTAAAACTTGGTTTAAATCAAAGTTATGTTTTGTGTAGTAAATGCATGATCAATGTAAATCATGTAATATGCGTCCAAAATGTAAGTATGTGATGAATAACAAATGTACTAAGTATGAAGAACAATGCAACGATTGAACATACATAGCATGTGAACTGTACTAAGTATGCAACAACAGACATACGTAGCATGCGACCTGTACTAAGTATGCAACAATAGACATACGTAGCATGTGATGTAATGTAAAACAATGTACTAAGTAATGCACACAATGGCACACCTAGTATGAAATGTAATGAAATCATGTACTATAATGTACTAATGAACATAACAAGTATATGATGGGAAAACAGGAAAGCTTGAAAGTAACAAGTAGGCACATGTGTTCCACCCCAAAACGTTTGGAAAACAGTAAAAGAGGGGTCTATGTACTCACTTGAGATTGCTCAGTAGTTCTGGAGCGACAACTAAACAATGCTAGAGATCGCGGATATCAAACGGCACCTAGTATAGGTAACTATGTTAATAAACCGGACCTAGATCGGAAGATTGGGTAGCATTAGGGTTTGTAAACCAAACGAGTGTAGAGACTCGTGTCATTTGGTTTAACAAAGCCTACATACTAAATGAAACTTAACCTGAGTGATTTCGACCCATTACGACCCGTTTAGGTAGCTTATGCTACTTTAACGCGTCGTTCGCGTGAAACGCGTTCGGACCGCCTAACTAGCCCTATGACAAGTGTTATATGCCTAAACATATTACATAATCAGTTATGTGACAAAGGTTTAGGTTACATATGCTTAATTACCAATTATACATGAAAAGGGTATTCTGGTAATTTACCTAAGGCATATAAACTACCTATCATACAACTACTTGAACGATGCGACCATAGGGTATAACCTCGAAAGGTTATTCCCTACCTACTATGGTCACCTAATGTGTTTGGTCGGATCCTAATGATCGACCAAATGGGTCGGGTTCGAGGTATAAGCGATTCATCAGATCGCTTACCCTACGACCCTAGACAACGTGGTAATCAGTGGGCATAGTCCCAAGGGACTATGACCAACGTGATTACACTCACGTTGCGAAGTTCAAAAGAACTTCGCATTGACCATTACTGGTCAACGCTGAAAGTCAAACAAAGTTTGACTTTCTGACTCGAAAAGCAATAAAATAAGGAAAAGAACGAAAGAATACTTACGAAGGGTCCCCGAATGCTAATCCCGATCCAAGAACTCAGGTATGAAACAATGGTTTCAACTTAGAGCTCTCAAAATCAGAATTCTAGTGGGTTTTGATGTTGTGTGGGTTGGGTATTTATAGGAATACCCGAACCGTTAGGATCGTTTGTCGAAAATCGTGCCTTAATCATGTCCGTACAAGTGTCAGAATGTTATGGTGCCTAAATTGCCACTAACCATAGGGAATCAACACTTGGCAAGGGATTTGGGAGTGGATAACAACTGTAAACAGCTGTCGATACATCGAATCCGGTCCCGAAAATGCGAAAAATGAGTTTTCTGCATGTTTCTGCCCCAGACTATGCAGTCGCGTAGCGCGATGGTGAGGGCCTAGGCAGTCGCGCTACGCCACTGACCCCCCAGTTTCAGAAAAGTTTCAAAAGTGGCAGGAATGGTCCCTGCACGTGTTTAAGGCCTTTTTCGATGCGTTTGAACCCCGTTAACCTCATTTCAAGGCTCTAAAATGAAGTTAAAGTATAGGGAACTCAAAACATACTCAAAAATATCTCGGATGTTGGTTCGTTTGGTCGTACGAACGCGATGTTCGCTTAATTACGACGGAATGCGCACAAGCGCGAAAAACGATCCAAATGACGTGACGAATGGATTTTTCTTATGGCGAACACTAAAATATAATGTAGTCATGCTTACATAAATTTTTGGATGTCCGGATGTATTCAGAACGTAAGTTATGCGTAAAAATGCAAACTTGTGCACTTTTTGACGCTTTTAGTCCCTGAATGACACAAAAGTTTATTTTAGCATACCGAACACCTCAAAGCCTATTTCTAAGCTATGTAAAGGATATTTATGGTATGTTTAACTTATGGTCATGTTCCGGAATGTCTGTTACAGTTCAAATTGGCATACTTTCGCAGTTTGTCAACTTTAGTCCCTGTAAGCGATTTAACTTTGATTTCACCACACCAAACCTTCCAAAACTTATATCTAAGTTATGTAAAGGTTATTTAAGGTATGTTAAGCCTATTTCACTATTCCGGAGTGTTCGTTGGATTAAACTGGTTATATCTACACATCAGAGCGCGTATAACCCTCCAGAAAGCGATTTAAAGCTTGAAATCGAACAAGAATTGATATGTGTAAACGATAAACATATTTTTACAAATACCAAGTATGAAATACAATATTTCATTGGTTTGGCATTTGTTTGATGGTTGAAATGACACAGGTGTTACAGAGATCACTGATTCAAGCCACCGGGAAAATTCCAGTGTACAACATGTCTTGGGAACAATTCGTTGCCCTCATCAGGGAGAATTACTGCCCCCAGCAAGAGGTTGAGAAGATAGAGGCTGATTTTCTATCATTGGTGATGACAAACCTTGACTGTCAAGCTTACCTCACGCGCTTCAATACGATGTCCCGGTTGGTTCCGTATCTGGTAACCCCGGAACCAAAAAGAATAGCTCGTTTTATCGGTGGTTTAGCCCCGGAAATCAAGACAAGCGTGAAGGCTTCTCGGCCAGCTACTTTTAGATCTGTAGCTGACATATCCTTGTCCCTCACTTTGGATGCGGTCAGGCAAAGATCGCTGAGGAATAAGGAGGCTGAGAAGAGAAAACGTGAAGATGATAGTTCACGGAGGTCGAACAAGAAGCACCGAGGGAACGGTGACAACAAGAAAGGATCTGAGTCAAGGAAAGATGGGCATCATTCTGGTGAGAAGCCCAAGTGCAAAATTTGCAAGAAACAGCACTTTGGAAAGTGCAGACTCGAGTCGAACTCACAGACTCAGTCAAAAACCTATGCTTGTGGTATATGCAAGTCCAAGGACCACAAAACCTTGGATTGCAAAAAGCTGAAGGATGCAACTTGCTACAGTTGCAATGAAAAGGGGCACATTAAAACCAACTGCCCTAAATACGCCAAGAAGCCTGAAGAGGCCAAGAAGACCAATGCGAGAGTCTTCAGAATGGACGCAAAGGAAGCGGTCCTAGACGACAACGTCATTACAGGTACTTTCCTTGTAAATTATGTCTATGCAAGAGTACTTTTTGATTCAGGCGCTGATAAGTCTTTTGTAGATAATAAGTTTTGTGAATTGTTGAAATTACCTGTCAAAACCTTAAGTGTGAATTATGAGGTGGAGTTAGCATATGGCACACTAAAAACCGTCTCAACTGTGTTAGATGGATGTGTCATATCCATTAAGAACCATTCTTTTCCTCTGTCTCTACTTCCATTTAAGTTTGGCGGTTTTGACATAGTTTTGGGTATGGACTGGTTATCTCATAACCAGGCCCAAATTGTCTGCAACAAGAAACAAGTGGTGATAAAGACTCCGTCTGGTAAATCACTTACCATTCGGGGAGATACCCAGTATGGGCTACCTGAGCAAGTGGCTATGCTCAAAGCTTCAAAATGTTTAAAGAAGGGTTGTGTCATCTACATGGCACAAGTGATTATTGATGAGCCTAAACCGAAGATCGAAGACATCCCCATCATTTCTGAATACCCAGAAGTTTTTCCTGAAGAACTACCTGGTTTACCACCAGATAGGCAAGTGGAATTCAGAATTGATATCATCCCTGGAGCAGCACCTGTTGCTAGAGCACCTTACAGGTTAGCACCAACCGAAATGAGGGAATTGAGAACTCAACTGGATGAATTGCTAGCTAAAGGTTTCATTAAACCTAGTTCGTCTCCTTGGGGAGCACCAGTCCTGTTTGTCAAGAAGAAGGATGGATCGATGCGTCTGTGCATCGATTATCGTGAACTTAATAAGGTCACGATAAAGAATAGGTATCCTTTGCCCAGGATCGACGATTTGTTCGATCAATTGCAAGGGGCAAGTTATTTTTCGAAGATTGACTTGAGGTCAGGCTACCATCAACTGAAGGTTAGAGATGAAGACGTACACAAAACTGCATTTAGGACTCGTTATGGTCATTACGAGTTCCTAGTGATGCCTTTTGGGCTCACTAATGCACCGGCCGCGTTCATGGATCTCATGAATCGCGTTTGCAAGCCGTACTTAGATAAATTCGTCATCGTTTTCATCGACGACATTCTTATCTATTCAAAGAACCAAGCTGACCACGAGAAACACCTTCGCTGTATTCTTAAACTCCTACATCGGGAGAAGCTCTATGCCAAATTCTCTAAATGTGAATTTTGGCTTCGAGAAGTCCAATTCCTTGGACATGTGGTGAGTGAGCGTGGTATCCAAGTGGATCCCGCTAAAGTTGAAGCAGTTATGAACTGGGAAGAACCAAAGACGCCTACAGAGATTCGTAGCTTCCTGGGATTGGCAGGATATTACATGCGTTTTATTGAAAATTTTTCAAGGATTGCTGCACCCCTAACTTCTTTGACCAAGAAGAAAGTAAAGTTCACTTGGGGCCCTAAACAGCAAGAATCCTTTGATATCCTAAAGCAAAAGTTGAGCAACGCCCCGGTACTGACATTTCTAGATGGGATAGAAGATTTTGTGGTTTACTGCGATGCATCGCACACTGGCATGGGGTGTGTGCTTATGCAGAAAGGCAAAGTTATTGCCTATGCATCACGACAGTTAAAAGTGCATGAAAAGAATTACACCACCCACGACTTGGAGTTGGGTGCCGTCGTATTCGCACTAAAACTGTGGAGGCATTATCTATATGGAATTAAGTGTGTGATCTATTCTGATCACAAGAGCCTCAAGCACCTGTTTAATCAGAAGGATTTAAATATGAGGCAACGCCGTTGGATGGAGACTTTAAATGATTATGATTGTGAAATCAGATATCATCCCGGCAAGGCGAATGTAGTCGCTGATGCCTTGAGTCGAAAGGAAAGGGTAAAACCCATCCGAATCAATGCCAAGCGCATGGAGATAAAGAACAGTTTGACTGAAAGGTTGTTAGCTGCACAGAAGGAAGCTGTGTTGGAAGCTAACTATCCTAACGAAAAGCTAGGAGTAACTGAGGAGCAGTTATCTCTTGGCAAAGACGGAATTCTGAGATTGAATGGACGAATATGGGTTCCAATTTATGGAGGACTTCGAGATGTTATCCTTCAGGAAGCCCATAGTTCTAAATATTCCGTTCATCCTGGAGCTGATAAGATGTACCAGGATCTAAGGGCAAATTATTGGTGGATAGGCTTGAAAAAGTCTGTAGCTGCCTATGTAGCTAAGTGCTTGACTTGTGCGCAAGTCAAAGCAGAACATCAAAAGCCGTCAGGCTTGCTACAACAGCCTGAACTTCCTACGTGGAAGTGGGAAATGGTAACCATGGATTTTATTACCAAGTTACCCAAGACAAGGAAAGGAAATGATACAATATGGGTTATAGTTGATAGACTGACTAAGTCAGCACATTTCCTACCCATCAAGGAGACTTATAGCTCCGACATGTTAGCCCAGTTATACGTGGATAAGATTGTAGCCTTACATGGCATACCTGTGTCTATTATCTCTGACAGAGATACTAGATACACGTCACATTTTTGGAAAAGCTTCCAACAATCTTTGGGCACGCGTTTGAATTTTAGTACGGCTTACCATCCTCAGACAGACGGTCAGAGTGAGCGTACTATTCAAACTTTGGAAGACATGCTACGTGCATGTGTAATTGATTTAGGTGGTAGTTGGGATAACCACCTACCTTTGATTGAATTCTCCTACAACAATAGCTACCATACCAGCATTAAGGCTGCGCCTTTTGAGGCATTATACGGTAGAAAGTGTAGAACGCCTGTTTGTTGGGCGGAAGTTGGAGATGTCCAATTATCAGGACCAGAGATAGTCTTTGAAACGACGGACAAGATTGTCCAGATTCGTGACCGTCTCAAAGCTGCCCGAGATAGGCAGAGTTACGCAGATCCAAAGCGTAAAGCTTTTCACTTCGAAGTAGGTGACAAAGTGTTGCTTAAAGTATCACCCTGGAAGGGGGTGATGCGATTTGGTAAGAAAGGCAAGTTAAGCCCGAGATACATAGGACCTTTCGAGGTTATCGAACGTGTCGGGTCAGTTGCCTATAAGTTAAACTTACCTGAAGAGCTCAGTGGAATTCACAATGTGTTCCACATCTGCAATCTGAAGAAGTGTTTCGCTGATGAATCACTGGTTATACCACATACAAATGTGCATATAGATGATAGCTTAAAGTTCGTGGAAAAACCATTGACGATTGAAGATCGACAGGTTAAGAAGCTTTCGAAGGAAGCATGTACCTATTGTAAAGGTCAAATGGGATGCCCGTAGAGGTCCCGAATACACGTGGGAGGTTGAGTCCACGATGAAAGAAAAGTACCCTTATTTGTTTCAGTAAATCTCGGGGTCGAGATTTCTTTTAAGGGGGTGAGGATGTAACACCTTGAAAATTCATGTCCTAAAATGTGTTGACACGTGTCATATGTTTGAACGTGTGAAAGAATGTTCTGAAGGGACTAAAGTTGACAAACTTGAAAAGTATATGAAAATACGAGTTCTAAATGTCAACAGTGAATAAATATATTGTACATTAACCCTACACGATGTTTATAGCATCCAACGAATAAATCATGGATCATGCGAAGCTAAAAGTGAGAGATTACAAACTACAGGGGTTAAATGTGTCAACATGTTTAAGTTATACCTCTGAGTGACCTTTTGACAAACCTGAAGCTTTGTAACTGTTAATTATGCTCACTAGAATGCGCGATATAAATTTCATAAAGTTTCGTTATCGTATGAGAAAGTTATGATCAAATTCGTATACAAGGGGTTAAAGCGTTAACGTTGAAAGTTATGACTTTTCGGGTTAACCAGAAGTGACCAGGGACTTGGCAAAGTGGGTACAAATCTTAAAGCCCTTGTAGGTAAATAAAAAGGGGTCAAATTGCAAGTATTAGGCTTAGTTGACCTTTCGAAGAGCCAAGGGACAGAGATGCGGAAACTAGAAAATGTTAATTCTGATTTCAAGGCCCAAGCGGGCCGCGTAAGAGTGGTTAACATCTTACGCGGGCCGCGTTAACCGCCCAGATACAGAAACATCGAACAGCAGCCTGAAAATGCGCTCAAACCGACTTTAATCGATGTTTCACTTCATGTGCGACCCCTAGGCAACCCCTAGAACACTAGGGACACTTGTGGGAGAGTTGTGGTCAGTAGTAGACTTGTGTGTCAACATTTTGTGGTGATTAAACCACTATAAAAAGGCCATGACTTACAACCAAGTTCTTCACACCTTCATCTGCACATTGGAGCATTTCTGGAGCTAAGGACCTCTCTCTAAGCTTCACATTTCGTGCATAGGACTTCAGTAAGTTTGCTAATCCTTCCTTAGTTAAGTTTTTTGCTTAGTTATAGCTTAAAAGTCAAACCGTCGTTAATAAAAAGTCAACAGGATACTTAAATTCTAATTTATGCATGATTAGCAATGTAGAACACATATAACCTGTTTGATCATTAATATAACTTGGTAATTAGTGTAAGAACATGTCTAAACATGTTCAACCCGACAATTTCCTGTTTAGACCCGGTTCGGAACCAAAAGTCGCATAGTTTGACTTTCACTTTGACTTTCAGTTCTGACCCATTATGGTATGTTTTAGAAATTCCTTAGAGCTTTATTTGGACCAGGTTACATGCTAGTATAACCCTCTGTGATTATACACCTCGGATCATTAGTTATCCAATTAATACGCATGATTCCGTTAATTGCCCATATGTTGACCATTATGCCCTTTTCACCTTAAAATGTGATTTTTGAAAATGTAAAAGAGTGGAAACCTTAGTTACTGATATATAAACTTACACCCAAAATTTGACATCAGTTTGAGGTGTAGATTGAGAGTTATGCTCATTAGCATAATTAGAAGCTTCTTTAGCGATTAAACGGCGTAATTAGCGTATAGCCTAATTACACCTACTTTTTGGTATCAAACTTATTACCCACTGATGTAATATATTATTTTGGGATTTTTGAAGATTTTTAATTAATTTTAGGCTGAGCATAACTAATAGTCGTAGGCTTAATCCGGTAAATGTCGGTTTTGCCCTTACGGGCCATAAAATGAGTTTTACATATCTAAACGACTCCAAACCTTTTGCTACTGATTCTAAATGATAAATAAATTATTTTAAACCCTCTGGAATAATAAAAATGTCAGATTTCTATATAGAACCCGGAAACGGCTTCTAATCGCCTTTTTAAGCGTTTTAAACGCATAGTATGTACAAAAACTATTTTAAACATACAAAGGTTGATACCTAATTATATTTGAGGTAAATTATAATATTTTAACAGTAAGCAAAGGTTGTTTAACTCAGACTTCAGTT
Source organism: Helianthus tuberosus (assembly GCA_030545235.1). NCBI lineage: Eukaryota > Viridiplantae > Streptophyta > Magnoliopsida > Asterales > Asteraceae > Helianthus > Helianthus tuberosus. The sequence goes on along the minus strand of CM060351.1, from coordinate 132,355,601 downwards.
TTGAGCTTTACGGCTTATGTGAAATTACCAAAATGCCCCTACGGTGCATAGTTTGGTTATGATTGATAAATTTCACATATATACTTTACCCTACTGATATAACTTATCAAATTGATTATCTTTGCTGATTACATCAGACCTGTAACTCAGGATACTACTTAAACTCTTTTATCACCTTATAAATGACCAAACTACCCCTACGGGGCATAGTTTGTGTTTAAATTCATTTCGGGCATAATAAATGATATCTTACTGATGTCACAATATATTTGGAGCATATTAACTTAGGAAACCTGTAAATGGCTCTCATTATTACCCGTTACACTTATTACGCGTTCGGTTCGGTTTATGTAACTAGTTTACATAAATTAGCCGAAACGGGTCAAACCTTATCGGTTTTACCTCAAAATCCAGGATGTGTATAAAATACCCATATTAAGAAAGTCTCTGAACTTGTCGGGTCTAAATCACATTCTATCCGGTCTTCGCTTAATCGTGCGTACGAACCGTATCTTTGAAACTAACCGGTCTAAGCTTAAGCTTAACTAAAGACCCGTTAGGATTCTAATAGGTTATTATGAACCTTCGTTCCAGATTAGGAGTACCAGTAAAAGCTACTTGCATTTGCTTATTGTGATTATTACATTGCTCAGGTAAATACTTTTAACTTATTTTCCCTATACGGGCTTGGGTTACGGTATATAGAATACAGCTTGATCGGGCATCAAATCTTCCATCGTTGGGTGGTTAATTGAATAATTTGATCGGCTCGTTTAAACAGTCTTGTTTACTTAAAGCCTTTGGGGGGTTAATGACCATGTCCCGGATATCCTTGGCATCGTTTTACGAAATGGCCACGACTTAAGCGCGGGGTGTAGGCGTACACCCGTCAGTGCACAAAAGAATAATGTGGTGTGTCTATTGATCTTTAACCCGGTACATCCGGGCTACTGAACGCACAAGGAACATGTAATTCGTTCACAAGATTATATATTTAAATAATTCTCCCAAGTTAAATAAAATGTTTATGCCACGTGCATCCAAATCAATTTTCAACCATTTTCTAAAATGAGTCAGTTGATAGTATTTACCAGTGTAAACTGACGTATTTTCCCAAAAAGATTAAATGCAGGTACTAAGCGTAATTGGCTGGGATTTCTCCTTAGCATCACTAGAAGTCTCGCAAGCTTAAGATGCCTACCGTCTGTTGAACTATTATTTATTTTTGGATCCTTCTGTGGACGAACCTTCAACTGTTGTGATACACGATATTACAATATTAATAAAGTTGAATTATATTTCTCATTTGCTTCCGCTGTGCATATTTATATATTGTGTTGTTTGACTATTATGTTGCCAACCACGTCACGATACTCCCCTACCGGGCCCACCGGTGACACTTGGAATTCGGGGTGTGACAACTTAACATATCAAAACATTAACTAACGAGTTCAAATGGCAATCGCCATCTGACCCGTATGACCCATTTATCCTTTCGACCATTCTTGCATGCAACGCATTTGCATAAATATATTCATATATATATATATATACATGAAAGTTTAAGCATAATTTGAATCATATCACTTAAGAAATATTTACTTGTCTGGTCTGTAATTACTTACACATTCGGATATTTTCATTCCTATCATTCTTTTGTTCATTTGCTTTACATTTACTTATATGACTTGTTTGACGCACACATGGTCAAGCTATCGACTTCTTCTTATGTAGACTAGTTCCGTCTTTTATATCTTAAATCTGTTTCGCGGATTCGAACACATTATTCATACCTTTTGTACCTTCTATGTTTTGAATCTGTCTCGCGGATTCAAACATTGCATTCACATCTTTCATTATTTGAATCCGTCTCTCGGATTCAGACATTGCATTTACGCCTTTCATCCCTTGAATCCGTCTCGCGGGTTCAAGCATTGCATTCATATCTTTCATTCTTTGAATCCGTCTCGCGGATTCAAACATTGCATTTACGCTTTTCATCCCTTGAATCCGTCTCTCGGATTCAAGCATTGTATTCATACATTGTTGATCCGTACTTTCTTACGGATTCAACATTCTTCATTCTTATCATTCGCACTTTTCGCTCTTACGTAGTACTCTCAATCTCCTGATAGTCCTACTACCCATTTCACCCATACGCCCACCTGCTACCCAATTCTAACGGACACACTTGTAACAATTATCACGGGCTCACGAACGTCATATGTTTCTTGTGTACTGGCCAGGTACACAATCCCCATACTAGTTTCGTGTCTTCGTGTAATTGTCACCTTATGTCTGAAGAATTAGGTTCCGTCACGTATAACATTTCCAAAACTTCATTACCATTCTTATCATTATTTTTCATTTAAAATTTTCCTTTCATTGATAGGTTTTACCATCCCATGTACTTACATATATTAAATATATGTACCTGGTCAATATGTCATATTACATACCTTGGTGCCGGTGCTAGACCGCATCCACAAATCATTCTTTCCAAGCAACCATGCTTACCTTCCACATAACATATTGTTAATTATCTTCCAATACATACTTAAGCACATACTTACCTTGGCTTTTACCCTTAGATCTTGATCGAGTCTAGGATTGTACGGGTTCCTGGTCACAAGAGCACATGAGTTTGCGTTCAAGTATTTACCTCCTCATACTTGATTTCTCTCAAACCAGGGCTCTGATACCAACTTGTAAGACCCTAACTCGTATTTAACAAAAGTCGCAGCGGAAATTCGTGCCATAAAATTTCTTTTATTACAAACGTCTTAGCTTACTTGAAAGTCCTTTTTAAAAATAACTCTTTTACGAAACATAAGCAAAACTTCTGTTTGCTAAGGTACATAATCAATTATTCCCGTACAATCTACCTTGTGACTCGGTCTTCTATCTCTATTCCTTGTGATAATCGCCCGTACTCTTGTACAACCTGCACTCACCACATACATTTATATCATTAGCATACGTTATACATATAAACAAGATTCATACATGTGCACTTTCCATTCAGCTTTCTCTCTAATTTTTAAGCATATCATTCGCTTATCCATTCCCTGGTGAGCCTTCAATAATGTACCTGCATAAATCTCCGTTTTCCAGGCACACGATTAATAACATTAACACTCAACGTATCCAAAATCATACTTACATATACCCGTGCATACATTCATACCTCTCTACATACATGCATACACTCATACATATTTTCATATATTCTTAAATACACTTCTATATACGTACCTACATTCGTACGTTTCTACATATATACCTACACTCATACGTATCTTCATACATACATAAATACACATATGCATACGTACCTACGTTCCTACGTCTTTACATACCTGCATACGATCACACGTACTTCCATACATACATAAATACACATCTGCATACGTACATACATTCCTACGCCTTCACATATGTACATACTATCATATGTATCTTCATATATACATAAATACGCTTCTATATACGTACCTACATTCATACGTCTCTACATGCATGCATACACTCATACATATCTTCCATATATAAATACACATCTACATACACGTACAAGATCTTGCATACCTCTTACATACTCATACGTTAATTACATGGGACTTAGACTTTGATTTATAGCCCATAAACATCTAAGGATCGATCAAAATCATGTTTAGAAAGCCCGCCGTAGTCCACGGATAACAAACCGAAGCCTACGATACATAAATCAACTTAAATAACAAATTTTATGTTTTTGGACTTGGGGAGGGCGTCGGCGACGGCCCGTGGTTTTCCCGTAGCCAAAAACCCCGTAGACAGGTAATTAGGGCGTCGGAGAAAAACTGGTTTTCTAGAGCCCGTCGGCGACCCCCCTTAACCCGTCGGCGACGCCCTCTAGAAATGGCATTTTTCTGCAGTTTCGTTTCGTCGTCCGTACGCACTAAAACGCGCATAAATTTTGAACCGTTTACCCGTTTAACCTCCCGTTTCTTCCTACATGCTTGTAAATTCACATTCTATCATATGAACTTGAAATCCAACATCCGGTTTAAGGAAAATATTAACTTAATCTCTCGGCTTTAAATACCCTTTTTCACTTATTCGACCCGTTCATGTTTTAAATCCACAAACTTGTGTGATTACTATAAATTTCGTACTAGCTTCATAACCATGAATGTTCCCTAATACTCGGACCTTAATCATGAAGTTTATGCGCCCGTTATCAATTTCTACGTGTAAACGTATTGTAGTCCGCTAAAGGATTCAAACACTTTAAACTTAAATCTTGCTTTCCTTTCCTTATATCTTATGACCACATTATCACATCTAACTATCATTCTACACAACCATATATGTAAAACCTTACTTGAATTCAATTATCATGTTGATACACTAGTACATAACTTTACTTAAATAACATGAGAAGTGATTCCAAAAATCACTTACCTTATGCGTCCATGCTCGTATCTGCTTCCTTGCTTCTTCTTGACCCGTTAATACCTCGTGCTTGAGTCCGTCTCGACGTGATTCCTTTACTTCCATTTCATCAAAATCACGCCCTTGTTAGCATACTCATTTGTACATGTTAATATGCGTTAAACGTGGCAGCCATCCAGGCTAGCTAACAATGTCTTTCTTATGTCATTATTGCATCATAAAGCTTAATATAAAATCTTTTAAAATACATTTCATCAGTAAAAAATTCGAACCTCTTGCCACATTTAAAATTCAAAACCTCTGCCCACATTCAAAATTATAGCTCCAGATTCAAAATTCAAACCATATACATATATAACACACATGATTATTGGTATCCTTTTCTTCAATCAATTACTCTCTCTCTATATATTCATTCACCACTTTTTCTCTCCAATATCTCCGAGATAAGAAGCAGTTAAGTGAGCAGACTCGATAGGAATGATGATTTGTACTAAGTGCATCGGTTCTGAACGGAACAGATCCATCGGCGGACAACATCCTCCTCCGCGGCCATGCTCCGTCATCGGTTACAGTTGATTCCGGCAGGTATCAGCTCTTAGAAATTAGGGCTTTAGCATTAAAATTTGTTCGTTCTTACTGTATATGTAATTTTACATGCTGGTGACTCGAAATCTCTCTTTGGTGCCCTTTTGACTGGATTTATTCTTATTTAGGCTATGATGATTCTAAGCCTAATAAATTTTGAAGATTAAAGGTTGTTATCGGTGTGATTTGGGTTATTGCATCATTTTTTATTGTTCAGGTGCGAAGAAGAATGGAGGCGGCGACTATTAGGTCCAAATCGGGAACAATCAGGTTAGTTTTTTAGTCTATTTCGGTTTATTAGCAATGATTCTCGATTAAGATTGAAACATACATTTGTTTGAGGTTGTTTAACGAAATTATTTATACCGACTTAAAGGTTGTATCTGGGTTTGACTAACTAATTCCAGCAAAAATCAAGATTTGATTTTGATACATGCAGATTTAGGGACTAGGGTTTTAGTGTTTGTTTCAGGTTTTGAAGTGATTTGGTTATTGTTGGAGTATATAGTTACAGTTACTTGGATTTGAATGATTCGGTTAGTTAAACCAAAAGATTAATATGTAGAAGTGTAGAACTGCATATTGAAGGTCTGTCTTTTGCCAAAGGATTATGCTCATAGTTTTTCTACCAAATCATCAAGAGAGCAAATAATTTAGATATGAAAAGGATGTATATTATTAATTATACAACCCCTTTTGGAATTTGCGGAGTTCATGGTTTTTACATTTCTTCATGGCAGGTGATCCACTTTATGTTACTTTATGCCTAAAGGCGGAAGCTGCAAATGGAATATTTACAGAAAATGGGTAACACACCTTATCCAAAGTTCTAAAAAATTTTATTTGTCCTTAAGGGTTAGACATCAATAATCTTGGTTTATTGATCATAACTAATTAAGTGTTTTTATAGTTTTAGAATTGTAAAGGTTGTTTGATTCATTGAGCATAATTAATTTAGTTTTAGCGTTATAAAGGGGCTTGGTTTGTTGGGCATAATTAACTAAGTTCTCTATATTTGGAATCTGAATACATGTAGTAATTGCTTTTTATTTTGTTATATTTTTTGAAGGTATTACATGCCTATAAATCTTGTTCCAGGACCATGGGTATTGCTTGCATGCTCATCAATTAGTTTTTGCCATCAACTGACAAATGAGGTATTCTTGTAATTATATGCTCAAATTGTTACATTTATATTTCTTTGTCATATTTTCTATGATCAAGTTTCTGCTTTTTTAATAGACTTATTTGTTCAACTTGTTGGTGCATACATCTGTCGACTTCGTCTTATATCGAGTCTTGGTCACGTTGCGAATCTGATAATGCATTATGTCATCATCTTTGATGATGACATCATAGAGATGACATCATCAATGTGCAACATCACAAAAGACAAAGCTCTACAAAATCAGAATGTGATTTAGTTTGATTGGTCGTTTGAAAGGGTCCAATTAGGTGGTCCGTTTGAGCATGTAACCGTTTGAGAGTGTATGACCGTTTGAAGGAGGGTGTCCGTTTGAAGGGAGCCATGACACCTTCAAACGGCCAGGTCCTTCTCTATAAATACCCTTCAAACATTTTCATTTGTAACAGAGATAGTCAAGTGATACCGAGGTGCTGCCGGTTTATTCTCTGATTGTAAACATTGTTAATTGAATATACAAGAGATTTAAAGTGTATTTCAAGCTGTTTTCAAGTTCGTTTCTTAGTTTCCGCCTCTGAAACGTACGAGAGCTCTTCTGAATGACTCATTCGGGTCGAAACACGATCCTACAAGTGGTATCAGAGCTCAGGAGGAAGAGTTCTTGCCATATTCAGCTTGAAAATCTGATTTCTACACCTTCTTTCACAAAATTAAATTTTTTTACGGTCAAAATCGGCTCAAAATTTCACATTATACTCGCAATCATGTTTTAACAAACCCTTGAAAGTTTCAGCTTAAAATTCGAAGTAAAAACGGTAAAAAAGGACTGAAAACTGGTGTCCGTTTGAACGTAACCTGACCCTTCCGTTTGAAACTGGACATGATCGTTTGAATCTGACCCCATCCCGTTTAAAGCATGCTGACCGTTTGAAGCATGCTGACCGTTTGAAGGACATGAACATCGTTTGAAAGTGCTTCGTGTTGTGTGATATGTAAAACGAGGCTGTCAGTATGTTGGGATAAGAGATCATGTGGTGTGTGTCGGTTTGCAAGTGTTGTTATCAGATTTAATGTGTCAGTCGGTCAAATTCATGTGATATTATCATGTCGGGTCTCGTAAATTGAAGTGCATGTGAAGTATAAAATTGAGTAGAACGATATTGTTTGCTGGCCATTACAAGCTACATGACACCAATTCATGTGATCATACTGCTCAAAATTATACTTGGCCCAATCAGATTAATGTGATATCAAAAGATGTTGGTTTAGTGGACTTTGAGGTCCAATAGATTTGTGTTGGGTTTTAATATTGTCGGCCATCATCTTTAGTATAAACAAAATATAAAGATAGTCAGTTTGTGGCCCTATCATATTGGTTTGCATGTTTGGTCCAATCAATTTGTATTGATAAAGCAATTGTCAGCCAAAAGCATTTGAATTCATTATATAATTCACGAGATCTGATTAATAGTCTACGGCACAAGGTTTGGATATAGATCGAGATAAAGCGGCCCATTCACTCAGATTGCAAGATTTGGAGTTTAGTCAGTTCGCAAATTTTCGACACGAGTTCTAGATCGACTCAACAGTTACACGAGTTCGCATTTTCTTAGTACGTTTAAACTGATTAGTTGTTTTTATTTTTCATTCAGGTATTTCCCGAAGTATCACCTGATTATTGAATCATGGCTAAGGAATTCTACAATGCTCATCAGAAAAGAATCCCGATTTTTCCAGATCTTGGAAGTGATGTGGATACCGATGGTGAGGAAGAACATCTCAACAGAGCTAGAAAAGGCATTGATCCTACTAGTTTTAATTTGTTTTTTTGCAGATAAAATAGAGATGCTGTATCAGAAGAAGATTGCAAGCTTGAAGAAAGAGCTGGAAGCAGTAAGAAGGCTAGCTGATGAAAAGACAAAGACAGAAGCTGGAGAAGCGAATGTTGAACCAGCAACTGAGAAAGTGGTGGAGAAGATTGTTGAGGTTGAAAAAATAGTTGAAGTTGAAAAACTGGTCGAAATTGAGAAAATTGTTGAAATAGAAAAAAATGTTGAAGTTGAGAAACTCGTTGAAGTTGAAAAGACTGTCGAGGTTGAAAAGATAATTGAAAAAGTGGTTGAAGTTGAAAAACCATGTTTGAAGTGTTCAGTTTCTTGCAAAGATTGTACTTAGAAGGATACAAAGATTGCTGAGTTAGAAAAGATTAAAGAAGACTTATTGTCTGATGTGAAGTACATTAAAGAGTCTTATGATGTACTGAACAGAACAGTTGATGGTCTGAAGAAGACAAATTCAGAAACAGAAAAAGAAATGGATAAAATGAGTGCAACATTAATGACAAAGCAGAGCGTCATCAATGAGTATATTGAAGACTGTGCTAAATTGAAGAAAGAAGTAGAACTTGAGAAGATTGAGAGTGAAAGGATTAAACGATTACTATTGAGTTATACTACTTGTGATTACTTGATTGATCGTGGTTATCCTACTGTTGCAGGTCTTGAGGCATTCAAGGAGAAAAAGACTGAAGATACTGATACTGGTATGAAACCAAGTGTCAAGTATAACAGATGTCCGCCCCCGATCCATGAAACTTATTCTCCCAGGAATCCTAACGAGGAGCATCTAAAAAAGGCAGTCAATATCAAGTTAAAGTCTGAAATCATTGATGAATTACCAGACAATATTGATGTTATATTCACAGCATCTGACACTGATCATGAGTCTTAGTTAGTAAAGAAAGTTGTCGATCAGGTGTTGGATATGGATGAAGAGTCAAAACCGGAGTCTAATTCTGAAAGTTCGAGTTCATCAGAAAAGAGTCCGAGTTCACCGGTTAACAGAGTTTACAATAGAGAATTCCTGTTATCAAAATCTAATTTGAATGACGGGTCAATCAAAGTGGCTTATACTTTGTATGATTCAGACAAATTATATTCTGATGAGGAATTTCCAATAAGAAGTGTCAAAACTGAAATGATAAAACAGGTTTTCAAATTGACAGAAATTAATATTTCTGAAATAAAAGATTTAAATCTTCATGAAAAACCTAAAAAGTACACTTCAAGAGTTTAACAGAGATTGAACAAGAAAAAAGGTTACGGTTCGGGTTACGGTTTTCAAAAGAAACCAAACCATAACAGTAATCTCAAAAAGAAAGGTCTTGGTTTCAATTCTTCAGAAAATTATAAAAATCAGAAAACTTATAAACCAAAAACAAAATTTGTTTCAGGAGGAAGTTCAGAGGATGAACAGAAGAAACCTTTCTGGAAACAGTCGAATCAAGAATTTCTTGCTGAAGTGAAAAAGAATGTGAGAAGGTTTGTTGAAAGAGTTGACAGAAGAACTTGTTCCAAATGCCAAGAAGTTGGTCACATAGCTTGGAATTGCTCCAAGACCAACTACCAAAAACAGGGAGTTTCTTCTACATCTGTTTTGAGAAAGACTTGTGTTGATAAGAAAGAAAATGTTAAAAAGTTTGAAAATTCTACTTCTGAGGAAGGAGAAAGTTCAAAACGGTTTTATAAAAGAAGTGTCGATTTAACAAAACAAAAATGGGTTGTAAAATCTGAAAGAAGTTCTGACAATGAATCTGATTCCATAAAATCAGAGGAGTCATGTGTTGAGAAAAAGATTGATAATTCCGTTCCTGAGTTGAACGAGGAAAACTTTCCGTCATTGACAAAAGATTATTTGAAATCAAAAGGTAGGGTTGAGATTTCAGATCAATTCTTTGATGATAAGAAAGAATTTGATGCTGAAAAAGTGTTTAATGGAAATGTTAAACATATTTTTGGTAAGATGGTTGCAGGAAAAGTGAAAGGAGCCAAAGAGTTCTACAAATCAAAGTGCTGGTGGGACAGATGTGTTCCAGAATCTCCCAAGGCTGGTTAGGCTTGGGGGAAAGTCTTTCCTAACTAAAAATCCTGACTTGCCGGAGCTCCCAGGTTGGTAAGAGTGGAGCAGGAATCGGCATCTTTCTTAGTAAATGATCCTACAAGTGGTACAGTTGGTAAAGTACAGGTGGTATATTTGAATTGTTATATTTTACAAGTGGTTATGGTTGGTGAAATGAACCTGTAAGTAGTTGAAAGAGATTTTCATCAACAAATGGTTAATCAAGGTCATTAAGTTGAACTTGATTGGACCATACTTACAAATGGTATTTTGGAGAACAATGTGATGAACCCCTAACCTACAAATGGTTTCTTAAAATCAACAAAACTTATTTTCCGGAAAAACCATTTGATTAAAACAAACTTAAGTGTTTTGAAATCACAATGGGAAAATAGTTTGTTGTAAGGGGGAGTTCTGATTGTTTATGCCAAGTGGATGGCGAATTGAAGCGATTTGATATCGGTTGTCACTTTATTGTATAGTTCGTGTTCAAATTTCCTAAAATGTGTTTGCATTTTAGGGGGAGTAAATATTTTCAGAAAATCCAAAAACATTTGAAATTTTGAAAAAGCCAAAAACATGATAAAATTCAAAAATGAGTTTTGTTGTATAAAAGAGGAAATGATAGTACATCAGTGGACGATCACAACATGCTAAAGAAATGGAAAGAAAAATGTGATAAACGGTCTCACTGATGATGTGCCAGTAGATTTTTGCACATTTAGTAGATTGTGAAGAGATATAAACCTAAATTCAAACTTGCTTAATTCGTGGGTAACATCTCTCGGATATATGGGTAACCCCCGAAATCTCGTTTGAAAGATTCCTTTTTCTGATATACTAGGTCTTTATACTCAGTGATATCTGGGGTATTATTCCTGGACTTCTGCTGAATGGAAGTTCTGACCTAGTCCTCGAATAATACTTTCCGCAATGCTTGAAACATAGCATCACCCTCAGCATATATGATAAGACAATAAAATTGCTTAGCAATGCTGTTGTAAAAAAAGATCCTCTAAAGGGGACACACCCAAAAGTCGATTTGTGATCTCTCTGCTGAACGGTAGTTCTGACCTGAGCTCTCACGATTTCGATCATAATTTATTCCCCTACAGATATCATTTGTGTCATACTCACATGTAAGACTGAATATTGGGATCTGGATACGGGAGTATATTCTGAGGTGGGACACGCGAATAAGTTTAAGTGCTTAAAACATTAATCTCGTATCTCGAAACAGTTGAACTTTGTGTGAAAATTTAAGTGGATCAGTATACTGACAATCTAAGTGAATCGTTTAGAACTTAAAATGTTTAAAGCTTAACGGTGTTGGTGATTTGTCTCAAGAACTGATATGATCCTCTTACGCAACTCACAAAAATATTGTTTGTAAATATTTCTTTACTACATTTCATTTCTATTATATCTAAAATCCAAAAAGATTTTCGGTGTGTTTTAGCATAAATTTTGAAAAATTCAAAAAGATTTTAGACGACTGATGTTGAAAAACTGATTTTCAAAATTCCGAGTGCTAAACATGACGAACAGGTTTGGGAAAGTTTGTTTAAAGATGTGTGAAATGAAAATGATATATATTCAAGTGGTTCATCAGAAATTGACATGATAAATCATTTTGTTTGATACTTGAAAATGATGTATTCAGGGTTGTGTCTTCAAGTGATTAGCAAAGTTTCTAAATTTGTTATATCTTATCTTTTATGAAACTTATGTTTTGGGTAGAGAATATGCAGGAGAATCAGGTTACGATACCTGAACCTGTGAAAGCTAGACTACGATCCCAGCATATCTTGAGGGGGAGTCTGTTAGAGAAAGAGAGTCTGAAGATGCAAGAGCTAGGAGCCAGAGATCCTGAAAGAGAATTGGAGATAGGATAGAGCCAGATAGAGATCATGAAGGAAGTCCGAAGACTGATAAAAACTGAAGATTGAGAAGACTCGACACTTAAGACTCGTCAACATCTGAGGGGGAGTCTGTTGGTGCATACATCTGTCGACTTGGTCTTATATCGAGTCTTGGTCACGTTGCGGATCTGATAATGCATTATGTCATCATCTTTGATGATGACATCATAGAGATGACATCATCAATGTGCAACATCACAAAAGACAAAGCTCTACAAAATCAGAATGTGATTTAGTTTGATTGGTCGTTTGAAAGGGTCCAATTAGGTGGTCCGTTTGAGCATGTAACCGTTTGAGAGTGTATGACCGTTTGAAGGAGGGTGTCCGTTTGAAGGGAGCCATGACACCTTCAAACGGTCAGGTCCTTCTCTATAAATACCCTTCAAACATTGTCATTTGTAACAGAGATAGTCAAGTGATACCGAGGTGCTGCCAGTTTATTCTCTGATTGTAAACATTGTTAATTGAATATACAAGAGATTTAAAGTGTATTTCAAGCTGTTTTCAAGTTCGTTTCTTAGTTTCCGCCTCTGAAACGTACGAGAGCTCTTCTGAACGACTCATTCGGGTCGAAACACGATCCTACACAACTGCTACCATTATTTTGACATTTAGTTGCATCTAAAAGTGCAAAAAGAAAAGATCATATTGGCAGCAAATAAGTGAACACAAGCTACAGAGATAGGCAGATAACGAAAAAGGTTGTTCACGTGGGTAGTGTAATGGATTAGAGCCGACACTTTATGGTTTTATGCCATAATGGGTCAGAGTGAGTTCGGTTGGGCTGACCACAAACATTTTTTTCTCTTGAATTTTGTAAAAAAATAATGTTTGAAATATGATTACTAAAATGTATATTAAATACTAATCTGTACATTATATAAAGCCACCTTTGAGATAGTAAAAATATATACTCGGGGTCACCTTCAGCCCATTCAACACATTTGATCCATTGTGCAAAGGAAGAAGAACTGAATGCAGTTATTGAAGAACCAGGGACAAATTACTCAGTTTCACAAGAGAAATTCGTGAAAGAAGAAACCGAAAAACTGGTATGATTCAAATCTAGACTAAGAATTGGTTATTGGTTGTTGATTTGATTTCTGATGGTTGGTATGATAGGTTGTAATTGCTACCACAACATGAACCACAATAACAGATCAAACAAACATACATGTATCATAAAAAGCACAATTCTCCAAATCTGCATTTTCCTCTTTGATCCACTATACAGCTCCTCCAAACTAACATAATGATGAAAAACACGGTGAGTTGGAAAGTAAGTATACAATAAAAAATAAGTGATAAAACCAATCTTATCTTACCTCAATCAACAATAGAGTCAATCCTAAACCTGATAGAAACCATAGTTACCGGAATTAGATTTGAACCCTAGCCGCTAGTACCGCCGTTGTCGTTCGTTTGAGTGAACATAGCATCAACGACGCGGTTGTGCCACCACAATACCGCCATCTTCTCTGAGAAAGAGAAGAGAGAAAAAATTTCGTGGAGGTAACATATCTGAGGTCTGAAAATGGGGTTAACTAAGCTTTTGTGGGATGCCTGGGATCAAAAATTGTGGTGGAGACGTGTGGTAAGCCAACAAATACACGCGTCTTGTTTATAAATAGTACTACCCTAAAACAATAAGGTACAACCGAATTCTGCAACTTACAACATCAAAGCATGAAATACAACTTTGTAAAGCCTAGTTGTGTTGCTAATTTATAATATATAATATAATGAGAGTATATAAATATGATATTGTGGTGGTTTTATTTTCATGTTACTTTTGTCACACCTAAAAAGCGAAATTATTACATTCATACATACTTTGAAAGAATTATTAACATTGGGGATTTTTTAGTTTTTATATGTTGCATAAGCTAATAAGTTGTTATTTTTTAATAATCATTTGTGGTTTACATTTATTAAGGAGTAAATTGCTATTTTAGTCCCTGAGTTTTTGTTCAAATTGTCATTTTAGTCTAAATAGTTTTTTTTTTCTCCTTTGGGTCCCTGACTTTTCTTTTTTCTTGCCATTTTGATCACATTGCCTAACTTAGTCTAAAAACCAGGTTATAATCATGGGTATTTTTGGCATTAAATTATTATGAGGTTTATAAATTATGTTGTAAACTACCATTGGTTATCACTACACAACGGTTATGCCAAAAATACCCCTGGTTATAACCATATTTTTTGACTGCGTTAGGCAATGTGATCAAAATGGCAAGAAAATGGAAAAGTCAGGGACCTAGAGGAGAAAAAAAAACTATTTGGACTAAAATGTCAATTTAGACCAAACATCAGGGACTAAAATAACAATTTACTCTTTATTAAAAGATGAAAGAACACTTTATTATGTAGCATGACATTTCTTTCTTTGTCTTTTTCCTTATAATGTTTGTATATAAAACATAAAAAGAATATATTCTCACTTTACAGAAAAGAACATAAAATGGAAGATGTACATACATAAATAAAGTTAATTAGTTGCGTATAGTGTTAATTTTTAAATTTATTGTATTTTACAACTTTTTTTGATAGCATATATATTTTTGCATAAATCTAGATTTATTATGTAAATTGACAAGTAATATACGCCGTATGCATGTGTACATGTAGTATGTTGGCAAATTTATTTAAAAAATATATTTTGTCATATATTTTAGAAAAATAGCAGAGAGGAGAGAAATAAAATATTTTACCATTTTATATAATTTAAGTTAGGGTAAAATATATTTTTCATTATTTATATTTGTACAATTTTCCTACATTTTTAGTGGTTGTCCTTAGGCTAGTGGGTATGGTGATGGTCCATCCTTGGAGGATGATCCGCCACGTCATAGTCCTCCCAAGGATGATCCATCCTCCAAAACTAGAGGGCATGGGAGGATGGTCCTAGATTAGCCTACCCCACAAAAATATGTACAAGTATTAAAGCATAATGTACAAATCTAATTCACAAACAAACAAACAAAGAAAGGGGGCCCCACTTGATTTGCTCCGTCCTGGACGTCGAGAAAACGACGGAGACGACGCCGACGTTGGGGGGCGGCATGCACGTTGGATCGGCGACGGATGGGGACGGTCCAAAGCCGATCCCCATACCGTATAGCCTTATTACCTTCCAAATGGTCAAAGAACATACTTTATGTTTAAAAAAGCTTACACATGACGTCCTTTCCACTATTGGACGTCACTAAAGTCTGGTCATTTGTCTTGCATTGAAAAAGTATGTTTAAATATTTTTCAGACATAAGTATGCTTTCTAATATTTTTAACATAAATGATATCCATTGAAAAATGATGCAAGCATAAAGGATGGAAAATGTAATTTACTCTTTAACATAACAAAATAAAGAATTACAAATGAGACACCATGTATGAGTGGTTATCGACCATGTTGATTCACAAGCTATGTTTTTTCATTTGTTAAAATGAATCCATTTATAGTCTACATTTTAATTTTCTGAATTATAATAAAATGTTTCTGGAATAACTTTATATATTAGATGTTGGATTCCACATACTTGCATTTATTTATAGGAAGGATTTTTAGAATAAAACTAGGTTTATATTCCATGCGAGTGTTGCGGTGTACTAAACTGAATCGTTCTCGATTTGAACATTTTACTTATACTAATGAAGTTAACACAAATTGTTTGAAAATAGAGAGGGTAATTTTGTATCTGCATGAATTTAATTGATCTACAAAAAGTTCAATGTTTTTGGGTGGATCTTGAGCACATGTTGCTCCTTTAAGGGTGTGTCACCTAAAAGTTGCTGGAAAGCCCACTTGCACAATTCAGGTAACATTAGGGTGGAGGGTATAGTCAAACACCTTAGGGTGTTTAAGTGAAATCCTACCCAATAATATTATGTCATGTCAACTCCGCATTCTACTCCCCATTTTGCACTCAATCAGAGGGTATAGTCAAACACCTTAGGGTGTTTGAGTAGGTTAAAATATAAAAAAATTGTGATTGGTTAAAAGGGGTTGGGACCCACCATTTTCTCAGTCACTATCTCTCCCCATTTTTGGTAAACACTCACCGAAATACCCACCCTCTCTCCTCCTCACCGAATACCCACAAACACACGGTATAGTCACCGATCGGTGACATACCCTCCCCGCACAAATCCCCGAGGATTATACCCTCTACCCTAACAAACATTACCACACTAGTTGTTTACAAATCGGGCCAATCAGAGAACCGTTACCATTTGTGATAGCATTACCATAGGTTTGACCATGGATCCATATATCTCAAGCTACTAGTAGGTATGGGGAGGCTCATCCCCATGAGGATGGGCCGTCATGTAGGCGCCACATCACCGGCTCATGGAGGATGGGCCTCCTCCCAATTTGAGGGGGTGGAGGATGAGGTTACCCCACCTTAATATTTTATAATTTTCTAAGTTTTTTATTAACTTAATAAAAACTTTATAAAAATTATAAAATACAACATAAAACAACATAAATAAATTCATTTCATAACATAAAAAAAATTACATTTTCTAAAAAAAAAAAAAAAACATTTCCGAAAAATAAAAAAAAAACCTACGATGTCCATTTTTCTTCACCTCTTCCTTCATCCTCCGATACACCTCTCGTTCATCATCCGGAACCGAGTCGAGATCCAACCTCATTATCCTAAAATCCTCCGCTCGAGCATAGTCGGCCGACACGTTTTTCTTGTGACTATATTTTTCGGCCGCAAAGTCTTTAAACGAACGAAATTTTGCGCTTGAGTTCTTTAGGTGGCGATTCGGGGACGACTTCATCATCATCGTCAAGTTCAACCGAGGGTTGCGGTTGGGAAGTTGGCGGTTGCGATTGGAATTGATCAAGTTGAACCGAGTTGCGTTGCATGAATTGTTGGAGTGCTTGGTATTGTTGCAATTGTTGAACTTGGGACATTTGGGAGAAGGCGTTAGGTGATTGTTGGAAACCCGAAAACGTAAATTGTGGAGACCCCCACGAAGGATCCATACTCGGAGTGTAAGCGGGACTCGAAAAAAAGTTAGGATTGTTCGGGTTGGGATTGTTCGGGTTGAATGGATTCATGATTGTATACAAAATGGGAGTGTTTTTTATAAAAATGGATGAGAGAATGGGAGAAATGGATGAGAATGGTATAAAAAATGGATGAAAGTGATATATATTTAAAGTGAAAAAGTAAATTTTTTTATTAAATCTAGCCGTTTGTAACGGCTATTAATTTGAATTTGGGCACGTCGACTTCGTCTGTGGGGAGCCGGAGACGCCGGGACAGAAGCAGGGGGCGGTGTGGGGGACCGGCGCCGGGTCTAAGCCGGCCCCCATACGGCCATACCGCTTAGTCTAAGAGGCCATTGAATAAGTCACATACCTGCCATATATTAAACATAACTATATTATAAAAAAGAAAAGTAAATTAATATTTTAAAAATTGAAATATACCAATCTTATCTATAGGCTTAAGTTGTATCTTTAGAGAAAAATGCAACTTTATCAACTATTTGAGTGAAGCCTCTTTTCATGCCCTAAGAACGCGTTACCTATTTTTTCGTCGAGAAGAAATCCAAGAAAATCAAACAGAGAATTGATCGAGTGTAAGAAAACCAAAACCATTTCCAGGGGGTTCATAAGAGAAAATGCACAAAGGTCTCAACTTACATACCTATTTCCATATTTTCTATTCAAATTGGTAAAACAATGTTTCTTTGTGGCATAAATATTCCAATTACTGCATGCTATGTTGACACATTTGTGAGTACAAGGATCGTCGAACCATAACAACAGATGCAGACTCTATACTTTAAATAACACCGTACCTTTCATCAGAGAACTTCCGTGTAATCTTATTTCTTGTTGGACCAACTATTATTAATTTGCTACAAACTTTAGCGAGAAAGAATGTCAACACCTACAATCTAATTTGTGATTCATTAGCTCAAAACAATAGCCTTTGACCATGTGTAAACTACAAGTTTATAATTATAAGTTCAATTACAGGAACATTTTTTTTTTTTTAAGAAACAACATGTATAAATTTTTTTAACAACAATCAGCTTATTATCAATCAAAGCAGTTTGGAAGTTGCGGGCGGGCCGCGTTAGCAATAATGTTAATTTTTTACAACAAAATCTCGTAAAACGCGTCTATTTTTCCTTAAATTTAGACTGTACATATATGATGCTTTTAAGGTATTAATATATACCTATAGCATTTTCAAGAATGAAAATCATTACTCTCATGTCCAATTTTGATGCCATTGAGCTGAATATATGAATAAAAGAAATTAAAAAGACTTTATGCAATCTTTCTTTATAGTACCTCTCAAAGATTTAACAAATCTAGTTTATCATAGCAGCTGAATACTATTTTCTCAAATCAATACCATGAACATGTTCCTGTATCTTAAGTTTTTGCTTTCCTCAATGGCTAGTTGTGACATCTTTCATCCATTGGAGGGGCATATTAAACAAAAAAGAGTTGTTTGGATGTGTCTACTTGTAGTTGAAATAAAAAGGGAAAATTGGGTGCTTCCCTGATGTCATTGCGAAAACGGTTCAAAAGCTCAATAGCATTATTTCTAAACTCGTTTTCATGGCCTTTAAGTTCACTGTAACCTTTACCTAAGATCAGTTACCAACAAAGTCAGGATAATACGGAAAGTTGAAAGAAACCTTGTGCAGTTTGTTCTCTATATATACATTTTGACTTCAACTGCCATCTTAAAATTAAAAAACCTTGTCACCATCCTAGAGAAACTTCTGAGCAGCTCTCAAAATAATCATGCACATTGATGTTCTAACTTCATTTGTAAGCAAATGGAACCACAAATTCAAACAGATCTAAACCGGTTTGGTCCCAAAATAGACAACGAACATACGAACTCGACGAGGAAGCAAAATAGGCGGGTCAGGTGCTTGGTCAAAACGGGTTCAGGTCAAATGTATTTTAAAGTTGGTCCCCTCTCTGTTTAACATAACTCAACCCATTCAGATAAGAAATTTAAAAACAAAAAGTTAACATTTATAAAAAAATTCAAAGAGAGAAAAAAGGCATACTTGTAAGACTTTTTGTTGTGAACTAAACTCTTGCATTCACTATACCACATTTGTCTTCTAATCAGCTCTAGCAACTCAGCCTGTTTCAACTTTGCTCGCCTACCTGGCTTCCCTGATGGCCGTTTAGCAGCCGAGGTGTAACAATTACTGAAATGGCATCACCATCTAATGGACTCTCCACATCAAGTTTCGGGTAAATCGACTGATTTCACAAAAATGGACTCTCCACTTTGGAAGTTGAATTTTAACCAAAAAAGGCGGCTGAAACTGCACACTTCCACCATTACAACGGTTGTAGTAGTTGGAGAAACCGTCATCGTCTGCTACTTCTAGCTGCAGCTTCTTCTAAACCGATGGATACACACACCAACAATTCCTTCAACATTTCACATTTAACATAATAGATAGCCTAACCATTATTAAATTTGTTGTCTCTAAATAAAAAAAAAAATTCGTACTATTTTTCTTTCACGTATGTAAATGCAATATACTTAAAAAACCTATGTCACACCCCAATCAATGGCGGAAACATCGAGGTGGGATGAAATAGATTGCTCGAGACTTCATAACAAAAGGTTGGCGAGCATACAAGTTTGGTGTTACATAGCGTATAATAAAAGGTTCTCAAATCCAATATGGACTAAGTTAAATAACATACCAGCATGCACAACCTAAATGTCAAACCAAAGATTCCACGAGTGCAATCTTGTCAACAAGTGAACAAGACCGTTTACGGTTTAGTACTTAACACAGACCATACAACAGGCGGTGTGCTACTCCTATAGAGCTATACATGTTAAGGTAGGCTAGCGAAGTTAATGACAAGTAGCTTGCATGTATGAATGATTGAATATCTAGCATGATGTCACACCCCGATATTTACATCTCAGCCCGGTGGGGAGTATCGTGACGTAAGATTGGTATCGTCATGGTCAAACACACACAGAATAGCACAGCGGAAGTATTGGAATATAAAATATTATTACAAATCCAAATGTCTGAAAATATCAAAGTATTAATTATAGACGAGCTTGTAATATCAAATCCACTGGCGGATCATTACAGAATGTATAAAATGAAGTTTAGCAGACTTTAAGGCATCTTTAAGGATTTGCAAGATCCTTTATTTCGACACTGAGCAGCTCCCAGCCTATTACGAGTAGTACCTGCACTTAGTCTTTTGAAAATACATCAGTTTACACTGGTAAATACAATT
This sequence comes from Helianthus tuberosus, assembly GCA_030545235.1. Taxonomy (NCBI): domain Eukaryota; kingdom Viridiplantae; phylum Streptophyta; class Magnoliopsida; order Asterales; family Asteraceae; genus Helianthus; species Helianthus tuberosus. The sequence goes on along the minus strand of CM060351.1, from coordinate 132,335,335 downwards.
AACCGACTCATTTGAAAATGTTTTATGAAAATTGGTTTAGGTGCACCAGGCACGAAAATCTTTTATAACTTGGGACAATTATATTTATAATCTTGTATACTGAATTACATGTTTGCCATACATATACATATGGGGCCCAGTACAGAGACTGAGACATGATTAACCGACACACCACTTATAAACCCATAAAGGAGTTATCCCCAACTTGTGGGTAATTAATATTCTAGTATTGGCATCTTTTCGGTGTATGCCTACACCTTGCGCATCGGTCGTGGCCATTAGCAATTTTAATGAACCGAGGATATATCCAGGACATGGTCGCATTAACCCCCAATGTTTAAGTTATCAACAAAACAGTATCAAAACGGGTTATGTGGATTTACTAGCCACAATCCAGCATTTGATTGATCCCACACCCGACCAAGCGATAATAATTTACCGTATCCCAAGCCCGTATAAGGGAAAATAAGTTAAAAGTATTTACCTGAGCTAATACTTGATTCACAGCAAAATAACTCAGTCGTATCCAATCTAACTAAATGCAGGTAGCTTTTACCGAGTGGCTCTAGTCTGGAATGATGGTAATATAAAACCAATTCAGAATGCTAACGGTCTTATTTAAGTCGTAGGCTTAAACCGACTAGCTTAAAGTATCTAAAACGGTACGATACGCTAGATTAAGCGATGACCGGAATAGAATGTAATTTAGACCCAACAAGTATGAAGACTTGTATAATATGGGTAAACTAAGTGCATTCTGGATTTTGAAATAAAAACGATAAGGTTAAACCCGTTTCGGCAAACTTACGTAAACTAGTTACGTAAGTCTAACCGTACGCATATAAGCGATAACGAGTAACCGGATGAGTCATGAACAAGTTCCATATGCCAATATACTTTAAACAAGTTATAATATCAGTAGAATATCAACTTGTATGCCCGTTAAGGTTTTAAAATCAAACTATGCCTCATAAGGACGTTTTGGTCATTTTATGACGTATAAAAGGAACTTGAGTACAATCTGATGTTACGATCATAAACATTCTTTGAAAATAATTTATTTATGATATAATATCAGTATGATATCAAACATATGTGTGTTTTATAGTTTAAAACCAAACTATGCCCCGTAGGGGCATTTTGGTAATTTCACACATAGTTTTGAAGGCTAATTTGGGAATCTGAGTTTATAACATATACCTACTGTAAAAATATTTAAAATGATTTATAAAATTAGTAGGTAACAAGTCTTGATTGGTAGTTATGGCTTAAAACCATACTACGCGCCGAAACGGCGTTAAAATCGTTAAATGACGATACGTGCGATGTTTACGAAAAACTGATGTTATGATCAGGTTTATATGACTAAAATATGTTAATTAATATAACATATCAGTAATAAAAAGGTTTTGTATGAAAATTATGCTTTTAAATCATTTTAGGTGCAAAAAGGGCATTATCGTCATTTAAAAACATAATTCAAGAACGTATGCGTAAACTCACTTTGTAAACTGAATAGACATCCCAAATTATCCTAATTATGATATTACATCAGTAGGCAATGAGTTTGGTATGAAAAATTATGCTTAAAACCGATCTATGCGGGGCATTTTGGTCAATTTAAAGCATAAATTACGATATTTCACGCAAACCCAGTTTATGATCAGGTACGTAACATCAAAATATGTTAAACATGTTAACATATCAGTACCTAAGTTTTTTGCAATCTTATTGGTGTCTAAAACCTTATTTTCGCTAAAAAGGGCATAATAGTCAAAGTACGGCATATTAACGGAACATGCGCAAAAACTCAGATTTCTAGTATGATCGGGTAATATAACCTTATGGGGTTATGTTACATTATATTACGATCATAACGGAACCTAAAATCAGTAACAAACTAATCTAATTCAATTCATAATCGAAAGTCAATGCAGAAGTCAAACTTCGCGACTTTCGGTTGCGAACCGACCCTAAAACTGGAATTGACGAGCCGAACATGTTTACACATGTTCTAATAATTATTAACAAGTTGTTTAAATGATAAAACGTATTTTAGAATACTTCTAAACGTATATCGCAATTATTTCAAAAACTGACCCGTTGACTTTTTAAAACAATATTATGTTGACTCGTCAATTGACCAAGCAAACGTGATTCTTAGGAGAGGCCCTTTTGAGAGATTAACACCTACCTAATTAAGATCACGTAGCCATGTTCGTTGCAAACAATGGCTTGACCGTTTAAGGTCTACTAAAAGTCAAAGGGACTGAAAAGAACTCATAGGATGCTCCCAAATAGATCAGGAACTTCCAAGTTGAGAGATAGGAAGAAAGAATGATTTTGGTGCAAGTTTGAACAATGAATTCTAAGGCCTATTTATAGTTTTTGAGAATGAACAAGATCTAGCCAAGTGTTTAACGTTTTCTTAGGATGATTACATGTGTTATGGCAGGTTTTTAAACACAATTAACAACCCATGGGTTTGATTAAATGGTTTAGAGGTTATGTGTGGAGAACAAGCAATGAGTAAACAAAAAAAAAATAAAAAAAATATGTGCTGCTGTTACTGTTGAAGCCTGGCGGCCCGCGACAGCCTCGGCCCAAAGGGCTCGCGGCCCGCGACAGAAGCCCAGGTCCACCACACATGTTTCGATCATTGGCAGTTTCAGTCCCTGTCTTCTTTAAACATATTTAACTTTCATAAATGACATTTTAAGCACATTATTTTCTAGTCTTTTATGTAAAATTTATATAAAGTACAAATGCTCATCGTGGCCACTATTAGGCACACCCGGGAGTATGACCGAACATCACGGAGTTCCCGGTTTGTTTAAAAGGCCTCTCAAAGGCGTAATTTCACACGTTGACGCTTTTAGTCCTTAATTTGTGAACTTGCGCATATTTATCGCGAAATGGCATAAAAGCCTTATATGGCCAATATTAGACACTCCCGATGGTATGATCGAACATCACGGAGTTTCCAGTTCGCTTAAATGGTCACTCAAGGGTGTAGTTTTAGACGTTGACGCTTTTGGCCCCTTTAACGCACAAACTTGCGCGTATTATCGTTTTATGGCATCAAAGTCCTATGTAGCCCGTATTAGGCATTTCCAAGAGTATGATCGAACATTACGATGCTCCAGGTTTGTTTAAAGGTCACTCAGAGGTAAGAATTAACATGTTGACACTTTTAACCCTTTTAACGCACAAACTTGTGCGTATTATCGTTTATCGGCATCAAAGCCCTAAACGGCCAATATTATGTATTCCCAAGAGTACGATCAAACATCATAACGCTCTGGGTTCATTAGAAGGTCACTCAGAGGTATAATTAAGCATGTTGTCGCTTTTAATCCTTCGTCACGCAAACTTTCATTTAATTACGCAAACGGCTCCTCTCGATCAACAAGTGGCTCATCTGTGAATACGAATAACGCATAAGGTCATTCAGAGGCTTAGTTTAAGCATGTTGACACTTTCAGTCCTTCCACATTCAAAGTTTTTTTATTTTTCAAAAAATTAGTCCCTCATAGTCAACGTTTGACTTCATTAAGGTTTAGTACACGTGTCAACACATCATTGGACGTGATTTTACGAGGTGTTACACATGAATAACCTAAGCATACCAAATAGAATGTTTGATGGATTGTCATAAGTTTGATTGTGTGCATAAGTAAGTTTGTTTATGTCATACATGTTACACCCCAGAAGTGATTAAAGCTTAAGAAGAGATTCGAGTATACCTACGGTTTGTAAAGCTTCCACAAACGTGAGTTGATGAGCTTGAGGATTTGGACACCGAAGTTACCCTACAACGGGGAAACGAAGGCGTGTGAGTTCATGGATTTTGGTTGATGGATTAGATTCGAAATTTAAAGGGTAGAAAAGGTATATATACGAGAAAATACATCTTGTCTTAGAAACTAGTTTAAACACTATGTATTAGTGTGTTTTCATGGATAATAACTCATCCATTAGAATCCAAACCTTGAGGAATCAAGAACTAAGATGGTGAGCACCGAATTTCATATTACTCAACCATGATTTGGTTTGCTCTATGGTTCGGTTTGTGATATATATATATATATATATATATATATAGGGTGGGGTTCTAGAGTGAACACTAGTGTATTTGCGAACTGAGTGAACAAATCCTGTCCATTGATTTACACACGTGTATGGCTAGGATTTCATCATCAAATCCAAAAATACACTAGTGTATTTCATCATCCAATCCTTGCCGTTGATTGACACACGTGTATGGCCAGGATTAGTTCGCTCAGTTCGCAAATACACTAGTGTTCACTCTTGAACCTAATCCTATATATATAGTTATGTAGTCCAAATCATGTATTGTCATGCAAGAAGGTAGGATCATTTCATCCATTAAACCTCATTATATGATTCATCAAAGCACAAAATCATCAACTTGGTTGATGATTTCGGTTGGTCATGAATATGTAAAAGCATCTAAATTGCTAAGTAGTCAAATAAGAATAACCCGGACGTGTACCTACCCAACATGGCAAATGTTGAAGACGAGGTGGGGTTGGCTTACTTTGATTTCTTGGAAACTACTTAGATGAATATCTAACTAACGAAATAAATAAGTGAAGTAGGTGGAATCATAGCTGGAAGGCCAAGGCTCCCATTGTTCACACCTAACCAAAAACAAGTCTTTCAACATTGAAGATTGAAGACTTGGATGGTTTCAACACATTGTAGGTCATTTGGGACCTTTAGGGCAGCAAATAAGGGAGGTTTTTGGACCTCTATTTTCTGGAAATAAGCCACAACATAAGCCCTACAACATAAGTTTAGTTGGGAACAAAGTATGGTACAAGATTCCAAAAGATAAATAATGAACAATGAAAGTTGGTACAAATCTTATGAAAATAGAAAATGTAACCTACTTTGGACATCAATTATGGAATACACCATGGTGAACATTGGGTATCAATCCTTGATGTTATCCAAGAGGTTTAAAGCGAGAATTCATGAAGAAGAGAATGGAAAGTGAGTCGGAAGCTCACTTTTAGACTTGAAGATATTATGCCTTAATTTTGCAATTTCAGTAGCTTGAGAGTGTTTTGAGTGTGGGAAAAGTGAAATGAAGGTGTGTGATGCTTGGTTATATAGTGGATAATTAGGGTTTGTGTTTTAATGAAGATTAGAGGTGATTGGGCAAGAAAGGAGGTGGAAAAAGGATGAAACCCGGTTGGCCAAAACAACTTTCTGCGAATTAAGGTCCTCCGCGTCGCGCGATGGGGAGGTATTAGGAGAACGTGCGACGCGACGTGTTAATTGGAGTTTCAGTTTTGTCGCTTTTATTCCCTGAACTTATATTTGTTGTTATGTTATACTATAAACTTCTATTTTAGCATGTTTTCAAGTATAGGAAGTGTATAGTATGTGATAGTCATCATGCATGTACGATTGATAATTCGAACGTATAATAATTCTCGGTTTTGCAAGTAAACACGTATTTGACGACTGATTGCATATAACATAAGTATGTTCTTAATACGATTGATATAAATATGAATTTCCATTATGGTTGAAGTCTCGGATTACACGATTGGAAATGAAATACGAATACAAGTTTCTAAATATAGAAAGTACAAAATAGGAGACGTTGCTGTCTCCCCTGCTTTAGGAAATTTCATCCCGAAATTTATTCAAGAGGAAGACTCATAAAAACAGACGCGGGTACTCGATCATCATTTCGCTTTTAAGTTCCCAAGTAAAACCAGCACCACGCTTTCCTTTCCAGCGAACCTTCACGATATGAATACGACTTTGCCTAAGCTTTTTAGTCTCACAATCCATGATTTCGACTGGTTTTTCGATGATGTGCATGGACTCGTCGATGCGTATGTCGTTGAGTGGAAGGTGTAGTCCTTCGTCGGCTAAACATCTTTTGAGATTTAAGACATGGAATGTTGGGTAAACGTTGTTGAGCTATTGAGGTAAGTTAAGACGATAAGCTACTTTGCCAAATCTCTCGAGAATCTTGCAAGGACCTACAAAACGAGGAGCGAGTTTACCTTTCTTACTAACATGGGTGACTCCTTTCCAAGGGGATACCTTGAGGAGTACTTGATCGCCAACATTGAATTCCAAGGGCTTGCGTTGCTTGTCGGTGTAACTCTTTTGACGACTTCTAGCTTTGAGGAGGTTAACACAAATTTGTAGGATCTTGCCCTTTGTTTCTTGTATGAGCTCGGGACCGATGATTTGTTCTTTTCCGATCCCGTGCCAATAAATAGGCTAACTTAATACAAGGCTTCAAATGGAGCCATTTGGATACTAGAGTGGTAACTGTTATTGTACGAGAATTCGACCAACGGTAAATGTACGTCCCAGTTGCTACCAAAATCAATTACGCACGAACGAAGCATGTCCTTGGGAGTTTGGATTGTACATTCGGTTTAACCATCCAATTAGGGATGGAAAGCCGTACTAAGATTAAGTTGAGTGCCCATTGCGGTTTGAAAGGTTTGCCAAAGGCGAGAAGCGAAACGACCATATGATGATAAACTGAACCGATTCTAATGGCTAAACAACATTCTACATTTTCAAATAACGTTTGTTTTACATTATCGTTTGCTCCGTTTCGCCACAACGCGCGACTGAAAGAAACCTAGTGATAGTTATTATTCATTTTATATTATACTAGGTTATTACCCGAGATTGCTTCCCGGGCTCGGGAAACTTAGTTATATTATTTGTTATTAATACGACCTCATTACATCAAGCATCTCATTGGATTCAACAACAATGTCTTCACATCACCGGATTAGATCATGAACCCATATTAGAGGTCAAACAAAAGCACAACAGGACCACATGAATAACATCATTTCCACTTTTACTTCAATGCACTTACATGATCGGGTGATTTGGGATTTTGTAAAAATGTTTGTTCTTGTACTTCTTTACTAAATTACATAGAATTCAAGAAAACGAAACAACGACTTAAACAGATGTTGAGTTATTCAAATTTCTGTTGAATACTAAATGAGATGTTGACCAAAATTCAAATAGATGTTGACCAAAAGTCAAACAGATGTTGACCAATAGTCAAACAGATGTTTGGTTTAAGGCCAAACATCTGTTTATGGCCAAACATCTGTTTAAGGTCAAACATCTGTTTAAGTCCAAATATCTGATATAAAAGGCCAAACATCTGTTTAAGGCAAAACATCTGTTTAAGGCCAAACATCTGTTTATGGCCAAACATCTTTTTAAGGTCAAACATCTGTTTAAGTCCAAACATCTAATATAGAAGGCCAAACATCTGTTTAAGGCCAAACATCTGTTTAAGCCTGAACAGATGTTTAACTTAACCAGATCTATTGTCTTCTCACACTATTTTCCTCTTCAAAACACTGTTCAACCTAACATGGGTTTCCATCAACTGTTGACCAAAAGTCAAACAGATGTTCAAACCACTGTTTGAGTTATTCAAACGTCTGTTGAATACTAAATGAGATGTTGACCAAAAGTGAAACAGATGTTGACCAAAAGTCAAACGAATTGACCCGTACATGATTTCTTATAGATATTTACCCGGGATTGATTCCCGGGCTCGGGAAACTTAGTTATTTTAATTATTATTTGTTATTAATACGACCTCATTACATCAAGCATCTCATTGGATTCAACAAAAATGTCTTCACATCACCGGATTAGATCATGAACCCATATTAGAGGTCAAACAAAAGCGCAACAGGACCACATGAATAACATCATTTCCACTTTTACTTCAATGCACTTACGTGATCGGGTGATTTGGGATTTTGTAAAAATGTTTGTTCTTGTACTTCTTTACAAAATTACATAGAATTCAAGAAAACGAAACAATGACTTAAAGAACTATAATTTAACACCCAATCTAATCGGGCAAAGCAATCTATTATCTGACAATTCCCTGGTTTTTACAACATGAAACACAACATCATCATGCCAAATACAGTCATATATATCCATCCATTATTCTGAATTCATAAACCCATAAATGCAGAAGAATGTCACATTTGCTATTAATAAACCAAGTTTCTACTAATTGCAGTTACTATTAGCAAAAACAAGCATGATATCATCTATATATAAAACACAAACTGCTAATAACATTGTTTTATCATGTTAGCCATACACATCAACAAAACATCAAGTTAATAAGTTCAAAAAAAAAAAAAAAACCATGCAACATGACCATAAAAAAATTCATAGTTATAATATCTGAAATCAGAACATACTTAAAGGTTGTTGTTAAACTGAAGTAACGTCATTTAGTACGATCTTCTGCTGGGAAGACACGTATGTGAAGTGCAACATATCACCAAACCTCAAGTTATTCTTTGTCATGAACTTCCGCCAACCATCCAACGCGTAACGTGGCTTGCATTCATTTAACTCCGTCTTCACATCATAAACATCCACAACTCCAACCATATTTTGAACTTTCAAGGGATGAAGATCAACAGAAAGACCTGCTCTTCTGGCAACTTCAGCAGGAATACGCTACATGTATTGTGTGGAAAAAAATAATAGTCAGACAAATAAACATAAATCATTAGTTTATTATAAAAAAATGGTATACCAGCCTATAGTCTCCTTTGTGAACAAAGTCAGAGAACTTAGGGTCGAGAAGATGTCCAGAATGTTTTTTTGCAGTCTTTGTACTCTTATTTCTACGGTTACGCTTTTTGTGAACATTGCCGGCTCTCTTCCCCTTGATGAAAAAGTAAACATATATATGTGAATTAAAGGAATGTTGAATAACTTGATGTGCTAAAAGTGGTCTAATTAAAGTAACTAATTTTAACCCTAAATTAGACACTCTAAGTTTTAAATTTATAAAAACAGACTCTCTAAAACCTAGACCACACCACCGGCAAGTGTACCGGTCAATGCAGTATAGCCTAAGTAAGTCCGAGTATCGAACCCAAGAGACTCTCTAATTACATTTACGACTCTATCTAGACTTAGACTGCATAGACTCTAACTTTTTTTATATTTGAGGGGGGGGGGGGGGTTTCTAAATATCCTAGGAATTGCAATTAAATTAAAATTAAACTAATTAACTAGACTAACTAGACGTGAAATTGGACGAATACTTAACTCAGTGATGATGAAGGCTACCTAGGCTAGACTCATGTTCAACTAGGAATGGATTTCTATTCGAAATTAACGTGGTATGGAACCGGGATCTTTTTATACTAAACCCTAAGAAATCCCTACTAAGACCTCCTGACCCTTCTCAGGAAGAAACTTGTGAGACTCTACAAGGCTGTTACGACTACCGGTTGTTAGATTTCCTTACAGTCCTCCAACTTCTTGAAAAGTGCCCTAATATGACAATCTACCTTACAGCGCGAAAGTCTAAGACAACTATGGATTTTTACTTGGTTTAATAGACACGAGAATGATTAGGGAATTAAGACCGATTTCTTACAAAACCTAATCCAAGCTATATACCAAACCGAGACCTATTAATAACCTCGAGCCTTACAGCGACAAGATTAGTAGAATATCAAGTTTTAATAATCTCTTAATTACCGTTTCTAAGGTTATCGGCCGATTCACCCTAAAATTACCCAAACCCGTGAAGATTAGATAATTAACACGAAGCTATTCTATGAAAGACATTCATCAAGATTCATGTGAAACGAGCAATTAATTGAAAATCAACACAAGATACGCATATACACCAAATCAAAGGTTCCAAAGTTATTTACTTTCCAAGAAAACCCATAACCAACATTAATAACTAATAAAAATCCAATCGTTATTAAACATTCACCATAACCTAGGTAGTTAACAAAGTCTAGCCAAGAATCATAATTTTAAAGACAATCAAAGAAGGATTAAAATCTGAATTCATTGATATATAAACAAGAAAACTAGAAAATAAAAGAAATCGAAAAGATGGAACCCGTAAGCTTCAAACTTTAAGCTCCCTAATCGACTTCCTTGATTTCCAGCCTTCAAGTCTTGCAAATTAAGCTCCCAAATTTGTCCCTCGCTTCTGATCGTGCGTCCCTGATGTCCTTCGGTGATATGTTTTTTTTTTCCTTATGATGTGCGGCCCCCCAGATACCTTCTGTCGTCCAACCCCTTTTTATAATATGCGACTCATGTTGTTCATGCATATATTAGATTAGGGTTTATTAAATATTCCTGGTATAACATTACTTGTTCACAAGACCCAATATCCACTCATCACGTAATATGTTGGGCTGATGATGTCTTTCACGGCCCAATGTATTTTCTTCACTAATACTTTGATCCCCAGCCAATTATTTTCGTATATGGCTCCTTCCAGTTGATGTGTTTTCCTCTAAGAAATATTAACTCTATGTCTATGGAAAAGGAATCAGTGTTTTTAAAATAAGGCATATGTATTTAATTGAAAGGCCCAAATCCACTAAATTTATAAAATTCGCTGGCCAGTAATTCTTTGACGATCCCCACTTGAATAAATATAACTAGTTAAATTTTCGCCCGCGCGTTGCGGCGAGGACCCAATGACTGCAAAACGCGTGTCAGTAACGGCAAGCAGATACCGAATATCAAAACATAAAAAAAAATGTCGTGAAAAGGATAGTCAATCCGTCCTAAAAAACGATTTTAAATAACCTAATATATAATAATTGGACCCACACGTCTTACACGTTGGAAATTCGGTTGTTTTCAGTTCAGTTATTACGGTGCTAACACGTTAAAATATGGATGAGCCCGGTACCGGTAACGGCACCAAAAGTACCGATCCAGAAAATCATCCAAATTAGGTACCGACACCGAAAATGCTCGGTACAATACGGTATGGTATTTGAAGGTAAAAATAAATAATATAGGTATGGTGCTAGACCGGTGTCGAACCGAAAGTAACGATTCTGAAAACGCCAAAAGGTGGGTACCAAATTGGTACCGAAAATGATTTGGTATAGTAAATTTGGTACCGATACGATACCGGTTTGATTACAGGATTTGATACGATTTTCTCATCAATAATCTAAATATCCAGGTTAATTTTACATGATACAATTCATTCATTACGTAAAAAGACAAAAAATAAAGCAAAATAAGTTGTTGTGTATATAAAACCTCATTCAAACGAAATACAGTTTACTTACTGTGTGTATGAAAAGTAATCTAAACTGTGCAATTACTTGCATTGCTTCGTTGCTACAGGATTTGATGAGCTCGGTGCCAACCGAAGTGGGTAACAGTACCGAATATACCTGGTACAATACGGCTTGATACAGTCAGTACTGGTACGGCACCGGTATTTGAGGGTAAAACCCGATGAATACCGGTGCCGAACGGATACCGAAAATACACTCAGTTTGGTAAATTTGATACCGGTACCCGATACTATTCATTCACTTCGTTTTTTAATATATAGGTAAATTTCGCTTTTTAATATTTATATTTATTTAGTGTTGTTTACTGTTCATTCACTTCGTTTTTTAATATATAGGTAAATTGGCAATAACTTTTATGATATAGAGATAGCGGGCTCGGGCCACTTGAGAAAAATGACTGCAATTTGATTTGGTCACTGGCGTTGTACTCTGCCCAACTGGCTGGTTATTTCCATATTACTCGTTTTTGCTCCATTTGCACCAGGACCTGACCCAACACAAAATAACATAATATAATACTAAAACTAAATAAAAACAAATAAAAACTATACAATAATTATACAATTTACACGGGACAAATATGTGTATTTTACCTTACATCAATATGCGCAAAAAAAAAACAGTTTATATAACATATACTAATTAAGTGGTGAGCATAGATACCTTAACCTTATGAGCAGATGAAGAACATCCAATATGATCAATTGTGTCGATAGGTAAGGCGGCATTTCCCTTAGTCGTATTCTTGACCGTCTCCTTTCTGTCAGAAGTAACTTTACCTTTCTTCTTAACCTGTTGTCATAGAGTAACTTTAATAACCATAGTAATATAACAATCTTTAAGATGATAAACTTACATCTTGTGTTTTGTTCAATAGTGAAGACATACGTTTCTTCGGCGTGCATTCAGCATCAAACTTGACTGGTTTACGTGAGTTAACAGCATTTGGTAGTGCATTGGTTGGTAACTTCTTCTAAATATTACACGTATTGGATAAATATAACATTAGTAAACAACATTACTAATAGTTGTAAAAACATTAAATTCTTATATGTGTCAAATTAAAAATAGAGTTAATTGCCAAAATCGTCCATGCGGTTTGGGCATGTTTGTCATTTTCGTCCAAAATAACTTTTTTGTACCAAATAACCCCCCACGTTTGTAATTTTCTGCCATTTCCTTCCAAATGCCTAACTAGGATAGAAACAACCGTTTGATGAGAGTTTTTTTTTTTTTTTTGAAATTTCAGAAGTGCAGGGCCTGAAACGTAATTTCTTATTAAACCTAAAACCATCACCCTCTGCTTTCTCCCTATAAACTGGTTTGGATAAAAAATGATCTGTGCTGTTGTAACACCTCGTAAAATCGTGTCCAATGATGTGTTGACACGTGTAATGAACCCTCATAAAGTCAAACATTGACTATGAGGGACTAATTTCGTCAAAATCGAAAACTTTGATTATAGAAGGACTGAAAGTGTCAACATACCTAAACTAGGCCTCTGAGTGACCTTATACGGTGTCCGTATTCTCAAACGAGCCACTTGTTGGACGAGAGGAGCCGTTTACGTAATTATGTGAAAGTTTGCGCGTCGAAGGGTTAAAAGTGTCAACATGTTAATCCTTACCTCTGAGTGACCTTTTAACAAGCCGAGAGCTTCATAGTGTTTGAATATATTTCGGGAATGCCTAATATTGGCCATTCAAGGCTTTTATGCCAGTAAGTGAAGTTACGCGCAAGTTTGCCAGTTAGAGGGGTTAAAAGCGTCAATATGTTAAATTATACCTCTGAATGACCTTTTAACGAACCCGAAGCATCGTGATGTATTATAATACTCTCAAGAATGCCTAGCATGGGCTAGATAAGGCTTTGATGCCATTAAATTATAATACGCGCAAGTTTCCGCATTAGAGGGACCAAAAGCGTCAATAAGCGAAACTACGCTTTCGAGCGACCTTTAAGAGAACCAGAGACTCCGTAATGCTCGGTTACATTCTCGGGAATACCTATATGGGCTATACAAGACTTGGATATCAATAAATGGCTTTACGCGTAACTTTATGCGTTTAAGGGACTAAAAGCGTCAAAACGGTGAAACTATGCATATTCACGCGTATTCTACATTCTGGCCATACCCGCACATCCATAAATGTTTGTAATCATTAAAATATTATATTTTAGTGATGGGAATGCAAAAAATACCATCCGTCGCGAAATCTGGATTGTTTTCGCGTCTGTTCGAACGTTCGTTGTAATTAAGCGGAAAACGCGACCGTACGACCGAACGAACTGGCACCCATAATATTTTTGAGCATGGTTCAAGTTAAATATACTTTAACGTCCTTATAGAGCTTAGAAATGGTGTTAGAAGTGCCAAAAACTCAATTATGCAAGTGCGGGGGCCAAATGAGTCAATATTTGAAAGTTGGTGTGAGCTGGTCAGGTCCTTACGGACCGTATACCAGGGACCATACGGTCCGTATGCAGGTTCCAGTGACGAATTTTGCTTGGTCTCCACTCTATTCCATTCTAGACCAATCCAAATCGAATCCTTGGGCTCCAAACCAATTAGGACAGCTGTATAACAGGTGGAATGATCTCTTGATTCCAATTCCTAACCAAAAAAAACTATAAATAGGAAGCTTAGTTACCCATTTTCTTCACACTTTTCATTCCATCATTCTCTAACTCAAATTTGGAGCTCCTGAACTGAATTAGGAACCTATTTTAGTAGAAAAGATAGCATGGACCCTTTGTAAGTGTCTTAGCCCTCTCATTAGTTCAGTTTTATGCTTTAAGAACCGAAAAGTCAAGTATCGTAAATAAACTTTGACTTTCGGGTTAAACTCTCATGGTCCAGCCACTAACCAAATTAAAAGTGGGTATAAGACCATAGTTAGGTAGGTGATTAACCCCTGAAAGAGCACCTCCTAATTCCTTCGTTTGCTTAGTTAATTGTCGGGTCAAACCGTTTAGGTAAAAAGTCAAACTTGGCAGATTTGTGAATATTAATTAAAACTAATAAACCAGGGGTCCTAAATTATATTTTAACATTCTAATGACTTGGTAATTAGTATTAGAACATGTTTGACCAGGTCTAACCCAACAATTATCAGTTTAAGGTCAGTTTATTACCGAAAGTCGCAAAAGCTTGACTTTTTGCTTTGACTTTCAGTTCTGGTCCGTTAAAGCTTAAATCCCCCATGTTTTAAGCTTCCATTAGGACCATATCATTCAGTAGCATAACTCCCTGAAGTTATATTGCTTGGTCCTTAGTGGTTTGAATTATATGCTCTTGATTGTTAATATGCTTATAAATGCCGTAAATGCCCTTTTGACATACAAATGAGATTTTTAAGAATGTGAGAGGACAAAAACCTTTGCTACTGATATTTGGACTTGTCCCAAAAATTTGACATCAGTTCTTGGTCCCAAATAGGAGTTATGCTCGATATCGTAATTAGAAGCTTTTAATTAAGTAAATTGCGATATCTTGCATAAGGCATGTTTAAACTTGGATTTTGACCCAAAACTCATTACCTACTGTTAAGATATTATTTTTAGAGATTTTTGGAATTTAGGATCAGATTATAAACTGATCATATCATAGAGTTCTTGTATTATTCGGTAAATGACGATAATACCCTTTTCATGCATAAAATGAGATTTACAAAGGATTTGAATGCCAAACCTTTTCCTACTGATTTCATATATTAAATAAATTATTTTGAACACTCAAAACTAATCAAAATCTTAGATTTCCATAAAACCCCTTAATTATCGTCAATTAGCGATTTTTACGCTATTTATGTGCATAGTATGGTTTTAAACCATAATTAACACCTAAGACTTGTTACCTACTGAAATTCTAAACAAATTTTAATATTATTACAGTAAGTATAAGTCGCGAACTCAGACTTCCAAAAATGTCCGTAAAAGCATATGTGAAATGACCAAAATACCTTTCGGGGCATAGTTTGGCCATAAATGGTAAACCTCACATATGTATGATATCTTACTGATGTAATGAGATAAATTAAATATTTTACTAATTAGAAAGGACCAGAACTTCAGTTTGTTATAAAATATCTTTTATAAGTATTAAAATTACCAAAATGCCCTTACGGGACTTAAAACGGGTTTAAATACTTTTTGGGGCATATATGTTAACATCCTACTGATGTATTAACATATTTTAAGCATAATAATAATTGAGACTTGTATATAGTTCATTTGGTTACCCGTTACGCATTTATGCGTTCGGATCGGTTTATGTAACTAGATTACGTAAAATAGCCGAAACGGGTTTAACCTTATCGTTTTCACTTCAAAATACGGAATGTGTTTAGTTTACCCATATAATACAGGTATCCAAACTTGTAGGGTCTAAATAACATTCTATTCCGGTCATCGCTTAATCTAGCGTATCGTACCGCTTTAGATACTTTGAGCTAGCCGGTCTAAGTCTACGACTTAAATAAGACCATTAGCATTCTGAATTGGTTATATATTACCATCACTCCAGACTAGAGCCACCCGGTAAAAGCTACCTGCATTTAGATAGATTGGATACGACTGAGTTATTTTGTTGTGAATCAAGTATTAGCTCAGGTAAATACTTTTAACTTATTTTCCCTTATACGGGCTTGGGATATGGTATTATAATAATACCACTTGGTAGGGTATGAAATCATTTAATCGGATTGTGATTAATAAATTTACATAACCCGTTTTAATCTGTCTTGTTTGATAACATAAGCATTGGGGGTTAACGACCGTGTCCTGGATATCCTCGGCTCATTAAAGTTAAAAATGGCCACGACCTATGCACGGGGTGTAGGCATACACCCGACAGATGCAAATGCTAAAATATAAATAACCCACATGTTGGGGATAACTCCTTCGTGGGTTTTGTAAGTGGTGAGTCGGTTAATCATGACTGGCTTCCAAACCGGCCCCAATTGTATGACAAACATGTGAAACAGTATACAAGATTTTATTAAAGATTGTCCCAAGTTATAAATGGTTTGTGTCTTGTGCACTTAAATCAATTTTCATAAATCTTTTCAAAAGAGTCAGTTAATTGTATTTACCAGTGAAAACTGACGTATTTTCCAAAGGCTAAGTGGCAGGTACTACTCGTAATAGGCTGGGGGATTGCTCGGTGTCGAAATAGAGGATCTTGCAAATCCTTAAAGATACCTTAAAGTCTGCTAAGCTTCATTTTATACATTCTGTAAAGATCCACCTGTGGATTCGATATTACAGGCTCGTCTATAATAAATACTTTGATATTTTCAGACATTTGAGTTTGTAATAATATTTTATATTCCAAGACTTCCGCTGTGCTATTCTGTGTGTGATTGACCATGATGATATCAACTACGTCACAATACTCCCTACCGGGCCCACCGGTACTATGTGGAAATATCGGGGTGTGACAGCTGTGCACCTCTAGTAGATTTCTTTTACCATGTTTTTTTTTGGGGGGGGGGGGGGGCGTTTAATTGCTTTGTATTCATTAATTCTTTTTATTAATAAATTTTAATTTAAAAGATAATCATTTATACTGTTTGGTTTAATTGATTGTTGATTATCTGGTTAGAAATGGAGTTGATGAAAAAAAGATTTGCTAAATTGTTGCTTGGGGAAGACATGTCTGGTAGTGGCAAAGGTGTCTGCACAGCTTTAGCTATTTCAAATGCCATCACAAATCTGTGTGGTAAGTCTGATCTTTATATCTTATATCTTTATCTTATTCAATTTAGTGTTTTAGCTGCTAGTATTTCTGTTTTTACAGCCACTACATTTGGTCAGCTGTGGAGGTTAGAACCCTTGCAGCCAGAGAAAAAACAAATGTGGCAAAAAGAGATAGATTGTCTTCTTTGCGTGAGCGATCACATCGTTGAACTGATACCGTCATGGCAAACATTTCCTGATGGAATTAAGCTCAAGGTCATGACTTGCAGACCGATATCAGATATTTTCATCAACCTCCTAGCTCTACGAAAACTAGACAACATGCTTCTGGTTAGTGTTCGATAGTTGTGATCGTAGAAGAACACGATGATTAAATTCTAACTTCTTTTTGTCCACAATTGTTTTATATAATTCTACAATTTGTTTTACATGTAAATCTTTACTTTTATAAAGTTAGAGTTTAAAAATAAATTACATTTCAGGCCCTCTACTTGTGAAATTTCAAAAAAAAAAAAAAAAACTCATCAAACGATTGTTTCTAACCCAATTAGGCATTTGGATGAAAATGGCAAAAAGTTACAAACGTGGGGGGCTATTTAGTACAAAAAAAGTCATTTTGGACGAAAATGACAAACATGCCCAAACCTCATGGACGATTTTGGCAATTAACTCTTAAAAATAAATAATTTTAATAATTTAGTTAGAAGTACCTGAGTAACGGTTTTTCCTTCACCTAAAGACGCAACTTTATCATCATCATAGATGTCCTGGTCAACATTAATCTAATAATTAATAAAATGCTTAAATTAAAAAATCTTTTACTGTTAATGCTAAATACATACGTACCTTGAATACATTCTCAAAATAATCAGCCATGGATATCTCAAGTACACTATCATCGTCAGATTCAGGTTTCTTCGACAACCAAATCTCAGTCTCGTTTCGATAAACTAATAACTCAAAAACAACATTATCAATTCTCCTAAAGATAAGAAAATCATCCTCCAGTATCCCAACATCGTTGCACATTTCCAGCCATCCTTTAGCAAATACAAAGTTGGTATCAAACTTAGACGCCTCAACATTCCAATAAGAACCCTTATAACAGATTTAATATTTGCCACTTGGTGGGCTGTTTACGTAAAATTGTTTAATGAAACAATCTTTGATTACCTGCATAAAATTAAAAATAATGAATACTATACGTGAAATATGTAACTTATGAGAATAAGTGTTGACACGTTTAAGGTGCAAAAGAATTGAAGTTAAGATCAATAGTCATACCGTAAAACCAAATTTTGCATAACGATTAAATGTGAAATAAGATTCACCACAAATGCTATCCACAAAACATGAAAGTTCAAGCCCAAAATCTCCTAATGGTCTGAAAACCAACAAAGTATCCCTCGGCAGATTAAGATCTTTAACAACAGTGGCCCAACCATCAGTTATTACTGGCGTTGAATTTTATGTTCTGACCCTCACAACCCATTTTTTACCACACTCATGATAGATTCGCAACTTATTTTTTTCCCAGCAGTCTCCCCATTTTTTATTAGCAAAGGCTAAAGGTACATCCTGTATATAATTTTTATGTAGTGTAAGAAAATATAAACCATAACAACTGTTAAATATATATTTCAATAAAAATAAATTATGTATATAAAAACATGTCATACCACTTTCAATGATTCTGGGTTATCAAGAGAAACTTCACAAATGTAGAATACATGATAAAACCTGAATCAGTAAAGATGTTAAAAGATTGAAATTAAAAAGTTGGCTTCGAAGATGAACATGAACTTTTTGTATTACACGCTATAACTGTTAGAAAAAAGTATATTAACTAAACTAAAAACTCAGTATCACACAATGTCATTAACTTGTTTTAATATCTAAATCAGTAAGCAGTTATTACAAAGGTAGAAAACAAAGATATAATTCTTGATAATTATAAAAACATGCACAAACAAATTCCAAACAACAAAACACCAAAGTGTTGAGAAATACAAACAAATCGTTGATCAACATTTAATTACAACTTCCATAACTGCTTTCAATAATGATTGTTTAACCGAGTATCTACTGAAATTAATCATAGAAACAGAGTATGTGTTAATTTTTTTCCGCAAATAATGAGTATTTTAATATGTTCTCAACGGATGATTCAAATACCTAACTAAACCCTTCTTCAATGTATAGCAATAAACGTTTAAAATCGTATTTGTAGCAATATAGGATTTGAATTAAGATTGGTTAAACACTACAAAGTTCATTACAATATGAATGTACATACCAGTTGATCAAGAAAAAACGGTAAAACCTCCGGTGATTGAAGTGTAGAAGTCGGAGAATATGAAACTTCAAACCCTAGAAAATGACAGTGAGGAAGAGATTTTTGAAAGAAGAGATGATAGATGTTTGATGTGTAATGATGCCAAAGGTATAATGATGGTTGTGTTTTCGTTTCCCCATATTTTCAAGTGATGAAAAATATTTACACATACACCCCTTATTGAATTTGTTATTTACATTTACATTGAGATACAAGAGTAAAGTGGATGATTAGTTGAATTCATTTGGTATTCACATTAACAAAGAAAAATATTTTTTCTTATAGCAAAGCCATTAATATGTCATATTTTTTATGCTTTTAATCATGTATTAATCATAATTAGTTTTTAACATAAGTAAGTTTCTCGAGCTCGGGAAGCAATCCCGGGTGAAAACCTAGTTTTATTATATATACACCTCGATTATCGATCTATTCCAAACAGTCTTCCTGTATCATTTTCTTCCATATTGACAGTGAACCCGGGGATCTTCAGAATTGTCTGCGTTGTAAATTACTTACGAATAAATTTATCACACATGGTTCTGACATGCAAAACACAATAGAGTTTATAAAGTTTAAACCAAATAAAGTTTAAACCAAATAGTAATTAAGAAAATATATATACAACTATACTTAGAACGGTGGAAGTTAAAACTCCGAAAAAAACAATGATTACAAGCTAGTAAAAACTTCTTTGTAAACGACATTAGAAGTCTTATTTGTTGGTTTTCCACCAGCGTCGAATATTAGTATTTTAACGCCTTCTCTGGTCTTGACCCTTGATAATGCAACGTACAACTGACCATGAGTGAAGACAAAATCTTTCAAATAATGACCAACCTTTGATAACGATTGTCCTTGACTCTTGTTAATTGTCATGGCAAAAAAATTGATAAAGGAAATTGTCTTCGTTGAAACTGAAAAGGTATTTTTTTTTGTCAGACGGGATCATATTAATCCTTGGAATAAAAACTCTCGTGCCAATGATACCGCCAGATATTACTTCAGCTTCTATAACTCGTTTACCAAGAAAAGTAATTTGAAGTCTTGTACCGTTACATAACCCTTTCCGTTGATCAATGTTTCGAAGAAGCATCACAGGAACACCAACTTTAAGAACTAATCTGTGATTAGGCAAGCTAGAAATCTTAAGAGCATTCAAATTTTTTGTTGAGTATAAGCTTTCTTGAAAAGAATCAAGCATTTGTTCAGTTTGACATATACTATCAGAACTCAAATACTCTTTCACATCACTAGGAAATAATGAAAGCAATTGATCGTTAATTTCATGAACTTCCTCATTTTTTGGTGCTAGAATTGCTCGCTTCGAAAAAAATCTAGGAATTCTAAATTGTTCGATAATTGAAGGATATACGAAGTCAATTAAACTTTGTGTCGGGTCACAAATATCGGTGATTAGTAGATCATCTGGTATCTCTATAATTGCTTCACCAATATCAATAAGCCATTTTGCAAATTCTCTGATAGACTCCATATTAAAACTTTCAGCTCCAATAGTTAGACGCATGTTTTTAGTCAGACGTAACAGTCTGCATTTTGACCATATATATGAAGAGCTTAAAGATGCACTAACAATTTCTTATCTAGTACCATTAGGAATAACAGGTAGGATTTGTCAAAAATCACCACTAAATACAATAACTTTACCTCCAAAAGGAATATCCGAACGAATACTCCTACCTTCCGAAAATACGTCGGTTATCATCCTATCTAAAGCTTCAAAGGCATGTTTGTGTACCATCGGTGCTTCGTCCCATATGATTAATTGGGTTTCCTTTTATAATTTGGCAATATCACTATTTGGCTTAATATTGCACATTGAATCCTCTGTGAGATTAATGGGGATATGGAACCGAGAATGAGCTGTCCTTCCACCGGAAAGTAGTAATGAAGCAATACCACTTGAAGCCACATTTAAAACTATTCCCTTTCTACATCGAACAGCTGAAGCCAAAGTCTTCCATAAGAAGGTTTTTCCAGTTCCACCGTAACCATAGACAAAAAAGGCCTCCTTTACGGCCTACAACTGCTTCCATTATCATAAAAAACCGCTCGTTGTTCATCTGTAAGAGATTGATGCAACCTGTTAAACTCAGCTTGTACTTCATCTACGTCATGTGACAGCTCTTCATTGATCAGACGATTAGTAGCATCACGTAAGGAATCGTCATGAGGGTACGACATAGTGAGAAACCTTCGTAATGATGAACCATTGGAAATTAAATAGTTTTCAATTTTCAACAAAGTAAGGTTCTTAATCTGATATTCAGGAAGCACTAAACCTAACAAATCAAAAAATTAACATTATTAATTAAAAAATCGAAATGTAGTATGTGAAATAAAAAAGATAGATTATAACCTGAAATATTTGTTTCTTTTTTACGTCTATAAACAATATCACCAGCTAAGTATTTCCACGTGTTCTCCCAAACAAATTCTGGCCATGAAGGAGTATTTGACAAAAGCAGTGTAGCAAATAACGCTCGGAGATACCCAGCATGTCCTTCAAAACTTGCTTCTTTAATGGCCTCAACGTATTCATTGTCATCATCTAAGAGTCTCATCGCATAGCAAGCATCTCTAAAAGTCGGGAATAATTGGTTGTTAACTGTACGTATCTCCTCGAATGATCTAGGCCCTTTAACTTTATTGAGTAGTATCCTCAAAAAATAAGGTTCGCCCAATGCAGGAGATACAAAATGTATCCGGCCAACACACTGGTACATCTTACGTACCTGCCAACATCTATCTTTAAGCATCCAAACAAATTTGGAAGGAAACTCGACATAAGTCAGCTTTCTAGCATCTTCATTTGTCTCGTTCAACTTCATCCATTGCACAAATATTGAAGAAGCAACAGAAGGCTTGCTTAAAACATTATCAATATCGTCATCTGCACCATACACAACATTCTGTTGGCCCGGCAAATGAAAGGGAAGCCTCATAACAGCAGGATACCTATAATGAACCTCATTAGAGAATATTCTCCAGGATGCCTCACACGCTGAAATATATCTACAATCACAATACTCCTTGATCTCGTCTTTTGGCTTTTCCTTAATGGTTGGATTTGTATCACCAGAAACAACCGCAGTAGCCATATCAGGGCCTTTGTTAATGTACTTGAACAAATATTTCACTGAACCGGCTTGATTACACCATTCAACATTAATGTGTGCTTGATATCTTTTCAAAATCCTTTTGTTATAAGGAACAACACTTCTGTTGTCTAATCTAACACCAAATTTTATAACTGTATGACCTGAATCTCTTCTTCTGTATACAGGGAAACCACTTGAATCAATAGTTGTATGTGGTGTGAATTTCTTCGGAAAGCTTTTTGAACATCTTTTATCAACCATGCAAGGACAATTCAAATTAGCATTCCCACACGGACCATGAATCATATAATCAGTCACAAGAGAATAAAGTTCAGGATCTTCTTTTTTATCGGGAATCTCAACAGAAATAAATGGATCTATGTGATCTACGGTGGGAAGTTTGTGATCGACCTTCATGAATAAGCATATATGTGCATGAGGAAGACCACGCTTTTGAAATTCTACTGTATAAACAACTAAATAAAAAGGAAAAATAAATAGATTTAGTAGTTGATAACCTTGATTACAAAATATATATCAGAGGATAAGATGTGAAAACGAAATAACATACCAGTGTTAATCTCACCAAAATACTTAGAATCCTTCAAATCTTTGAGTATGGAATCAAGCTTCATTTTAAACAATCGACACAATATGTCAGGCCTGTCTTCGGCTTTGATGGTTGAATCTTTTAGAAATCTTTTTACTTCTGGCCACTTGGGATTACACGTTATAGTTATGAAGAAATCAGGGTACCCATACCACTTACATAAGGCCATTGCATCGAGCTAATTTTTTTGCATGAATCTTGCACCACCAGTAAATGAAGAAGGAAGTATAACAGGCTTTCCAGTATCTGTTAAAACTTCCTTACCTTTAGATTTATGCTTTTGAAGATACTCAAATGTTTCAAAGCGAAGGTTCGCTTGTTGCCTCCGGATGTACTTTAGTCTTTCGCTCTCAATCATTGTGTACGCATCAACCAAAAACTGTTGTAACAACCTTCACCCATTTAAAATTAAGGAAAATCCATAAGTTCTATCTTGGATCCTATATGAAAAAAATTCTCTCATTGTGCACTTTGGTTTTATTTTCTTTTGTGTGGACATAAAATCTCTATGAGGAATATCAACTCTATAACCGTCATCACCATATGGGAAAAGTAACTGTCACGGCCCCAGCCCCGGTTTGACCCGGTCAGGAGCCGCGGGACAGGAACCCGTGGTATCCATGATGCGACAGCGAAAGATTTTTAACAGGATCTTTTAAAACTCAAAATGCCCAATTATTTTATTCCATAATTTGGGATAAAACCCCGTAATTTACAATAGAGGAATTTAACTAGGAAATTCCCTGATTTATTAAAACATGTTTATTTATTTTTAACTGAGCCACCTCTTCAAGCTTGTTAGTGCTCCGTAGCACATTTTTCCTTGATTTACAGCAGGTCGCCTGAAACATGTTTTAAAAATATTTTATCAGCGGGGAAATACTGGTGAATCATTCATTTTAATGAAATGACACATAGTTATAAATTACAGCATAAGAGCGATTACAATGGCTTCTATCTTATTTTTATCTGGCGCCGTGTCACACTGTGCGACGATGGTCATACCACTATTGGGTCCTGTCACCCAAGTAGTGATGATTATCCCTGTTAGGTCAATGAACCTAACCGGGAGAGAAATTAGTAATGTGCACAATACCCCACTAGCCAGTGATTCAAGATATCCACGACTTACTCCCTGTAATTATAACTTTTGAAAATAATTTGAGGTATTGTAAAACAGTTGATAAAAAGAGAATGACTCACATTGCAGATTTTATACGGGCAGAGTTTAGCCTACTGATTAGCCTTTTAACCTAAATTTAAACAACATGCACACGAACTAGGTCAGTAACTAATACAGCATTTACGATAACTCACGAGATTAAACCCTCACGACAAATGACAAAGTGCAATACTTAAATATCCATCGAATTCACGACGAATGACAAAGTATAAACCCAATTTGAGCAGCACTTAAACATTCATCGGATAGTTTCAATCGATCGGACATTGAATCGTAGCAGCGATCGAGTTAATACCCTGTATCGTAGCAGCACCCCAATATTTTGAAAGTAATTTCGACTTTGGAGCAGTATATGTTCGTTTTTTAAAGTTGATTTCGACACAGAATGAAAGCTCCTGTGCAAAGCTATTTATAGCTGAAATACGGGGCTGTCGCGGCCCGCGTGAGCCATGGGCTCACCTTTACGCGGCCCGCCTAACCACCTATTCTACGCGTAGGTTTGATTGGTCACGAGTAGGTATGCCAGCTGGTCAACACGTGGATCCGGAACACTTATCCGGCCAACCAAATATTGACGCGGCCCGCGTAAGGTTAAGCTAACCCTTACGCGGCCCGCCTGAAACCCACAATTCTTGATTTCTTGATTTTTGATATGGATTAGGGTTTCAGGGGTCCGGGTATTCACTTACGGTTAAAATTGGGAATTTTTTTTGAGAGTCCTTACATCCTCACCACCTTATTTAAAATCTCGTCCTCGAGATTTACTGAAATAAGTGAGGATACTTTCGCTTCATTTCCGATTCCAGCTCCCAAGTGTATTCGGGTCCTCTTTTCGAATCCCACTTGACTTTGACAAGCACTAAACGCTTGTGTTTAAGAAACTTGATCTTTCTATCTTCTATCTGAAGAGGTTTCTCCACAAATTTTAATTTTTCGTTTACCTCTATATCTTGGAGAGGTACTACCAGAGATTCGTCAGACAGACATTTCTTGAGGTTGGATACATGAAACACATCATGTACTCCAGCTAGTTCTTCTGGTAGTTGTAAACGATGAGCAACTGGTCCTATACGTTGGATCACTGGGAATGGTCCTACGTATCTTGGACTTAGCTTTCCTTTCTTACCGAATCGAACTATTCCTTTCCAAGGAGATACTTTCAAGAGTACTTTGTCTCCAACTTGAAACTCGAATGGCTTACGTCGATTATCAGCATAGCTTTTCTGGTGATCTCGAGCCGTTTTCAATATTTCTTTGATTTGAGTAATCCTGTCGGTAGTTTCTTACACAATCTCTGGTCCTGATAATTGACTTTCTCCTATTTCTGCCCAACAAACTGGAGTTCTGCACTTTCGTCCATACAGTGCTTCGAACGGGGCAGCTTCAATACTTGACTGATAACTATTGTTATAGGAGAATTCAATTAAAGGTAAATGGTTATCCCAGTTTCCACCAAAATCTATCACACATGCCCTAAGCATGTCCTTCAGAGTTTGGATTGTCCTTTCACTTTGTCCATCTGTTTGAGGATGATATGCAGTACTCAAATTTAGTCGGGTTCCCATTGCCTTCTGGAAACTGGTCCAGAAGTGGGAAGTGAAACGACTATCTCTATCTGATACAATGGAGAGTGGAACTCCATGCAAGGATACTACTTCTACTACATACAGCTTTGCCAACCTTTCCATGCTAAAGGTTTCTTTCATAGGTAGAAAATGAGCTGATTTGGTTAATCGATCCACGATTACCCAAATCGCATTATTACCTTTTCTGGTTTTGGGCAACTTAGTAACAAAGTCCATTGTTATGAGTTCTCATTTCCATACAGGCATTTCTAATTATTGTAGTAGACCTGAAGGTTTCTAATGTTCTGCCTTAACTTGTGAACAAGTAAGACACTTAGAAACATATATAGCTATGTCCTTTTTCATACCAATCCACCAAAACTTATTTCTTAAATCTTGGTACATCTTGTTGTTACCAGGATGCATGGTATACCTAGATTTATGGGCTTCCTCTAGGATTTTATTTCTTAACTCTCCCTGCTTAGGTACCCAAATCCGTTTCTTATGGAATCTCCAAATTCCATCACTTCCTTGCTCTAATTCTTTTATTCTTCCTTTCATTCCTTCAGCATTATCCTTGATTGCTATTTCTTGAATGCTTTTCAGTTGGTCCATTAAGTCTAATTGTAAACTTAATCTGAGAGCACGAACTCATCTTTGCTTCTCATGATACTTACGACTTAAGGCGTCAGCAACTATGTTTGCTTTTCCTTCGTGATATTGAATATCACAATCATAATCACTTAGGATTTCCATCCATCTCCTTTACCTCATGTTTAATTCTTTTTGCCCAAATATATATCTTAAGCTTTTATGATCTGTATAGACAGTAAACTTACTTCCGTACAGATAATGTCTCCAAATCTTAAGGGCAAAAATTATGGCTCCTAACTCTAAATCATAAGTCGTATAGTTTTCCTCGTGCTTTTTCAATTGCCTTGATGCATATGCAATTACCTTTTTGCGTTGCATTAACACACATCCTAATCCTAGCTTTGAAGCATCACAATATACTTCAAAATCTTCTGTTCCTTCTGGTAAGGCTAGAATTGGAGCATTTGTTAATTTCTGCTTTAAAATCTTAAAGGCTTCTTCTTGTTTAGGTCCCCACTCAAATTTTGTTGCTTTATAGGTTAGCTTAGTTAATGGTACAGCTATCTTGGAAAATCCTTAATAAACCGTCTATAATATCCGGCTAAACCTATAAAACTTCTAATTTCCATTGCTGATTGCGGAACCTTCCATTTGGTGATTGCTTCTATCTTAGCAGGATCTACGTGAATGCCTTCGTGATTCACCATATGTCCTAAGAATTGCACTTCTTGTAGCCAAAATTCACACTTCGAGAATTTGGCGTAAAGCTTCTCCTTTCTTAACAAAGTTAAGAGTACATGCAGGTGCTCACAATGTTCCTCCTGACTTTTGGAATAAATAAGTATACCGTCGATGAAGACAATTACAAATTTATCCAAATACAGTTTACAGATTCTATTCATCATGTCCATAAATGCTGCAGGTGCATTTGTTAACCCAAAGGGCATGACTGTAAACTCGTAGTGACCATACCTAGTTCTGAAAGCTGTTTTAGGTATGTCTTCTTCCTGTACCTTTAACTGATGATATCTGGAGCGCAAGTTGATCTTAGAAAAGTATCTAGCTCCTTGAAGTTGATCAAAAAGATCATCAATTCTAGGTAATGGGTATCGATTCTTAATTGTAACCTTATTCAATTCCCTATAATCGATACACATTCGCATCGAACCATCCTTCTTTTTCACAAACAACACTGGAGCTCCCCAAGGGGATGAGCTAGGTTGTATGAATCCTTTGCTTAGTAATTCATCTAACTGCTTTTTCAATTCTAACATTTCGGTGGGTGCTAACCGATAAGGTGCTTTAGCTATCGGTGTAGTTCTAGGAATTAGATGAATTCTAAATTCTACCTCCCTATCAGGTGGTAATCCAGGTAGTTCTTCTGGGAATACTTCCGAATATTCTGATACTACTGGAATGTCCTTAAGTTCCTTTCCCTTAGTGTTTTTTACTGAAATCATATATACTATTCCTTGTTTTCGTTCATAACTAGCAACTTTCATTACTGAAATGAACTTCATTGGTTTCCATGGCTTATTTACTGTAATCACCACTAATTCCCCTGTGGGTATATGAATTTCTATGGAATTCTTATCACAAAGAATTCAAGCATGGTTGGCTACTAGCCAATCCATTCCTAACACCACATCGAATCCGGCTAATTTCATAGGTAACAGGTTTGCAGAAAAGATATGTCCTAAGAGTTCTATCTTTCCTTCTTGCAAAACCTTATCTATATTAACAGAATTTCCGTCTGTCGTTTCGACTGTAAAAATCTGCCTAAGTTGGGTTAAGGGTAACTTAAGTGCTTGGCAGAATGAAGTATTTATAAAACTTTGGTTAGCACCAGAGTCAAATAATACTTTTGCATAAACGTTGTGAACTAGGAACGTACCAGCTATCACATCAGGAATCAATTCGGCTTCCTGAGTCGTCAGTTGAAAGGCTCTTACGTTCTTCTTGGTAGTTCCTTCTGCAGGTTTGGCTTTATTATCAATTGGTTTAGCTAATTTAGGGCAGTCTGGCCTAATATGTCCAGCTTCTCCACAATTGTAGCAAACTGTGAATTTCTTCTTCCTGCAGTCTTCCTCTTGATGCCCCGGAATTTTACAAAAATTGCAATATCCCTTGCATCTTCCAAAATGCTTCCTTTTGCAAGAATTGCAAAATGGACCAGTGGAAGATTGCCCAGTCCCCCTTCTTTTGAAATTGTTACGGTTACCCATATGGAATCCTTGGGTAATCTTTTGGGCCACTTCCATCTTTCTATTTTCTTCTCGCGTCCGTACCAGTTCGTCAGTCAGAGTATTGGCTAAATCCACAACATCATCAATTGTGCGGGGTTTAGCAGCTTTGACGATATTACGGATTTTGCCAATCAATCCCCAAATATAGCGGGAAATAAGTACTGGTTCTGGCGAAGCCAGAGTTGGTACTACTCTTGCATACTCGAAGAATGTCGAAGTATACCCTCGACAATCTACACCAATCATTCGATGATTTAGGAACTTATTTTTCATTTGTTCCTTTTCATACTCGGGACATAATTTTCTTTCTACGAGATTTTTAAACTCTTCCCATTTCATATCATACGCCACAGTTCTTCCTTTAGCTTGTAGAACTGTATTCCACCATTCTAAATCCCCTTCTTTAAAAAGATTCGACGCATACATGACCTGGTCTTCTTCAGCACATTTACTTATGGTAATTACTGCCTCGGTTTTCTCTAACCAACGCAGTGCTGCAGTCGCCCCTTCGTTACCTGCAAACTCAGCTGGTTTACAGGCAAGAAATTCTTTGTAAGTGCAACCAGGCGTTGCAGCTTTCATTTTCTTGAGAATCGGGACTTGCAGAATATTATCGTTATTGTTATTGTTGTTGTTGTTGTTGCCGCCTCCGTTTACACTATTACTGAAGTTTTCCTCATGAGTACGTTTGCTAGGAATAATTTGAGGTTCAACTGGATGTCGAGCAGCAGCAAGTATTGCTGGAATAGCATTGGCTATTCCTTGAGCAACAATATTTTCTATATCTTGCTTAGTCATAAATTGATCCTCCTGGTGTTGCTCAGATTGGTTAACCTCATTAACTGGTTTATTATTAGCGTTTTCCATCTAATAATTAATATATATAATTTATTAGTATAGAATAAATAACAATTATACACAAAACAATCATGCAAATTTCACAACACATATATAGCCAAAATTATCGATTTCTCGATTCCTATTTTATATATATGTTATGCATCATTACACACCGTTATTTTACAAAGGTTTTATTTGTAGGTTATTTTACAGATTTCTTTTATTATTATTATTACTATTATACAATCACAGCTTCACCATCATCCTATCCCAGGGCACATTAGAAGCGACGCTCCCTTTCGTCGTATTTCCAGGAGATCTGTTCTCCTACTTCCCGAATCCTATTCCCTGCACTCACCAGTTCCTCACCAAAATGGCGGAGTTCAGCTAAGTTTTCATTACTCATTGGTGGGTTTGGTATAGGTTCTAGGTCGAACTGAGGGAAAAAGGAGTAAGGGTTATTGATTAGGTTTTGAAACTGCCAATCATTGGTCCACCATTCATCTATTTCTCCTAGAGGTTGGGTATGGATCAGAGGATCTAGAATAGCCGGTTCTAAGTTTATTGGAAGTTGAGTTTCGGCAGGATAAGGGTAAATGTTGGTATTGATAGGTCTAATGATATCACAGCTTGCCAATATGCGATCCAACTCCTCTTGTAATGGCAACTCCTCGACTTGTTTAGAACTTTCCCCAATTTCCATTTCTACTTGCCTAGAACCTTCCCTGATCATAATTCCTTTTCCTTTCTCTATGGGATTCTCTATTTTGGGAACCTTTCTAGTTGCTGGTTTCTTCCTGCGTACACGCCTCCAGCCTACAAATCTTCTCTTTTTCTTAGGCTTTGATTTTTCCGGAGGTGGAGCTCGGAATTCCATAGGTTCCTCCACATCGGGTAAGTAACCAGTAAAATCTTTGGAAACTTCCAATTTCACGGGATAGAGATTGAGATTTTGAAGGGCTTCAGATAACTCATTCATGCTGTTTAGCATATATGCAAAATGCACACAAAATGCTAAGTTAAAATTTTATAATAAAAATTTTCTTAGATAATCATTCAAGTATTATTGCACACCGTGGGACTAATTTAATACAAAAGACAACTGAAAATTAAAACATACTAGGGTTTATTGAAAACTTATTTATTTACTGGGTAAAGTTTCTGGTTTGTAGGTGATAAGGGTGCTAGAATTGAGTCAGGGTATTTAAATATTAGCATTTACTGCTACCGTGGCTAGCATATAGAGATCTGCCCATTTTTCATCTAACTGATCTTCCCATGGTGGGTTACTGCCTATTTCCTGAGTTTCCTGATAAATTCTCCTTTCTTTCGGTTGTGATTTCTTTATTTTCTCCTGACTTTTCCTAATAATCAAACTTCTTTTATTAGGAGAAAGTGGTTTCTCAAATTGTGCCTTACGGACAAATATTCCTTCCCCAGTATCTGTAGGGTATTTTGAGGATGAAGTTCCTTTATCTTTCGGTGAAGCATCTAATTTATGATAGATGTCCGAAAGTCTTTGTTTACCCATACTGTAAACAGATATTCAAATAATAAAACACGTAATCACAAAATGGTAATTAGAAAAAATTAAGTATTTCTTAAATACTTAATAGGCTTAAATCAGTGGCTCAATCAGTAGCTCTGATACCACCTTTTCCTGTCACGGCCCCAGCCCCGGTTTGACCCGGTCAGGAGCCGCGGGACAGGAACCCGTGGTATCCATGATGCGACAGCGGAAGATTTTTAACAGGATCTTTTAAAACTCAAAATGCCCAATTATTTTATTCCATAATTTGGGATAAAACCCCGTAATTTACAATAGAGGAATTTAACTAGGAAATTCCCTGATTTATTAAAACATGTTTATTTATTTTTAACTGAGCCACCTCTTCAAGCTTGTTAGTGCTCCGTAGCACGTTTTTCCTTGATTTACAGCAGGTCGCCTGAAACATGTTTTAAAAATATTTTGCCAGCGGGGAAATACTGGTGAATCATTCATTTTAATGAAATGACACATAGTTATAAATTACAGCATAAGAGCGATTACAATGGCTTCTATCTTATTTTTATCTGGCGCCGTGGCACACTGTGTGACGATGGTCATACCACTATTGGGTCCTGTCACCCAAGTAGTGATGATTATAACCGGGAGAGAAATTAGTAATGTGCGCAATACCCCACTAGCCAGTGATTCAAGATATCCACGACTTACTCCCTGTAATTATAACTTTTGAAAATAATTTGAGGTATTGTAAAACAGTTGATAAAAAGAGAATGACTCACATTGCAGATTTTATACGGGCAGAGTTTAGCCTACTGATTAGCCTTTTAACCTAAATTTAAACAACATGCACACGAACTAGGTCAGTAACTAATACAACATTTACGATAACTCACGAGATTAAACCCTCACGACAAATGACAAAGTGCAATACTTAAACATCCATCGAATTCACGACGAATGACAAAGTATAAACCCAATTTGAGCAGCACTTAAACATTCATCGGATAGTTTCAATCGATCGGACATTGAATCGTAGCAGCGATCGAGTTAATACCCTGTATCGTAGCAGCACCCCAATATTTTGAAAGTAATTTCGACTTTGGAGGAGTATATGTTCGTTTTTGAAAGTTGATTTCAACACAGAATGAAAGCTCCTGTGCTAAGCTATTTATAGCTGAAATACGGGGCTGTCGTGGCCCGCGTGAGCCATGGGCTCACCTTTACGCGGCCCACCTAACCACCTATTCTACGTGTAGGTTTGATTTATCTATGTCTCCGACAACCAAAGCAGCAACTTCAGATGTGGTATGTAAGTTATATGTCCTGTCATCTTTTTCCCTTCTATAAATAAGTCGCAGACTAAGGTTGGCCTCTGGAGATTGGTGAAAATGGTCTCTGACCATCCTATATGTCTTAACCAACATATTTTGTGAATCTAATAAAGCCCTCAAATACTCTATCATTTCAACATCAAGTTCTTTATCAGTAGGTGATGAAGGTTTGGTTCTTTTGCTGTTAAAAGAAAAAAAAAACTACAAAACATTAACATAACATAACTATAGTAGTATCTCGTTTTATAAAAACTTATAGAATATGTTGAGAAAAGTAACATTTCAGTTTACCTACAACCACTGATGAGTTTAGAATGAATAAAGCAAACTCTTGTTTGGTACTAAGTCAAACAGTTGATGGAAACCTTGTAAGCACTACTAGTGATTAAAACACTGATGGTACTTAACAACTGATAGTGAACTACTGATGGTTAACAACTGCTGTTGTAGTAAGTAGTTGGATAGAGATTCAGTGATTAAGGATTAAGTGTTAAGGAAGAGCAGTGGTTGGGATATAAGGACTGATACTTACTTTCTTGTAAGTTCAGGGGGTGTTTGTGCAAAGTTCTTACAATGGGTTGTTGTAACAAAATTTTGTGGTCTTAGTATAAATAGGGGGTTTGGGTTAGATTGTAGTAAGTTCATTGTTTTTCAATTCATTGTAATTTCTTTTCTTGTGTTTCAATTTCGATTCAATTCAATAACAATCGTTGGTTTCGAGTTTTCTCTGGGTTCAATTTCTGGTTATTCTTTAACAGAATATAAATGGAACTTATAAATCACTCTTACCTGAATAATGCCTGTCAGTTTGTTATTTCATTTTCAGTATCATGTATGTATAGCTGACAAAACTTAGCTTCATTTCCATCTGGAGGTTTGAGACTACCCATGCAATGATAGTTTTGGCTACTGATACGATATATAAATGGAGCATTGCCCTTGTTGATATTAGAATCAACCTTTCCACCCATCGATGTAAAAGAGAACATAGAGTTGTAACGTCTTATGTTCTTCTGGAAGAACTTGCTTTTTGCATTTGAGGAAGAAAACAAATTTTGATAAGACGGATGTGCATCCTTTAAAGGCGGTAGCTGAACTTTACCATACCCACAACACATACTATAACTTAGCTTATTCATAGTTAAACGACCTTTTCCACCTTCTGATGTCCATAACTTTACACTACAAACCTGACATGTAAGCACTTGGTCACCATGGTCCAAATAATCTATTCAAAAATGATTGATAGTTATATTACAGGTGGCATACAACAAATGTCCTAAAATGGTAATATAGCTTAAAGACTTTAGATATCCCTTTATAAGATCTTCATCAGTGCACAAAAACACATCGTCTTCATTTGAATCCAAATTCAGCATAGGTATAGGAGTATTATCACGTTTCTTGCGCTCGAGGTTACGTTTACCATAAGACAGCCGTGTAAGGATAGAGGTACTACTCAATATCGGCTGATTGTTACTGCTAATGATGCTAGAAGTAATGGAATATCGACGGTTGCTATCTAACGGTGTACCTATGTTTATGTCGTTATCTGAACGTTCAATATTTAAACATACATGTTAGTACAAGTCTGTTGTTTAGTAACGTATTTATCAAAAGAAACAAAATACATACCTGGTGTAGTTGAAATTAAAGAACCAGTAGCATTTCTAACTGCTCGACGTACAATGGAGTACATATGTTGGTCTGTAGTATCAGAACATTCCAGCAAATTTGCATTGTAAGAAAAGATGTTACGAACATTCGTTGATGATGACGATGCATTCTTTGATTTCTTATTATCAAGTATTAATTTTTGAAGCTTATGCCTTTCATCCGGTGAAGTAACTACCTTCCATATTAAGATACAGAACACAAAATACACACAACACACCCACAAAAAATGGCATCCGAAGATTCAGAAAAAATAAAAAAAACATTGCAATAAAAGAGCTATTGCCAACTCGCACGTTGACATAAATAAGCACCGATGTCATCTCTTCTCATTTGATTCTTGATGTGTAGGGGAAAATTCTTGAAGAAATCAAGAAAAAATCAAGATCTGTGGGAGAGGCTACTTGAAGAACCACAATCAAGCTTCAGAGACACAGCTTTGAATCACATAAAGGAGCAATATCGAGCTGGTGACTTAGCCTTCTCTTTCCTGAAAGATGCTCTAAACACTGTGAAGGAGAAGATGGAGTTCAGCTATGCTGAACGTGACAAAATCTTTGCTTCAAGTAACTAAATTCTCTGTTTAATCGTTTTATGGTTGTAGCTGTGTTAGATAATAACAACTATTTTATATTTTGGGTACATGTTTTGGACACATCTTATGCTAAATTATAATATAAAATCGCATGAATGATATAGACATCTTTGACACAAAAAAAACAAGATAACTCAAAATCGCATGTACTAAAAGTGAAATCGCATGTAAGACTGATTATAAACTGAAGCATATAAAGTCGCATGTTTATATACTAAAATCGCATGAAAAATGATATAAACAGATGAATATAAAATCGCATGTGTTTCGTATAAAATCGCATTTACATTTAAAAAAAACTAATCTTCCTCATCATCTTCTGAAACCTCCTCCCACTGATCTTCTTCTTCAGATCCATCATCACTACTGTAATCTTCAAACTCATCTTCCTCTTCATCGTCTTCGACCTCGTTGTCTTTGTCTCTGGGATCTTTTTCAATCTGGACGCCCTTCATCTTCTTCTTTTGCTGTTTGCCTTGTTGTTTGCCTTTCAGTATCTCGCAAGTCCGAATATCATGACCTTTTACATTGCATACACTACATGTCCTAGACCTTTTTCCTTTGCGGCTGATCATTTGTTCCTTCTTGGATTTAATCCTTTTATGCGAGCCACGACCTTTGTTTCTTATACCAGCCGGCACACGGACAGTAGGAGGAGCATTAGTTACTGGTTGTTGATAACCAATCAACTTGGAAAATCGGTTAAATTTTGGATCAAGTTGCTTGGTTATACGACTCTGATCAACTCTTTCTTTAAGCTGCATCATTTGATCCCTCACTAAAACAAGTTGATCAAGGTCGGAAATCAAATTGCTAACCAAATACTCCCCTGTGTGGATGATTTCACGAGCAATCCGTTTAGCCTTGTGTTGCACATCCTTGTCACCCACCCTTAAATTGTACTTCACATTTAATTCATTCGGCACCACATCCTTTGTCCATCTCTTCATAACATATTTGTTTGGTATTTCTTTAACACCAAACATCTTGAAAAGAAAATAGATGTGTTTACATAGCAGCCCATACTGCTCAAAATGCAAACAGTTACACTGTGCAGTTACATCATTTTCAAGATTCTTGAACCACACCTAAGAAAACCAAAAGAAAAAAATATATGTTAAAAACTAAAATCGCATGTGTAAATTAACAATTTCGCATGTCTAAAAATCATTTACTTGTGTAAATTTAAAATCGCATACGTACATTAAAATCGCATGTTTGAAATATATATGCTATAATACCTCTAATAAACCATCCCCATGGGCTTTAAAGTCTTTCATCAATATCCTGATCTGTGGACCCTCGATTTTGGTGTCCATCGGCAGACATTCGGAAATTGTTCCATGAATCTCTATTTGCCGATCAAAGAATATAGACCTGGTGTATATCTTAGCAGCATCTTTTTCCAATGTAGTTTCGCTCCAATCAGCAGGCTCAATATATCTTGAAATATGATCATTCTTTCTATGATTGAACCTTTGGACATCCATTGCACCGTCAAAATGATTCATAAACTCTACAAGAGTGAGTTGTGAATTTGACACCTGGCAAAAAAAAATGATTCTCGCTCTCTGATCTCGAAGTTGTTCGCATGAGACCAGACATGGGCTCATGCCGGTAAAAAGCCGGAATCCACATGTTTCTCATCGAAAACATATCATCAATCCATTTGTTTTCAGTGAGACCGAACTCAATCATCACCAACTTCCACTGCCTCTCGAATTCTTCAGGCTCAATGGAATCAGTCCATACAATGTCGCACATCCTCCTTTTAAACTCATCGTTATTGCACAACTCGTGTCCAACCTATACCAATAAATGCTTTTTATGTCAGCCTATAACAAAATCTATATTATAAAAAAAACGCTAACGAAAGAAAATATAGCATGCTATACCTTATCTGCCACTTTTTTCATTATGTGCCACATGCACAGTCGGTGTCTGCTGGTAGGAAAAACCTCCTCAATAGCCTGTTTCATAGCAGGGTCTTGGTCCGTCACTACAACCTTTGCCTGCCGACCAAATGACTTTAAGAATGAATTCAGAAGCCATTTATAGGATTCAATGCTCTCCGATGACAACAACCCAGCTCCAAGGGTTACATTTCGACAGTGGTTGTCAATGCCAGTGAACGGAACAAACACGATCTTGTACCTGAACAAACACATGTGAAATACACATTGAAACATGCGAAATGGACAGATATCACATGCGAAAATATACAGAATCACGTGCGATATATTCAACACCAACTCTTCAATGTCTACACATGCGATATTTCAAGTTTAGGAAATCATATAAACATGCGAAAATAAATAAAAAACATGTTTGTCTTGAAACGCTTACCTGTTTGTCTTAAAAGTTGCATCGAACGATATCACATCCCCAAACTCCATAAA
This sequence comes from Helianthus tuberosus, assembly GCA_030545235.1. Lineage (NCBI taxonomy): Eukaryota > Viridiplantae > Streptophyta > Magnoliopsida > Asterales > Asteraceae > Helianthus > Helianthus tuberosus. Next base: position 132,298,478 of record CM060351.1, on the reverse strand, counting down.
GTTAAGCTTGCATAACCCATCAGCCCAAAACAAACAAGTTAACCATTTGTTATCATCAACAGAATATTCAAACGAATAATCAGCTAAATACTGTTTTTTGTCGGTCATCCTATTAATCACCATGTCAGCGTCATATTCTCCTATATAGCTATTAATTCGATTCCTAAAATTTTTGCAATCATCAACCGTGGCACCAACGTTCTCGAAACCACCATAACGTTTCCTCATTATATGGAAAGCTTTGACAGGACCAAGGTTTAAAGTGCCTCGTTCCCATACCATCTCCTCCTGGACATCTGACAATTGTCTGTAAGCTAGCAGCATATGAATATCATGTGGACATACAAACTTATGATTATGGCCATCAACAAATCTCTTTACCGTATATAATCTACCATCCACCGTGCAAATCATAAGATGAGCTTTGCATCCAGTTCTAATGGTCCCCCTGTTCCTTGATTTGTATGGCTTTTTTGACTTTGAAGAACGATCTTCAATACACACTGCCTTATGACCCTCTTTAGAACAAACAAAATATTTAGTTTTGGTTATACCACCACTGTGTACTTCACCACCCTTCCGAGTAGAAAAACCACCTAACTTAGCATATGATTTGTAAAACGCACATGCTTGTTCAATAGAGGTAAATTGCATTCCAACCACTGGTGTAGCTGATGCTTCAACCTCCGGAGTGTAAATCCTTTCATCTACATAAATCAAATAAAAAAAAACATATGCGAATTATCATACTCCTTACATGCGATATATTAATATATGCCTAATTTCATCCTACCACAAACAACACGTGCGAATTGTATGAGCCATAACATGCGAAATGATGATTCTGGTGAATATGTTTTACACATGCGATTTATTATAACAAAACATGCGAAAATTCGTAACAAAATAAACATCACGTGCGAAATGAAAAACTCGTAACATGCGAACTTATACATGTTGCTTTCAAATCAAAATATACTCAACAATCGAACTTCAAAAACAGCTTTAACAATGCAAAATCATTGCTACGATTAAACAAAAACAAGTATATGATCAATTTAAAGATCAACATTAACATAATTACCATTCGTTTCATCATTTACAGCACTTGTACTTGCATTTGGATTTGGATTTGGATTTGCAGGTTGCGGATTTAAAACATCCTCAATCGAAACTCTCTGATATACAGATAATTGAGCATGATCACCGATCGGACGAGTTTCTTCAAAATCAACATCTGTTCGTCCAGTGCTGCTCTGTGGATCCATCGAAAAAACAATTGAATGAAACCCTAACAATGAAGAACGAAAACTGCAATTGAGAATTATGAAAAAACTAAAACTGATTCGAATGATAATTACCGGGATATTAGTGTAACGAACTTCTCACTGATTGAATGAAGAGACGAATTTGCCCTCAGATGATTGAATTCATTATCTGATTTAACCTTATCAAATAAAAACGAATCAGGACACGTGTACGGCCACTACTGTCGCGTATGTAATGTAGGATTAGGAGATTTGTATCCTACATTTTACCTATATATATATACATACATACATACATATATATACATACATACATATATATATACATACATATATATATATATATACATACATATACATATATATACAGGGGAAGGATGTATAGAAAACTTATTTGTGCTAAGAAAACCTAGGAAACCCAATCTATAACCATTGATCAAGATCATCCAATGGCTCATAAATTTTGAAGCCTTTTTGAATTAAATTTAATAGAATGATGAGGTCAACAAAAGTACTTGAAGGGTATTTAGGTAAAATCAACCATAATTGTAGTACATTATATATATTATAATATTATGTGATTTGACATGCATTAAAAGAGGTGCACGAATATCTATAAGAACTAATCAAATACCCTAACCTCATTTCAAACATTTCAAAAGACTCAACCCAAATTCATCTCTTTCTCTCTCAAACATTCGATCTTCCCAAAACCCACCGGAGAAGAAAAGGGGCACCGGAGAAGATGATCTGATCGGAGAAGAAAAGGGGCACTGGAAAAAGGTGCTACAGTGAATCGCAAAAGAAAATAAACATAAGGTGAATCGAAATCACTAGATATGAGATCAACATTTCAGTTGTTATCATCCGGTAAAAGTTGCCAGAAATGGAAGAAAGCAAGAACCAAGTGCAGAAGCAAGTAAGTTTGGTTTGATTTTTTATCAGTAGGTGTTTTGATCGGTGATGATTTTTGCTTTTTTCCGATCGGTAGGTGTTTTGATCGGATAAATGTTGGGTTTTCTGTTTTTTTCCGATCGGTAGGTGTTTTGGTCCGATCGGTGTGTGATTTGATCGGTGGTGATTTTTGTTTTGAATGAGACTAGAAAGTGTTAATGTTGGTTTTTTATGTTTTTTTTTTCCAATCGGTAGGTGTTTTTTGGTCCGATCGATGGTGATTTTTGTTTTTAATGCGACTAGAAAGTGTTAGTTATTTTGAGTAGAAACAGTCTCGGGTTATTTAAATTTTTTTTTTTGGATTGCCAACTTGCCAACTGCACGTTAAAACTATTGATTTGTAACATGTGTTAAACATGTCTTATATTTTTATCAAAAACATATTAGGTAACATGTGTTAGACCTGCCTTGTTTTCTGTCAAAAACAAATTAGGTAAACCTCTGATATTAGGGTACAAGTCTAAGGGCTCAAAGGCATATAAATATATTAGCGTAACATGTGTTAAACCTGTCTGATATTAGGATACAAGTCAACGGACTCAAAAGCATATAAACATATTAGCGTAACATATGTTAAACCTTCTTATTAGGGTACCATGTGTTAAACCTCCCTGATTAGGTAAACATATTAGTGTAACATGTGTTAAACCTGTCTCATTTTTATCCAATGATGTAAACGTGTGTTAAACCTGTCTTATTACCATGTGTTAAACCTCTCCTATTAGGTAAACATGTTAGTGTAACATGTGTTACACATGTCTTATTTTTATCAAATTATGTAACATGTGTTAAACCTGTATTATTTTTATCAGATTAGTTAACATGTGTTAAGCTCTCATATTTTTTCCAAGTTATCTAACAAGTGTTAAACTTGTCTTATTTTTATAAAAATAGGTAACATATGTTAAACCTGACTTTATTTTATCAAAAACATATTAGGTAACCTGTTTTATTTTAATGAAATTAAGTAACATGTGTTAAACCTGTTTTATTTGCAGCAACAAAGAGAGTAACAAGATCGCAAACTGGTAAGATACCGAAAAAGCGAAAGAAAGTAGACGAAGAAACGGACGATGAATGGGATGAAGAAAGAGAAGAAGCTGAATGGGAGGTCGTGCGTAGGAAAGTTGCGCACGAAGTATGCCACTCATATTCTGTTGTCGCCCTCTAACACTTTGAACGACACTCATATTCTGTTGTCGCCCTTTAACAAATGGGAGCAGGTAAATGAAGGAGGTGAGAAAGTTGCGGACGAAATATGCCACTCATAATATTTTGTTGTCGCCATCTAACACTTTGAAAGGCAAGATAGAAGCTGCCTCATTTATGGGAGGGCGCTGAGTGTGGTAGTGTTGTCTTTTCTACAGTTTTTGTGGGAACATCTATGGTGGTTTTTTTAGTTATCTTGGGTACCACAACTTTTGTTTATAACAAGTCAACTGGCTAGTGATATATGCGTGGTGGTTTTTGTAACTATCGTAGTCACCACGAATTTTGTTTATTTTAAATTATGGCCATAACCCAAAATACAATATGACCATTCTGGTCTTCTCTGTAATATGTTGGTGTCTGGATGTTAAATAGTTATGGTGGGAAATGTATTTGGTTACCAGTTATCAGTTACATGTGTTATTAGTTAACATGTTTTATTCATTACCAATTGTAAGAAAAGTAGTAGACGAGCATTGGGTGGTCAACATATTGTTTCAATTGTAACCTTTGATACTAATTAACAAGTGTAACATGTGTTACACATGATGAAGTAGAAAACAAGGTACATACCTTTAATGTTACTTGGAAACAATAAGCAATTGTAACATGTGTTACACATCTTACGTAAATAAATGCAGTACATGGTGGAACATGTAAGTAACATGTGTTACATACGATGTAGTGAATAAAAACAAGGCACATATATAGTGAATAACAAACATATACATGTAACATGAGTAACATGTGTTACATACGATGTAGTGAATAACATATGTATACATGTAACATGAGTATATGCACCACAAAGGCATACGCATGTTACATGTGTGTATGAAACACACTTGGTATATATAACACACTTAGTATATGTAACATGTATACATCCAAACATGCTAGTACATGTGATTTGTAACACACGTTACAAAAGTATATGCAACACATGGGAATCATTGTCATCTAATATAATCGAAGTAATCACATAAAAGAAGTGTGTAACATAAGTAATACATGATGGTTTGATTGGTTACCGAATTGGTTACAGAGGTGCACCCTTTTAAAAAACAAAAATAGGTCGTTAAACATAAAAAGTGGTAAAGGTAACATATAAAAGTGGTACCATACACAATAATATACACATCTAGTAAAACAAGTTAAGGGCAACCATGCCATTGTCAAATTACAACCAAAATACATGTTGAAACATGAGCGGGATATTGTTTATATTTCACATGAAACGTACATACGTTAAACTAAGTAACGAAGAACATACTGAGCTTCACCAATCATGTTGTACCTGGGAAAAAAGGGTAGGCGGTTAGCACAAAATCCTGTTACATGTCGGGGGTAACACATGTAACAAGTGTCAGAACTCAAAATAAAATGCATAGTCTTATTCGAACCCTTTACATTATCCAGATACATGTCACAATGCCTGTTGTTATTTGAAAAAGATAGACAATTTTAAGATGTGTAACACATGTTACAACTACCTATTCTTTTCAAGTAACAATGAAAAAAGATATCTTTACTGTTACTTCAAAACAATAAGCAATTGTAACATGTGTTACACATATTAGGAAAGATTGTAATATAAGAGCTACATGTGTAACACATGTTACAACTGCCTATTGTTTTGAAGTAATAATGAAGGAATCTTTTTTCACAACATTATACAGGTACATGTAAGAATGCCTATTGCTACTTCAAAACAATAGATAATTCTAACATCTGTAACACATCTTAGAAGGCCCATGTGTAAAGGTGTCAGAAATGTAATATGTGTACATGTGTAAAGTTTTGCTATGTAATATGTGTACATGTGTAAAGTTTTGCTATAACACATATAACACACGTTACAAACATGTGTTACATATGTGCATCCCCCTTTGTGTCCAAAAAAGGGATTGGGGGTAACTATAAGTAACATGTGTAACGTTGTTACTACATATAAGTAACTTTTTTTATTTGTAAAATAAACGAGATATTCCAAATAAATTATGAAGTTTCTAAAGGTAATGAAAATGTGTTATCCAAGTGAAGTCCATCTAAAAAACATTTTTGCATTTAAAATCACTATTACGTTAAGTATATATGTGTAACTCCCTGTAACAACATATATTACCTCAAAGTGTAACACATGTTACAAGATATAGCACAAATAGTTTAGAATGCAACTGGCATAAATGTAACATACGTATCTAATTATGCCAGCAAAAAATGTAATAACGTACGTATACATGTAACATGAGTATATGCACCACAAGTAACATGAGTATATGCACCACAAGTCATACGCATGTTACATGTGTGTATGAAACACACATGGAATATATGTGTATGAAAAACACTTGGTATATGTAACGTGTATACATCCAAACATGCTAGTACATGTGATTTATAACACAAGTTACAAAAGTATATGCAACACATGGGAATCATTGTCATATAATATAAACCAAGTAACCGCATAAAAACAGTGTTTAACACAAGTAATACATGATGGTTTCATTGGTTACCGAATTGGTTACGAGGGTGCACCCTTAAAAAAATAGGTCCGTAAACATGTTAGAATGTGTTACACATGTTAGAATTGTCCATTGTTTTGAAGTAACAATAGGCATTCTAATATGTATTTGCATAATGTTGTGAAAAAAGATTCATTCATTGTTACTTCAAAACAATATGCTTTGCTCCTTGATAACCATCTTCATCTTGAACACAAAACATCCATTCACCTATGAACAAAACAAGTACATCAGTATATGTTATAACATGTGTACTTGTGTAAAGTTTTGTTGTAACACGTGTAACAACTATATGTAACATGTATAATGTGGCTATACATGTGTTACCACTCTAATGTAACACAAGTTACAAGCATGTGCTACATATGTGCAACCCCCTTTGTGTCCAAAAAGGGTTGGGATAACTATAAATTACATGTGTAACGTTGTTACTATATATGTATCTAATTATCCCACAAAAGACACTACTTTTTATTTTTAAAATAAACAAGATATTCTTAATAAATTATGAAGTTTCTAAAGGTAACACATAACATATATGATAAACAAAAGCCCCAAACAAGCAACATATAGGGGCTTGCACATATGTAACACATGTTTGTAACTTGTGTTACACTAGAGTGGTAACACATGTATAACATGTGTTACATGTTACACATGTGTAAACTTTTTGTTGTAACACATGTAACATGCCTATACATGTATTACTGCCTAGTATAACACAAAAAAACAGTTAGTGTTCAGATCAAAAGCCCCAAACAAGCAACCAAACTAACAAAAACAGTTACTGTTCAGATCAAAAGTCTCAAACAAGCAACCAAACCAAACACAATTTTTTTTATAAAATAAACGAGATCATCAACGATTAGATTATGGACTTTTTAAAGGTAACTAATATATAACAACAACAACAACAATCATTATCTCAATTCTAAATTTCTTTTAATACATTTAAAACAAAAAAAAATACCTAACAAACTATCAAATCCATTTTACTAATACACACACAAAATCATTCAACTTTTAGCAAATAAATAACATTAAGACATGGAACCAGTCCATGTCATACTTGTGAGTATGTTCTTTGTGTTTTAACAACTTTTTCTCTTAACCAAAACCCATGAACCAAATGATTTCTGACCTGCTTCTCTCTCACACAATTGTGTGTGTGTTCTTAGTGTTCTAACAACTTTCTCTCTCTAAAACCCATGAACCAAATGATTTCTGACCTGCTTCTCACTCGCACACTTGTGTGTGTTTTTGGTCTTGGTGTTCCAATAATTTTCCCTCTCTAGAAACTCATGCAACCAAACGATTTCAGCCTGCTTCGATCTTCAAATCTGGTGGCTTCAAAAGAAAGGGATGAGTACATGAACACATGGTGTCTTCGATCTTCGATCTTCAGATCTGGTGGCTTTGATATTCGATATTCAGATCTCATAGCTTTGATGGTGGCTTTGATGAAAAGGTGATGTTTCTCTCTCTAATATCTAATGAATTGTTTTGAAAATGGTTGGATGAAAAGTGATATATGAGAGAGAGAGAGAGAGAGAGATGTGACATAAAGAAAATGATGGGATGGGGAAGGTTGAGGTGATGGTTTGAACAAAATGACTAAATTGCCCTTTGATCATGTGTTTTTAATAGATGATGTGGATCAATCCTGTCCACACAATCCAGGTTTCCTAAGTTTTCTGGATTAAATGAGTTTTTCATAGATACTTACATTATATATACATACGTATATATATATATGGGACCGCTAAAATGAGAACCACCTCCAGTTGTAAGAACCGCGAGAACCACTTTCTAGCCATTAGATCAAGTAGATGGATGGATGAGATTAAAAGGAATTAAAAATAATATTAAGTATTTTTTGTCTTATTATGTCTTTAGTTTTTTAATCCAAAAGGGTATTTAAGTAAAATCACTCTATTTTGTCTTTTTGAGTTTAATGTTTTTTTATTACTTTATTGTATTATTATATTAGATTTTTATTTTTTAAACATAGTTTTTTATTAAACATTTATAAATTCAGATTTATTTACAGTTTTTTACGTTTAACGTTTTACGTTTTTACGCCCGGCCTTTTCACGCCCCGTTTTTTGACGCACCGTTTTTACGCCCGACTTTTTCACGCGTCGTTTTTTCAACGCGCCATTTTTACGTTAACGTTATTTATGTTTTACGCGCCGGTTTTTTACGTTTTGCGCGCCGGTTTTTTACATTAACGTTTTTTTTACGTTTTACTCGCCGGTTTTTTACGTTAACGTTTTTTACGTTTTTACGTTTTACGCGCCGGTTTTTTACGTTTTACGCGCCGGTTTTTTAGGTTAACGTTTTTTTTGCGTTTTACGCACTGGTTTTTTTACGTTAACGTTTTTTTACGTTTTACACGCCGGTTTTTACGTTTAACGTAAAACTTTTTACGTTTTACTAAAAAAAATTTACGTTTCACGTTTTACGAAAAACTTTTTACGTTTTACGTAAAACTTTTAATGTTTTACGTTTTACGTTAAAAAGTTTACGGTTTAACTTTTTTTTTTACAAAAACTTTTTTACACAAAAACGAACGCACCCAGAAAATCGTTACTCGGTAGGTGTCTCAGATAGTTTGCTATCATCATCGACGCCTCCAAAAAAAATATAAAACCCAACAAACAAAAATAAAAAAGAACGAGTGGATTCTGGAAAAAAAAACGAAGTTTTGGCTCAGATTTCCCGATAATCAGAGGCTGCAAAGTGGGGTTGCGGGTTCAAAAACCTACCCTCCACCAACCTTGCCGCGCCACCGTCCGTTTTTTTTTTGCATCATCACCGCCGATTAAAAAAGGCACCAGATTCAACCGATTTAAACATTCAAAAGGAACATGAACATCATTCAAACCCAGATTCAACAGAAATAAAAAAGGTCCCAAAAACAGAACATCATTCAAACCCATATTCAACATGAACATCATTCAAACCCAGATTCAACATGAACATCATTCAAACCCAGATTCAACATGAACATCATTCAAAAACAGAACATCATTCAAACCCGGATTCAACAGAATCAAAAAGGTCCCAAAAACATCATTCAAACCCAGATTCAACATGAACATCATTCAAATCCAGATTCAACAGAATCAAACCCAGAAAGTCAAACCCCCAAGATTCAAACCCAGATTCAACAGAATCAAACATGCAGCAAAAACAGTTACCCAAAAACATGATTGAAGCAGATAAAATCAACAAGGGGTGACAAAAAGGTCCAGAAGTACAGATCTACAAACACTTACCACCGCCATCACCGATCTCTGCCCCAAAACCCCCACCGGTCTCCCCACAAACCACCACCGCCTTCCGCCTCTGCCGAACTCCCACCAAACCACCGCCCCACCACCGCCTTCCGCCTCTGTTTTGGGCCACCGGCATCACGAGCCGCTATCGCCCCCTGGTGACCGCCGCCCCCTTCTTCTTCCCTTCATCATATCTGGGGGCGGTGGCAGGGTGGTGCGGTAGGTTGTGGGTGGCGGAGAAGGGTGGTTGTAGGCGGCGGAGAAGGGTGGTTGTGGGCGGCAGAGAAGGGTGGTTGTGGGCGGCGGAATGATGGGTGAACAGGTCTTCAAGAGAGAGCAACAAGATTTCATGGTGGTGAACAGATCTTCAAGATTTCATGGTGGTGAACAGATCTGGGGAGATGATGGGGGTGAAAGAATTGAAGAGAGAGGGATGAGAGATTACGTTTCAAGATTTGGGAGTAAATAAATAAAGAGAGAGATGAGATATTAAATGAAGAAAGAGAGTAGACAGGCTTTTAAAAGAGACAGGGGAGAGATATGAAATGACATATGGAGTAAATGACCTAACTACCCTTTACGTTGGCAAAGTCTGATTGGTGGAAAGTGGTTCTCGCGGTTCTTACAACTAGAGGTGGTTTTCATTTTAGCGGCTCCCTATATATATATAGCAACAATTAATCTGAAAAAAACACGTGGAACTAACAGCAAAAAGTGTACCTGAAACAGAATCGACGATTAAGAATAAAAAAAACACGTGGAATTAACAATGCATAGATTAGTGAAGGAAACTTACGGTGCTGATTAAGAAAACTCCGTTTAATTGCTCAAATTGAGATGACGGGTGATCTCCAAGTACGTGGACTTTAATCACTCGTACACTAAGGCACCATCTACTTGTACCTTTTAATCCGCACGTCAATAGTGACCAAGACAACTATCAAAATGTCGACAAAAATTAGTAGGTCGTCACGGTACTTTTGGATTTTTTTAAAACATTATAGTTTATAAGATATAGCAAGAATACGCAAAAGAATTATAAGTTTGTTGTGTAGGGGGGAAAGTGTAACTATTTATCCATAACTTTGTTAAAACACAGGGATTTTAGTGTAATAAGATTAGGGGCTAAAAATAAATAGTATTTAAAAGACCAAATTACCCATATTTTAGGGGTTTATCTATAAATAAAGGAGGGGGAAAAATCTTATTTTTTAGGTATCTTAAAATACCACACCCTCATGCATTATAACTAGTAGGGTGCCCGCGCGATGCGGCGGGGGCGACACTTTGGATTGCGGCACTCGTTGCTGGTAGTTTTCTTATTTGTATATGATAACATTATTGTGGTGGATATATGTCATAAGTGTTACACATGGGAGCCTAACACCTATAATGTCTTGCAATGTTCGATCATCTGCCTCTATCGCCTGACGTTTCGCCATCGATGCCTCATCCCATATAATTAACTTGGAGGACCTAATTAGTTGACTTATAATTCCTAAAATTCTGGGACATAGTTTACTATTTATCTACTAAATATCGTAAATTAGTATTAAATAATTCCTAAAATTTTGGGATATACTTTACTATCTATCTACTAATATCGTAAATTAGTATTAAACAAATATCGTAAATTAGTATTAAATAATTCCTAAAATTTTGGGATATAGTTTACTATCTATCTACTAATATCGTAAATTAGTATTAAATAATTCCTAAAATTTTGGAACATAGTTTATCTTCTATCTACTAAATATCAAAGTTTTGTTTTGTTATAAAAATTAATAATAAATAAAGTATAGAAAAACTGTTTTAAACATGTAAAGATTCGTTTGTTAATAAAAAATACTAAACAAATGACAAAAGTATATTAGTTCAATCGAGATGTAAATTATAAGTGCAATAAAATAACACAAAACATAAACTTCAAATATAAAATAAACTTTATTATTCATGGGATAGTCTAGATCAAACAAAAACAACTGAAAATGAAAAAAAACATAAAAACACTTGATATATTTCATCTAATTTCTCTTCTTTTTTTATCTGTTTTTCTTGTTTGTGCTCGAATCAGCAGTATCATCTAATTCATCTTCTTTCTCATCGTCCTCAGAATCATCTAAATTTATAACCTCGACCCATTTCCATTCAGAGAGTCTCTTAGATCTTTTCTTTTGATTCTCATACTTCCGATACTTAAAAAACAAAAATTTAATAAAAAAGTTAAAAAATGATTAAATAAATTTTATAAAAAACAAATATTGAATAATTTTTTTTTAAAAAGATTAAATAAATTTTAAAATTACCTCTTTACTAAATTGACGTTGAAGATTAGACTTGTATGGACTGAACATTGCACCATAAGAAATAATTTCAACACTATTATCACCATCATCCTACAATAAAACACCAAATAATAACATAACGAACTTGTTAATATGAAAGATTATAAGCGAAAATATTACTTAAAAACTAACAAAAGCTTGTTCGACAACTGGGGTGTTTAAATTGGTGTGTTGAATCTGAAAAATCAAATAAGTTAGTATTCACATAAAAGTAAATAAAAGAAAACAATTATTCATTATTCCGATATAACAAAACTTATCATAGAACCGACCTTAGATTTTTCAATATCGCATGCTTGTTTTTTGCATCAAGTGAATTCAGAACTGGCTCCATATTTTAAATCTGTTTAGCAACAGAAATGTAGAATTGTGAGTGTTTGCTATGTATTTATAGTAGTCCATTAGGGTTTAGTTTTAGATTGGTCATCCATTTATTTAGGAAGTTTGTTGTGAGTTTTAAGTTTTTAAAATAAGATACACATATCATGTTTAGTTTGTTGTGGCATGTTTAATAGGAAGTTTGTTGTGAGTTTTATCTATACTATATTAAACATGCCACAACAAACTGACTCTGTACAAGTAAAATTAGGGAATATTTTAGTTTATTAATGCCGTTCAAAACAAAAAAACTTGGGTAAAAAACAAATGTTAATGCACGGTAGCTAGGTAATGGTCAAAGCTGGCTTGGGTAAAAAACAAATGTTGGCTTTAATCAATTGTACATTTACGCATCGGCTATTTGTACTTTATGAACTCACGGCGAAACTAAAAAAGACAACTATCGAAACGTTTAAAAAAATGTGCCGATCGTCATGGTACCTTCGGATTTTTTTAAAACATTACGGGTTGTAAGATATCGCAGGAATACATTAAAGAATTAAAGAGGGGGGAAGTGTAACTAATTACCCATAATTATGTTAAATGTCAAGGATTTAAATGTAATAGATTGAGGGACTAAAAAATAATTATGGTTTAAAAGACCACTTTACCCTCATTCTAGGGGTTTATTTATAAATAATGGGGAAATAAGTTCTTAACTTTTGGGAATCCTTCCCTTATGTATTACAATATAGTATAGATATAGTATAGATATAGATATAGATATAGATAATAGATTTCAACAATACACTAAGCAAATAAAAAATCATTCCTGAAAACAAAGAAGACCAAGGGTCTGTTTGGTATGGGGTAATGGAATGGACATGGGAATGGAATGGACGAGGTAATGGAATGGATGAGGTAATGGAATTGATCGTTACCATTCCATGTCTTGTTTGGTTACCATGTGTGAATCATCATCATCATCATCATACTCAGTATATCCCACCAATAGCAAAGCTAAGGTAGGGTCTGAGGAGGGTGAGATGTAGACAGCCTTACCTCTACCCCATAGGAATAGAGAGGCTGCTTCCAATGAGACCCCCGGCTCGATTGTAGTTTTGCATCAAGCCTTGGACATAAGGCACATAACACTCGGCAATTGAGACAAACACCGATTAGTGCATGTACCCCCTTGTCTTTTGGCTATCAACGCCACCACATGATGCATGATTAACCATCCCCCTCTTTTAACGTTATTTTCACGAAATTAGTAAAATAACGTTAAAATTAGTGCCCTTTCACTTTTGCCCCCCGAGCGCCCACACATGTGTGAATGGAATGAACAATTACTTTTTATTGTTTGGTATGCGAAAAAAGACAGAAGGAATAAAATCAGATGGTGGTGGTCAGTGATGGGCAATGATGGTGCGTGGTGCTAGGTGTCAGTTGTAGCGGCGGCGGTGGTTGGTGGTGGTGGTGGGTGGAGACGACGACGAATGGTGACAACGGTGGTGGTGGTGGATGACGGTGGAGGTAGGTGGCGGCGGTGGCGATGGTGGTGGCGGGAGTGGTCGGAGGTGGTAGCGGTGGTGGCGGTTGATAGAGGTGACGGCGGTGGGTGGCAGCGGTGATCGAAGGTAGCAGTCGCAATGGTGGCGACAATGATGGAAGGTGGGTGGTGGCGATGATCGGAGGTGGTAGTGGCGATGGTGGGTGGCGGCGACGGCGGTGGCGGGGACGGATGTGGGTGGTGGCAGCAGTGGTGACAGGTGGAGGCGGAGGTGGGTGACGGCGACAGATGACGATGGTGGTGGTGGTGGGTGGTAACAACGGTGGTGGGTTGTGGTGTTGTTAATGATGGGTGAAGAAGGAATGGAATGAAAAAAAACAGGGGGACAGATGGAATGATTTTGAGAGAATGAAATGCATTTTGGAATGGACGATTCCATTCTATCGACCAACCAAACACTCTTTTCTTCATTCCTTCACAATGGTCCATTCCATTCCACCTCTCATTCCTCCATACCAAACAATACCCAAGCGTAAGGATAAACTCGAACTAGGGGCGGTGTGTTTTGATATATCACGTGTCAAATTTGTGGGGTTGAAATAATTTTTGTACGTATATTATAAGTCGGTGATCGGTGACATAAAATAAATATAGATAGGATAATGAACACCGTCGGAATTTGAAAAGTTAAGTCGTCGGAAGATAGAAGAATGGGCATCTTTGCGACGTCGTTTTTTCCGCCGGTTGAAACCCTAGAATTTTGCAGCGGCAGTAGTAACAGGTGAATTTCATCGTCCTTTTATCTGTTATTCAATATCATTTTGCATCTTTTCTCTCATAAATTGCTCGTATATCGAATCATTCTACACTTGTGCTTCATATATTATTTTATGTATATCATGTTCACATACGTCATCAATGTCATCTATAGCTCCGTTACTGTTGCTGATATGCTAAACAATTGATTAATTAGGATCGAGATGTGACGTTCGTTCTAGTAGTTTCCTTTATAGAGTCGTACTCAGCTATATTTGGTGGCACGGTACAACAAGTTTAGAGTAAATTAATGTATGTCACGTGTCTTTTGTCTTCAATAATTACAGCAAACGTAACTCCATGTTTGCAAACCTTGCAAGTTATGTTCTTTGCCCTAACTCATTTAATTTTTGTGGTTAAATCTGACCAAATTGACCCCATGAGGGTATTTTTGTGGTTAAGGGCATGTTTGACTAAGCTTTTCCAACCCAACTTATGACTTATTGACTTAATCAAAAAGCTAAAAAGGAGTTTTAGTGTTTGACAAACCTAAAAGTCTTTTTCAAAATGACTTTTTGATCAGCTTATAACTTTTCAAAGACCAAATTACCAGATTACCTCTGATTTAACACTCCTTATATTTATTGACTTATGAAAGAATGTCTATTTTAGTCATTTTACATCAATAAACTAAGCCAAACACTTTTAAAAAAACAACTTATTGACTTATTGGTTTTTCCCAACTTATAAGCTAATCCAAACACTTTTTTAAAAACTCCTTTTCAAAAAGTCATAAATTAATAACTACTTTTCACAAAAAGTCTTTTTTAGGTAAAATAAGCTTAGCCAAACATGCCCTAAATCTGACCAAATGGACCCCACATGAGGGTAAAATACCCTCATGTGGGGTACATTTACCCTCATGTGGGGTCCTTTTGGTCAGATTTAACCACAAATATGTAACTGAGTTAGGGCTAAAACATAACTTGCAAGGGTTTGCAAACATCGAGTACTGTAATTATTAAAGATAAAGGACACAGTTTGCAATAAGTGACATACATAAAGGACGATTTTTGTAATTTACTCTCTAGTTTATAATAATTTGTACTGAAAGCAGATTTGGAACGTACCAATTTATAATTTTTTTTCTTATAGAAATACAGAACCTATAAAATTTTGAGAAGTAGTAAAATCCAGTTTCTTTTATGTATATTAATTTAATCAGCCTGTTTAGTAATACTTGTGCTAGAATTAAAACAAGGTGGCGTGGGTTATTGGAAGTGCTCTTACAATATTAAGGAGGGTTAGATATTAAACATATTGTTGTTCCATGGATCTTTGCCTTGATGGCTACCCTCATGTGGAAGATCCTTATATATACAGCCATTTTTGTCTGTTAAATGTGGTTATTCCATTTCCTTACATGGAAATGGTGATCAGTGTTGTAAGAATCGCTAGGCGCTAGTCGGGCGGTGGTGTACCGACTAGCGATTAATCGGGATTAATAGGGATTAATCAGAATTAATTGAATCGAGATTATTATATGTAATTTTTAGTTATATATACACACACACATTTTTATATGCAGTTTTCTAAAGTAAACATGTTTTAACCCATCATTGACCCATTTTTTAAGTAATTGGAAGGAATTTATAAGGTTTGGTCGAAATTTAGCCGGCGTATGGCCAAATTTTGGCTAGAATAGGACCGCCATTGACAGCCTTAGTGATTAATCGACCATTAATCGGTGAACCTCCGATTAGTGATTAATCGGAGACTAGTCGGGATTTTTACAACCATGATGGTGATTAGGATGACACATAGATTATGTAGAGGCGGTTAATATTTCCAATTAAAGAATCCATCCCAATATGTGTTGTCAACATAATTGGAAATGAGAGTGAGTTATTCCAGTGGTTTGCTAATTGGCATCAATGCATCATATATATCCAAGATCAATATCGTTAGTAGTGGCTCACTGGCTCGAGACTTGATTGCAAAGTGGGGACATAAACGGGAATGGGGTTGATCACAACACTTTATAGGAATGCAACTCATGCATGAATTTTAGATGGCAACATCTTATATAGTTGACCGTTGTCATCATAGAAAAAATGGCAAGGATGGACAACATTTGACAACTCAAGGGTGGAAGGCTATAAATTTTAGGAATGTAAGGTGGACCGTTCTTGTTGGATTACCTAAGCTATGCAGTCAATAGCGTGCTATAGCGCTTAGCGGACATACGATCTCATAGCGGTTCAAATAGAGGTCTCTTATAGTGGTTCCGCTATTAGCGGTGCTAAAGGTCGCTATTTGACCGGTATTCTGAAACCCGTATAGCGGTCGTAGCACTGCTTTTAGCAGTATTTTTTTTCTAATAAATTTCAGCCCAAAAACCCATATTGATCAACTTTTTGTTTGAAATAAACCCAAAACTAAAGGCCCTAACCCAAAATTAAACCTAAATCGAGGCCTAAAGTCTTCATTCGCTGGTCGCTGGTTCTTCACCGGTCAACAAAATTAAACCTAAATCAAGAAATCGCTGGACCTCCACTTCCTAATTCCTATTTCACTGGTGGTTCCTAATTCGTGGGTGGTTCGTACTAATATTTTGCATGATATTACTATGAATTTTGATATTACTATTAATATTATCAAATATATATATATGAATACATAAATTATGCGTGATATAAAAATTACCACCGTTATAACCTATATATCATGTAGCGGACCTTGACCGCTATATGATTTTGGACTGCTATAATTGCATAGTACCCAAGTGATCAAGGCTCCTTTATTCTGTGACTTGTCATAAAAGAGAAGCTTAAAATAGACGATAAATTTGTGAGATGAAGATCAAATTGTAGCCTCTTAAGTGTTCTGATGTACATGTAAATGGTGTTACAATAATCCCGTTTACCCAATATCCGTTGAGTCCAACTCCTTAATTGCATGGAACAATATGTAAGATGGCGTTCAGTTACACAAGGTGTGAAATCACTATCTATGCGTCATTTTTTTATGAAGAGGTGATACTTCTAATTAACAAGTCAAGAAAGGAAGAAAAAGAGTTTAATTAATGTTATCATCACTATCTTCACGTGCTAATTACTACTGTATGTAAAGTCCATCAAGTAACAGATAGTAGTTTTAGTATGACATCATTAGTTTATCCCCAGCATACAGTTGCTTAAGAATGTTTGAAAATGTTGCACGTATTCTAACCAATGGATATGACACTCTTGAAGATATTTGAATTCATGCGCTACACATCTTACGCATATTGTTTCCAATCATTTAATCTTTTCTAACTATATACGTTTCAGTGTAGGGGGCATTCTTTCTTAATATTAGAAAGATGCCTTGCAGCAGGAGAGAGAACCATCATCGGAGCAGGCCAATATATAGTAAGCAATAGTTTTATCTGGCCATTGTTGTGCTAACAACAATGCTGAATGTGTTGTGAGTTGATCATTAAACGAGCTAGTTAACTTTTCTTGCAGTGCAAAAGATTCCAAACGTATAAAGAGCTTCGACAGACAATGGACAGGTAATACAGTCTACGTGAGCGTGCACGCAAACATTTAATATTAGGAACAAGGCCAATATATAATGGAAAGCAAGATCATTATGGTTGCATATGGAAATGGGCTCCCCCAATAGGGATCAAGCGGAGATGAAAAACTCTGCACAGGCTTGCTGAGGAGGATAATGCTGAGAAGCTCTCTGTGAAAGACATGACACAGCTAGAACAAGAACTTGATGCTGCTCACATGCAAACACGATTAAGAAAGGTGATTATATTCGACTTTGTTTCTAGGCTGTTTTATGGTTGTATGTGTTGGTTTCTTAATAACCTTCATAGTACTTCTTTTGTTAATATGCCTAGTTATTCAGTTGTGTTGGTTTCTTAATAACCTTCATTGTACTTCTTTTGTTAATCATCATCATCATCATCATCGTACTCAGTATATCCCACCAATAGCAAAAGCTAAGGTAGGGTCCGAGGAGGGTGGGATGTAGACAGCCTTACCTCTACCCCGTAGGAATAGAGAGGCTGCTTCCAATGAGACCCCCGGCTCGAGTAGGGTCTGAGGAGGGTGGGATGTACTTCTTTTGTTAATACGCCTAGTTATTCAGTTCTAGTCTTTTCCAGACTTTTAGAAAACCATCTATCATGATCATCCTTTTGTTGTTATATTAAAATTTTTGAAGGCTCTTTTAACTCGGTCATATACTATTACTGAAGATGAAGACATATCCTGAAATCCTTGTACTTTTTTATGTGAAGAAATATTCTAGAACCGATGGTTAATATTATGGACAAAGCAATGTAGTTCGGTTTTTTTGTTGAAGGATATTTATTGTTATTGCTGCTAGTAGCAGAGCTTGTGCTATATATGTAGAGAATCGATTTAATGTTCTAAAGGTAGTGCGTTCTTTGAAAGATCTATTAGCCAAGTCTTTCTATGTATTACCTTTTGATGGCCTGTGATTGGTCTTCACTGAAGCAAAAAATGAAGTTCTTAAATTCTTTAGGATGGTAGGCATTAGATGCGTTACCCTCTCACCAGCTACGCCGAGCAATACAACAAAATTAGTTATACATGAAGCATGTTTTTTTACAAACCCACCCTCTCACAAAATAAGCCTCTTGTTAAGGATCAATGCAAGGTGCAATATGTTAATGTTCTCAAAGGAGCACGAGGCGATGCCTAGGCAACTCAGACGCATGAAGAGGTTTAATAAAGCGTTGTTGAGACGATCCCGGTGCAGGCAAGGCGAGCCCCTCACTCTGTTCAGACGCAAAAAATGTTTGAACAGACAAGACGCGTCTGACCTGACAAAATGGGCTCTGAACCAGCCAAAACAAGCCTAAATTAGCTTGAAATGGCCCTGGGTTTTACAAAGCGCGCCTAGGCGCGAGGCGCAGGCTTTAGCGACTCATGTCACCTGAGGTGCGCCGTTTCCACTAAGCGCAAGAAAAGCGCGAATTTTGGGTTTTCTTGGGGTCCCATGCGCGCGCCTTGTGTGCTTTGGGTGTTTTTGTCTGTCAAAGTATTGCACTATAGTTTTTTTGACTTATACATGTAGGTAAAATCATATATAAACCTTAGTTATAGCTATATTTTTTATAAGGGATGTTAAAAACTTATGGGATATATATAAAAATTTATATAATCTCCTTGCACCTCGGGTACAAAAAGTCCACCGCTTTTGTGCTTTGCGCTTCATTTTTAGACCTCATTGCTTTTGTGCGTCTCGCTTTTTAAAACCAAGGTAATCTCCTTGCGCCTCGGGTATGAAAATCCCATCGCTTTTGCTCTTTGAATTTAGACCTCGTCACTTTTGTGCACAACTCGCTTTTTAAAACCAAGAAATGGGCTTTAGCCCACACAAGAAAGGCATAAACCAACTTATGCTTTCTTGTTATGACTTAAGATTCCTTTCATAGCCATGTGGGATTAACACCACACTAAAAATGATACTTAACTTTTTTTCAAGACAATCATCTTAGGTCTTTTGTTGTATTTGTAAAATGGTATTAATCATTCATGTCTCCTTTGTTTTCAATGACTCACATTGGCGGATTAAGCTAAGTACCTTGCAAATCCAACATATGAGCGTTCATGGGAAGTTTCCAAGGAACCATCCATTCAACAATAGAAAACGATAACTCGCCAACCTTTACAACTTGGCTTTCTAGTTTCTATTGATGTAGTTGTTTGTTGGGATATCCTTCATACACAATAACGTTTATGGGTATGTTTAGAAGCGCACAAGGCACACACAAGTCGAGCTGAGATCCTTGTGCCAGAGACGCATGCCTTTGCTGGGGCGCAAGTGGAACTCACGAACCCATTACTTCGCTACGACCATTACACTCTTGCCCCTTTAATGAATCTTATTATTTTCATTGCTCCTCTTAGCCATGTGTCTAGGCTAGGTACTAGACGATCCCTTTGCACCTGCTTTGACTAGTGCTATCATAATACAAACCCTTTGTTTTTATACATGTATTTGTATTGGATTTGAATTCGATTTAGTGTCGAAATTTAGCCCAAATAAATCAATTTGATTCAAATTTACCCAAAATAAATTATTTATTTTGAACATAAAAAATAATAATCTACAAAATTAATAAACTATCATTATGTCAAAAGAATATAATATAAATGTAACACCCAAATACAATTTTATAGTAGGTTTCGGTTAGAAACTTTAGATTCTAGAAAGAAGTAATATGGGACTAACAACATTTGGGCTTAGTGATTTTATGGACTTATGCCTTATAGATGTAATTTATATTTTGGCTCAACGTTATAAGCTTTTTTTTCCAAGCGTGTGTTGTGTGTGTATCATGGTTGCAAAAGTCGCTAGAGGCTCCCTAGTCGGTCGACCGGGGAGTTGAGAGTACTCGGCATAGGCGGAGAGTACTCGGGGAGTACTCGGACATGTTAAATTATAAAGAAATTAGTTTTCGGAAATTAAATATATGTCTAATAACATAAATTCACTAATATTTATAACAAAATACGTGAAAATGATATTTATTATTTAATATGATAGTCATGGGTAGAGATAGTGTACATTAATTCAGAAGTGTGAGAAGTGTACTATAACACTATATATAACACTATATAACACCATATAAACACCGTATAACACCATATTACACTATGTAACACTATATGACACTATATAACAATATATAACACTATACATCTATCATAGACATGCTATCAGACAAACTATAGTGTTATATTTGTTATATAGTGTTATATAGTGTTACATAGTATTATATGGTGTTACATATTGTTATACGGTGTTTATATGGTGTTATATAGTGTTATATATAGTGTTATAATACACTTCTCACACTTCTGGATTAATGTACAGGATCCTCAACCTGATAGTCATATAAATTATGTTTTATTATTTTTTAAGTCAAACTCAGCCCGAATTGACCTACTAAATTCGATTTTGGCCGAGTTTGACCGCGTTTGATCGATTCCAAGTAATTAGGCGGAGTTAGAGAAAGTCGCCTCGGCAGCCTACCTTGTAGCGACTACTCGGGGAGTACTCGGCCTTGGAAACCTTGTTTTACAACCATGGTGTGTATATATATTTATGGATATACAAATGTAATATATACATCATGGTTTTAAAAAACGCTTGAGGCGTGCCCCTCTAAGCGCGCCTCGAGGCGAAACGGCCAAAAAACGAGTCTGAGGCGCGCCTCATGGATTTTTTATTATATATGCGCCTCAGAGGGGCTGAGGCGGGGGATTTTGATAGTTGTTTTTGATGTTTTTGACTTTTCGTGTCAATTTCAAGTATTTTATGTCTTTTTTATGTGTGTTTTTGATGATTTTGATGAATCTGATGATGAAATTAGTTAGTATTATTATTTTTATAATATATACAAATTTTATATTTATTTATTAATACCGCCTCGGTCTTTCGAAGTGAAAACACCTCGAAACTCGTTTCCGTTCTTTTAAACCTGGATATGTGTGTGTGTGTGTGTGTGTTTAATATGAATTCGAATCGAAGTGAAAATCATAAATTCATATATGGTTCGAATCCTGAACTCAAATTCGAATTTTCGGAAACCAAATTCGAACATTGATAATCGAATTTGGAATTTTTCGAATCCGATTCGAATATTGAACACCCCTGGTCTATGGGTCTCTAAGCCCTCTTTCTGTCTTTATCCTTTAGCACCACGAGACATCCTTAGTATTTAGTTTTGCATATCTTTCGCAACCGCATATCTAAATGGCTTGATAGGAAACTTAGTTTGAGAAGTTTGTATCCTTAACATTTGGACGTTAGACATGCAATTCCAGTCCTGTGAAGTTTTGGAGAATCGTAGATCATCTGATGGGAACAGATGTGCGCTACAAGACGGGTGTCAAGAATTCAAAAGTCAAAACACAAGACCCAAAGTTATCAAAAGTGTGCGCTTTTGGCGCCTAGGCATAGTATGTATATGGCTGCAACTTTACCTTTGCTCCAAAGTTCGCCCCACCCAATTAGACATACTGACATAGTATAAAAATAAAACATCATGAAATTATTTAAACATTGCAAGAGGAGTCTGGGACGCAACTCTAGTGTGATTACACTTTCTGTGAATTAAAAAAACTAAGATTCATGAAACAGTAATTAAACTAGAAAATCAAGGGAGACACACCATTAGAATTATAAGGTCAAATCCTTTTTCATTAATCTTCCATTAGTAGGATATTCCGAGTTACGTTTTTCAATCAATAAGTGGTGCTAAAAAGCATTGACAATTTAGCAACTAATAGGATTTCTTATGGCCTCAGGTTTCATGTCCAGTGGTTTTTGTAGTGAAAACATCCTAATTGGTGATGCAAAATAATACGTGCAGTGTGTGTGTGTGATGGTATTTCGTAGTTACAACTAGTTTCCTACTTATATGGTACACACGGTTTGTCCTTGAAGGAGGAGATAAATTGGTGGTTTTAAGGGCTTATAAGTTGACTGTAACTTTGGTTTTTTTTTTGTGCAGACACAGCTATAATGATGGAGTACATATCAACCCTTGAAGAAAAGGTATGCTCTTCTGCACATACTCTTGAGGTCCATGAGTATGTTATTAGACCCTTCTGGACGTGGACAGTCCGAAAATAAATGATTCAGACAGCTATCCCTATGAACCTGCTATTTTTTAAGGCTAAGGAATGTTTGGCAAAGTTAGCTCTCTTGGAGCTGCTGCTTTAGCTGCAGTTGTCAATGATACGAAAGTGTTTGGAAAAAGTAGCTGTACAATATCATCATCATCATTATCATACTCAGTATATCCCATCAATAGCAAAGCTAAGGTAGGGTCTGAGGAGGGTGAGATGTAGACAGCCTTACCTCTACCGCCTAGGAATAGAGAGGCTGCTTCCAATGAGACCCCCGACTCGATAGTAGTTTTGCATCAAGCCTTGGACATAAGACACATAACACTCAGCAATTGAGACAAATGCCGATTAGTGCATGTACCCCTTGTCTTTCGGCTATAAACGCCACCACTTTTGCCCCCGAGCGCCCACACATATATACATTATATGAGCATATTGCAAGCGGGGCGGTAGTTGTACAATAAAAAATGACATAAAAGAACATGTTAGCTATGTGATAACTGTGGAAGGGTATTGTAGTTTTGCTTTTGAAAATCCAACGCTTATTTTTACCTCTAGTTTAAATAGCTTGTTTTGTAGGAAGAAATAGAAGCTAACGTTCTACACAAACAAAGCTTTGTTCTTATAGTAAGTGCTTCTTTTCAGAAACAAAGCATAAGCTTTAACTGCTCTGTGCCAAACATACACATGCACAGTCAAACGGCCTGTCAGTCATGCTAATCTGGGGAGACTTGGCCCCATTGCACCTTTGATGCCACATTCCTGTTGCAGCTTGCTACATAGCCAGTTAGATAGAAACATTTAAATCATGTAGACAGATCAAAGTTATATGTAAAGCTGAGATAGTAACCGTGTTTGGGAGTGTGTTAGCTGCAGCAAAAGAAAACTAGGGTGTTGTTTACAACCTTTTTTTTTTTGAAAGGTGTGAATTATTCGCGAATGTCAGGAGGTCTAGCATACGTTGTCTTAACCGGGTCCGCGCTAGAGAGCCCCCTCACACAATAGATACCCAATTTAAACCCCTCAATGAGAAACCCCTATCACCCGGACTCGAACTTGAGACCTGGAGGGGAAAACTCATCCGGGCCCACCATAGGTGGAACTTAAATACCCGTGGCCACCACTAGAGTACTAGTGATGGTTTGTTGTTTACAAGTACATCATGGAAAACATCCTTACATTCATCATCATCATCATCATACTCTCACCCACTTCCACTTTTCAATTTGATCATTCGTATGATCATTTTAGAAAGTCTAGTTATGTGTACTGCTAGTAGTATGGAGTAGAACTCCTTTAAGGAGTTGATGTAAATATCAAGAAGTTCTCCTTCGGGAGAACAGTTATGAAATAAAAAACTCCTTTGTAAAACCTCTATCTTTTATCTTCTATCAAGAAAGTTTTTATTCTGTAAAACCTGGAGTCCTGGAGCCCGTTGAAGTACCGCTGAGGCAGGAGGCCGTTAGGGAAATAAGGGTTGGATTGGTCCCTTGCAGAAAGAAATAGAAACCTTCAAGAAGAAGATACAAGAAGAAAAAAGGTATAGAATTTATTTCAAAAAAGAGCACATACCCAATTTAAACCCCTCAATGAGAAACCCCTATCACCCGGACTCGAACTTGAGACCTGGAGGGGAAAACTCATCCGGGCCCACCATAGGTGGAACTTAAATACCCGTGGCCACCACTAGAGTACTAGTGATGGTTTGTTGTTTACAAGTACATCATGGAAAACATCCTTACATTCATCATCATCATCATCATCATCATCATCATCATCATCATCATCATCATCATCATCATCATCATCATCAATAACAAAGCTAAGGTAGGGCCTGAGGAGGGTAAGATATAGACAACCTTACCTCTACCCCTGTAGCAATAGAGAGACTGCTTCCAGTGAGACCCTCGGCTCGAGGAAAACATCCTTACATTAGGTTGTCTCTGAGAAAGCCCCACCTATGCGGTTAATATCGGTGATATATCGGCCATATCGGTCCCCTAGTCAAATATCGGTTAGAATATCGGTACCGATATTATCTAATATCGGCGATATTGACCGATATTTGACCGACACCGATATATCACTGAATTATTAGTGTTAAATTGCTATATATATATATATATATATAAATTCTGCATTATATTAAAATTACTGATATCCCACCGATATCTGACCGAGATAACCTATATCTCAAATATCGGTCCTTGACCGATACCTGATATTTTACCGCATTAACTGCATAGAGCCCTACATACTTTCACAATGCAGTTTTGTGATTTAATAGGCCGTCAACATTTGAAAATATCACTTTAGTCCCTCAGTTTCTGAGTAAAACAAATGAACTTTCAAGGACTTGATAGATAAAAAACAAAGGTAGGATCTAACCACTCACAGAAAATGAGTTTCATATATTTTGGAATAACAGATTGATATTGATGTCCTGATCGCTCACAAAGTTTTGGACAAATTAAAATAGAAAGGGTGACATCAATTATCAATGGAGTTGGCAACTCCAATGGTATACCACGGTTTGGACATAACTTATGTTATTGGAGCTATGTTCAATCCTTTGCTCACCCAGGTATGTATTCAGTTACATTCATATAAAACTTGGTAGTTCTTATTTATCAAATCGTAATACTTACTAATTAAAAACCAGGTCATTTTTATCTTCTTAAAATTTTTTTTAAAAAAAGTTCATCATGTTTCGGGCCAAAAACGGAACCAAATACACTGTTGGGTGTCTTTAGTGGGAAATGTTGAATACATGGGTGACCTCAACATATGCTATCCTTTATTTATATATAAGCAACTTATATGAAGATCTGTTGATCATATTTTGATAAAATTTGACCAACATTAACTGTGTTTAATGATAACTTAATTGCTTATGGACTCCAGCTAGTTGATTTATTGTGTATGCGGAGGTTAATTGATCCGGCTAGTTCCAAGGTCGTTAAAGACTTTCATTTTGGTTCCATGAGACCACATCCCTCCATCCTGTTCAAAAGCATAATAATGATTAGAGCTTGGATAAACGCAAATAATACAAATCTAATCTACTTTTGTATAATGAGAACAGGAAAGTAAGCTAAACAAATTTTTAGCCAGGTAAGACATCCATCAATGGTGGAGTTCTTATTAAATCTGTTTCAGTTTATTACTTATTTTACTCTTGAATGATTTGATATGCAGTTTGGATTAGCAAAATCTCAAAACACTCCTAAAAACTTGCTTATTGTTGCATCACAACCAGGGGCGATGCTTTGAAGGGGCCGGGAAGGGCGCCCGACCCCCCGAACTTTTCGGCCAGTTATATATGTAGTTTTCGTATAGAAATTTTTGGGTATATATGATTTCGACCCCCCGGTTCTATAGAAATTTTTGGGTTTATACGTTTTCGACCCCCCCCCCCCCCCCCCCCCCCCCCTAAAAAATTTCAAGCTTCGCCACTGATCACAACACTATAAGCAGTGTTGATATGCTGTCTAAAACACCTCCCAAATTAGTTTCTGAAAACATCTGAAGCTGAAACAAACAATCTAAGCCAAGGAATAACCTTGTTTGACCATGTCTAATCAATTAAAATAAATTATTCACTCTTGCTTGGCTGTATACACAGATTGGATCTTGTAAATATAGATCTTGTTTTACTTTCAGGTTTTTTGTAGATTTTATATAAAGATTGCACAAAACTCATATCTTTGCTAATTTCTTGCTTTCTATAGATCTAAATATGGTTAAAACTGAAGCTGGAATAAATAAGAAAAAAGTATGTAGCAAAACTGAGTAGATCTTTGACTTACAGGTTGCATCAGCAGAGGAGAATGATGTTTATGATGGAGGTGGGCCTCTTAACAACCTTGCAACTAACCAGATCAATTCACCTCAACTTACAACACTCACTCTTTTCTAAAGGCTAAGATCTGTACTTGACAATTCAAAATAGCCAATAATCTAGATAAAAACATTGGATTTTGTAATCTTATTACAGATTCTTGTCAACTGCTTCATGCTTTACACCAACTGTGCTATTCTTGTGTTTTATCAATTGGTTTTTGGAGAAAGTTTGGCCCATTTGAAGCTCTGATTATTTTTTACTGTGGTTGTGTTTATGTAATCCTGTTGTGTATGTGTGGTTTTTAGGATGAATGGGTGTTTATCAAGATGAGGTACGGAGGCACCACTATAATCAAGAGCTTCACCAACAGGAAACCTTTATTTTCAGTTTTTAATTTTCAAGTTTTAACCAGTCAAAACAAACTACGTGGCTGTGATATTATAGTCTATGATAAAAGGTTTTGTACTCTTCACAGTTCACTGCTTTAATCTATGCTGTTTTGCTATAGGCTAAAAATCGATTATAGTTTTCCATATAATTAACTAGGTTAGAACCCCGTGTATTACACGGGTTGAATGAATATATGTTTTATATATTAAATAATAAAAAAATTATATCTTTAAAAAACCCCGTGTATTGTATTGTACATGTTGATTAAATCCGTGTATTACACATATAGTCGTTAAGATATGTTTTAAAAAATAAACTTTGATATACATTTTATTTATTAAAATACGAGAGGATTAAGACGTCTTGGAATCCTATTTTAATCACACGATTAATACTACAGTCTTAATTAAATGTGATAGGATTGACGTATTGAAATGCTATTTAGTTACATACATACTCTAAAGTTTTATGTTTGATTATTAGTGTAATGATATAGAACGTCGCTAATTGTTTTTAGAGTTAATTACATAGTTAGTCCCTGTGGTTTGCACAAAGTAACATACTTAGGTACTAATAGGTTAAAATCACATTCTAGGGTATTAAGTTTTCATTTTGTAACGTTTGGAGGTATTAAAATTATTTGTAGGTTTAAAATCACATTCTATTAGTGCCTAAGTATGTTATTTTGTGCAAACCACAGGGACTAACTATGTTAATACCCTAGAAGTTAATACCCCAAAACGTTACAAAATGAAAAGTTAATACCCTAGAAGGTGATTTTAAACTATTAGTACATAAGTATGTTATTTTGTGCAAACCACAGAGACTATAAACTATTAGTACCTAAGTATGTTATTTTGTGCAAACCACAAAGACTAAGTATGTAATTAACTCTTGTTTTTATGATGAAGATTGATTAATACCAAATAACAAAAACAACTCTGTAACTCTTCCTATTTATTAATTTCATTAAACAAATAACTTTATGATTTTTATTAATACTTTATTTGTTTAATAAATAATTAACATGAATATTATCTATTAATAGCACAAGTTAAAAACAACAATTCGTAGTTTAAATTACTAATAACATATAAACCGCTTATACGTAGTTTCAAATACAAAGTTATTCGGTTGGAATATTGTTTGAAGAAACAAAGATGAACAAACTTTTAAGTAATATAATATATAAAGCTTGGATAAAAAAAAAATAAAGGGAAGATGCTTTAAAATAAAAAAAAAGATTACCCCCATATTAATATTTGAAAAAAAAAATACATTTTATTTGGTTTATCCGTTAATTAATATGCTATCTTCATATTAATGTTTAATTGATTAAATGGTTATTAATTTTATGGGTTTTTGTTTAAATATTTCAAATCAAAATTAAATCCATAAATTATATATTAGATTTAAAACACATTTTAGACTTTAGATTTACAATCAAAATAAAATTCTAATATAATATTTAAATTTTTTTAATTTAAAATTTATCTATAAATTATTGATGCCCTCATTGAATGACATGTGTCCCAAATCAGGTTTCTTTTATTATATAGCATAGATTAGGTTATAACCATGTATGTTACATAGGTTAAATAAATAAATTTTATATATTAAATAATAAAACATTATATCTTTAAAAATCTTATTGTTAAAAGATCATTTTGCCTTTCATTAAAAGGGGGGAAAACGACAAAAGGCATGTGGTTAACTGAAAAATTGATTAATAACGTTTGAAACGAAGTGTCGTGTTAGTAGATAATTTTAAAATTATTAAAAACGTGCATCTTTTAAGAACATCAATTTCCTTTTCAAACAAATACATAAAGACATTTATAGTTTTCCATACAATTAACTAGGTTATAACCCCGTGTGTTACAAGAGTTGAATAAATAAATTTTATATACTAAATAATAAAACATTATATCTTTAAAAACCTCACTGTTAAAAGATCATTTTGCCATTCATTAAAAGGGAGAAAAACGACAAAAGGCATGTGGTTAACTGAAAAACCAGACCCAGTTTGGATTTTGGATGAAAATGACAACAAAATTGAAACAACGGGAATTCAGATTCAAAAGGTTTCAGTTTGGACTAAGTGGCAAAAGTGACCAAACCTCATGGACCATTTTGGCATTTAACTGTTATATTTAAAAAAAAATAATGAATATACTCGGTACGCGATAAACATGGTGATTGCGGAGATGATTATTGAAAAAAAAAAGATATAATGGTCAAACATGTTATTCAAGAAGCAAATAAGCAGCTATTTGAGTGATAAAATTTAAATTATATTTAAAAAACCCG
This sequence comes from Helianthus tuberosus, assembly GCA_030545235.1. NCBI lineage: Eukaryota > Viridiplantae > Streptophyta > Magnoliopsida > Asterales > Asteraceae > Helianthus > Helianthus tuberosus. The sequence goes on along the minus strand of CM060351.1, from coordinate 132,269,096 downwards.
CAATAAATCTAATTTTATATACAAAGTAATATTGAAAGTTATATACAATTTGTTTAAAATTATGTAATAAAATCGATATCATAATCTTTTTAATAATGAAAATAAAAATAAATATTTTATTAATACAAAGTTTGGTTTTGATGAGAAATAATTTGGTTATTTGAAAATATCTTAAATTAAGAATTTAAATATAAAATAATATTTTATTGAATTATTCATCAATAATTTAAGGCTTTGTTATTGTTAGTAAAATCAATGATTTTATATTTGTAATTTTGTTTGGTATTATTTTATTAAAAAGTGTATATTATATATATAAGAGTAAACTGCAATTTTACCCCCTGGAGTTTAAGCCAATTGGCATTCTGACCCCCTCCAAGGAAAATATTGCAATTTGCCCCCCCCCCCCCAACATTGTTGTTTAGTTGCAAAATTACCCCCAGCCGTTAAAGAACTTAACAGTTTTGTTAATTGGTATGTAAAATGACTATAATACCCTTCCTTCTTACCCCCTATGATCTGTTCTACTCTGCAATATTACCCCTTATGTAAAATGACTATATTTCCCTTTCTTCTAACCCCCTATGGTTCTCTATATTCTACAATATTACCCCCTAGTGTTATAGACTCTTCCAAACATTACCCCCTGCAGGAAACAAATCTTTTTCCCACCTAAAAACCTATTGCAAAACACATATACTCAAACACATACCTACTGCAAATGCAACATAAAAAAGAGATTTGAGACAGCAAACACATAATCATAATAAAACTATTAACTTTCAAAAGAGCTAGCATAATACAAACCATTTACCCTATAACAGTTAGCCAAATGAGCTTAAACATGAACACAATTCAAAACCCTATAACATTCAGCAAATGGACTTTGGTAAATGCCTAACCTGCTGCAAATGGTCATTTAACCTGTTCAAACATGCTCAAAATGAATCTGCAACACAAATTGAATCTAACCTGCTCAAACATGCTCAAAATGAATCTGCTGCACAAATTGAATCTAACCTGCTCAAATTGAATCTGCTGCAAATGCAGATGACAAATCTACATGCTGCAACCTTAAAGATCCCACAAATGCACAAATCTACCTGCTGCAACCTTAAACATCTCAAAGATTGAACAATCTACTATGTTTATAACCATGAAACATTGAAGATTTGAAACCCATATAAGATCTCATATAAAATCTACTTGCTGCAACCTTTTGATAATACATGATACATTGCCCTCTAGTTAACATCTACTTGAAGATTTGAAACATTGAAGATTTGAAACCCATATAAGATCTCATATAAGATCTCATATAAAATCTACCTGCTACCCATATAAGATCTCATATAAAACCTGTTTGTTTTAAGATCTAGAAATACAAATCCAGTTACATCAAGAACATACATGATACATTGCCCTCTAGTTGATTTTCATAACAAGTGAAATATAAATCCAGTTAAGATAAAAAAAATGCATGTTAATCATAACCATCATTAACATCATTAAGAGTGTTAGATAACACTGCTACTGCTGATCAAACAGCATCATCAGTCATCGTCATTAACATCTAATTTAAGTTAAGTTAACATACATATTACACAAAACCTACATAACTACTAGAGTAAACATCTGCTCAACTCTCCGGTGGATAATGGAAGTTGAGGACAAGCCTACCAAACATGGAGACCACCAGATGGACCACCACTGATGAGCTTGATAGGCTCATCATCAGGTCAACTGTAAAAAAACACCGAACAACACAAAATTAACATGGAAATCAGACTAATTGTTAATACCCTGTTTAACATGAGATTAACTAACATTGATACTGTTAGGCCGTCTCGTAGGATCTATTTGAGTAGAACATGGCGGAATCGATTAGAATCGAGGTGCGGAATCCCTCGATAATGTCTGAGAATCAACAACAACAAATTCAACGCTTAACATGTCTACATTCATTGATTGATAGTGAAAGTACAGAAGATCCAGATGAAAGTCAGACAGACAGAGCTTCGCTACAATGATCAGCAAAAGGTTCTAAACAACTAGCACTAACCAGCTATTTATAGGCAATCAGGGAAGAAGATAGTGTCACCCGTCCGGATCACCATCCGATCGGATGGTCATCCGATCGGATGGCCATCCGTTCGGATGACTCTTGTCGTCCGACGGATTTCACTTTAACAGTTATGAGCCGTTCCCTGAATTGTCTAGACATACATGTACATACATATTCAAAAACACATACACAGGACAAAATACATAAGACTCAATGCAGACGGAAGCTACAAACATATGTACTAACAGACTCCCCCTTGGATGTAGCTGTAGTTCCTTCCTGCATAGTCTTCAATCCGTCTTCCTGCTTTGTCTTCTCGCCTTAGCTTTCCGTTTTCTCTTTTCATCACGCTCAGCAAGCATCTTCCTCCTTAATGGCCTACCAACTTCATTCCAGTACTTTCTGTATTCAAGATCACCATCGCGCTCTCTATCCCACCGTGGGATCTTGTTTTCTTCCTTCTTGATCGGTGTCTGGTCTGTTGGTGGAGGTCTCATTAACTTTCTTCTACCAAGCTTCGCAGCTTTATCAGCTATCTCCTTGAATCTTTGACTGCGCTTATATTTCTTTAAGAACTCATCAATCTCCAAGTCTCTCCACTTTGACTTCCAATATCTGCCAGAGTTGATATCTTTCGCATAGCACAAGTTCACTAACTTCTGATACTGTTGAGCTTGAACTTTGTCTGGCTTTTCATAAACAATCTTGTTGTAGAATAGGCAATCAATATCCTTCTTGGAGCAATTTACTAACCACATCGGATCCAACACACTAATCCTCCTCGATTCTCCTGTCTTCTTATCAAAAAGAGAAATCACCGCTTCCGCTGTGCTCTGGTTGTACATCCAACCCTGAAAATCTTCATAAAAATCCTGTTCCATTGCACGTAGCGGCATGTTTTTAAAAAATCTCGGTGGCTTTATATTCAAAGTAATATCCTTCTCCCCTGATTCCAAAATTTTGACAACTTGCTCTGGAAACTGTGGCTTCCAATCAGGAAAACTCTCCTTTGCCTGCAACTTAATGTAGTTCCACAAATGTTAATCATGCTGCTTCACATCTAAGCCATAGTAGAACTGTTTGATGTTCTTTGTTTGCACTAACTCCTCAACATCCCACCACGGGAGGGTTTTAATGTTTGACAGAAACTCAAAGTATTGAACCCCTAGTTCCTGTCTGATAGCATATACTTGCAGATCTTCCAGATAACCCCATGAAAGAATGTCTCCCAAAGATAAATCAACATTATGCGTGAAATACCGAAGAGGTCTCCTGAATTTCCTCTCCTTGGGCATCACTTTAAACCATTTCTTTCTTTCTTCTACCAATGTTTCTCGTGGAATTGTTCTAGGAATACCTTCTGTGCTTATTTTCTCCACAACTTACACTCTAATCTCCTCTTCATTCTGTTCCCTAAACATCTCAGCAAGTGTTGGGAATGAATCATCAATTCCAGAATAGTGAAATGGAGTATCTTCCTCAGAACTATCTGAACAATCTTCAACTTCGACACGAAAATTATCAGCTTCATGTGCATATTTGAACTCATACTCCTTTTCTGGTGACGAAGGAATCTCATCCTCAATATCAAACTTAAACTTTCCATCATCTAACCCCAATTCTTCCAACATCTCAGCCCTAGACCTAGGTATCTCCATCTCCCCCTCAAATGGAGCATTTAAATATATAACAGTTGGTTGTGTGAGGAATACCTGGTCTGCATGTTGCTTTCCAGAAGAAGAAGACTCCTGGTGATGATCCTCCTCTTGTTTGTTGATTTCATCATTTAGAAAATCATCCAATGATTGTTGGATTGAAGGCATCACAATCAGCATCCCTGTTGAGACTTGATCTTCATCATCGTCTTTGTAATTATCCCATGAAGGGTCGTAGTTATCAACTGCATCAAGAGATTTTTTCAACTCTTCTTCATTAAATCTTTGTTCTCTTTTCTCCTCTGTCTCTTCTCTCCAACAAATTAATTTCACTTCTGGTTCTCTCGCCTTCCTTTTTCGTTGTTCAACTTTAACAAACGAAGTATATCATCAAAACTATACGAGAGAGGAGTAGATTCACCAATAAGAACAAACCCTTGATCTTCATCAACATTAACAACATCTTTCATTTCAACGTCACCTTCAGGTTGGCTCGAAGTACCAAGTGTTTCTTCTGTATCAATTACCAATCCTTTCCTTTTCTGAGTTGCTTCCTCAGCCAACTCTTTTTCTCTCTGAGCTCTTCTCTCTTCAACCCTCTGAATCTCTATGTTGTTGTAGATAGATTGAATATTAATGCCCAGATGATGTTCCATCACTGTGTATAACATGTTAAGCTGTTCGTCTTTCACAGTCTTATCTGCTCTTAAAGCTTCAATCTCTAGCTTTAACACCTTAATTTCGCTTGCAGACGCTTCATGAAGTTCACCTAACAATTGATGCAGTGTTTGATTTGTTTCATTCAAGTTCTTGTTTTTCACACACAGTTCAGAAATCTCTGTAGAAAGTTGCTCAAATAACTTTGCATTATCATCCACATCTTCTTCCATAGACTTTATCTTCTTCGCATGTTTGATCACAACAGACTTTATTTCTTCATTCACTTTAGTAATCTCTTCAAGCTGTTGTTTCAATTCGTCACGCTCAGCTTCAGCTTTCTCTTTTTCCAGAATACTCATTTTCTTTTTCAGATCATTGACTGTAGCATCATGAAACATATCGTATTCTTCATCAGGCAAAATATCATCCTTGAGTTCACCATGAATGTTAGGAAAACCTTCAAATGGATCAGGAAGAACAGTTTTCTTGGGCTTTGACGTCTTAGCACTTTTTGGAATAGATTGATTTTCTGGTGGAGGTGGTGTAGTAACCCTTTCATCAATAATCTCAACCTCATCATCACCAACTTTCTTTTTCTCGGCTTCAAGTTTCTTAAGCTTTTCAATTTCAGGAATATTTTCAATTTGAACCTCCTGAGCCTCAACTCCTGGACCTTTACCACTTTTATCTTTCTGTACTGTAGCTGCTCCCTTTCTAGCTCTCACACTTCTAGGAATCACCCCTGTTTGAACAGCTTTGTGTTTCTTTCGTTGTTTCTTTTTCTCATCATCTGTTGGAATATAAGTAGAATCCTCTTCATCTGAACCTTTCTTCTTCTTTTGAGGCTTCTTTTTCAACGTAACTTTTCCAACCCCTATCTTTGACTTATCAACTTCAGATTCTGTTTCTGTAGATTCATCATCAGCATCATCTGAATCTGTGTGGACGACACCTTCAACCACCTTTTCTTTTAAGCTTTCTGTTTGATCTTTCATTGATGATGTTCCAGCTTCTTTAGCAGCTTTCTCAGCTTCAGCTTCATCATTCTTTTTCAAGTAGCTTTCAAATGTATCCTTTAACAATTCAAGACCTCCTGGAGGTATCACTGTCTCATCGACATGTGTTGGTGTAGGTTTCTTTGAAGGACCTGCACAACAAGTAATAGAAATTTATTAGACAAATATAACAATTTATAATCTAACTTTTCTTATCACTCCCCCTTTCAACTATACCCTTAACAAGGATCTTTGGTGTCGAAACTTTAGGAGATACTTTAGGAGACCTTTTTCTCTTTCCATCCCTCACGAACCAGTATCTTAACTTCTTTTCATGCATGCCGCTCAATCTACCACTCTCATCCTCTGAATTGCTGTTATCGTGCCTCCAAGCATCATTCTCTAGAGCTACATAGTTTCTATTCAGAATCTTACAGATCATTCTCTCAGCCCTTGGCTCTTTTTCATCTTTCTTCAGCTTGTATTGAGTTAGTCTACTTAAAGTCTCAGCTGTCATATGACGTAGACCTAACTCATCTTCAGGATCCTTCACAAGATCTTGCACTTGATCATCTATCATCATTTGTATGAAACCGGGGTACATTATGTACTTCTCACCCCTGATATTATCTGTGACGACCCGCACTAAACCAGGTATCCGTACGACTTAACTAATGATTAATTACTGCTTAATTACTGTGCTTGTTTGAACTAGCTGATGAACTGCTACTTGAATACTGATACATGTACTTACTTACATCATACTTTACTTACCGTCACTACATTATTTACATGACTGAACCTTAGTGACAAACATGATGCACAAAAAGCACAGTAGCACTATAACGGATAACCTATTGAACATGCTGATAAAGCCAGCATCAGGCAAACACTGCCTCTAAGGCCTGTAAGAGCCTGAAATATTTTGCTACACTAAGTGGTGAGTGTAGGGATACAAGGGTTGTAGAACTGCGTCTCTAGGAATAAGTTACAATGACTGGATGTGCCTAAAACGTACTCTAAGTACAAAACTCAGCACTTTACATAATAATTCAGCTTTTAGCTAACTAGTAAAGTGCCAAAACATGAGGAAAATATTACTAGACACTTTCCAAAGTGTCAGAAATGAGTAGTGTCACTAAAAAGAGTAATAACGACACTTTAAAGCTTTAGTAACGCTTTAACGGATTACTATCCAACCAAACAACCGGACTATACCCGGAACATGAAAATATTGTCATTTTCATTATTTATCTTTTTCTGAGCCAGTTAGGGTCCCTGATTACCCTAACACCCTTTGTAACGCGTGACACACAACTAACCAAGTTAATCTCTAAACTTAACTTAGTTAACCTAACTAAGTAACCAACTAATGGTTAGAATCGAACTAAACCACCCCCCCTCTCTTTATAACCGTCCCCATGTAGGGGGACACACTTGTACCATTTTGATTATTAAAATCACTCATGTTTAATATCTCTAAGACACAAGATCCATTGGGTAATTAGCATGAGTATTATCTATAAGTATGAGCTATTATACATATGATCATTCACTTAACATAACACCACACAAAACTCTCTCTTTCTCTCTAAATAAGTCACGGCCGAACACCCCCCTCCCCATACATCCATTTTCGGCTTCCATCTTCACATCACAAGATCATACAAGCTTCAAGGATCACGTATAAGGAGTCTTGGTGCACTCGGAGTTCGAAGGACCACTTTCTCTTGCTTTTATCCACGCCATTTTCATCAAGATTCTTCCCTAGCCTCGAGCTAGTGGTATGATGTTTAAATCCCTATCTTGAACTATTCTAAAGTGGTTAAAAGGATTTTTATCGGTTAAAACTCGTTAACATGCAAGATGATGCTTTAAAGTTTACTAAAAACACTAATAATGGTGGTTAATAGCACATAAGTTGTGTAAATGATGTAGTATTCGAAATGTATGATTATTTAGGCCCGATCTATGATGTGGTAGCTCGGATCATCGTTTAACCCGGTTTGTTAAGATCATGGATCTTAACATAAGCTTGTTTTGAATAATACAAGGGTTAAAAGGTGAAACTCTACCACACGCGAATCATGAACTTGTGTAAAAGAGTTTTACTTGTGAAATTGTGTTTAAAACTAGCAGATCTACGCATCTGCAAGTGGTATTTTTAAAGAACCACGTATTAAAGAAATCATGTATTTTAAAAGATGGATTTTACACTAACACGCATGATTTTTATAAACCACAAGTGTGTAAACACTTGTGAAATGAAAAGATCCGACAAAATAACAGTTTTTGTAAAAGATGACGGGAAGTTGTAAAGATGGATTTTCTCTAAAAACGAGGTTTTTACAAGATCAAATTACCTTATATGAAGATCTACTAAATTTAAGGGGATTTACACCACAGTTTTGGGAAAACTGCAAGTTCATGTAATTTTTGGCAATTTACACATATGTTGAATTGTTGTTGTGCTGAAAGTTGTTTTGATCACATAAAGAAAATTGTTGAGTTGATTTGTTAAAGAAAATGATACGCTTGAAAGCGTGGCCACCTCCAGTTACAGAGGAAACTCTGGCGAAATTTTTCTAAAAACCTAACACTTAGAACTATTTACACTACAAGTGTTAGAATTATTTTTGACCTGTTTTTGAAATATGAATTTCGCCATGACTTTATTTACTAAATATTCGGAGGTGGGACTTTCACAAAATTTAACGTGATAAATATATATTTTTCACACACTGTTTATGATTATTTTGTGAAAATACATAGATATTATTTTTAGAGTAAAAATAATATTTACGAACGTTAACGAATCCAAAATAATACGAACGCTTTCACCATGAATATATAAGTTACACCGGTAATTATATTACCACTCGATTGTTAAAACGTAACTTACACACTTACGAAAATATTTATGAACGCGTATTTTAACAACGTATTATTGGAGAAAAATTATGTGAAATGAAAATATAATATTTTTGAGAAAAATACTTATATTTTGGAATTGGAAATATATATATATTAAGTGAGACTTAATGATATAATTTGAACGCACATGTATTGAATCCCCCATCCTTGGGAAGGAGATTAACTACCAAGTATATACAGAATGTAAACACGAAATAGTTGTCTAACTATTTCCCAAAGACTTAAACTATAAAGCTAAGGCACGACCGTCCGTCTAATAGAAATTAGCACCTGTAGGTCGTCGCACAGCTGCGTGAGCAGGAGATACTTGGTAGAGACGCTTCACTGTGAGTTCATGTCCCCCTTTTCTCTAACTGTTTTCAGTTTTCTTAACTGCGGGGGTGAAATACATGTTACTTTGATTACAAGTACTTTATACATGGTATGGTTAGCGTAAGGAGGTTTACTACTTAGATCATGTGAGTGGGTAGGCAGAAACACCGAGGGACGTAAGCGGTAGATCTATCTGGGTGTAGCGAGCCCAACTCTAGGCCCAACAGAACGGACCTCAGAGAGGCCCAACAGAACGGACCTTGGAGTGACTTTGTACCCAACGCGAAATCTGCTAGGTTTGAGTCTTCCTACTTGCACTTCACACATACTAATGGCCTTGCAAACCATTGGTGATCTCTTTTTCCTTACACTGCTACATACCAGGGAACTTTTATACTTACAAGTGTTTTACATACTCACTTACACATGAACTCGCTCAACATTATTGTTGATTTTTCAACTTACATGTATTTCAGGAAATTAAAGATCTGGCACGATATGTTATGTTTTCCCGCTGCATAAGGGTTCCAAGGTCATCCCAGTTTAGGAAATGTGACTCTTTCCTGGACAAGTCACAACTCTTAAACTGCGCTTGTTTCATGTTACTGTTTATGTTTTTCAAGACAATGTTTTACGTTATGGTGTTGTAAGTCTTTAAGACAATGGTATGTTACTCTGGTTTTAAAACTTAATCAAATGGATGATCTTGCATGATTTTATTTCATATAGCTTTGTTATGGTTAAGCTATGGTATTAAGAAGTCACACCAAAATTAACCACGCTTCCGCAAAGCCAGGGTGTGACAGCTTGGTATCAGAGCTCTGATCATAGCGAACTAGGATTCTTTCTCGAGTCTAGACTATGATCACTAGGGCTCTCACGAAAACATTTTTCTGCATACCACTTAAGTCCAGATCCAAAACTTTTTACAAACAAATGTTGAGCACATTTTATTATTTATAGGCTCAGTCTAGAAAGGCTGAGGCTCGGTCTGAGAGGCCGAGGCTCGGTCTGAGAGATCGAGGTAGTTGGCTAGTGAGACTAGGAAGAGTAGGCTCAGTCTAGAAAGGCTGAGGCTCGGTCTGAGAGGCCGAGGCTCGGTCTGAGAGATCGAGGTAGTTGGCTAGTGAGACTAGGAAGAGTAGGCTCAGTCTAGAAAGGCTGAGGCTCGGTCTGAGAGGCCGAGGCTCGGTCTGAGAGATCGAGGTAGTTGGCTAGTTGGACTAGGAAGAATAGGCTCAGTTTGGAGGCTGAGGCTCGGTATTGGAGACCGAGGCTCGATCTGAGAGGTCGAGGTAGTTGATAGAGCAGTCTAGGAGACTGGGAGGCTAGTGGGACTAGGAGAATTATGTGATTATCTGATTGTATGACTGATTATTTGAGCATATTTGTGTTTAGGTTACAGACTCATGGATTCAGCCGGTACTGGCGATTCGGACACCACTGGACCCATACCTATCGTATCTGATGACCTCACATCCTCCGAGCACGAGGTGTACACATCTGACTATACCAGTACTGACGAGGATGATTTCCAGCCCTTCGCACTACCCGATGGTGCTGATGAGCCTGCAGATGGCCCTCCCGCTGAGTACCTACCCCTAGTAGAGATTCCGGATCCTATACCCTTAGCCGTTTATCCAGCATATGATTTCCTTCTTGACGCCGAGGCTGACGGCGATGTTGACCTGTTTGAGGAGGAGCCCTTTGAGGATGAGATCCAGGGCGAGGCCCTTCTTCCTGCGGACGATCTTCTGATGATCGCTGACGTTCCCGCTGAGGATTCGCCTGCACATTCTCCTGTCCCAGACTCCTTCGAGTCTGTGGCATCCGCACCTTCTCACACATTGAGCGCACAACACTTTGCGCATGATTCTGATCCTGACCAGGCATCCTCTGTTGCACCTATTCCCAGCTTTGAGTTTGACCATGATGACATAGAGGACTCTGATCCTATCTTTCCCCCGGGATACGACCCAGATCATGATATCGAGTTTATACCTATGGATCAGCCCATGGAGGATCCAGCTGACCCAGTAGATCCTATCGACCCCGAGTTTGACTTCGAGATGGCTTTTGATGATCCCGAGCCTGTCCTCGCTCCTGAGCAGGCAGCCGCTCTAGACCCCATACTTGAGCATGACCCCGTGCATGCTGGCATCCCTATTGAGCCTGTTATAGCAGACCCACCTATTGATGATCTCCCCGTGGATGTTCCTTTGTTAGAGGGCGATCATGACATTGTTGATCCTGTTGTTCCTCTACCTATTGTTGATATACTTGTTGACCATCCTGTTGAGCACATTGCACCTGTTCACCCTTTTGTTGCTCCCCCACCTGGTCCCATCCCACTAGAGCCCGAGCATGCACTGTTCGCGGCACACATGGATCCACCAGATGAGCATGCACAGCACGGTTGGATACCTGCTGATGAGGATGTTCCACCTTTTCCCCCTCAGATCCCTGATACACGACATGTTGATTTTTCTTTTCAGGTTCCACAGTTTGTACCTCCAGCGAGGCCTGGAGAGGGTTCTTCAGCCCATCCTTTTGGGCATGTACCGATGTCTATCCCCTTCATGCCCCAGATGTCATCTGTTCCACCCTCTGTTGCTCCATTTCATGTGGCACCTTTTGATCCCACCAGTGAGCCGTTCCTTTGGGCACCAGACTCTGCTATGCCACCTACTGACCCCTACCATTCTTTCCACATGGGGTATACTATCGAGGACGTTTTGATGTCTTTTGTCGCCCAGCACGAGTCACACACGCAGCGCATCCAGGAGCTTGAGAGAGCTCAGCTGCCACCATGCCAGTGCCATGGTCAGACACACTCTCCTCTGCAGCCATTTCGACCCTTACCTCCAGATTATGCTGCCCGTCTCTTTACACTAGAGCAGCAGGTTGCTTCTATCATTCGTACCCAGCGAGCCATGGAGGAGGACTGGCTCCAGTTACGTCGTTTGTTTTACACCCACTTTCCCCCTCCTCCACCGCCATCTGTATAGAGCTCATCAGTGCTGTTTGGGTAGACGTTGGTGAGAAGACGGCGAATGCTTTTGACTGCACAACATTTTTGGAGACCACTTTATGATCCTGACTTTTGTTGACATGTATTTGACGTATTTGACACTGACATGATATAGTTTTTGGACAGGGGTGATGTAGCCCCTAGTTGATTGATGATTGTATGACACAAGGATGTACTGATACACTTACTATGTGGTCTCGATATATGGCAATCGCAGTATTCTCATCATGTTTGATTCGCTTGATTGCTTATTTATATTTTTATGACATGGGATGTTTTGTGATTGATATTTGTGATGTATTGATAACATGAGATGTTATGTTCTATTACTATTACTATATACGTACGTTTTACTATGGCCTGACCAACGTAAACCATCTTTTAGAAGATGCCGCCGAGACGTGAGACACGCATGCCTACCAATGAGGTAGAACTCCAGCAAATTATCACTGCTGCCATCGCACAATACGCCGCTTCACAAGGAGGACCCAGCGGAAGCAACACGAATAACAATGGCAACAATAATCCACCACATGGTAATACCAAGTCATTTAGACCTACCATGACCTAATTGGATATCTTTAGCGATGATGCTAATGCCGTTCATATGTTACAACGTATGTGCAGGGTGCACCTACAAGCAGTTCTTAGACTGCAAGCCCGTAAACTTTGATGGCACAGGAGGTGCTGTCGCCTTTGTTCGTTGGGCTGAGAAAACCGAATCTGTTCTTCGCATGAGCAAATGCGCACTGGATCAGCAAGTCACCTATATCTCAGGGCTATTCTTGGATGGAGCCCTCTCTTGGTGGAATCTGCAAGTACAGACACTTGGCGAAGCTGCTGCCTAAGCGCTGACCTGGACCGAACTGAAGGAACTTATGCGCAAAAAGTACTGTTCCCGCGCAGAAATCCAGCGATTGGAGACCGAGTTCTGGCACTTGAAAATGGACGGTCCAAAGATAGCAGAATACGTTCAAAGGTTCCATAACTTATCGCATGTGGTACCCTACATGGTCACTCCTGAGTTCAAGAGAATTGAACGTTTCATTTGGGGACTAGCTCCCCAAATCATAAGCATGGTAACCTCATCCAAGCCTGCGACCATTACTGAGGCGATCGATTTGAGCGTAGCTCTCACTGAGGAGGCTATTCGCCTGAACAAGTTTGATGAGATCAAGACCAAGAAGGCAGAGACTCACGTCGAGTCATCAGGAGGTAACAAACGGAAGTTCTCGAACTTCAAGCAGGGCGCCAGTGTGGTGGTTAAGAAAGGAGGATCAGACACGCCAGCTCAGGTTACAGCTGGTAGAGGAAAGAAAGGAAAAGGGTATATGGGCACCCAGCCCAAATGCAACACCTGCCAGCGACACCATTCTGGTCATTGCGGGCCAAAAGTATGCGAAGCATGTGGGAAACGTGGCCACTCGAAGGACACTTGTTGAGCCACTGCTGGTCAGGGAGGCCAGGGAGGATTCGGAAACAGAAATTACAACCGGGGTGGGAATGGAAATCGCCCACAAGGAAACTATGGAGGTAACGAGAATTGAGACAACAATGCTAACCAAGCGGGCGCCGTGAATCGTAATCAGAGGAATGATCAAGCTGGTGGAAACGGGCAAAGACTTGGATGCTTTAACTGCGGTGATATCGGGCATTTTAAGAAGAACTGCCCAGACCTAAACCAAGCCCGTGGGAGAGTGTTTCAAATCGAAGCAAGGGAAGCGCGCCAGGACCCCAATGTCGTTACTGGTACGTTCCCTGTGAACCAACGCTATGCATCCGTTTTATTTGATACTGGTGCCGATTATAGCTTCGTATCGTTAGAATTTAAGAATATGCTTGGTCTAGCTGCTAATAAGTTAGATATTCCCTACTCGATCGAATTGGCCAATGGAAAGTTAGTAGAAGCCAATGAAGTCGTCAGAGGTTGTGTGATTGAATTGGGAGAGCGTGAGTTCGCTCTAGATCTACTACCAGTCCAGTTGGGAAGCTTCGACGTGGTGGTAGGAATGGATTGGTTATCAAGCAACAAAGCTGAGATAGTTTGTCACGAAAAGGTTGTTCGTATCCCAACCGATGATGGTGAGACCATTGTTGTTCATGGAGAGAAGCGTGAGACGCCGTTGAGGATTATCAGCTGCTTGAAAGCAAGGAAGTGTTTGCAGAAAGGATGTGTTGCTTTTCTGGCACACATTGTGGATAAAAGGGCTGCTGAGCCAAAGATCGAAGACATCCCTGTCGTGAGGGAGTATCCAGAAGTCTTCCCAGAAGACTTGCCTGGACTGCCACCTCAGAGGCAAGTAGAGTTTCACATCGATTTAGTTCCAGGCGCCGCGCCTGTGGCTAAGGCACCGTACAGACTTGCTCCGTCTGAGATGCAGGAACTGTCAACACAACTTCAAGAGTTGTTAGACAAGGGTTTTATCCGACCAAGCTTCTCGCCTTGGGGAGCTCCGGTCCTGTTTGTCAAAAAGAAGGACGGTAGTTTTCGTATGTGCATCGACTACCGGGAGCTGAACAAGCTGACGATCAAGAATAGATATCCTCTGCCAAGAATTGATGACCTGTTTGACCAACTTCAAGGTTCAAGCTTTTATTCAAAGATCGATCTTCGATCTGGATACCATCAGTTAAGGATACAAGAGGAAAGCATCCCGAAGACAGCCTTCAGAACTCGTTATGGGCACTACGAGTTCCTTGTTATGCCATTTGGTTTGACAAACGCACCGGCGGTATTCATGGATCTAATGAATAGAGTTTGCAAGCCGTACTTGGATAAGTTCGTGATTGTATTTATCGATGACATTTTAATTTATTCAAAGTCGAAGGCTGAACACGAGCAGCATCTTAGAGCCATTCTAGAGCTGCTGAAGAAGGAACAGCTGTATGCCAAATTCTCTAAGTGCGAGTTTTGGCTACGAGAGGTGCAATTCCTTGGGCACGTGGTAAATGGAGATGGAATCCACGTGGATCCAACCAAGATCGAGGCGATCAAGGATTGGGAAACGCCAAAGGCACCAACCGAGATTCGGCAATTCTTGGGTTTGGCTGGCTATTATCGAAGATTCATTGAGAATTTTTCAAAGATCGCTCAACCATTGACGCTCATCACGCAGAAGGATAAGAAGTTTGATTGGGGAATCAAACAGGATGAAGCGTTTCAGATATTGAAGGATAAGCTTTGTAACGCGCCAATCTTAGCTCTACCAGAGGGTACTGATGATTTTGTGGTATACTGCGACGCATCGCGTCAAGGATTGGGTTGTGTGTTGATGCAACGCCAAAAGGTTATTGCTTACGCATCGCGTCAGTTGAAAGTGCATGAAAAGAACTATACCACACACGATTTGGAGCTCGGCGCAGTGGTTTTTGCTTTAAAGATCTGGAGACACTACCTTTATGGTACGAAGTGTACAATCTTTACAGATCACAAGAGCCTACAGCATATATTCAACCAGAAGGAGTTGAATATGAGGCAAAGACGATGGGTTGAATTGTTGAACGACTACGACTGCGAGATAAAGTATCATCCAGGGAAGGCGAATGTAGTCGCCGATACCCTAAGTCGTAAAGAGAGAATCAAGCCCATAAGGGTTAGAGCTTTAGAAATGATTATACGAACCGATCTTTCCTTGCGCATTCGTGCCGCGCAGAAAGAAGCTCTCAAGGAAGGAAACCTTGAAGAAGAATATCTCCGTGGGATGGAGAAGCTTTTGGTACCAAACGAAGAAGGAACATTATGTTTTGAGAAAAGGATTTGGGTTCCTCTGTTTGGTGATTTAAGGAAAGTTATTTTCGATGAAGCTCACAAGTCGCGGTACTCTATCCATCCAGGAGCGGATAAGATGTACCAGGATCTCAAAGATTATTATTGGTGGCCTAGGATGAAAGGCGATGTTGCTGTTTACGTGAGCAAATGTTTAACGTGCGCTAAGGTTAAAGCGGAATACCGGAAGCCTTCAGGACTCCTGCAACAACCTGAGATTCCCAAGTGGAAATGGGAACAAATCTCAATGGATTTTGTTACAAAATTGCCGAGAACGCCAAGAGGCCATGACACTATCTGGGTGATAGTGGATCGATTAACAAAGTCAGCACACTTCTTACCTATCAGAGAGAAGGATAATACGAGCAAGTTGGCTGAAATTTACATGAGAGAAATCGTTGCACGTCATGGAGTGCCTCTCTCAATCATTTCTGATAGAGACGGAAGGTTTGTGTCAAGGATATGGCAATCCTTCCAAGAAGCCTTTGGCTCACAATTAAATCTGAGCACTGCGTTTCATCCGCAAACTGACGGTCAAAGCGAGCGAACGATACAGACTTTGGAAGACATGCTGAGAGCGTGTGTTATGGATTTGGGCGGTAGCTGGGATAAACACCTGCCTTTGGTCGAATTTTCATACAACAACAGCTACCACACCAGTATTGGTGTCGCACCATTTGAAGCCCTTTACGGACGCAAGTGCCGATCACCCCTATGCTGGGCTGACGCAGGTGATAGGCAGCTTGCTGGTCCCGAAATCGTCCAAGAGACGACAGACAAGATCGCGCAGATTCTTAAACGCATCGAAGCAGCTCGCCACAGATAGAAGGCCTATGCGGATCCAAACCGAAAACATGTGGATTTCCAAGTTGGAGAAATGGTGTTATTGAAAGTCTCACCCTGGAAGGGTGTGGCACGCTTCGGGAAGCGTGGGAAGTTAAATCCGCGCTACATTGGTCCCTTCAGAATTCTGGAAAGAATAGGACTAGTAGCATACAAGTTGGACCTACCTGCTGAACTCCATTCTGTTCACGATATATTTCATGTATCCAACCTGAAGAAAAGTCCAACTCAAGATGACATTGCCATTCCCATCGACGAGATTCATGTTGACAACACGCTCCACTTCGTTGAAGAACCGGTCGAGGTTACGGATTGGAAAGTAAACAAGACCCGCCGGAGCAGTGTCAAGCTCGTCAAGGTTCGTTGGAATGCCAGACACGGTCCTGAGTACACCTGGGAGCGTGAGGACCGGATGAAAGAGAAATACCCCCACCTTTTTCCTAAGAACCCTGCATCTACAAGCAGAACTTAAATTTCGGGACGAAATTTATTTAACGGGGGGAGAATGTGACGACCCGCACTAAACCAGGTATCCGTACGACTTAACTAATGATTAATTACTGCTTAATTACTGTGGTTGTTTGAACTAGCTGATGAACTGCTACTTGAATACTGATACATGTACTTACTTGCATCATACTTTACTTACCGTCACTACATTATTTACATGACTGAACCTTAGTGACAAACATGATGCACAAAAAGCACAGTAGCACTATAACGGATAACCTATTGAACATGCTGATAAAGCCAGCATCAGGCAAACACTGCCTCTAAGGCCTGTAAGAGCCTGAAATATTTTGCTACACTAAGTGGTGAGTGTAGGGATACAAGGGTTGTAGAACTGCGTCTCTAGGAATAAGTTACAATGACTGGATGTGCCTAAAACGTACTCTAAGTACAAAACTCAGCACTTTACATAATAATTCAGCTTTTAGCTAACTAGTAAAGTGCCAAAACATGAGGAAAATATTACTAGACACTTTCCAAAGTGTCAGAAATGAGTAGTGTCACTAAAAAGAGTAATAACGACACTTTAAAGCTTTAGTAACGCTTTAACGGATTACTATCCAACCAAACAACCGGACTATACCCGGAACATGAAAATATTGTCATTTTCATTATTTATCTTTTTCTGAGCCAGTTAGGGTCCCTGATTACCCTAACACCCTTTGTAACGCGTGACACACAACTAACCAAGTTAATATCTAAACTTAACTTAGTTAACCTAACTAAGTAACCAACTAATGGTTAGAATCGAACTAAACCCCCCCTCTCTTTATAACCGTCCCCATGTAGGGGGATACACTTGTACCATTTTGATTATTAAAATCACTCATGTTTAATATCTCTAAGACACAAGATCCATTGGGTAATTAGCATGAGTATTATCTATAAGTATGAGCTATTATACATATGATCATTCACTTAACATAACACCACACAAAACTCTCTCTTTCTCTCTAAATAAGTCACGGCCGAACACCCCCCTCCCCATACATCCATTTTCGGCTTCCATCTTCACATCACAAGATCATACAAGCTTCAAGTATCACGTATAAGGAGTCTTGGTGCACTCGGAGTTCGAAGGACCACTTTCTCTTGCTTTTATCCACGCCATTTTCATCAAGATTCTTCCCTAGCCTCGAGCTAGTGGTATGATGTTTAAATCCCTATCTTGAACTATTCTAAAGTGGTTAAAAGGATTTTTATCGGTTAAAACTCGTTAACATGCAAGATGATGCTTTAAAGTTTACTAAAAACACTAATAATGGTGGTTAATAGCACATAAGTTGTGTAAATGATGTAGTATTCGAAATGTATGATTATTTAGGCCCGATCTATGATGTGGTAGCTCGGATCATCGTTTAACCCGGTTTGGTAAGATCATGGATCTTAACATAAGCTTGTTTTGAATAATACAAGGGTTAAAATGTGAAACTCTACCACACGCGAATCATGAACTTGTGTAAAAGAGTTTTACTTGTGAAATTGTGTTTAAAACTAGCAGATCTACGCATCTGCAAGTGGTATTTTCAAAGAACCACGTATTAAAGAAATCATGTATTTTAAAAGATGGATTTTACACTAACACGCATGATTTTTATAAACCACAAGTGTGTAAACACTTGTGAAATGAAAAGATCCGACAAAATAACAGTTTTTGTAAAAGATGACGGGAAGTTGTAAAGATGGATTTTCTCTAAAAACGAGGTTTTTACAAGATCAAATTACCTTATATGAAGATCTACTAAATTTAAGGGGATTTACACCACAGTTTTGGGAAAACTGCAAGTTCATGTAATTTTTGGCAATTTACACATATGTTGAATTGTTGTTGTGCTGAAAGTTGTTTTGATCACATAAAGAAAATTGTTGAGTTGATTTGTTAAAGAAAATGATACGCTTGAAAGCGTGGCCACCTCCAGTTACAGAGGAAACTCTGGCGAAATTTTTCTAAAAACCTAACACTTAGAACTATTTACACTACAATTGTTAGAATTATTTTTGACCTGTTTTTGAAATATGAATTTCGCCATGACTTTATTTACTAAATATTCGGAGGTGGGACTTTCACAAAATTTAACGTGATAAATATATATTTTTCACACACTGTTTATGATTATTTTGTGAAAATACATAGATATTATTTTTAGAGTAAAAATAATATTTACGAACGTTACCGAATCCAAAATAATACGAACGCTTTCACCATGAATATATAAGTTACACCGGTAATTATATTACCACTCGATTGTTAAAACGTAACTTACACACTTACGAAAATATTTATGAACGCGTATTTTAACAACGTATTATTGGAGAAAAATTATGTGAAATGAAAATATAATATTTTTGAGAAAAATACTTATATTTTGGAATTGGAAATATATATATATTAAGTGAGACTTAATGATATAATTTGAACGCACATGTATTGAATCCCCCATCCTTGGGAAGGAGATTAACTACCAAGTATATACAGAATGTAAACACGAAATAGTTGTCTAACTATTTCCCAAAGACTTAAACTATAAAGCTAAGGCACGACCGTCCGTCTAATAGAAATTAGCACCTGTAGGTCGTCGCACAGCTGCGTGAGCAGGAGATACTTGGTAGAGACGCTTCACTGTGAGTTCATGTCCCCCTTTTCTCTAACTGTTTTCAGTTTTCTTAACTGCGGGGGTGAAATACATGTTACTTTGATTACAAGTACTTTATACATGGTATGGTTAGCGTAAGGAGGTTTACTACTTAGATCATGTGAGTGGGTAGGCAGAAACACCGAGGGACGTAAGCGGTAGATCTATCTGGGTGTAGCGAGCCCAACTCTAGGCCCAACAGAACGGACCTCAGAGAGGCCCAACAGAACGGACCTTGGAGTGACTTTGTACCCAACGCGAAATCTGCTAGGTTTGAGTCTTCCTACTTGCACTTCACACATACTAATGGCCTTGCAAACCATTGGTGATCTCTTTTTCCTTACACTGCTACATACCAGGGAACTTTTATACTTACAAGTGTTTTACATACTCACTTACACATGAACTCGCTCAACATTATTGTTGATTTTTCAACTTACATGTATTTCAGGAAATTAAAGATCTGGCACGGTATGTTATGTTTTCCCGCTGCATAAGGGTTCCAAGGTCATCCCAGTTTAGGAAATGTGACTCTTTCCTGGACAAGTCACAACTCTTAAACTGCGCTTGTTTCATGTTACTGTTTATGTTTTTCAAGACAATGTTTTACGTTATGGTGTTGTAAGTCTTTAAGACAATGGTATGTTACTCTGGTTTTAAAACTTAATCAAATGGATGATCTTGCATGATTTTATTTCATATAGCTTTGTTATGGTTAAGCTATGGTATTAAGAAGTCACACCAAAATTAACCACGCTTCCGCAAAGCCAGGGTGTGACATTATCCACCATATGATCAAATATCACTTGTGATACATTGTATAGCCTGTTAAGCATCAAACAAGTGATTATATTCATGATGTAGTCAGATGGTTCGTCATAAGCTCCCTTCCTGTGAGATAGAGCATGAATTACGCAGTGAACTAGAAACTTGTAAGGTTTGCTAAACATGGACTTGAGATACTTCCTATTTACATGTCCTACAAAACCCATTCTGAACCATAAACCCTTGCATAATCGTCCAGGAACAATTGTAGGATCATTATCACTATCTTGTAGATCCAAAACTCTTCTCAAATCTCCCACATTGAACTTAATTTCTATATCTACATCCTGATCATTCTCGTCTTTCTTCTGTACAGCAGAGTATATCATCTTTTCACTCTCCTCATATCTTACTGAACTCCAAAACCTTCTAACATGAGATTCGTACACTGTCGTTTGATCAGTCAAAGCCTTGTTAATCTTACTCTCTCTCAAGAACTTCGCCATATCTAGGAATGGCCCCATATTAGCATAGTTTTCCTCTAAGATACAACAGATATTGTGAGACTTGTCCCAATCTGATGCTCTTGTCTGCAAGAATAATCGACGTTAAAGTTTGCACGAAGTTCGAGACAAAAATGAAATGTGACAAAATTTTGAAATTTTCAAAAAATTTTCTAACTCTGGAATGAACACTCTATGCAGTACTGAGGATCGGATGGCCATCCGATCGGATTGCCATCCGATCAGATGAACCATCAACATAAAAGATCATAACAGCCAAGACTTGTGCATTTGGATCGGATTGTCACTCGATCCATGTGACAAACAGTTCAGATCATTTGATAAGTCAACTGTGTGAGTGAGTGATGACGATCGGATGGCCATCCGATCGGATTGTCATCCGATCAGATTGCCATTCGATCAATGACAAGTTTAGCACAATAAGTAACAATTATGACATGGTGTGTTTTGGATCGGATGGCCATCCGATCGGATTGCCATCCGATCGAACTGCCACTCGATCCATTGACAATGAAGAACAGTTTGAATATCCTATGAACATCAAAAAAATTTCTAACATTTTGACAAAATTGAACATGTTTTCACGTAGAGTTTTTACCGATTTTCAAAACCCTATGTTCATTTTTCTCTAATTCGGCCTAGTTTGGGTTTAATTTAACAAAAAGTGCACCGATAGCTGACACTACTAATCTTTAAATTATCAATTTCTAGCATGTTTTAGTACAAATTGAGACGGTAAACCTATAGATGTAAGGCCCGTGAACAAAACCCTATGATTGGATTGCATCAAACCATCCTAAATATGCCTAGATCTAAGTTTCTAACCACGTCCGAGCCGAAAGCATATAAACACATCAAAAACATCAAAATTTTGACGGTGAAAGTTAGTAAACTTACCTTTCCCATTGAGAAGGTTGAGTGAGCCAACAATCCAATGTAGTGTGGAAAGCAAAAGAGTGAAAATCAATCCAGAACAATGAGAGTGTTTGAGAGAGTGTAGGATGGTCAATCGAACGGAAATGTTGACTGAATGACCTTTGACCACTATATATAGACATGACTAAGTATCGGATGGCCATCCGATCGGATCGCCATTCGATCCAAACACCTCTCTTTTGACAATTTGTCATTTTATCAGATTTGGTCAGTTTTTAGAAATCCATTTAAGTACCTAGGTCCAAGTTAATGACCCTTGGCACTTAATTTGTCTACCAAGTCCAAGTTAATGACCTTGGTTGACCCGAAACGAAACAACTGACAATTTATTCAAACTTTTCAAACATTTTTCTGAAATTTTACAAGTGTCAACTTAATGAACTTATTTTTTACTTTGAATTATCAAACCTTTCAAGATTAGCTCCCAACCCTGTTGTCCATTTCAGAAACTTCCTGCTCTGCTTCATGACCGCGAGTCTGAAGATCAGCTTTCTACCTTGGTTTGTCAAAAAATTATAGCAGAAAAAGTAAAATATTTTTGGGATTTTAAGAAAATTTATACTGAAACACTATGAAATCTTCTTGGGTTTTGGTGCTAAACAGAAATGAAAAACAGTGAAGTATTTACAAACATATTTTTGGTGAGCGTGTCAGAGGATCATATCAGCTGCTTGATAAGTTACAAGTACCGTTGAGCTTGATTACACACTAAGAATTAAATAATTCACTTAGATTGCCGATATACTGATCCTTTTAAATTTTCACACAAATTTCAAATTATTCAGGATATGAATTAGTGTTTTAAAGACTTAACTTATACGCGTGTCCCACCTCAGAATATACTCTCGTATCCAGACTTCTATATTCAGTCTTACAGGTGAACGTACAATAATGATATCTGTAAAGGGTAGTGCGAGGCCATGAGAGCTCAGGTTAAAACTTCCGTTCAGACAAAGAGATGATGGCTCGACTTTCGGTGTGTCCCGTTTGGGGATATTTTCTTCAACAACAAATGATTAGCATTTTGCAATGTTTCATCATTTTTTATGCTGAGGGGAGGCTTTAAAGATTAAAGCAGTGCAGAGTATTATACGAGGACTAGGCTATTGCTTCCGCAAAATCAGAAGTCCTGGTATAATACCCCATATATCATCACGCACATAGACCTAGTATGTCAGAAATTGAAAATCTTTCAAACAAGATTTCAGGGGTTACCTATATATCCGAGAGATGTTCCCCACGAAATAAGCAAGAAATGATTTTATGTTTATATCCCGAATCAGTCTACTAAGTGTGTAAAAACCTATCGGCATATCATCAGCGAGACTGCTTAACACCTTTTAACATTACAAATCTTTAGCATATCGTAACTATCTAACTGATGTACTATCATTTCCTCTTTTTTCACAAACTCTTTCCGGTTTTCTATTGTTTTTGGATTTTGAAAAGTATCTCATGTTTTTGGATTTTTTATTGTTTTTGTATTTTCTGAAAATAATATCTATCTCCCACTAAATACCAAAACAAATAAAAATACGACAAACCAGTGCAGTCGGCTTCTCAACATCATCTGCAGTGGTTTTCTCATCAACGCCAACTATCTCCTCCGCATCCGACAACAACTTCATACCATTCAATTTTAAAAGATATTGAAAACGAGATTTATCAAAAGCTTTGGTATGTAAGTCTGCCTTTTGTTTGTCGGTGTGGATTTTGTCTATTCGTATCAACTTCTTTTCATAACAATCGCGTATGAAGTGATGACGAATTTCTATATGTTTAGTTTTAGCGTGATGTACCGGATTTTTTGTTATGTTGATTGCTGCCTCATTATCAACAAAAATAGGTGAAGTAAGAAATTGCAAACCGTAATCGCGCATCTGTTGCTGAATCCATAGGATCTGCGAGCAACAGCTGCTAGCAGACACATACTCTACTTCACATGTTGATAAAGCAACAGAGGTTTGCTTCTTACACTGCCATGTGAACAGTCGGGGTCCAAAAAATTGGCATCCTGCAGTTGTTGATTTTGCGTTAAGTTTGCAGCAACCGAAGTCAGAATCTGAGTATCCTTCGAGCATGAAGTCACCATCTTTAGGATACCACAACCCCAGGCTTGGGGTTCCTTTCAAGTAGCGTAGGATCCTCTTGACGATAGACGTATGCGAGGCTCTAGGGCTTGACTGATATCGGGCTGCGAGGCATGTCGGGTACATTATATCAGGTCTGGATGCTGTCAGGTACATCAGCGAACCAATCATTGAGCAGTATAGCGTCTTATCGACCTTCTCTCTGGTGAGATCAGGATTTATACCATGATTCGTTGCTAATGGGGTGGACATTGGCGCAGTTTCAGACATCCCAATTTTCTCCAGAACGTCGTAAACGTACTTTGTTTGATGAATGAAAGTTCCCTCAGGCATTTGGTCGACTTGCAGCCCTAGGAAGAACTTCATCTCACCCATTGACGACATCTCAAACTTCTGCTTCATTACTTGTTCAAAATCTTTGCAGAGTTCTTCATTTGTTGACCAGAAAATAATGTCATCAACATATATCTAGACGATCAGCAGATGACCAGCGACTTCCTTAGTGAAGAGAGTAGCGTCCACTTTGCCTCGGATAAAGCCGTTGGTAAGCAAGTGTTGAGAAAGCGTCTCATACCAGGCTCTCGGGGCCTGATGCAAACCATACAGTGCTTTGTCCAGCAGGTAAACCTTATCTTTGTGGATTGGGTCGGTAAAGCCCGGTGGTTGACCAACATATACCTCTTCTTTCACTTTTCCATAAAGGAATGCCGACTTAACATCTAGCTGGTATACTTTAAAACCTTTCCATGAAGCAAAAGCAAGGAATATTCTGATGGCCTCAAGTCGAGCAACTTGAGCGTAAACCTCTGTGAAGTCTATCCCCTCTTGCTGACTAAAACACTGGACTACGAGTCGAGCTTTGTTTCTGACAATCACTCCTCGGTCATCTCTTTTGCACTTGAACACCCATTTTGTGTTTATCTTTCGGTGTCCGTCAGGCAGATCCACAAGCTTCCATACGCCAAGTTTCTCGAATTGACTCAGCTCCTCTTGCATTGCATTGACCCATGATTCTTCCGTCAGTGCTTCCTTGTAGGTTCGCGGTTCGATCTGTGAAATAAAGCAACTGAGTGAGAATTCAGTTTGTAATGGACAATTTTAGTATAAAAGCAAGTAAGGCCATGGTCAATCTGGCTTCTGGTGCGGACTCCTGATTGCAGCTCTCCTATTATCAATTCCTCTGGATGATATGAAAGAGTCCTTGGCATAATTTCGCCAGGAACATCCACCTCGCCTTCCAAATTTGTAACATTCTGATCCGCAACATGTTCATTGTCAAGAACTGTCTGATCTGAAGAGTGGATTTGCTCCCCCTCAGACTCTGAATCACCACGATCAAAAGTAGGTCTATCATCTGATTCTGATTCATCATTGACTGTCGTCTGATTTTCAGGAGCAGCCTCATGTTCCGAAGTACTTGGAGTTTGCTGAGCTTCATCATTCTCTCCAGCATGACTAGGACCAGCTTCATCACCATTGGAAGTTTGTTGTTGACGATTAGAAGAACTTGCTGGAAATCTTCCCTGAGATGCTTCATACTCACGTAAAATATCCAAATCATCAAAGAACTCTGGCTCTTCTTCTAACTTGAATGAATCCTATAAGGTATCGTAGTTGAATCGCCATGAGTCTGCGGGCTTCTGTGGAGGCATTGTATAGCCTTGACATACAACATGTTGTGCTTCGATGATCCTTTTGAGACTTGGAACAAAGACGCGTCTGAGAGAACTTGAATAGCCCACGAAGATACCTCCTATGCTCTTTGAACCAAATTTGCCATCGGGATCTAGAACAGTGCAGGGAGACCCGAACGGCTCTAAATACTCGAGATTAGGCTTGCGATTGTTGATCAACTTGAAACATGTTTTGTTGTGCTTCTTCATAGTAAGTACCCTGTTGAGAGTATAGCAAGCGACTGATACTACTTCTGCCCAGAAATTAATCGGCAACTTGGAATCAGCTAGCATCGTTCTCGCCGTTTCAACCAGCGTTCTATTCTATCTTTCTACGACTCCATTCTGTTGCGGAGTATAAGGTGCGCTGAATTCTTGCAATATACCTCGTCGATCATAGAATTCCTCCATATTGTTGTTCTTGAATTCCGTACCGTTGTCACTTCATAATCTGCGTATGCGGGCTCGGTACAAATTTTCTATCTTCCTGAATAACCTCAGCAAACTCTCAAATGTCTCATCTTTCAACTTCAGGAACGTCACCCACGAGAATCTCGAATAGTCATCAGTGACTACTAGGCAATAGAGATCACTAGTAATGCTCTTGACATTCACAGGACCGAAGAGATCCATGTGAAGTCTCTCTAGTGGCTTCGAGACAGAGTTCATCTTTTTACACGGATGAGTTTTCTTACGTTGCTTTCCCTTTATACAACTGATACACTCCCCCTCAAGATGAAAACTCTTCAAGTGAACACCTTTTACTAAATCATTATGCACAGGTAGTTCATCTTGCGTAGGTTGTGACAGCTGTGCTTTTGTAATCATTATTCAAACTCCGAATAGTTTAATTTTCAAAAAAACAATGTATTTTGATCCCTATATTTGTTTAATTATGTTTGACAATTTCCCATTTCAATTCTTGCTCAATTTTAAACTCTAAATCGCTTTCTAGAAAGTTATACGCGAACTGATGCGTAAACGTAATCAGTTTAATGCAACAAACACTCTGGAATAGCAACATAGGCTTAACATACCTTAAATAACCTTTACATAACTTAGAAACAAGTTTTGGAGGGTTTGGTATGCCAAAATCAAGTTTATTCAATAGCTGGGACTATTTGTGTCAAACTGTGAAAGTCTGCCGATTCGTATAGTAACGTACACTCCGAGACTTGATCATAAGTTAAACATACCATAAATATCCTTTACATAGCTTAGAAATAGGTTTTGAGGGGTTCGGTATGCGAAAATAAACTTATTGGTCAATCAGGGACTAAAAGCGTCAAAAAGTGCATAAGTTTGCATTTACGCGCATATCTTACGTTCTGAACATATCCGGACATCCAAAAAATTTTTAATCATTAAAATATTTTATTTTAGTGATTGGAATGCTAAAATACCATTCGTCATGTAGTTTGGATCGTTTTTCGCGTTCGTTCGAGTTTCGTCGTAATTAACCGAACAACGTGATCGTACGACCAAACCAACCGACATCCGTGATATTTTCAAGCATATTTCATGTCCCCTATACTTAAACTTCAGTATTGAGCCTTGAAAATGGGTTAACGGGGTTTAAACGTGTTGAAAATGGCTTAAACATGCTGCAGGGACCATTTTTGTCAGTTTTTGAAACTTTCTGGACATGGGGAGTGGTGGCGTCGCGCCACAGGGTAACCCCTTTGCCGTGGCGTCGTGCCACAGGGTAACCCCTAGCCAGGTGGCAACACCACCAGCTAAGAAGACATACAAGGGAACTGCTCCTTTTTGCAATCAATGCAATCGTCATCATCTGAAACAAACACCATGTTTCAAATGTAACCACTGTGGATGTTGGGGACATTTGGTTAACACATGCCGTTTTGCTATCCAGAACGCTGTTAAACTTCAAGCAGATCCAGCACAAGCTCGTTTTCTGCTTGGTACTCGCTACAACTGTGGCGAGATGGGTCATTTCATGAACAAATGTCCAAAGCTTGTCAATGCAAATCTGACCCATGAATGAGCATCTGGCTGACTAGTAGATGATGCTGCTTTGAAATAACTAGAACCTTATGTTTCTGTTTCCTTGAACTTTGAAACAATTTGGTTGGTATATAAATAAATCGTTGTTCACACTTTTGATGTACAAAAACAAATGTAGTTACATATGTCTATGGCATACCCCTACGATACCGACACCAAGGAACTGTGTTCTTTGCAAAACCAACTACTTTTGTAGCTCCCCCATTCATGTGATCACTCATGAATTCCATGAAAATCCTAAATACTCGTTTCCTTCTAAGAAACAAAGTGCAAGGTACAACTCTGGACAAATACTCAAAGTACCACTTTAAATCCTAGCTTGGATATCTAAGGATACTTTTCATAAGTCGTTCAATAATCTCATGCGATATGTCTATGTACATATCATTACATTCTGGTTTTCATAAACGACATGCATAGTACATGTTTTCAAAACATCTTCCATGATTTCAGAGACATTTATTATGATTTAAAAACATTTTAACCTAGTATATTTTCCTAATATACCAAGTGCATAATTTCAAAAACATTATCCATGCTTTCAGAAACCTTATACATAATTTCAAAAATTCATAACTTAGAAACAAGTTTTGGAGGGCTTGGTATGCCGAAATCAAGTTTATTCGATCGCAGGGACTATTTGTGTCAAACTGTGAAAGTCTGCCGATTCGTATAGTAACGTACACTCCGGGACTTGATCATAAGTTAAACATACCATAAATATCCTTTACATAGCTTAGAAATAGGCTTTGAGGGGTTCGGTATGCGAAAATAAAATTATTGGTCAATCAGGGACTAAAAGCATCAAAAAGTGCATAAGTTTGCATTTACGCGCATATCGTACGTTTTGAACATATTCGGACATCCAGAAATTTTTTTAATCATTAAAATATTCTATTTTAGTGATTGGAATGCTAAAATACCATTCGTCACGTAGTTTGGTTCGTTTTTCGCGTTCGTTCGAGTTTCGTCGTAATTAACCGAACAACGTGATCGTACGACCAAACGAACCGACATCCGTGATATTTTCAAGCATATTTCGTGTCCCCTATACTTAAACTTCATTATTGAGCCTTGAAAATGTGTTAACGGGGTTTAAACGCGTTGAAAATGGCTTAAACATGCTGCAGGGACCATTTTTGTCAGTTTTTGAAACTTTCTGGACATGGGGAGTGGTGGCGTCGCGCCACAGGGTAACCCCTTTGCCGTGGCGGCACGTCACGACCTACTTTTGGTAGAAAATCCATTTTCAGCAACTAGTTTGAAATTGAGGGTCTTTTATGCAACTTTCTCAATACTGTGAACTAGTTTTGGAGCTCTCATTGTATACAAAACCATGTTCCACAAGTGTATGGCTAGGATTAAACCTTGATTCTTGCAAAAACACTTGTCATGATCTTGTAAATCCAAGCTTACAATAAATAGAAGTGGGTTC
The DNA here is from genome assembly GCA_030545235.1 of Helianthus tuberosus. Lineage (NCBI taxonomy): Eukaryota > Viridiplantae > Streptophyta > Magnoliopsida > Asterales > Asteraceae > Helianthus > Helianthus tuberosus. The sequence continues at coordinate 132,240,244 of CM060351.1, read as the reverse complement.
TTCACTTCATTCCTCACAATTTGATCTCAATTCTTCTCTAAGTTGAAGCTCTCACTTGTGAAGCTTCATACCTGAGAATTTTGAGTTCAAATCTTCATTGCTTGGACCTTTTGTAAACTTCTTTCATGATTTTCATGTATTTCAAGCATGAAAGTCAAACAGTGTTTGACTTTCTGCTTTGACCATGAATTGGTCAACACAAAGTTCGTTTGAACTTTGCAACGTGAGCGTAATCACGATGGTTATAGTCCCTTGTGACTATACCTACGGATTTCTACGTTGATTAGTCGAAGTGACGAGTCAAAGTTTCGGTCAAAATACGTGTTTATGCGTATTTTGCAACGAAACTATTTTTTGGTATCAAAACCCTTTGTTTTGATATCAAACTTGTTTTCTAACTTAGTTAAACAAGTTTTAACATGTTTAACTCGTCACTTTTTAGTCTAGTGCTTGTTTAGGGTTGTAAGTCAAGCGGTCTTGACAACCGCTTAGACTTTTGAACCCGACCCGTTTGGTCGATCGTTAGGATCCGACCAAACATATTTTGTGACCATAGTTGTATAGGGAATAACCTTCCGAGGTTATACCTTATAGACACTTCGTTTAGTTAGTTATATGATAGGTAGTTTATATGCCTTAGGAAAATGACCAAAATACCCTTTTTGCGCATAATTTCATTTCAAGCATATGTAACCTAAATTTTGTCACTTAAACTGATTATGCAACATAATTAAGCATGTTAGGGCATATAACACTTTTCATAGGACTAGTTAGGCTACTCGTTTGCGATTTTGCGCAAATGACGGGTTAAAGTAGCATAAGCTACCTAAACGGGTCATATCGGGTCATAAGCACTTAGGATGGGTTCCGATTTAGAATGTAGGCTTTGTTAAACCATATCATATGAGTTCCAATACTCATTTGGTTTACGAGACCTAATTCTATCCGATCTTCCGATTTAGGTCCGGTTTATTAACATAGTTACCTATATTAGGTGCCGATTGATTCCGTGATCCTTCAAGCGTTATTCGATTGTTATTCCAAGACTTTTAAGCAATATCAGGTGAGTACATAGTCCACTCTTTTATTGTTTTCAAATATTTTGGGGTGATACACATGTGCCTACTTGTTACTTTCGTGCTTTTCATGCTTTTATAACATATACTTGCTATGTTCATTAGTACGCATATAGTACATGATTTCAATTGCCATTTGCTATGTATGTTGACTGAGAATGCTAGCACATTGATTTCATACATTACATTTCTGCTGCATATGTTTACTCAGCATATGGGCACAATTGATTTACATTACATTTCTGTTGCATATGTTTACTCAGCATATGGACACATCGATTTACATGACATTTCTGCTTCGTATGTTTACTTAGCATACTTAGTACATTGTTTTCATATAACATGCTTACATTTGGTATTACATTTGGTTTGTTTAACGAAACTAAAATACGTTCATTAACATTGATCACGCCGCTCGGTAGTATGTAGTGGTACCATAGGAATTGACAACTCCCATTCCTGGAATCCTAGGTTTGTTTGGATGTAAAGAATGACAAAATCCGAAATACATAATTTTGATAAACCTTTAATTCGTTTAAGGGTTTATCTCCTCAGTCGCAAGGCTTGAACGTAGACGTAAAACACTACCACATAAATGTTCTTATCAGTAAAGCATGGTTTTATTTTGCAAAACATAACATTTTGATTTAAACTATGATTTATTCAAAAACATTGTTTTGTACATTTTACCTATGGTTTAAGTTGATACTCTCACTTGCCATACATAACATTTCATTATACATGAACATTTTGATATTGGTTTAAATAAGACATTTAGGTGGTTTATTTTGATAAGTGATTTAAATAACGAGGCGAGTGTAATATGATAAAAGCATGGTGGATACGCCGCTGGTACTTCCTATATATAAGTGCTTTTATGATATTATATATCATAGCGTTATCTAAATCATTTCAACAAGAACATGTAACATTTACACAAAATAACATATTTTCACAAGACATTGTTTTACAAACGACATATTTCATGCAAATTTCATTTTTACTTGGTTATTTATTTAACCGAGTTCCTTTATATCATCTGATTTTCTATTCGATTTTCATATGATTTATAAAAGAAAACACTTTTATAAGGTTCATGACTATTTTTGTTAAACAATTCTTTTAAACTTACAAGTCATGAATCCTGCATCAACTAAACCTATGTATCTCACAGACATTTTTATGCTGACGTACCTATTTTCACATGTGTTTCAGGTGCTGTGTTAGATGATCATGATGCAAACATAGGACTGGACGAGGCCTTAGTGACATAAAACAATGAAAGACAGTTTAATTCATGTTGTGCTTCTTAAATTCTTAATCAATGTAAACATTTTAATTCAATAAAACAAAACTTCAATTACCATGTGTTATGAAACAATGATTCTGTTACTCCACTCCCCAACTTTTCCGCCGCGATTTGTTGTTTTACGCGGTCGGGGTGTGACAGAAGAGTTGGTATCAGAGCTCATGGTTATAGGGAATTAGGTTATTAGTAATGCTTTGACCTAGTCTATAACCTTCCTAGGACCCTAACACAAGATTCTTGTGTTTAGATCTTAAAACAATACCGTCACCTATCTTTAAGTGACAACCACAACAAGAACACAAATTTCAAATCCGTTTTGAAAACCAATCATCTATTTTTAGATGATTTATTATAAGGTTTTGAACCTTCAAAGTTTTCAAAATCTCGTCAAAGTTTGGGTCTTATAATGTGAACATGTGCAATCTGGAAGGGTGGGTGCCTGTATCCCGAGTTTTCTGTCTAAGGCTAGAGTGTTCGTACAAATCCACATAATCGGACCAGTCACTCTTACCTGGGAACTCTTGGGGTGAGTGTCCACTTATAGGCTAAAGCATGTCTTCGCGATACATCAATATGACCCGTTTACTTTGATTAGTCACTGTGTCGTTTGTTTGCCTTAGGTAACAAACAAATGATCACAATCTTAATGCGTTGTCGATATATTTAAACATTCTGTTTTGATTATCCGATAACATCTCATGTCTTCCACTATCTTTAGGATGCCTCTTCATCTCAGCGACACTCAAAAGTCTGAACTGGCTGCTACAATTGCCCAACAAATAGGCGTAGTACTCCAGAGGACCATTGAATTAGCTATTACCATGACTTGTCTCAAGGATGAAACCACCCAAGAGACACCAAAGGAAACAATAGCCAAGGCTTCATGAAAATCAAGGAAGCGTAAAGCTTCAAAGAATCTTATAGCGGTTGCTCCAAATCAAGCGAGACCTAGCCAGGTGGCAACACCACCAGCTAAGAAGCCATACAAGGGAACTGCTCCTTTGTGCAATCAATGCAATCGTCATCATCCGAAACAACACCATGTTTCAAATGTAACCACTGTGGATGTTGGGGACATTTGGTTAACACATGCCGTTTTGCTATCCAAAACCCTTTTCAACTTCAAGCAGATCCAGCACAAGCTCGTTTTCCGCCTGGTACTTGCTACAACTGTGGTGAGATGGGTCATTTCAGGAACAATTGCCCAAAGCTTGTCAATGCAAATCTGACCCATGAATGAGCATCTGGCTGACTGGAAGATGCTGCTGCTTTGAAATAACTAGAACCTTATGTTTCTGTTTCCTTTGTTTTCCTTGAACTCTGAAACAATTTGGTTGGTATATAAATAAATCGTTGTTCACACTTCTGATGTACAAAAACAAATGTAGTTACATATGTCTATGGCATACCCCTACGATACCGACACCAAGGAACCGTGTTCTTTGCAAAACCAACTACTTTTGTAGTTCCCCCATTCATGTGATCGCTCACGAATTCCATGAAAATCCTAAATACTCATTTCCTTCTAAGAAACTAAGTGCAAGGTACAACTCTGGACAAATACTCAAAGTACCACTTTAAATCCTTGCTTGGATATCTAAGGATACTTTTCATAAGTCCTTCAATAATCTCATGCGATATGTCTATGTACATATCATTACATTCTGGTTTTCATAAACGACATGCATAGTACATGTTTTCAAAACATCCTCCATGATTTCAAAGACATTTATTATGATTTAAAAACATTTAACCTAGTATATTTTCCTAATATACCAAGTGCATAATTTCAAAAACATTATCCATATTTTCAGAAACCTTATACATAATTTCAAAAATTCATCTCACATGATTTTAAAACATTTTATAAACATACTTACCTAATATACCTACCATACGATTTCAAAAGCATTACATAAGGTTTCAAAAACATTAAACACATTTCCAAAGAACCCCATGCATAGTTTTCAAGAACACTCTGCTCGTATGTTGACTTAACGTACGTAGTGCACGTCCTCCAAATTCTGCTTCATATGTCGCCTTGGCAGATCTAACACCTTAACTACGTGAACCCTTTACCTTATGTATTGACTTAAGCATCTAGTACACGGTTTCGAAACATCTCCTGCTATATGAACTTCAAAAATCCTTATAGGATCTTCCTATCTTCATGATTAGATCCTTGTGGATGTTTAAAACGCAAAATCAGAGTCTTTAATTGGATTCTTTGTATGCTTTAATACGTATATTACGATTCAATTCCTATAAGATCTTCCTATTTTCATAAGTTAGATTCTTGAGAATGTTTAAAGTATCAATTGAAGTCCATGGATTGGATTCCTGGTATACTTTAAATACACGTGTATAAATTGATAACAAGTTGGCAAACAAAATTAATAAACTAGTTGATAACAAATTGAAAACCAAGATAAGTGATTATGTGTTTATGTACTTATGTGCTTTTGTGTAATCCAAATATTCGTTATCCAAATGTACTACCTTAAATCCTTAATGGGCTTCTATGTAATAGTTAAGACCCTTGGATTATAAAGTACTATTCCAAAGTTAAAAGAGACCCCTTGGGTGGTCTAGTTAAAAAGATTTATTCATTAATCTGGTTAAAAATGTCATGTGATGATATAGCTGAAAAGACTCTTTGGTGGTCTATTTAAAGAGATCATTTGTTGATCTAATTAAAAGGACCCTATGGTGGTCTAGTCACAATCATCACAGGTTTATTCGTTTGATTTTCTTCCCCTACACATTATAAAATGCACTATGCGGACTGTGCAAGGAATCACGTAATTATGGATGCATACATAATTATGGGATTCAGTGCACAGAAACCACGACAAGTTTTGTCATGTGTAAGAACCCACAGTGATAAGAATAATGAAACGTGAACAATATAATGAGGACACGGTAGATACACCAATGGTGCTTTCCATATATATGGAAGTGTCCCTTATTACATTGCAAGCGTGACGTTATTTAAATTACTAAAAGCTCAGGACCTTGACCAATGTTGTTTTATCTCTCCGATTTCAAGTTTCGAGTTCACACAAGTTTTCTATAATAGCCTTCACAAGAAACATCCTCCTTATCCGTTGTTCGAGACTTCAGCTTCTTGTTAAATTCACGCGCTCTCTACATTTTACAACAACAAGGACATCATTTTGACAATTTCATAATGCTCTAAAGGTTCGATATAACCATACACAAACTCATTAGAATGGAGTTTAAATCTTCGGATCTGAACCTTTCTAGTTCAAATAACAAAAGCTTGCTGGAAATCCAAACTTGACCCAAAGATTCTACTTAGGGAACGGAGGATTTATTTGAAAGCAAAAAACCCACATCTACTCTCACAAGTTTCCTCTAAATAAATTTCGGGATGAAATTTCCAAAAGTAGGGGAGACTGTGACATCTGTGCTTTTGTAATCATTATTCAAACTCTGAACAGTTTAATTTTCAATAAAACAATGTATTTTGATCCCTATATTTGTTTAATTATGTTTGACAATTTCCCATTTCAATTCTTGCTCAATTTTAAACTCTAAATCGCTTTCTAGAAAGTTATACGCAAACTGATGCGTAAACGTAATCAGTTTAATGCAAAAAACACTCTGGAATAGCAACGTAGGCTTAACATACCTTAAATAACCTTTACATAACTTAGAAACAAGTTTTGGAGGGTTTGGTATGCTGAAATCAAGTTTATTCGACCGCAGGGACTATTTGTGTCAAACTGCGAAAGTCTGCCGATTCGTATAGTAACGTACACTTCAGGACTTGATCATAAGTTAAAAATACCATAAATATCCTTTACCTAGCTTAGAAATAGGCTTTGAGGGGTTTGGTATGCGAAAATAAACTTATTGGTCAATCAGGGACTAAAAGCGTCAAAAAGTGCATAAGTTTGCATTTACGCGCATATCTTACGTTCTGAACATATCCGGACATCCGAAAAAAATTTTAATCATTAAAATATTTTATTTTAGTGATTGGAATGCTAAAATACCATTCGTCACGTAGTTTGGATCGTTTTTCGCGTTCGTTCGAGTTTCGTCGTAATTAACCGAACAACGTGATCGTACAACCAAACGAACCGACATCCATGATATTTTCAAGCATATTTCGTGTCCCCTATACTTAAACTTTATTATTGAGCCTTAAAAATGGGTTAACGGGGTTTAAACGCGTTGAAAATGGCTTAAACATGCTGCAGGGACCATTTTTATCAGTTTTTGAAACTTTCTGGACATGGGGAGTGGTGGCATCGCGCCACAGGGTAACCCCTTTGCCGTGGCAGCACGCCACGACCTACTTTTGGCAGAAAATCCATTTTCAGCAACTAGTTTGAACTTGAGGGTCTTTTATGCAACTTTCTCAATGCTATGAACTAGTTTTGGAGCTCCCATTGTATACAAAACCATGTTCCACAAGTGTATGGCTAGGATTGAACCTTGATTCTTGCAAAAACACTTGTCATGATCTTGTTAATCCAAGCTTACTATAAATAGAAGTGGGTTCTTCACTTCATTCCTCACAATTTGATATCAATTCTTCTCTAAGTTGAAGCTCTCACTTGTAAAGCTTCATACCTGAGAATTTTGAGTTCAAATCTTCATTGCTTGGACCTTTTGTAAGCTTCTTTCACGATTTTCATGTATTTCAAGCATGAAAGTCAAACAGTGTTTGACTTTCTACTTTGACCATGAATTGGTCAACACAAAGTTCGTTTGAACTTTGCAACGTGAGCGTAATCACGATGGTTATAGTCCCTTGTGACTATACCTACTGATTTCCACGTTGATTAGTCGAAGTGATGAGTCAAAGTTTCGGTCAAAATACGTGTTTATGCGTATTTTGTAACGAAACTATTTTTGGGTATCAAAACCCTTTGTTTTGATATCAAACTTGTTTTCTAACTTAGTTAAACATGTTTTAACTCGTCACTTTTTAGTCTAGTGCTTGTTTAGGGTCGTAAGTCAAGCGGTCTTGACAACCGATTAGACTTTTGAACCCGACCCGTTTGGTCGATCGTTAGGATCCGACCAAATATATTTTGTGACCATAGTTGTATAGGAAATAACCTTCCGAGGTTATACCTTATGGACACTTCGTTTAGTTAGTTATATGATAGGTAGTTTATATGCCTTAGGAAAATGACCAAAATACCCTTTTTGTGCATAATTTCATTTCAAGCATATGTAACCTAAATTTTGTCACTTAAACTGATTATGCAACATAATTAAGCATGTTAGGGCATATAACACTTGTTATAGGACTAGTTAGGCTTCTCGTTTGCGATTTTGCGCAAATGACGCGTTAAAGTAGCATAAGCTACCTAAACGGGTCATATCGGGTCATAAGCACTTAGGATAGGTTCCGATTTAGAATATAGGCTTTGTTAAACCATATCATATGAGTTCCAATACTCATTTGATTTACGAGACCTCATTCTATCCGATCTTCAGATTTAGGTCCGGTTTATTAACATAGTTACCTATATTAGGTGCCGATTGGTTCCGTGATCCTTCAAGCATTATTCGATTGTTATTCCAAGACTTTTAAGCAATATCAGGTGAGTACATAGTCCCCTCTTTTACTGTTTTTAAATATTTTGGGGTGATACACATGCGCCTACTTGTTACTTTCGTGCTTTTCATGCTTTTATGACATATACTTGCTTTGTTCATTAGTACACATATAGTACATGATTTCAATTGCCATTTGCTATGTATGTTAACTGAGCATGCTAGCACATTGATTTCATACATTACATTTCTGCTGCATATGTTTACTCAGCATATGGGCATAATTGATTTACATTACATTTCTGTTGCATATGTTTACTCAGCATATGGACACATCGATTTACATGACATTTCTGCTTCGTATGTTTACTTAGCATACTTAGTACATTGTTTTCATATAACATGCTTACATTTGGTATTACATTTGGTTTGTTTAAAGAAACTAAAATACGTTCATTAACGTTGATCACGCCGCTCGGTAGTATGTAGTGGTACCATAGGAATTGACAACTCCCATTGCTGGAATCCTAGGTTTGTTTGGACGTAAGGAATGACAGAATCCAAAATACATAATTTTGATAAACCTTTAATTTGTTTAAGGGTTTATCTCCTCAGTCGCAAGGCTTGAACGTAGACGTAAAACACTACCACATAAATGTTCTTATCAGTAAAGCATGGTTTTATTTTGCAAAACATAACATTTTGATTTAAACTATGATTTATTCAAAAACATTGTTTTGTACATTTTACCTATGGTTTAAGTTGATACTCTCGCTTGCCATACATAACATTTGATTATACATGAACGTTTTGATATTGGTTTAAATAAGACATTTAGGTGGTTTATTTTGATAAGTGATTTAAATAACGAGGCGTGTGTAATATGATAAAAGCATGGTGGATACGCCGCTGGTACTTCCTATATATAAGTGCTTTTATGATATTATATATCATAGCGTTATCTAAATCATTTCAACAAGAACATGTTACATTTTACACAAATAACATATTTTCACAAGACATTGTTTACAAACGACATATTTCATGCAAATTTCATTTTTACTTGGTTATTTATTTAACCGAGCATTATTCTTTTATATCATCTGATTTTCTATTCGATTTTCGTATGATTTATAAAAGAAAACACTTTTATAAGGTTCATGACTACTTTTTGTTAAACAATTCTTTTAAACTTACAAGTCATGAATCCTGCATCAACTAAACCTATGTATCTCACAGGCATTTTTATGCTGACGTACCTATTTTCACATGTGTTTCAGGTGCTGTGTTAGATGATCATGATGCAAACATAGGACTGGACGAGGCCTTAGTGACATAAAACAATGAAAGACAGTTTAATTCATGTTGTGCTTCTTAAATTCTTAATCAATGTAAACATTTTAATTCAATAAAACAAAACTTCAATTACCATGTGTTATGAAACAATGATTCTGTTACTCCACTCCCCGACTTTTCCGTCGTGATTTGTTGTTTTACGCGGTCGGGGTGTGACATAGGTGAATGTGGCCCATCTTTCGGTGCCACAGCTCTGACTCCTTTTTAGTAGCTCTTGATACGAAGCACTAGGGTTGACCCGTGGTAGTCGTAGCAACACTCATATCCAACACGTACAGATCATTAACCCTTGGTGCTCGCATGATAATCCATTCCTTGGGGATAACAAACCCCGGCTTCAGGATCAGACATTCCTTGTCAGTGAAAATGTGTAGTAAATTATTCTCCAGCTCTGCTATATAATTGACTCTTTCAAACGTGATAACACCATTTGATAATGTTCCTTCACCAATAATACGTCCTCCTTGATTTCCTGTGAAACCGACGTATCCACCGTTGAACCCTCTAACATCGTATAACAGGGCCTTTCTCCCTGTCATGTGCCTGGATGCTCCACTATCCATAATCCACCGTGAGATAGATCTCGGGAGCGCCTGCACATTTCACAAACATTCAGTTAGATTTTGAAGCAACCCAAGCCTCCTTTGACTCGGGTAGCTTGACGTTAAGGTGAGATTTTATCGTGTACAGTGGTGGGAAATTCTTGTTATTCATTTTCAAACTCTCTTCAGACCCAACCTCAACCTCTTTATATAAAAATAATTCGTTTTTTGGAGGTTGACCAGATGGTTGGTCTTTCTTTGGAACATACTTCTTCCCTGGTGGGGTCGAAGTTTGTTTTTCTAGTTTCCTGTAAAAATCCAAAGGTACATTCATCTTAACCGGTTTGGTTGAAGATGATTGTTTTTCAGTAACAGAAACCTTTGGTTTTGGAACACTCGATGTCTTAACCTCAGATTTTGGCTTCCAAGTTTGCTGCGGAGAAGCGACCCGTTTGTAAAATTGATTAGTTTTCTTTACTGACTGTTTTACAGGTTCAGTTTTGACTTTGATGTTTTTATTTTTCAAAATCTTATTCTCAACAAACAGTGGAGCTTTTCCTTTAACATCATTTTTCTTTCTTGGATTCTCAACAACCACAGACTTAGGTTTTGAGTTGGTGCACTTTCGTGCAATGTGTCCAACTTCGTTGCATTTGAAGCACGTGCGGGTGTCAACAACCCGATTTTTCCCTTCATTCTGAGGCTGTGAGGCCTTCTTTGTAAAAAAATCTTCATTTGTTTTCGAAAAGATTTCTGATTCTTGCTCGGAAAGTGAGATTGAGCTCTTTACAAACACTATTTTTTCGACAAACCTTTTGTTTTGAAAGTTTCTCTTTTGATTGTTCTTACCACCCTGATAACCACCTGACCATTTGTTTTGATTGTTATTGTTAAAACGTGGTGGTACAACAGGTTTCTTATAGTAAGATTTATCACGTTCAAAGTTCAACAATCTTTTGGAACTCTTTAATCCTTCAATTTCAGAAACATCAATTTCCACAAGTTTGAAAACTTTCTTCAATTTGTCAACATTCACATTCTCAATTGGAAATTCAATATCCGAGTACAACTTATCAGATCCAGACATCTTGTACATGACAAGAGTAGGATCATCATTTGAGTTGTTCTGAGATTTTGATTTCGAAATGTAGTTGTTCAGAAAACACTCCTCATCTTCAGTTGTAAGTCCCAGAACTACCAACCGGATATCAAAATCACAATCAAAAGCGCGGAATACTGGTGAAAGTGATAAGAACAAGAACAAACTCAATTGAATAATCAAGGTGCACACGGTTTCCAAAGAACCGTCTGGTACACCCACAAGGAATTCGAAGAAGATGAATAATCTCTAGAATGTCTAACCCTAATAATGAACTAAACATGTCATTATATAGGGTCCTTCTAGAATTCGGCCCACATGGCCTAACCCAAGCCCAAATCACTAATTTAGCCCACATGGCTTATTCTATTACTATCTAACCCACTACAAGGCTAAGCCCAATAGCCTATATTTGTGTTTGATAAAGATAAGCGTAAACCTACCCAATTATAGGGCCTTACAATATCCCCCTAGGTTTATGCTGTCTTTATCAAACTGCAGTCTTCATCATGTGGGAAGATACTTCATGTCTTCATTCTGAAACTTGGGCTCTTTGTTCTTCTTATCACGATCAGCTTTGCTTGAAAATCTTGTTGAAAAGAATGCAAGCGGAGGATTCTCAGCAACTCTTTTCTTCGTCAATGTCTTCTGTTTCAAGTAGGTTCACAGGTACTTCTTCAAATGTACTATCACTGTCAGATGATGACTTGTATCTGGTTCTTCTGACTCAGGCACATCTTGTTGTTATGACGCTTCATGCTTTATCAGTAGCCAACAACATCTCAATCTTCAACAACCCCTGTTTCTTGATTTAAATCAAATTCTACACATGCTCAGAAATTCATAAGCAACATTTCTAAACAACAGAGGGAAAGTACCACATGAACACTAGGTACATCCAAGTATTTGTACTCGGATTTCACAATTCAAATTTCATTCAATTTATGATGATCAATCAAATCTTCAAGAACGGTTAAATTTTTTAATAAAACAAATAAGCACTCTATTTTTGGATTTTTTTGATTTTATAAAAATAAGACACTATTTTTGGATTTTTGATTTATTTTAACATAACTGACACGCAAATAAACAAAGAAAGAAACTAATATACAATTACAATTTGCAATGGGATCAAATCACAGAGTTTCAGGCCAGATTACACTTATCAACACTAATTTACTTTGGGTGATCCGAGCGATTGCCAGTATATTTGTCCACTTAAACTTATCTCCTTAGGCCTTTTTCATGTAACGGTCTGCAACTGATTTATCATGTTTTCCATTTTAATTAATATGAGCACTCAATTCAATTCAATCACAATCAAATCTCGGAATTTTTTAATCTGAACACGCTATCATACGTGTAGTTTCCCTACCACATATTTCACAAGCCCGTTCTAGGATTCTGAAACCTTGACTGGGACTGGATTGAGAAAAGAACAGAATAGATCATTTGCAGAGATGGATATAATATACAGATCAAATGAGATTTTCTCAGTTTGATATAGGTTTTTATTTTTGGGTTTCTTTTGGGCACTAGAGGGCCTCTTTCGGGTGTATTTGATCCACAGAGCGACAACATACAGCTAGGTCTTTGCTCACGCAAAAAAGAAGCCGACGTTGCCTAGCACCTCCAGGTCTTTACTCACGCAAAACAGAGGAGATACACGAGTTGTTTAGAAAAGATTTCAGAACTAGAACGAAATTGTGTGTATCGGGACGTCACACACGCATTCAAATAGCCATGTCCTAATTCCAAGTGACGTTCTTTCCTGAGGTCATAGATTAATATTAGTGTTCTACGCAGTACCAGTCAAAGAATCTAGCCATCAGGATAAAGCCTACCAACATATCGCTCCAGAGTCAGACCGTTTCAATATTGGTCTTACATGAGTCAGCCTTAATCCACATAATGAAATTATTTCATTTCCCATTTATGCAACAAAATATTTTTGATTTTTTTTTATATATAGATATCCCCCTAAATTTGTGCATAAATCTTATGCGCAAATTTACCTAACAACGAAAACGTATGTACAAAGAGAAACACAAAAGAAAACGAAAATATTTTTGTTGTTTTTGCCTAACCGTTCCATCACAAGATTCAAGACTAATCAATATTGAAATCAGAATATAAAATTCAAATTTGTACCTTTTAGCTGATCTTGTCTCACCTCTCTTATCTCCTTCAAACGAAACATATCAACTGTAAAGAAATATACATTTAGCAACAGTGAAATGTTACCCGTTATGTCTCTGGAACAACCGCTATCGACATCCAAGGATTGTCAACAGCTCCTCCTTGGTTGTCCCTGAAAATTAAGGAGATTAGTAAGACATTGGTACCCAGGCCATCGTTGTCCTGGGTATTCCTGAGGCATTAACATAAGACACTTCTCGAAAGCACATGTTCCCTTTTATTTTAAGGACTGGTGATGTCGCTGCATTTTATTTTGCCTTCCAAACTTGTTTAGGCTTCTCTAATTTCTTAGGGGCCTTGGGCAAAATAGTTTGCTTTTCAACCTTTTTGTTTTTCAAAACTTGTTTTGGTTTCAAAGGTTGCTTTCTTTTAGCTTTGGCAGCATTCCAATCCCCATCAGATGGTTTAACCTGGGGATGCTTATTCATCATTGCCTTAGGCTTTTCAACCTTCATTGGCTTAGAATAAGATCTATCCCTAGATGTAACCTTCTGATGCCGTGCATAGTATGGCACATAGGGACACTGTGTGCAATTTCTTGCAATGTGGTCGGGTTTGCCGCAGTTGTAGCAGGTTTGCTTCTTCACGTAAGGAGCATATCCCGATCCAGTCCATCCAACCGATGCTGAATTTGAGTTATAAAACTTGTTGGATGATTTGTTTGCAGACTTTTCAACCTTTCTGCCCTGCTTCATATGTCTCTGTTTACAACAGTTAGCACATTCACTAGATTTAGCATTTTCATTTTTAACTGTTGGCTTTGGAGGCACATATTTATGTGAAGGGCCTCTCAAAGCTGGCTCAGAAGCATCCTTTCTCACATAAGGAGGAGCATCAGCAGACAAATTTGATGTTTTTGGACAAACATCGTCAGCTTTTTGACAAACAACATCATCCCCCTCAACCCAATCCTCAATAATTACTTGGTCTGCATTTGAAGCAACAAGGTTAGTATCATTAATTTTCTCACAAACAGTGTCACTTGATGCTGCAGAATTGCTCTCAGCTTCTTGTGACACAATTGGTTCAGAAGAATCATAATTGTTTTCCTTTGAACAGTCAGCAGGGGCTCCTGTGGTTTCATTACCATCTAACTCAACAGAGGCTCCTGATGTTGTTTCTGATTCTTCTTTGATCGAATTTGAATCAACTGTTTTAGATGATTCATTTGTTGATTCCACTAAAGCTACTGACTCTGAATTATCACAGTCAGTCTTTTCATAGGAGTCACAGGTTGAATCAGATGAAGCTGATGATTCAGTTTGAGATGCCTCTGTTTCCTTAGGTGATGCACTGTTGACGCTGGATGATTCTCCCATTTCTGATTTCTCAGAAGTGGATGTCTCAGAAGTGTCACAAGATGTGTCACATGACGAAGCAGATTCACTTTGTTTGCCCCTATTGAATTCTTTCATAAATTCAGTTAAGCCTTTTAACATGGCAAACTCGATGTTGTCTACATTAACTCTAGGCTCTTTTACTTCAGGCTCTTTTGTGACAGATTTATTTTCACAAGATTGTTTTAACTCACACGATTCTTCCCCTTTCAACACTTGAAAATGTTTATCAACACTTGCATTTTTCTCAAAGTTTAAGGTTTCAGTGTGATTTAAAACATTTTCTGATTTAACAAACGTTTGATTATAAGCCTGTTTTTCTAAGATGACTTCAGTATTATCAGGCCCAGTGATTTTTATCTTTCGAGGCTTGACAGACTCAGGCTTCCTATCCTCTGGTTTTCCATATTCCATCTTAGGTAAATTGTCTATCTCCTCTTCAGTCATAGGAATCGAGGAATAGTTATGGTTGTATGGTGGAGGTATGGATACAAAACCCAACCCCTTATTCCTCATTTCCTTTTTGCTATACTTTAACTGTTGATTTATCATTTTCTCGACCTTTTCACTTGAAACATCAAACTTTTTAAAATTAAATTCAGTATTTTCAAAAGTTGATTTTAAATCGTTTAATTCAACAGTTAATTTTTCAGATAACTCCTTGAAGTGGAGATATCGACAGTTCGCTTCGCTTAGATCACTATGCAACTTTCGAATATCGTGTTTTTGCGCCTCCACCATATCCTTATACCCACCCAGTTTCTTTTTAATTTCATAACTACTGGATCTGGTATATTGAAGTTTCATAGTAAGCGATTCGGCCTGTTCTTTAAACCCTTTTACCTTTTCCCTACACTTTGAAGTACAACAGATATCGTCTACACATACCTCGTTGATTGTGGGAGTGAAATTATGAATTTGAATACCTGCATCAGAAGTAGATGAGCAAACTGCAACAGGCAATGGAGCAGTAGAAGTAGGAGTGGGTGAGCAAACTGCATCAGATGTGTTGCCTTGAATGGACCGCTTGTCAGCATTGTCATATGACTTGAGAGTGAGATAAGCTCATCTGGCTTCATTTTGTAACAGTAGCAGTCGGTAGTCAGTATTATTTGATTAACATTTCTAAACCAACTACAGTTCGCCTGATCTGGAATCCTTTTCAGAACATCTAGAAGCCTTTTGTTGCTCATATGACTTGGCACCATAATTTCTGCCTTCTTCATATCAGTGAGCAGTTCAGTAAATCTGTCAGTCAATGCTTCTACAGATTCACCAGGACAGTATCTAAAACCTTCAAGATGTCGATTAATAGCATCATCCTGAGAAGACATTTCTAAGTTGCTATACTTTGATCCCCCGAAAATATGCTCCCCCAAATATGTGATTCCTCGAAAATGTGCGTTTTAACTATTTCTTCAACACAAGCCCAAAGCAAGAACCCGTGTACTTGCTAACTCAAACCCTTTGCCACACGCACAAACCAGCTTCTTGTACCACGCCTCGAACCTGTCAAAACTTATTACCAACAACAACGAAACCCCCTTTTTAAATATTTTAATTAATAAACCTTTTTTTTATTATTTTATAATTTTTTTAATAAATGTCAAACCAAACGATTATTATTATTATAATTATTATTATGATTATTATTATTAATAGGCCCTAAAATGAAACCAACAGGTGGCAACGTCTTCTTCGTTTCACAAACAGTTGGACCAGAACCCTAATATCTTTTGAAATCTCAGCCACCAAACTTATACGAAGATGATGACGAAGAGTTATGGTCGTCGGAGAAGATGAAGATAACGGAGAAGGTGGTGTTCGCCGGAGATGAATGTATGGCGACGAAGATGATGATGTAGTGGTGTCGGTGATGACGATGAAGACTGTTTATGACGGTGACGACGTGTATCTCCGGTGATATTTAGATGAAGGTAGTTACGACGGTTTCGATGTGTTGATGGTCGGAGGTCGGCGCTGAACGAGGGTCGTCGGAGATGATAGAAAGGTGAAGGTTAACGGTGTGGTGGTGGCGATGGAGAGTGAACTGTGGTGGTTATGGTGTTGGTTAACGACGGAGATGAAGATGATAACCGAGGTGAACTTCGATGGCTGTTGACGGAGAAGAAAAAAAAATGAACAGTGAAACGATGGTTATGAAGATCGGAGAATGGGGTCGTCGGAGTTTGAACGAAGGTTGATGGAGAGTTGCAGGTGATGTGATGAATGATGGTTTGAAGATGATTGATCCGATCGCACAAGATCGTAGTCGCACAAGAACTGTTGGATCGCACAAGATTTGTATTGAAAATGATGATAATGACTGGTCAAACTTGATTTCAGTCGCACAATACTATTGTGATCGCACAAGACAAATAAAGCAATGATGATGATGATGCGTTGATGATGAATGTGATTGGATCGTACAAGTTTGAACAAGATTTGGTCGCACAAGAATAGGATCGCACAATTTAAATTGTATCCAGCAAACTTTCCTTGTGTAGAAGTCAACAAACAAATCCCGAAAATCAAGGATATGATTTGAAAATCAATCTCTTTGATTCTTTCCACCAAAAACCCCTACAAACACGAAAACAGATTTAGTTAAGCTTCACAATAAATCAAAATGCAGAATTTTTGAATTTTTCTTGATCTTCAAGGCTGTTCTTGACGTTCTTTGAAAATTCTTCGTGTTCTTCGAATCTGAAAAAAAAAATTTCTTGTTCTTCGAATGATATCCAACGAACCGAGCCTACGAAAGACTTCTTAGGCTCTGATACCAATTGTGATTGATCCCGTAAGAAAAGTGCATGCAAAATGGTGTGTAAGAGGTTTATTACTTGTAAATATCTCATATTATTTATTTTTGTGTAAATATTTTGTCATTATTTTAAATTATTATAAAAACTTGTGGCCGTGTTGTCATGAATCGAGGGAGATCGAATGTTTATAAAATATTCTTTGCACAAAGATTTTAAAAGGTATTTTATCCTCGGGATCTGAACTGGGCCCACCGTAAACTTGGTGGGCCCCACAAAATCCAACCACATTTTGCTTTTGATTGTGATTTTGATATCCGGTTGGTAGTTTTGGGACTTACATCAGTCGAATCACTGTCTGATTTTAAAACATTTTCAACCACATTTTTTACGACTTCAGACTGAACACTATCTTCATCAGATGATGAAGTGAATGTGACATCGATAGTTTCTGGAAGTTTCTCAGCATCTGTTTTCTCACTTGTTTCACCAATATTATCCAACCCGGACTGTTTCTTTGAAAAATTGTTTAAAATTGGCGGTGGAACTTGATGATACCCCACCCCCGTTCCATCCGATTAGACATCTTCACCAGCTTTGTTCTTCCCAATTGGTTTGGGAACTATACGTTGAAGAACAAAGCTCGCGGAGTTGTAACTGTTCAATTTTAGATTAATTCTTTCATTTTCAATCTTAGCTTCCTGGAACTGAAGCTTAAGACTTGCGATCTCGTCCAATTGCTGGTTGATTTGTCTTTCTTTTGCCTGAAGAACTCCAGAAAAATGAACATTTTCTTTATAAGTTTTACCATTTCGCTCATCAGAATCTTTCACTGTTCTTTTCAACTTCTCATAATTTTCAGAAATTTGTCTGTTTTCAAGAATTAATTTCTCATTTTCTTTCTTAAAACATTCAACATCAGTTTTATCTTTTTCAATCTTTTCTGTTAATTCATTAATTCTCTCATTTGAAGCTCTAAGAAGTTTATCTTGATTTAAAATACCTTTTTCAGTCATTTCGACTTTCTCAACCAGATCTAGGGACTTTTTCATTATGAGATATGCATGTGTGCTGCAAACTTTGCATTCTTTCATGCAATTTTTGCAATCACTCTCTGTTTTATCTCAATCAGTCTTACCTGGTTCACTGGTTGAACCACTACTACTGACCTTGCATGTTGACTTAGACGCAAATTTGGAATCAACCTCTAGTTCCTTTGCCATAAGCACTTTGTCGGCCATTTTCGTCAGGTTTTCTGCCGTTATTTCCTTTGCAGTATCGATGATTCCTTCATCTATCTTCTTTGACTTTAGCTCTTCTTCTTCGGCTTTCTTTGCAAGATCTCTCTCTCTCTCTCTCTCTCTCTCTGTTCATATTCTTGCTTTATAGATTCTATGAGAGTTTCGACTTTGACTGATGAAGGTTCTACAATGATGTTGCCTTTCGGATCCAAATATCATTCACGATCCGGATCCCATCTGTTTGCTTTTTTGGCTTCTTTCCAAGCTGCGTAGATTTTATCCTTCATATGTAATGCTAACATCTTTTGATAGGTGTATTTTTTCTCTTCAGTTCGTGTATCTTTATGTGGATGAATTTGTGTCATGAATGCAAAGCCAACTGCATCATCTTCTGGCAAGAACTCACTCCAATCGAAACCTTCGTCATCTTGAATCACAGCTAAAGCTATCGACTTCTCATTTGGAGTCTCCTCAATTTGCTTCATTCTGGGCGGCTCTTCGTGATTTCGGTGATAAACAACTTTCTTATAGTAGTCGTCATGAAAAGGATTAGCTGATTCATCCGCTGCTGAGTTTTTGCATTCCCGTTTGAAGTGCCTCTTTTGTTTACACTTGAAGCACGTCACTTTGGATTTATCAAATCCCAGTTTTGTTGAAGGCCCTCCAATGGAATTTCTTCCCGTGATCTCCATAAACCTTTGTGCTCTTCGGATTACGCTAGCCATACAACAGGGTATATCGATTAATTCCATTTCTTCGGGATCAATCTGGTCATAATCTTCTTTTGACAGATTTGTATTTCCGATTTCTCCGGCAACCAGACTTTCATATGATTCTAAGATCGAAGCAAGAAACACCGTTTGTTGTTTCGCTGTCTCCTCATTGAAGTTTTGAGCGTTGTTTAGGTTCATAGCGATGTTGCATTGAAACACATTTTGGGAACATTTTGTTGTTGCTGATTCCCTGGAACAGACGAAGAAGAACCTCCATGATAACCACTGCTGGGTGATGAGCTGCTGCTTTGTTTCTCTTGAGTCACCGTGTTTGAGCTTTCAGCAGAAAATGCGGTTCTCGATGACGTGGTTTTCAGAATCATACTTCCCCTGTAGTAGAGATCAACATTCTGTTGATATGAGGTATTGTTCACCTTGTTCATTTTCTTGATTTCCAATTCATGGCTTTCAAATCTTTCAATCAACCAGTCAACTGTCATTTCTGACATTGCTTTTGTATTTTTCAGAACCGGACCATAGTATTGCCAATCTTTCTCATCTGGCAAAGATTCCAATAACTTTTCAACCATCTCTTCTTCAGTAACTGTGATCCCATGTCTGACGAGCTCTATCTTCAGATGGCAAAACCGCTCAATCATCTTTAATACAGTTTCATTTTTCATGCATGCAAATAAGTCAAACTCCCTTTTCAACAGACGCTTCTTGTTTTTCACAATCTCTTCCCCTCCAATACACTTCTTTTCTAGCTTAGCCCACAAATCCTTTGAATTATCATAGCTAATCAAGGAAATAATATCGTCTCTAACGGATTGATGTAACAAGGCTATACACTTTTGTTCAGCAATAAACAACTCTTGTTCGTTTTCAGCCAAGTTTTCATAATCTCGTCTTCCAATATCGTAACCATTCTTAATACACTTCCAACTCAGGTAAGCAAAAGCTCTCAACCAACCTTCAAATCTGTTTGCCCAGCGGTTGTAGTCTTCAATCGCCATCAGCTTCGGCGGCTTGTTATACGTTCCATAGGCGTTGTCGACGCTAAGAGAATCTGCGATCGCCTTTTTCGGATTTGTGTTGGTATTGTTGTTTGTGTTTGTCGATGCTTTTCCAGTGTTGTATGCGAAGATGTCGCTGAATGGGTTAAGAAAATCGTCTCCCATCTTGAAAACACCTGAAAAAGTCAAACACTTAGAAAAATTTCACAACTTTCAAAAAATCTCAAACTATTGCACTCGGATCGAATGGTGATCTGATTGAATGACGATTCGATCGGGTGACACAAATGATCAAGGAAACAAATGCACAAGTGTCGAATGGTCGCAAGTGTCGAACGAGCCTATCCGATCGGATGGTGATCCGATCGAACGAGCATTGACGTCGGCAAAGAGTATCAAGAACAATCTAGTCCAATCCGATCGGATGAATGACGTCATTTTGTGCGAAGAACTCGACATAGTTTTTGATCAATTTGATTAAGTTTTAGTCCGAATTTTTCAATGAAACTTTGTAGGATTGTTCTATGTTCAATTCCGATCTGATTGATATCAATTTTACTCAATTTCGTCCGTGAAATCTTGCTTAATTTTGATTTCTTCTGGTTTTAAGGTGTGAAAATGTAAAAACTGTAAGAAATGTAGGAGAAAATGAAGAAATAGTCAAAATCTCCGGTGAGATTTGACTGAAATCTGCAGCAAATGGATGAAATCTCGGTGAAATGTCGTTGCAATCTCCGATTCGGCTTCCCGAGGCTCTGATACCCCTTGTTAGGCCGTCTCATAGGATCTGTTCGAGTAGAACGTGGCGGAATCGATCAGAATCGAGGTGCGGAATCCCTCGATAATGTCTGAGAATCAACAACAACAAATTCAACGCTTAACATGTCTGCATTCATTGATTGATAGTGAAAATACAGAAGATCCAGATGAAAGTCAGAAAGACAGAGCTTCGCTACAATGATCAGCAAAAGGTTCTAAACAACTAGCACTAACCAGCTATTTATAGGCAACCAGGGAAGAAGATAGTGTCACCCGTCCGGATCACCATCTGATCGGATGGCCATCCGTTCGGATGACTCTTGTCGTCCGACGGATTTCACTTTAACATTTATGAGTCGTTCCCTGAATTGTCTAGACATACAAATACATACATGTACATACATATACAAAAACACATACACAGGATAAAATACATAAGACTCAATGCAGACGGAAGCTACAGACATATGTACTAACAGATACAAATCCAACCCTAACCCTATTTATAACATGATATTAACTAACACTTACACAAATCCGACCCTAATTAACTAACAATGGACAATTGTACCTGACGTGTGGCGGATCAGGTATCGGATCAGCCAACATACTAGCGGCATTTTTCGTCGGAGCTGTGAAGATTGCCGGAGAAGATCGCTTTTGTCGAAGCTGTGAAGATCGCCGGAGCTGTGAAGATTGTCGGAGATGAATATCGCCGGAGCTGCGAAGATCTCACTCTGAACATGATGTGGAGGAGCGGTGGGGGAAGGTGGGGGGGGGGTAAGAGTGCTAGGAGTCTCAAATGTATATGGTGGTGTAATGTGTAAGATACAAAAGTATAGTGGAAATGACCTATATACCCTTTGACCGTTACTTAATTATGTGGACTTTTAACAAAAGTTGACGGCAGGGGGTAATTTTGCGACAGAACAACAATGTTGGGGGGGGGGGGGGGGGGGCAAATTGCAATATTTTCCAGGGAGGGGGTCAGAGTGCCAATTGGCTTAAACCCCAGGGGATAAAATTGCAGTTTACTCTATATATAATTATATTGTGTCTTAAGTTATTGATGTCATCCAAAATGTTTTTTCGATTTTATGTCTAGCATTATATATACTATGGTAAAACTTTAAAGTTTATTGGAGATAATTACATCATCGAAAAGAATAAGAGTTAATTTGTATATTACAAATAAAAAGTAGGTGTCTGTCAAAAAGAAGTAATAATTTGGGTAAAAGGAAACTAAAAATTGTAGCTGTTATATGACATGTTAGGTAATATAAACAATGGAGATAATATGATATAGAAAATCAAATAAATAATATTATAAATGAGAAGTATGCATTAAATTTAAACTAAATAGTATTTAGTAGGAGAGTTATCTATAATTAATTAGATGAGATTAAACTAAATAATAATTATCCATAAGAGATTAAACTAAATAATATTTAGAGTGAATTGCAAGGATTGTCCTTTATCTTTATACCCATTTGCAGGAGCTGTCCTTTATGTTTAAAATTGACGAGTTTTGTCTTTTATGTTTTCAAATCATACACGTTTTGTCCTTTAACCCTAACCCAATTAATTTTTTCTGTTAAATATGGTCATATGCCTTACATGTGAGGGCATTTTTGTCATTTCACCTTTAAAAGGACTAATTATGTAAGTAACTTTAAAAATAAAAAAAAAGATTAATTAAATTAAAAAATTATATTAAGATACTTTCTCATTCCCTCTCTGTAATCTGTATAATTACATAACCATCACCATAAACCATCTACCACCACAATCCACCTTACCGCCAACACATACCACCACCTACTGCTATCACCTACAACCCAACCCAACCCACTCAAAGTCTCTCTCTCCCAACAGTAACCCAATAACAACAATTAACAATGAAACCCACCCATCTCCCCTTCTCTATCCTAAACCCCTAAACAATGGGGCAGTGGGTGGTGATTGCGAGTGGTGGGTTAGGCGGTGGAGAATTGATCTAGAGAGAGGGGGTAGAGGGTGGCGGTTGTTTGTGGTGGTTGGTGGGAGGTGGTTGTGAGTGGTGCGGTGGGGAACAAATGTAAAAAGAGGGGTGTTGGTGGCGGTTGTTTGTTGTGGTAGGGATGGACACATGTAGAGAGAGATAACAGTAGAGAAGGATAAGGGTGAAAAGACAATTTTACCCTCATGTGCATTGCACATGACCAGATTTGACAGAAAAATCTAACTGGGTTAGGGCTAAAGGACAAAACGAGTATGATTTGAAAACATAAAGGACAAAACTCGTCAATTTTAAACATAAAGGACAGTGCCTGCAAATGGGTATAAAGATAAAGGACAATCCTTGCAATTCACTCTAATATTTAATAGGAGGGTTAACTATAAGTAATAATTATCCATAAGAGATTGGTGGAAAAATCAAAAGATACATGACTTAATATGATGACAAGTGTCTCCTAAATGGTTTCTTTATTATATAGTATAGATAGATATAGATGCTATCACATTTATTTTATACGTAGTTTTTACAATTCAAAGTATTAAAAAAAACGTGCATCTTTTAAGGATATCTTTTTTGAAAGGTGTGAATTATTCGCAAATGTCGGGAGAACTAGCATACAATAGATCCCCAATTTAAACCCCTCAATGAGAAACTCCTATTATCCAGACTCGAACTTGAGACCTTGAGAGGAAAACTCACCCGGACCCACCATAGATGGAACTTAAATACCCGTGACCATCACTCGAGCACTAGTGATGGTTATCTTTTAAGGATATCTATTTCCCAAATTCGGCTTCGTTAATTAATTTCTTTTAAATGTGATTTTTTGTTATTTTTAGGCCTGTATTTCTTTTAAATGTGATTTTTTGTTATTTTTAGGCCTATATTAATATATATTATGCTTAGTTTTAGTTTAGAAAGAAGAAGGCCATGTCTAATTTTGTTTATAGCTTTTCTAGTGGTTTTTTCAAACTTTGGTAATGACTTGGGCTGAAGCCCAAAAATTTGGTTATGACTTATAACCGAGAATGATATACCTTTCTAAATCTCCTATCAAACCAAACTACCACAAAAATCCAAAACCGTTCCATAGTGTAACCGAGACCCAATGGTTGTGATA
The DNA here is from genome assembly GCA_030545235.1 of Helianthus tuberosus. Classification (NCBI taxonomy): domain Eukaryota; kingdom Viridiplantae; phylum Streptophyta; class Magnoliopsida; order Asterales; family Asteraceae; genus Helianthus; species Helianthus tuberosus. Next base: position 132,216,175 of record CM060351.1, on the reverse strand, counting down.
ATGTCTTTGACCTATCAAGTTGAAAAAGGGTAAATAGATCACAACGCCTTCGACCAATTTTAAGCTATTAAGCTAAGCGCAAGACTCATGTAAGAAGTGTATAATTAGTCTCTATCCAAATCTTGCGAAACCTGAAAAACATAGTTCCTTTAAGCTAGGTACTAAACTTGAGTGTGGTTGCTTATTGTTATCTTGCATTGAGTAAACTAGGTACGAAAATTGAGCTCTCAGCTCTTTATTCACGGAGAGAAATATTGGGCCTAAAAACTTAATGGGTCAACAATGGATGGGCATAGCCGCATAGGCTTGTAAGGTCAAACCTAGGTTGAGGTAGAGTTTATATGTATTTGGTCTCATGGTTCGAGCTTAGGCTAGTATATTCGTTGTCCCATTTAGATCGAAGCTTGGCCAAGAAACCAAAACCTTGTCCCTTAGGTTTTGGGGGAGTTCATGGATGTCACTTCTATATCATCTCACCATGTGCTGACCAAGTCATTCAATTCATGGTAATATATTTGGTACGTGTGGCCTGACACTCTGTCTTTTGACATTTTGTGGTGTTGCCTCGCGCTTTGCCCTTCTGGAGTGGTGGAGCTTGACCAAAAGTTGCGGGGGGCAGAAAGTCATGGGACCAAATTTTTTTTTTCCTATCGCTATGTTTCGGGTTATATGTTCGGGTCGGATATTCGATTCGGGTCGGATCAAACAATAATAACTCCAAATAAAACTACATAATCTTCATTTTCATTCAAATGAGGCGCTCTTACTCATAAAAAAATGTTATGTATTGTTTAACAAAAATAAAGACCAAATATTAATAATGATGCGAGATAAATGTTAAGTACCTGGACGAAAAATTACAACTCAGCCCAACGATCTTTAAGATAAACGGTAAGTACCTTTAAGACATTTAAGATAAAAAATAACCCTCGATTCAGATTTATATATAAAGTAGTAACAAACTTTACTTAAAGTTTAGCCCATTCACATTTTTTTAACTCAATGCGAAAATATGTATAAATATTTTTTACAATAAACTTGGTAGGGGCAGAGGAATTTTAGGCAAAATAATTAACGGAGGAAGACCTATATAATTTTAAAATTTTCGGATGAAAAAACGAAAATATTACACTTCTAACCGAAACATTCGCGGGGGGGGGGGGGGGGGAGGGGGTTGTGCACCCCCCGGTCCCTTAAAAGCTACGCTACTGCCTTCGCCTGTGAAGTAATCGTACGAGAAATAAGGCTGGGACTGTTTTTTTTCATCCAAATGCTTAACAACCATCTCGGCGTCGTATTCCCCTATAAACACGTTAATTTGCCTCTTCTAGTTCTTAAATTCAACTTTACTTCCACCGACGTCTTCAAAACCTCCAAAACAAGTCTTCATAACATTAAACGCCTTAACTGGACCCAAATTCAACTTAGACATGCTGTACACAACATGTCTAAGTTGAATTTGGGTCCAGTTAAGAAAATGCTTATTAGGAACACGATCATGGTTGTGCTCCTCGACAAACTTATAGACCTTCCATGATCTAGCCTAAAAAATTACATATAACAGTGCACCACAATCAGTCCCCTTTGAAAAGTTGGATCGCACTAAACGTTCCTTTTGATTGGGGTCCAACGTATCAACCTTCTTGTCCTTATATACCCCAGCTCTCGTACACATGTAATACTTAATATGTAATACACCTTTGGAGTTTATCTTTTCAGACCCTCTCCTGACTGAAAACCCACAAGCCATGGCATACGTAACATGCATTGAATAACAATCATTGAGGCTTGTGAATATCATGTCCATTATGGGCTTTATTTCTTCACTAACGTCAGGAATGATAAATGGTAATCTAGTTTTGGGGGAAAACCTTTCACTCGAGGAAGCAACTTCGTCTGAGAAAACACAGTGAGGAACAAAAAATTCAGAAAAAACGCCACTAAAAATATAAAATGTCTCGTAATAACATTATAGGTTAAAACGCCATTAATTGAATAATGAACAAGACATAATAAACACATAATTTGAAAACTCCATGATGCAAACGCCAAAATACGCACACCATAACTTTATTGATTAACAAAAATAATGAATTAACAATACTAATGCAACGTGATAATGGAAACGCCATGATATGAATAATTAAAAACAGTTAACAACGTAAATAATTAACAAAATATAACATCATAATGAAAACGCCATAATTAACAAAACTGATGTTTACACAAATTAACAAATAGTAATAACTGATGTTTACAAATACTACTAAATAATATTCAAAACTAATCAGGTGTAAAACGTCAATGATCGTAAAAACATAAGAAATATACTAGATTCAAACGACAATTAAAATTAATAATGAAAACTCCAATTATCAGTTCTTACTAATTGTTTAACTACCAATGAAAACGTGAATAAATTGGATACATGAACAACGCCATTGAAAAGCATACAACACATTATGAAAATATAAATTAAAAAAAAAAACAATGAAACAAGCATAAAAGAAACAAAACGCCATATATGTTGCATGATTTGCTGGAACAAAAATAGGAAACGACATCGAATTTTACTCTGTCGAACAGAATCCACGTTAGACGCCATAGATATGAGAAAGCTTGGAAAGGAGGTAACATGTAACACGAAATCTTTAGAGTTTTAATTTGAAACAGATTTATAACGCGAATAAGGAGGGAACGTATAAAAGGACAATCGTACCTCTGCATATCAATTAGCGCCCTCTGCCACGTGTTGGGCCAGGATCCATTCTCACTGTTCTCACACTTTAGGGCGTTTTCTCCTGATCTCGTATCTATATTTATATATGTATTTACTTTTATCCTTTTCAATCAATATAAACCACATGTCGACATCCTTTTAGACATATTACAACTTTTTTTATCTCTTTCAATTGTTATAGTGAGTGCATGAAACTTAATGAACCAACACTGGTTGAATTTACACCGCGTAATGCGGAAGAATCTAACTTATATATATATATATATATATATATATATATATATATATATATATATATATATATATAGGGTAAGGTTATTGTAAAAAAAGGTTAAAAGTGTGAGAAATGTGAGAAATATTGTGGAGATGACATGTGTCCTATATATATATATAGGGTAAGGTTATTGTAAAAAAGGTTAAAAGTGTGAGAAAGGTGAGAAATATTGTGGAGATGAGATGTGTCCTAAATCTAAATTAATTCAAAAGGGTAAACAAGTAATTTTATCATTAATTCAATTAATTAAAAACTTCCCATAACCGCCACCTTAATTATAGGAACTGGATTTTTTTTAAAGATCTCTATAAACACCATTCAGCAAATATATAACACTATTCAGCAAGTATATAACAGATTAACACCATTCAGTACGTATATAACACCATTCAACAAGTATATAACACCATTCAGTAAGTATATAACACCATTCAGTAAGTATATAACACAATTCTGTAACGCCCCAAAATCCGAATGTTTATATTCGTAAAAGGTTCTTATATAATATATCCCAAAATAAATATTAGGCTATTTTACCTAGTTAAGGTTTATGGTAAAAACTAGTAAAAGAGATAAGTAGTGCCAATTGTGTCTTAGAGGCAAACTCAAGGGGTTAAAGTGGGATAAATAAAAGTTAAGTTATTAAAAGAAAAAGATCACACACACACACACACATCTTCGTGTGTGTTCTGGATGGATCGAGCAGGGGCTCTCAAAAGCCCCAAAACCCTAGTTCTTCAAAAGCTTCAAATTGAAGAATGAATCAAGGCTCAAATTCACAACCGAACATCAATCAGTGATCACCTTCACAAGGGGATCGTAAGGTATGTCTTAAATCAAAGATTGGTGATCATGTGTGAAGTGGGTTATGTTCTAATCCGTAAGTTAATGTGAAATTGATCATGTATAAGGGTTAGAATCATCATATAGAACATAGGTTATGTACGGTTTGTGTTAATATGATGTTAAGAGATGAAACCCGTTAGTTAAGGTGAAGATGATGACTAGAATCACCACCCATGTCCAAGTCTTATTGAAAGATTGATGTATTTTGTGAGTATGATGAGTTGTTGTTAGATGAATTGAATAAAATGTGGTGTTGATATGTTTAATGTTTATGTGTGAGCGATAGGTGTTGGTTAGGAGTAGGATTTGATGAGTTATGTAGGAGTTTAGAAGATTTATGCATGAATCAGTTGTACGTTATGCTTAAAAGGTGGTACGCACACCTATCGTATGATAAGATGTATATAGTGTCGTCCGTATAGTCGATTATGATGTTAAAGGTATATGATGATAAGTCGATAGTTAAATATGGTTAATAGTTGACTTTCAAAAGTCAACTAAGTATAAGAAACATGATGTGACTCGTTGTCGTAAAGGCATGATTATAGGAAGTGGTATGGTACTTGTTATGTCGATACGTATTAAATGGAATGACCTGATGAATTACATGCGTTTAACGGGATATGAATTTGGTTATATGTTTTGTGATAGCTAGAATCGACTAATGAAAGTCAAATGTGAAACATGTGCTTAATATGATCATTAACATGTACAATGATGTAATCTAACGAGAATGAGATGTTGGTGATATGAAAGTATAGGAATCATATCGGGGCGGACTCAAACATGAGAGGCTAACGGGTCAAAAAGAGGCAAGGAAACGGATACGAACATGGACGCGTAAGGTAAGTGATTCCTGTAATCACTTCTTAGTTTGTTAAGTAATATAGTGTTTTAACTAATTAAACGTGATGTTTGAGGTTAAATATGTGTTGAAGCCCTTCGTCGCAAAGGTTGGGGCTAAAGTTGACTAAAATGCCCTTGGTGGGTATATTGGGCAAAGGACCTTTAAAAGATGTTTAGAAATAAGATAAATGATTAAGTGAATAATTAGGATAAGTATGGAAGCGAAAAGTATGTTTTTGAGAGTCAAATGCATTGAAATACGTAAATACCCTTAACGGGTCAAAATAAGCATTTAAGATAAACGGGACTTTATCACGTAAGGAACCCGTGATTTGAGTTTTATATGATAGGAGATATTGAAATAATGAATTTCATGAGTTTAAAGCTCAAATAAACATGTTGGTGTGATAAAATTATGAACGGGTCAATTCTTGGTAAAAAGGGTAGTAAGCCGAAGACTTAAAGGTCTGGAATTTTGATAATCCGGATGTCGGATTTTAACTCCATAAGATGGAGAATTAAATTACGGACGCGTAGGAAAAAGAATCGGTAAAAACGGACCAATAATAAAGAAGTTATGGCCGTTTCCGTGAAATCCGGTTGTGCTGGAAATCTGCAGATCAGCAGCAGCAACATTCTGTGAATTTCAGGGCGTCGCGCCATGCGACGGGCCGTTGCGTCACGCGACGGTGGGACTGGTTGGCGAAAGTTGTTCTTTTGCTCCGTTTTGTCTTGGGAACTCGTTTAAACGCGTTTTAAGTTGCGTATGACTAATTTAACTTACGTTTTTATGAGCATACGTGTATGCACATATGTAGATAGGCATGTATGTATGTTTGTATGCATCTATACACGTATGTAGAAGTGTATGTAAGCATGTATGCGCAAACGTATGTAATAGTATAAGTGTGTGAACATTTACAAGTACACGCGGATATATGAAGGCGTAGGATAAGTAAGCAAGTGTGAGTTGGGTATGTGCAAATAGGGACGTATGTATGTATATATGTATAACGCCATGAGTGTGCGTCATGATGTAGGTATGGGTGTATGTAGATATGCATGTATTATCGTAGATGTGTTTATATGTGGGTATGTACATAATTGATTATGTGTGAATATATGAAAATGATTGTAGGTGATCGTAAATATATATGTAGGTATGTATGGAGGTAAATACGTATGTGGGTAGGCTTGCATATACTATTGAGTATCGATGATGTTAATATCATGTTTTGTGTATAAAGCGTAACGGTTCAATAAGGAAGTCTCACTCAGATCATACACGCAGAGGGAAAACTTGAATGTAAAGAGAATACGGAATGATAAGTAACGAGAATAAATATTGTTATGCTAATGCTGTGTACTAATGTTATGAACATTTATGGTGAGTGCAGGTTGTATAAGACATGGGGGATCATCGAGGACCAGAGATCGAAGATCGAGTCACTAGACGGATTGTACGGAAGTATTTGAGTGTGTAATTTAATAAGTATAAATTATGTCTTCGTAGGGTAAAAGAGTATGATAGATGTATTTATGTTAAAAGAACTATTTGCAATGAACTTTTAACTAAGGAAAAATGTTTTTAACGAAAGAAATTTCTAAGTATGAATTTCCGCTGCGAGTTTTGTCAAATCCGTATTAGGGCCTTACAAGTTGGTATCAGAGCCCTGGTTTGAGGGAATCAAGTACGAGAAGGTAAGTACTTGAACTCAAACTTGTGTGCTCTTGAGCTAAGAAACCCGTACAATCTAAGACTCGATCAAGATCCAAAAGTAAAAGCTAATGTAAGTATGTACTTATGTATATGTATAAAGAAACTGACGGTTTTGTATGTGCAAGGTAAGCATAAGTGTTTGAAGAGGATGATCTGTGAATGCAGTCTAGGATGAATACTAAGGCAGGCAAAGAGGTAATAAGCCAAATTTGAATCCAGGTACGTAAATTCGATATGCGGGTATATGTAATAGTAAAACTCATTAAGGGAAGGAAAATTTTAATTGAAAGATAATGATAGTATAGTAATGAAGTACTGAAAGTGATACACGCGCCGAAGCCTAAGTCTACGGACATAAGGTGACAATCACATGAAGGCACGAAACTAGTAGGTGGATTGTGTACCTGGCCAGTACACAAGAAACATATGACGTTCGTGAGATCATGATAATTGTTACAGGTATCTCCGGCAGAGTTGGGTAGCAGGCGGGTGTGCGGGTGAAATGGGAAATAAGACTCTCGGGAAATTGAGAGTACTATGTAAGAATGAAAAACATGCCTGATAAGAATGAAGAATGTTGAATCCGAGATTAAGTGCGGATCAACAAGATATGAATGAAATGTTTGAATCCGTGAGGCGGATTCAAAGATGAAAGGCATGGATGATATGTTTGAATCCGTGAGGCGGATTCAAAGATGAAAGGCATGGATGATATGTTTGAATCCGTGAGGCGGATTCAAGGATGAAAGGCATGGGTGATATGTTTGAATCCGTGAGACGGATTCAAGGATGAGAGGCACGAATAATATGTTTGAATCCGCGAGAAGGATTCAAAACGCAGAAGTAATGAAAGGCATGAATGTAATGTTTGAATCTGTAAGGCGGATTCAATGAATGAAAAAGCATGAATGATGCGTCTGAATCCGTGAGACAGATTTAAAAATATTAAAAGATGAAATTAATCCGTATAAATAGATGTCGACAGTTTGAGCATGATTGAGTCGAACGGGTCATAGAAATAAGTATAAAGTAAAAGGTGATAGTATAATAGATGAAGTTCTGTATAAGTTACATGTTAGATGTGTTAGTAATTGACTCTTAGAAGTCAGAATGATGACGGGCTGTGACCCGAACAATGACTTAAGTAGGGGCGGAATGGGAAGTTTGGTAAGAAATATTGAAACAATGTAATAAGGTCTTTGCAAGTAAGCATGAATAGAAGGAAGTACAAGCGTGTACTTCAGTTGGCGAAATGATTAATAGAATGAGAGGATTGCATGTAAGAAATAGAATGTGTGGTATGTTATAGCAGGTACATAGGAAATTGTAGAAGAGTTATAGGTGGGTAATCCCCTAGTATAATGAATGTTTAAATGAAATATGTTAACCGCCAATTTTGTTGATGATAATGTTAGAATTATTGATGTGATGGAACCAATCGTATTGGTGAAAGATTGTGCACGAGCGGAAGCTCATTATATGAATGAATGAAACCTGGTCTGTTACGGCTAGGACTCGAGGAGAAGATGTTCGATCTGGGTTACGGATCGTCGGTTTGTGAAATGAAAAGAGGTTAGTAAGATGTTTAACTTATGTTGGATAGATATAAACTAGTATGACACACATGTATATATGTAAATTAAGTAATGCATGAAGTGAAAGCAATAGTGATGTGACATGGACAAAATGATTTAAAGGTAACGTAAAGGTATGCTAGGTACAAGTAACTGTAGAAAACGTAGAAAGATGTTCACGTTAGAGCTAAGTACGTAGGTGTGAATATGAAATGATAGTTTTGATGTGATAACAAAATAAGAGTTAAATATTATACAGTGCATGTAGAGAATGAAATTTTACGAGATAAGATGAAGATATTGGATTCGTTATGAACGGATCATATGAAGGTGTGTATGATTACAGGTCAAAGAAGTATGTATATTGGCCCGTTATTAACAAGTCAAGAATGAGAATGTTACGTGCAGGTAAAGTATGGAAGGCATGGACTTATTAGGAAGAAGTCATTTATATGAATAAATTATGAATCGAGGATGGATAGTTACCTACTATGATAATGTACCAGTTAATGTTAAACATACATGTGTATGTGTAAATTATGAAATAAGATCGATTAGTTACGAAAATAACATGAATGGTTTCAAGTAGACCACACTTGTGCACAGGATATACGAGTAATAGAATGATGAATGAATCACTAGCTATGTAGTGCGTTAGAAATTAGCGCTATTATTGAAAGCGACACTAATAAGGACCCTGGGGACGGGTTCTTGAAGGTAGAAGATTGTCATTAAGGTGGGCTCGTGGGCTCATTGATAAACAGGAAGAGAAGATAATTAGTGTTAAATGGAAATGAAGAAGGTTTCGGGGACGAAACCTTGTTTAAGGGTGGTAGACTTGTAACGCCCCAAAATCCGAATGTTTATATTCGTAAAAGGTTCTTATATAATATATCCCAAAATAAATATTAGGCTATTTTACCTAGTTAAGGTTTATGGTAAAAACTAGTAAAAGAGATAAGTAGTGCCAATTGTGTCTTAGAGGCAAACTCAAGGGGTTAAAGTGGGATAAATAAAAGTTAAGTTATTAAAAGAAAAAGATCATACACACACACACATCTTCGTGTGTGTTCTGGATGGATCGAGCAGGGGCTCTCAAAAGCCCCAAAACCCTAGTTCTTCAAAAGCTTCAAATTGAAGAATGAATCAAGGCTCAAATTCACAACCGAACATGAATCAGTGATCACCTTCACAAGGGGATCGTAAGGTATGTCTTAAATCAAAGATTGGTGATCATGTGTGAAGTGGGTTATGTTCTAATCCGTAAGTTAATGTGAAATTGATCATGTATAAGGGTTAGAATCATCATATAGAACATAGGTTATGTATGGTTTGTGTTAATATGATGTTAAGAGATGAAACCCGTTAGTTAAGGTGAAGATGATGACTAGAATCACCACCCATGTCCAAGTCTTGTTGAAAGATTGATGTATTTTGTGAGTATGATGAGTTGTTGTTAGATGAATTGAATAAAATGTGGTGTTGATATGTTTGATGTTTATGTGTGAGCGATAGGTGTTGGTTAGGAGTAGGATTTGATGAGTTATGTAGGAGTTTAGAAGATTTATGCATGAATCAGTTGTACGTTATGCTTAAAAGGTGGTACGCACACCTATCGTATGATAAGATGTATATAGTGTCGTCCGTATAGTCGATTATGATGTTAAAGGTATATGATGATAAGTCGATAGTTAAATATGGTTAATAGTTGACTTTCAAAAGTCAACTAAGTATAAGAAACATGATGTGACTCGTTGTCGTAAAGGCATGATTATAGGAAGTGGTATGGTACTTGTTATGTCGATACGTATTAAATGGAATGACCTGATGAATTACATGCGTTTAACGGGATATGAATTTGGTTATATGTTTTGTGATAGCTAGAATCGACTAATGAAAGTCAAATGTGAAACATGTGCTTAATATGATCATTAACATGTACAATGATGTAATCTAACGAGAATGAGATGTTGGTGATATGAAAGTATAGGAATCATATCGGGGCGGACTCAAACATGAGAGGCTAACGGGTCAAAAAGAGGCAAGGAAACGGATACGAACATGGACGCGTAAGGTAAGTGATTCCTGTAATCACTTCTTAGTTTGTTAAGTAATATAGTGTTTTAACTAATTAAACGTGATGTTTGAGGTTAAATATGTGTTGAAGCCCTTCGTCGCAAAGGTTGGGGCTAAAGTTGACTAAAATGCCCTTGGTGGGTATATTGGGCAAAGGACCTTTAAAAGATGTTTAGAAATAAGATAAATGATTAAGTGAATAATTAGGATAAGTATGGAAGCGAAAAGTATGTTTTTGAGAGTCAAATGCATTGAAATACGTAAATACCCTTAACGGGTCAAAATAAGCATTTAAGATAAACGGGACTTTATCACGTAAGGAACCCGTGATTTGAGTTTTATATGATAGGAGATATTGAAATAATGAATTTCATGAGTTTAAAGCTCAAATAAACATGTTGGTGTGATAAAATTATGAACGGGTCAATTCTTGGTAAAAAGGGTAGTAAGCCGAAGACTTAAAGGTCTGGAATTTTGATAATCCGGATGTCGGATTTTAACTCCATAAGATGGAGAATTAAATTACGGACGCGTAGGAAAAAGAATCGGTAAAAACGGACCAATAATAAAGAAGTTATGGCCGTTTCCGTGAAATCCGGTTGTGCTGGAAATCTGCAGATCAGCAGCAGCAACATTCTGTGAATTTCAGGGCGTCGCGCCATGCGACGGGCCGTTGCGTCACGCGACGGTGGGACTGGTTGGCGAAAGTTGTTCTTTTGCTCCGTTTTGTCTTGGGAACTCGTTTAAACGCGTTTTAAGTTGCGTATGACTAATTTAACTTACGTTTTTATGAGCATACGTGTATGCACATATGTAGATAGGCATGTATGTATGTTTGTATGCATCTATACACGTATGTAGAAGTGTATGTAAGCATGTATGCGCAAACGTATGTAATAGTATAAGTGTGTGAACATTTACAAGTACACGCGGATATATGAAGGCGTAGGATAAGTAGGCAAGTGTGAGTTAGGTATGTGCAAATAGGGACGTATGTATGTATATATGTATAACGCCATGAGTGTGCATCATGATGTAGGTATGGGTGTATGTAGATATGCATGTATTATCGTAGATGTGTTTATATGTGGGTATGTACATAATTGATTATGTGTGAATATATGAAAATGATTGTAGGTGATCGTAAATATATATGTAGGTATGTATGGAGGTAAATACGTATGTGGGTAGGCTTGCATATACTATTGAGTATCGATGATGTTAATATCATGTTTTGTGTATAAAGCGTAACGCAGGTTCAATAAGGAAGTCTCACTCAGATCATACACGCAGAGGGAAAACTTGAATGTAAAGAGAATACGGAATGATAAGTAACGAGAATAAATATTGTTATGCTAATGTTGTGTACTAATGTTATGAACATTTATGGTGAGTGCAGGTTGTACAAGACATGGGGGATCATCGAGGACCAGAGATCGAAGATCGAGTCACTAGACGGATTGTACGGAAGTATTTGAGTGTGTAATTTAATAAGTATAAATTATGTCTTCGTAGGGTAAAAGAGTATGATAGATGTATTTATGTTAAAAGAACTATTTTAAATGAACTTTTAACTATGGAAAAATGTTTTTAACGAAAGAAATTTCTAAGTATGAATTTCCGCTGCGAGTTTTGTCAAATCCGTATTAGGGCCTTACAAATTCAGTAAGTATATAACACCATTCAGTAAGTATATAACACCATTCATGGACGTATATAACACCATTCAGTACGTATATAACACCATTCAGCAAGTATATAACACAATTCAGTAAGTATATAACACCATTCAGTACGTATATAACAGCATTCAGTAAGTATACAAAACCATTCATGGACTAAACATCTGATCGAAACATATTTTTTTCTCTATATAAGTATAGCAATATGGTACTCATATTAAAGATAAAAAAACGCTCGTTATTATGGTGTATTTTTTTTAAAAGTTACGTATAAAAAGTTATTGACATTTAAAAAAGACGGGGAGAAGTTACATGTGCATTAATGTTAGTTTCTTAATATAAAAATGTTAAATTTACATATATACCCATAATCTAGAAAATTAATATGTTTAATAGTAAACATTATTTACAATTTTGCCATTATGATATCAACCATTAGATCAAAGATCTAATGGTGTAGATTCTTTCTTACCTTTCTCACAAAAAACCCTTTTTTACAGGAACCTCTACCTATATATATATATATATATATATATAAAGTGTATCATATAAAATGTCTTAACGTAAGAAGCGTATGCTATGGCAAGTTCTCATGTTATAACCCCAGAAAGGAAATATCGCATGTTGAAAAAAACCAAAGATCATATGTTAAAAAAAATCGCATGTTGCTGAAAAAAACAAAAATCGCATGTTGATACTGCATCTCGTACGCAGCGTACGTTAAGAACGATTCTCAGCCACAAGATCTTAGTGGTTTGTGGCTGAGATTGATGCGGTGGCATTTTTGTAAATAATAGGGGCCTTGGAACTATCAGGAGGGGTAAAATAGGATGATCCAACCAGAGGTGCACATGCTAATCACATGCCATTTTCCCCTATCATATTTAAACGACAATAATTTTTTTATACGTGATTATTCTTCGAAAAAAATTACACCATAAAACTCGGCGTTTTTTTATCTTTCCAACGGGTATACTATTGATATACTTTTCGAAAGAAAATTTACTGGGTTTTATGGAGTTTTTCTGAACTGAGTGTTTTATGGCGTTTTAGACTATGTATTTTCATGGCGTTTTTCTGAACTAGGTGTTTTATGGCGTTTTATCTAGGTATTTTCATGGCGTTTTTCTGAACTGAGTGTTTTATGGCTTTTTCAATTGAGTTTTTTCATTGGTTTTTTCTAAACTAGGTGTTTTATGGTGTTTTTAACTGGGTATTTTCATGGCGTTTTTCTGAATTGGGTGTTTTTATGGCGTTTTATTTGAATACCTAGTTCATGTGAGTGGGTTTTTTTGACAATATTACCCCTTAGTGTAATTTAGCATCAATGCCACATGTCACCACCAAAATCGTTCTCACCGTTCTCACACTTTTCACCGTTTTCTCTAAATCCTGATCATATATATATATATATATATATTTGATTGTAGATTAAGGATCATGAATAGTAATTTAATCTTTGCTATAATAAATAGTTTTTTTTAATATTTTATTATTTTATTATTTAATGTTATAATACTTTATTATTATATTTACTTTTAAGTTTTAACATATATTTACTTTTATGTTACTTTTTATAACTATATTCTTTTCTTCATTTGTCAATTGTTTTTACTTTTTTTTTTTTTAAATCATATTTCCTTTATTAATTAATTTGATATTTTTTTAATAACTTATGTTAGTCAATTTTTTTATCGTTGATAATAATCATGAATAGTCACTTTATGTCTATAATAATATAAAACTTTGTAATATTTTTTTTTAATATTATAATAATTTATTATTATATTCAACTTTAAGTTTTAACATATTTTTATTTTACTTTTATAAAACTATATATTTTTTTTCATTTATCATTAGTTTTTACTATTTTTTTAATTTTTTTCTTAAATCATATTCCCTTTTTCGAATAGTTTGATATTTCTTTAATAACTTATGTTCGTTAGTTTTATATATATATATATATATATATATATATATATATATATATTGTTTATATAGGGTCATGAATAGTAACTTTATTTTTATAATAATATATAGGTTTTTAATATTTATATTATTTAATATAAAAATTCTTTAATATTAAATCCCCTTTTAAGTTTTAACATATATTTTTTTTTATTTTACCATTTTAAAACTATATTTTCTTTTTCAATTATCATTTGTTTTTACTATATATATATATATATATATATATATATATTGTTGATAAAGTATCATGAATAGTATTTTATTTTTAAAATAATATATATCTTTTTAAAATTTTATTATTTAATAGTAGAATACTTTATTATTTATTTTGTTTAAGTTTTAACATATTTCTATTTCTATTTTACTTTTTTAAACTATATTCTCTATTTTTTAAACTATATATATACATATATATAGGGTCAGGATTTAGAGAAAACGGTAGAAAGTGTGAGAACGGTGAGAACGCTTATGGATCGTCAGATCAAAACAATCTATGGACTAGATTGGCGCGGTGGCGTTTTCGTAAATAACATCAATTTTATTACGTGGACGCGCTTCATTAAGGGTAAAAGGGTCTTTTTACTTCTCCACACAAAACGCCATCTCATGAAAATAAAACGCCAAACAAAAATCACACACCATTCTAACTAAAAACACCATTAGATATAAAACGCCAAACTTAATTATAATAAAATCCTGCCAAAAAAAATCGCCAAAAAAATCCTATATATACAACATCTCAGACCTTCAATTAAAAACACACACAAAACCCCAAACGCCATATTTAACATATACCATTCGTCTTAGAAACGTCAAAAAACCCAATCATCAAATATCTTCTAAACCAAAACGTTTTTTGAAATTCAGTTTGGTTGTCTGTAAGCTTTCTCTCAATGTAATGGACAAAATCCTTAAGTGAGGATATTGTCCATTACATTGAGTAAAATCTTATTGACTTATCCTCAACTTCCATCCAGTTTATAACGCCAAAACATACAAAAACATTATTGAGGTTTGTTGTCAATAAAGTTTAGCTGTATGGGATGGACAACATTGTCAGTTATCTTTCTTAACCGAGGATTAACAATGTTGTCCATCTCATACAACAAAACATTATTGATTTTAGCATGATCAAATTTTGAGGTTTAAGGTGCTTTTATTTGGTGGCGTTCTTTTTATCGGTAAAACGCCAAAATTAAAAAATCAAACATCGTTCATTGGAAAATTCAAGATTGTTGGTTGAAGGGTCTAAACTCAATAACATTTTGTTGCATGAGATGGACAAATCTTCAAGAAAAAGATGCTGATGTCAGACTTTGTGCTTCCAAACAGCCACAAAAAAAAACTACTTGAAAAACAAAAAAAAAACAAAATGAATCATACGAAAGTCGAACCAGCCAGTTAAGATGATTCAAAAAAGAAGAAAGAGACTGGTGACAGTGAAGATTTGGAAGATCAATTGTTTATATATTCTTTTTTTTTTAATTTTCTTTTTCAGTTGATTGTTATATAATAAAACGTCATATATAATAAAAACACCAGACAACCAAAATGCTTGTTAAAACGTTATCATGCCGTAAAACGCCCCCAAAAACTCCCAAACTATAATAAAATTACTTTAGAAAAGTATTATAAAAAATCAAACTTCAAAATGTAACTAGAAACAGTAACTACAAAACAGTAAAAATGAAGAGACGGAAAATTTATTATATTAGAATCTAAAACGCCAAACTTGAAAGACGGGACATGTTACAGACTTCAGAGAAAAAAGCTTATCAAAAACAATAATTACAAACAGTAACTAAAACGACGAATACTTTATTATAATAATGCACCGCCTAACCTACACCGCCAAAAGAAATCCTATAAAATAATAACTCTCAGCAACTTCCATTTAATCAAACCAAAAAAACTGTTAGGAAACTTTATTTGTAAGTATTGAAGAAAATCAGATCCAACTTGATCTATGAAGAAGACAACAGTCCTGAAGATCACAACAACAAGAAGAAGATCGGATAGGACAACTGAAATGAACAACATCTACTTCAAAGAATCACAAGTTGATCAAGAGCTGAAGAAGATTATCAGAGAAGGTCATTTCTGATGGATCTGATGATATTTCTGATGAAATATCATCAGTTTCTGACGATTCTGATCATCAGATTTTCTGATGATTTGTTCACTAGAATTTCTGATGAAGTGGTTTATCAGAAATTCTGATGAATACCCCACTTGTCTAAAAATCAGCTCTATCCTGCCACACTGACCGAAGCAAGTTGACATTATTGGATCTCATGATGACAAAGGCAAGTTGAATGTTGGATTCAATGAATATGTCAAATTGTTACTTTTTGCAGGACTTTTACATGAATAAACAAATGTTTATTCATGTACCCAGCCTTCTATAAATAGAAGGCTCACCAAGCAGAAGACAATTGAGTTAAGCTTAGCATTCAATACATACTACAAAACTCCATTGCCCTCTCACCCGCATAACTCAAGTATTCGTTTGTATTAGATAATAATCTTTCAATCACCTTGTAAACCATTTTGTTTCAAAGTGATATAAACTTGATAATTCTGTGGGTCTTGTTTCTTGAAAGTCTGATTTCCATTTCCGCGCACTTTTTCACATCTACTGAAATCACTAGCCATAATACGTGAAAAGAAGTTTTTAATTCCATACTGGGACCAACAATTGGTATCAGAGCAGATTGAATAAATTATTTTCAAACTATCAATCGCTCATCTTCTTTTCTCTAAATATGGCCAGCTTTCAATATGGAATAATGCTTTTAACATTGGTTCTATGTCCAAACCTCCGACTCTGGTCAGAGAGGAATACCCCCAATGGAAAATCAGGATGGTCAATTTCCTTAATGGTCATGACCGAGCTCTGTTTCAATCCATTGAAAGGGGTCCACATATACCAATGACTGAAATACCAGCTATTCCAGCAACTGACCAATCACCTTCAATCCCTACCTCCCGAGCTCCCAAAAGTGAAATAAACTGGAGCGCGGAAGACAAGGAAAAGGTGGCTGGGGATGAAAGGGCAAAGTCACTTTTAATAATGGCTATCCCCAATGACATATTTTCACAAGTTGATGCATGTGCATCAGCCAAGGAAATATGGTATCAGTTGGAAAATCTTTGTGAAGAAGGAGAAAGGATGAAGAGAAACAAGAGAACAAACAATGTTTC
The DNA here is from genome assembly GCA_030545235.1 of Helianthus tuberosus. Classification (NCBI taxonomy): domain Eukaryota; kingdom Viridiplantae; phylum Streptophyta; class Magnoliopsida; order Asterales; family Asteraceae; genus Helianthus; species Helianthus tuberosus. The sequence continues at coordinate 132,199,242 of CM060351.1, read as the reverse complement.
CTCATATGAGAGGTTCAAAAGTTTACCTAATGAAAGGTTAAATGAAACATATCAAAGATTTACAAAACTTTTGAACGAGCTAAAGAAAATTGGAATAACTAAATCAAATGATGAAAGAAACATAAAATTTCTAGATGCTCTACCTAGAGAATGGAGAAGTCTAACCATGACTTTGTCCTCAACCTTAGAAGTAGGAAATATGAGTCTTCATGACTTATACAGCATCTTGGTCCCCAGAGAGGAAGAAATATTTGAAGAAACCATTCAAAGAGGGGGATCTTTAGCTCTTATCTCAAGCTCACAAAGAACAACACCTACCATTGATCCACAACCTTCAAACAGTCAAAATCTTGAAATTTCTGATACATCATCAGATTTTTCAGCTTTTGCTGAAGCTATAGCACTGCTCACCAAAACATTTGAGCAGAGGTTGAGGGGAGGAGGCCAAAGATACCATAGAAGTGACAAAGGGAGGATGGATGGAAGATCTAAGGAAGAAGGTAGATATAAGGATAAAGGGAAGGCTGAAGTTGTGTATTACAAGTGCAAGCAGAGAGGTCACTATGCATAAGAATGCAAGACCAAGAAGCTCAAGGATGTTGCTTACTATGAGAAGAAGCTAGAAGAGTCAAAGAAGCAGCAACAAGTCAGCTTAATTGCTGGGACAGATACATGGCTATCTGATGATTCTTCTGATGAAGAAGAAGAAGAAATGGCTAATTTCTGTCTTATGGCACTTTCTGAAGACCTGCAAGAAACTTCAGGAGAAAAGGTAAATTTAGATAACCTTGATCTTGAACACAAGCTAAAAAAGCTCATGTCAGATTTTCTAAATCTGCAAGATAAACAGCTGTCAGATAGTAAAAAATCTGATGAGTTGCAAAGGACCATGAATAAAATCATACTTGAAAACCAATTACTCATAGAAGAAAGTTTAGATCACAGAGCTAAAATTGAGTTCTATGAAAGTGAAAGAAAAGATCTTTACAAGAAAATTAATGATAGGGAAATAAATGTAAAAGGTTTTCAACAGGCGAAAGAATTCATAAACTTCATTGAGTCCGCACCAAAGAACAAAGGAGAGGGTTTGGGATATGTAAAAACAAGAAATAGCAAACCCACTGTCTTTGTAAAAGCAACCCATCAGATTTCTGATAAATGTTTATCAGAATCTGACACTGAATCATGCAAATCAACCTGTTCTGAATACTCTTTTTGAAAAACCCAACTTCAAAGCAAAAATAAGTGAATGCAATAAAAAATCTTTAAATACTCGAGAAGCAGTTCACTCATCTTTTCAAAATTATCCACTCATTCCATCACAAGAAAGACTATCAGAAAATTCTGATAAAGAATCTTGTATGTGTGTTGACATACTGAAGCTTGTTCAACACCATCTCCAAAAGAAAAATGAAAAATCTGTTTATGGCTCAGCATATAACAGATATTCTGATGAAATGCCATTAAGAGAAAACAACATGATTAAAATCTCATTAGAAAGAGTACCCAAGCAAGTCTCGGTACCAAAAACCCTCTAATTTTTCCATTTTAGGACCATCATGTGCAGCAGATCTGGTACTGCGATTCAGGAAGCTCCAAGCACATGACTGGGGACAGGAGCTTACTCAGCAACTTTGTTCCAAAGCTGGGTAGAATGGTAAATTTTGGAAATGGAGTAAAAGGGAGGATCATGGGATATGGATGTATAAGGTATGGATGTTTGACCATAGAGAAAGTAGCCTATGTTGAAGGCTTAAAGTACAATCTGCTTAGTTGTGGTCAATTCTGTGATAAAGGTCTGTTAGAAAACCTTATTACCAGAAAAATGCTTGATGAATTGTTTAAATGATATTTTTCTTTAATCTGATAAATCACCAGAAAATCTGATAAATTATCAGAAAATCTGATGTATCATCAGAATATCTGATGAATCATCAGAAATTCTGATGAAATTTATCAGAAAAACAGGTGAATAATCAGAATCATCATTGATCATTAGAACAATTACATGCATGTCATCATTCTTATTCATATCTCATGTTTACATAATTAGAAATCATAGTTTTTGGTATTTTTCCCCTTTCGTTTTCTTTTAATATTTTTGCATATTTGTTTAGTGTTGATAACGTCATTTGACAGAAAATTTATGGGAACTCGTTAGTGGGTATGAAACTTTCTCTCTCCTTCATTAATTACACCCCATCAATATTAAGGAGATTGAAGTGACATATTGGTAGGTAATCATGATATATCATCAAAAAATGGCCGCCTAAACCATTTAATGCAGGGGAGGTGCAGAAGAAGTTTATCTCTGATAATACCTTTTGTCTTCTGTTAGTTAATTAAATAACAAAGATTGTGGTGGACAAAATCTATAAGTAGGTAGATATCATTTATGGCAAATTTTAAGTTTACTATAAATGATCACCACTTTGAGCTGAAACTGTCAACTTCACACAAGAAAAACTCAAAAAAAAAAAAAAAAAAATTTAAAACTTCATAATCTTCTTCATACCTTCTCACACTCACAAAAATGTCTACCATCAAAGATGAACACTTCCCACTTCCTTATCATCCTTATCACAACCTCAGATTGAGGACCAACCTGGAGGGTCCTCAATGGGAAGGATGCCAATCTGTGCTAAATATGATCATGGGGAGTAGCTTGAAGTATGCCCTCACTGCCAACATAATAGTTCACCCAGACATTCTTTAAATGTTATGGAAAAATGCAACATTATCAGAATATGAGAACAGAGGACAGATGGTTATCAAGAGTGTGGCGCTCAATCAAAGAATTCTGTTAAATGAAGCCATCATCAGGATGGTTCTACAACTTAATGATGATTGTGAAGTCCTAATGTTCACAAGGGCACAAAAAGAAGAAACCTTGGACCAAATGGGTTACCATACGGAAAACCCACAACGAGCAATCAACAAACATGGCTTCATCAAGCCATGGCAATATCTGGTCACACAAATGGGTGCATGCTTTTCAAAGAAGGTCATCAATCATCATGAAGTATCCCTTAGATTGATGGAACCTATACGAGCACTCGTACTTGGAACACCTTACAACTTCTCTTATTATTTGATAAGAGATTTTGCAAGTAACATGTGGTCTGGCAGGCCGTTCTTGATTTATCCTCGTTTTCTGATGAAGATAATCACGAGCCAGCTAGGCTTTGGGGGTGTTCCTGCAAGTTTTCCAAGAGCAGAAATGAGACTTCAACAAAACATGAATCTCAGCACTCTCGTTCCCACCGATCAGAATTCTGGATTGGTGACTGATCTGTTGTTGCTCCTTGAGATGATTCATGGTGAAGGAATAGATCTTGATTAGGATATCTTTGTTAAATCTTAGTTTTTGTAGATAGTTTTTTTTTGCCTGGTAATATAGTATGTTTATTATTCTACTTAGTTATTTAACTCATGATGGTTTGGAAAAAGAGGAATGGGTAAAGATAAACAAGTGGATAAATATTCTCAAAGAAACATGATCATCAGAAATCAAAATCTTTGACACAAAAATTTAAGTTTCTGATAAAAACAAGGAAAATCTGGTGCAACACAAATGAAATCTGTTAGATTTAATGAATCTCGGAAAATCTGATGTTCAATCAGAAAATCTGATAATATGTTAGAAGATCAAATTTTTTATCAGAAAAATCTCTTAACAACCAGGAAGTCTGACAAATCAACAGAAAGAAACATCAGGAACAACTGCTTTAAACCAGATTCAGAAGAAACTTATAACCAACTAAATTTTTGAAATAAGTTTCTTTCAAAATATTTTTTTTCCGGAGGATTGGAACAAGCTGTATAACCAATACTTTCTGGAAATCAGAACAATGATGTGGAGTTCAGAATTGCAACGTAAGACAAATCCTCAAACTCTACTTATTCCCTCTCATCTAAAAAAAAATGCTGATTCTATTCCTACATATGGATCAAATGCATTCTGATGCAATATGAAGAAAATCCATCTCTCAAAGTTTTATTCAAAGATTTTCTGATATAAATCATCAAAAGGAAAACTTGGGAAGATACACAATCTCAAAAGGGGTTTCATTGGACCCTCTGAAACAAAAGGGGCCCCACATGGAGAAAATGTACAAGTTGGACATTAGTGTTTATCCACTAAATCTTTGGAATCTCTGATTTTCATTGATATTAAATTAGAGATAAACCAAAGGTTTTAAAAAACGGTTGTTTCCCAAACGGATTAAAAATATCATTAAGGTGTCATTAACCACCTTGAACTCAAACAACCCACGGAAAACACTCAAAGATCTCTGTCCCAAAACACCATAAATACCCCATTAAAGAACAGAGACTTCCACCTTCAACCTTCAAACTCAAAACCCTAGAAACCCTTTTGCGAAACGAAAACTCAAATTCTCAATGGCTGCCATCAACATCAATATGCCACCAATTGAACACTCTGTTCCTTTCATCACCGAAGCATAATTTCTTCCATTAAAGAGCAACAATGAAACGATGAACTATGATATTGGAGAATATGATGCAAAGTGTCAAATTCTGATTGAATTCCTAACCAGATGCCCAATAGCTCAAGCTCTCACAAAGACTAGAGAAGTACCAGAAAAACTTTTACAGCAAGTTGTAAAGACTCTCAAATCAAACTGAGCTAACAGCACATGTGTGGGGAGACATCTTCATTACAATCTCACCAGAGAAATTAAGGGAAAGTTTGGAACTACCCTTAAGCCAAAGCTATGAAGATGTACTAGAAAAGGAAGTTATGTTCTCACTACTTGATGCAGTAATGGGTTACAAGACAAAGATCTCAAAAATCAATGAATTCAAGAGGAATCAACTACCTGCCTTCTGGCAAGTATTAATGGAAATTCTGAACAAGTGTTTATCATCAAAAATTGGAGGTATATATCAGATAAATATGAATGTTCTAACAATTATGTTCAGTCTCATTAGTGGATTGAATATTGATTTTGGAACATAAATATTTAATCTGATCAGAAGATCAATTCTGACTAACACTTGAAGGATAGATTCTCATCTACCTTTTCCCAGATTTCTATCAGTCATAATTTCTGATGCATTTTCTGAAAGGAATCTAGAAATTCCAGCATCAGAAAATATGTGGAGCACAGAAATCATGAGACCTTGGACTGCTGGAGGGTCTTGGAAGTCAGATCATGATGTGCCTGTTCTGTTAGAAAGAATGATGAATCTCATACCAGAAGATTCACTTTACAGAGCAGAATATCTAAGGATATTGAGCAAAAAGCCAGAAAACAGGGAAGTTTTTGAAAGTGTGTCCCCCATGGAGCATGATGCACAAGAGTCAAGCACACCAACAATAGAGCAGCAGGGTGAATCTGAACCTCACCCAGCTGATGAAGATGTGAACATGAGTCCTGTGGCAGAAGAACATCATGCTGAAATCTCACATATGGGAGAACAGGTGCACAACACTCTAAACTAAACTTATTTCATATTTCTGAGAGTGATTCTGATGATTCAATTCAAGGAAAATATGAAATTTCACATAGAGGCACAATTTCTATAAGACAAAATATGAGTGAAACCAAAGACCCATTTTCTGAATCAGATTCTGAAGAAGAAAATGTGGTGACAACAGGTAGAGATCAGTCTACTGATCAAGGAAGCCTGGGTGAGAAAATTAAAAGTTTCTCAACAACTCATGGAGAACCTGAAAAGGTTCAAGGATATGAGGAAAACCAGAACTTGAATGTGTTTCAATTTTCTGGTGAGGGTATAGAGAATATGGAATATTTCAATTCTCTTAACCTCAGAACAGCAGAGAATGTGTTTTCTGCTGGTGTTGGAACATCTGTTGTTCCTCCTATTACCCAAGGACATAAATCTATGTCAACTGAACAACTACATAAGGAACTTGAAGAAACAACTGATGTTTGTACTGGGAAAACAGCCACAGAAGATAAGCTTGATCTGATATTGGAAGAGATCAAAAATCAAAGGCCAGACATCAAAGTATTATCAGAAACTGTCAAAGCTGTGCAGAAGCAAACAGAAGACAACTCTGCAGCCCTCAACAAACTACAAAAGTCATCAAAAAACAAAGAGAGCTCGCCATAATTCAATAAAGCTCTCAATGAATTGCAAGAAATTAAGAAACAGAAGGCTGAGGTTGCAAGTGCTGGGGAAAGCTCAAGTTCAGGAAAAATCTTTGAAGAAATTCAGTTCCTCAGAGCCAACAACAACAGCATGGCTGAGGCTCTTGAGAAGCTGATAGTGGAATTGTCTGCACAGAAAAATCAGAATAAGTTGGAATTTTAGAGAATGAAGAAACAAGAAGAATCAAATACTCAAACTCTTGCTAATCTTCATCTATTAGTAAAGAGGTTAGAGTACAATGTTGCCAGACTGGCAAAAGTTGATGTTCATGAACTGAAAGCCCCAATACCACAAGAAAAACAAGCAGAAATACCAAAAACTTCTCAACAAAAACTCAAACAACCAGAAATCATTCAACAAGATCAAACCAAACAATCAGAAACATCAATAACTCAAAAACAGAAGCAGCTCATGAGTCCTCCTCCTAGCAAGCCAAAGTTACTCATGGGTCCTCCACCAAACATCCCAAAGCCAGATACTTCAAGGGTCCAACAGAAAGAACATGTTCCAGTTCAATCTTCTTCCACAGCTCTCACAGGGGAAACGAAATTCAGGATAAAAATAGATACAAAAGAGAATAGAAGAATGGAACATGAAGTAACCTCTTCAAAAAGGCCAAGAAAAGTGATTAGAGAAGATTCAGATGGAAACCTCAAAGAAATAGAAGTGCTGAAAGGTGATTTACACACAATCATGTACCCAGAAGAACACCTGAAGCACTACTACTGGAAAGGTAAAGAAGACAACCCAAGAAGGCCACTCTTTCCAATGAGCAAAAATATTGTTCAAGTCAGGAACAATGGAAGCTGGGAAGTTCTGCACAAACCAATGACAAATCCAATAGTCTCTATTGAAAGAATCAACACTTTAACCATTGGAGGAGGTGTCTTAGGGAATGAAGGGCAGAACAAATACACCTTGATCAGAAAAGATAACAGTGAACAAAAGGTTACTGATGGAAATCTGGCTGATGATATCCACCCACTAGGAATAGTAAAAATGAAGAATATCATTGATAGTGAGAAAAGTGGTTCAGTTGTGACCAGAAGAGCCCTTGACATCATCAAAAGTGCAGGAGCAAAGTTATATAAAAGGGCTGCACTGGCAGACTTTGACTTATGTATCAATTTTGAGTATAGCAACAAAGTGCTAATACCTCCTCCCAATAACACAATTCCATATGAAATTCCTTCTAAAATAGTGAGAACTAGAGCAATCTTTGACAAACCAGAAATGTGTGTGGTCTTCAAAGATGCTCATAATGAGAAAGCTCTGTTCAAAATCAGTGAAATATGCAGGTATTCAAATCAAACTCTAAAATATATACAGAACTGCATGAATGAGAAACAAGAGCAGCTCAAGAAGAAAGGAAAGAACAATGAACAGCTGAGAAAAACAATTGAAGATTGCATAGAAAAGTGGATGGAATCCAGAGGATGGTACAAAGAAATTTACAAGGAAACTCAAAAGGAAATTGATCCCAAGAAAAGACTGAAACCAGGAGACAAATACAGAAGTGGATTGAAAATCAATTAATGAATTGATGAGATTAAATTTCTGTTTTTGAGAACAGTGTTTTATTTTTGTCTGCTTTTGAACAATGATTGGTTTGATTATGTTTCTAAACTTAGTTGTCTGAAATTTTGTTTCAAGGATTAGTTGAAAGTTGTTTATGTTAGACATAGAGATAGTTCATTTTCTTACAATACTTAGGGGGAAACTGTTAGGAAACTTTATTTGTAAGTATTGAAGAAAATCAGATCCAACTTGATCTATGAAGAAGACAACAGTCCTGAAGATCACAACAAGAATAAGAAGATCGGATAGGACAACTGAAATGAACAACATCTACTTCAAAGAATCACAAGTTGATCAAGGGCTGAAGAAGATTATCAGAGAAGGTCATTTCTGATGGATCTGATGATATTTCTGATGAAATATCATCAGTTTCTGACGATTCTGATCATCAGATTTTCTGATGATTTGTTCACCAGAATTTCTGATGAAGTGGTTTATCAGAAATTCTGATGAATACTCCACTTGTCTAAAAATCAGCTCTATCCTGCAACACTAACCGAAGCAAGTTGACATTATTGGATCTCATGATGACAAAGGCAACTTGAATGTTGGATTCAATGAATATGTCAAATTGTTACTTTTTGCAGGACTTTTACATGAATAAACAAATGTTTATTCATGTACCCAGCCTTCTATAAATAGAAGGCTCACCAAGCAGAAGACAATTGAGTTAAGCTTAGCATTCAATACATACTACAAAACTCCATTGCCCTCTCACCCGCAGAACTCAAGTATTCGTTTGTATTAGATAATAATCTTTCAATCACCTTGTAAACCATTTTGTTTCAAAGTGATATAAACTTGATAATTCTGTAGGTCTTGTTTCTTAAAAGTCTGATTTCCATTTCCGCACACTTTTTCACATCTACTGAAATCACTTGCCATATTACGTGAAAAGAAGTTTTTAATTTAGGGGTATCCTGAAAAAAAATTTAGGGGTATCCTGAAATTTTTTTTACGTGATTCGATACGGATTGCCGGTATTTGATTTAAACAGTGGCAGAACTAGCCCATTAATTTATGGGTATCCTGAAAAAAAAATAAACCGGGCAATTATAAAAAAAAAAACAATAATAAATAAAGTAAAACAAATACTTAATAAATGTGTCCCCTTTCTTTTCATAGCTTGAAATCGTTCAATCACATCTTTGTCTTTTACTTTATCAAAAGTTTATTTTTCGACCGCACAAACCATAGCATTGTTCAAATATTCCAGACCCATTCGATTGCGTAATTCCGTCTTGACATGCTTCAATTTAGAAAAAAAAATATATTTCAACGGTTGTGGTTGCGACCGGTAAAACTAAAACTAAAGTTAGCTTCACTACCTGATAAACCAAAGGACAAAAACTATGTGTTCTGGTTTCCACCATAAGATAAGGAAGATCACTTATTCAACTATAATATCGTTCTGCGTCTTGGGTTAACTTTATTAATTATATTTATGGACTCCTTTCAATTTTATTATTGTTAATTTGGGCTTATTTTTTCATTCGGGCATAATTATTCTACAAGATTTTGGGTTGAAAATGTTTGAGCTTATAAAAAAAATGAGATTTTAGTAATATCAAGTATCCTATTTTTTGGTTAGAGGTATCCTCGTATTTTTTTAGAGGTATCCTTTATATAAAACCGAAAAAAAAACACTATGAATACGGGGTTGAGCCGTAGCACGGGCTACGGCTCATATTACTATGGTTCCGCCTCTGGATTAAAAGCTTTTTATCAATATAAAAAGTGTGTATCTATACTTTTAGACATATCATGACTTTATTTATTTATTTGTTTTTTTTATATTCTATTTTGGTTGATTGCTACATATAGTGCCGGGATAACTTGTTTGGCACATCGTGAGAGGAAATCCCACAAGTTCACTATTATATTGGTTGTATTTTCTATAAGGGGAGGCGGGGCGGTCCGTGATGGATCCCCCGTCACGCGTTAAACCACCACGAACACCGCCGCCTCTATATATATCACGCATTATATTTGAAACGCGTTGAAATGTTCACGCGTTGAAAAGTTGAAAATTTCGAACGTTACTTGTTTTTTACCGTTGAATAACGGTAATATTCAATAAAAAAAAACCTTTAAACCCTTTATCTATTTATATCTCCATTTTAAACCATTTTACACACACCAATCTACATCTTTAAATCATTTTAAACCCATTTCACACAATCTACATCTTTCTTAAATGGAATTCCCTACGGATTCGACGTTTCCGATGTCTAGCGATAGCGATACCGAGTCGTCTTCCGACAATGAGACGCTAAAATATTTTGTGTCGGTGTATAACGAACTTGATGTCGAGTCATCCCGCCCAAAGAAGAAGATGGTAGACCGTGATCGTATACGTGCCAACGAAGTGTTAATGAACGATTATTTTGTGGAAAATGCGCTCTATAATGCCTAAACGTTTAAAGATCGGTTTCGTTTACCCAAAGAATTATTTTTAAAGATTGTTGGAGACATCGAAGCAAGCGAGGAATAGTTTCAGGAAGGTTACGATGCGAGGGGCAAACCAAGTTTCACGCCGATACAAAAATGCACGTCCGCCATTCGCCAACTAGCGGCAGGTAACCCTCCCGATCAATATGATGAATACCTAGCTATGTCGGCCAGAACTTCACGTGAATGTTTGCAATTTTTTTGCAACGCGGTCATTAAGTTGTATGGTAAAGAGTTTTTACGTAAACCGACGAGCCACGACATCTCACGTATTTACGCCGCACATGAGGCTAGATGGCATTTTCCCGGGATGCTCAGTAGCATCGATTGTACACATATCGAGTGGAAAAATTGTCCAAGAGAGTTGCGAGGGGCGTATGTTAGGGGTGACATCAAAAGACCAACCATCATACTAGAAGCGGTGGCGTCGAATGATTTATGGATTTGGCATTCGTATTTCGGTGTTCCAGGTTCAAACAACGACATCAATGTGTTGCACACGTCGCAGTTGTTTCAAACCATAACGGATGGTACCGCACCTTCCTCTCCTTTCTATGTTAACGGACGACATTACAAACGAGGCTTTTTTCTTGTGGATGGTATCTACCCGTCATGGTCTGTTTTTTGTGAAAGCTCCATCATTTCCTGTCGAGCCTAAAGAAATCGTGTTAAAAAAATTGCAAGAATCGGCAAGAAAAGATGTTGAGAGGGCATTTGGTGTTTTAAAGGGTAGATGGGGTATACTACACCGACCGGTTCGTGCGACGAACAAGAAAGCAATACATAGCATAGTGTATGCATGTATCATATTGCACAATATGATAATCAAAGAAGACGGACGTGCAATATCCCCGGATTGGGTGCCGGATCCTCCTATACAATTTCAAGTTCCACAAAATATCCAACTAGAATTGCGTAAAGAAGAAACTCACTTTCGGTTGAGATACGATTTAATCGAACTAGTAGGTTCTCTAGGTTTGGGGTTTCATGAGTCGGAAGAGGAGTAGGTTTTTTTTTTTTTTTTTTTTTTTTTTTTTTTTAGTTTGTAGCCTAAAATATTTCTAGTATGTTAAATTGAAGTAGTATGTTTTAATTTAATTGAAATTTATAATTTTAGTGTTTTATTGTTAATTTGGGTGGAGATATAATAGGAAGTTTATTTGGCTAAGAAGACTAGGAAGTGATCTTGACCATCCATTTAGTTAATCAAGGGCTAAGATTAAATGATGGAAATTAAAGGGAAGAAAAGAGGCGCGTGAGTTTGTTTAGGGGCATTATAGTCAATCCAAGGCAATAGTTTCTCTCTCCTCCAATTCCCCCCCCCCCCCCAATTTTTTAAACGTTAATAACTCTTTCATACGACATTATTTTTTTATAAAAATTGCACCAAAAAAACGAGCGTTTTTTATCTTTAAAACGAGTATACTATTGCTATATTTTCGAAATTTTTTTGAAAACCCAGTTGCGTAAAAAGCAATGGAAAAAACTCAGTTGCGTAAAACGCATTGGAAAAAAAAACCTAAAAAATGACATTTTTCTAAAACGCAATGCACAAAAAACACAAAGAAATGTCTTATTTGTAAAACGCAATGGCCAGAAAACACAAAGAAATGTGTTATTTCTAAAACGCAATAGCCTAAAAACTCAAAAGAAAGTGTAGTTTCTAAAACGCAATGGACTGAAAACACATAAAAATGTGTTTTACCTAAAACGCAATGCACAAAAAACACAAACACATGTCTTATTTCTAAAACGCAATGGCCAGAAAACACTTAAAATGTCTGTTTTCTAAAACGCAATGGACTGAAAACACATAAAAATGAGTTTTACCTAAAACGCAATGCACAAAAAACACAAAGAAATGTCTTATTTATAAAACGCAATGGCCAGAAAACACTTAAAAATGTCTCATTTCTAAAACGCAATGGCCTAAAAAAACAAAAGAAAGTGTTCTCTGTAAAACGCAATGGACTGAAAACACCTAAAAATGTGTTTTACCTAAAACGCAATGACTAAAAACACTTCAACCCAGCCAGGGGCTGCCGCCCCTGGGACCCTGCTACCAGGGGCTGCCGCCCCCGGACCCTCGCCAAGATCGTAAAACGCAATGACTAAATCAAAAACCCAGATTGTGAAAATGAAATTAAAGAATTTCTTACATGGATCGAAGCCGATTTCTTCATCGATTGACGAAATTTGAATGATAGAAACACTTATCAGCGATTGAATCGAACATATCGAGTGATTATCTTCAAAATCATGGGAAAAAAACGAGATTTTGAATGAAACTAAACTGAGTTTTCTTCAAAAAAAAACTGAAGAACACGTTGATCGGGTGTTTGAATCATTGATTGATGACGAAAATCGCACTATAATGTAGTGATTATTGAGATAGTAAGTGAAGAAAAGGTTGGAGATGGTGGGTTTTGAAAATGATGGGTTTTGAAGTAACTGGGGAGAAGAAGGAAAAAGAAAGGATTGGATTGACTAAAATACCCTTTCTCTTTATTTTAAAATTTGCCTCATGTCATAATCCTATTGCTTCCTATACTTTCTAGCCAAAATAAACTTTCTATTTGATCCCCACCCTTGTTAATTTATAATTTTAGTGTTTTATTGTTAATTTAAAATAAAAAATTAAAAAAATTTGTGAGTGATGGAATTCTATTACTAGTGACCACCCTCACTACATTTCTATCACTATTGATAGAATAGTGGGTGATGACATGGCATGAGTTGATTGGATATTGGGAGTGATAGAATTCTATCACTAGTGCTAAAATGATTTCGATCTAAAGTTATGAGTACGGTTGTGATCAAAACACGTTTTTACATAGAACTACAAGAGCCGACAAAACTGTGATAACTGGTAAGAGCATTCTCATCCAATCCATCAAATTATACATACATTCCACTAAAAAACAACTCCTATATCAATATATTTTCACTAAAAACAAATACTTTTTCTCTCTCCTTTTCAATTAAATAATATTATCATTACGTTTTTCTCTCTCCTTCACTCACAACCACTTTCAATATATATTAAAAAAATTATACTGGGTGAACAGTGTCCCCCCAAATATACAGATGAACAGTAACATTTTCTCTCTCCTCCACTCACAACCATTTTTTATACCCTTTATAATATAAAAACTACCCCTCACATGTTTTGATGGTTTGGATGAGAATGCTCTAACATAAATAAGAGAGATGTATGTATATATGTGGATAGAGATCTAGATAAGAGCTACTGTTGAAATTTAGCGACATCCCACCACCGGAAACTAAAAGTTAGATCGCCGGAAGAAAGAAGGATGGGGCGGAGGAAGCTGGAAATAAAGCGGATCGAAGACAAGAGTAGCAGGTTAGTCACTTTCTCCAAGAGGAGATCAGGGTTGTTTAAGAAAGCTCGCCAGCTTTCTGTCCTCTGCGACACGGATGTCGCCGTCATCGTCTTCTCCGCCAGAGGGAAGCTCTATGAGTTTTCTAGCGGCAGTAGTAACAGGTGAATTAATTTCATCGTCGTTTATATTTTATTCGTTTTTCAGTTTCTGTTTCAGAAATATTTGCTCGTATTTGTTCCCGGCGAATCATTTCTAGACTTGTGCTTCTTATTCTTAGTTTATGGTACACTGTTTTCTTAAGGAGCTTAATGCTATAGATACAGCGGAACTATCTATGGCAATAATATATTATTATTATTATTATTATTTTATGTGTATCTTATCCTCATCTCTAGCTTCAGAACTTGGTGCTATTGTCTACGATTAGGGTTGAGATGTGACTTCTCAGTTCCTTTGTTTTTTAGGGGTTTATTTTATTTATTTTTGCATCTACCCTCTATAATTAGGGTTAAAATAACTAGCTCACATGTTTTTGAGGGGTTTATTTTTTTTAACCGCAAACAATAACATTTTATATATCATCAAACTTTTAGATGATACAATGGTTAGTAGGCTACTAAGCCAACTACTTTTTCATCATCTTCTAAAACAGAAAAAATTTACATACAATCGAAAACAGTATATTGTTTAGTTATCTCTCCAATTCAAACCTCGCCCATTTTTCCCATTCTATGTTTATCCATTTCGCCCGAAATGTTACCCACATGAAGGAAATTACTTGGATCTCCCCGAAGATTGCTTCTAAGTTTATTCACTTCCCACTGAAGATGTGCTCGTTCCTTGCTTTCCAAATCTCCCAACAGGTTACCAAAAAAATTACTTGAATAAATTTTTTCTTATGCTTATCAACCATCTCGTTCTCGTAAAAGTTCAACAGGTCCTTTGTGCCAGTCGCGTGGATCTGCTGTAGTCTACACCATGTGCCTATCCTTTGCCATATTTGCACAGCCACATAACATCCTGTAAAAAGATGATCGGCGTCCTCTTCTTGATCATTACACAGTTTATGTAGGAACCGTTCGCGTAAATAAATAAAATAAACAAATTTTATTACTGATTACAACAGAAATAAAGAAAGCTGGAAACAAAATTACTATTACAACTGAAAAATCAAAATACAAGAAATGTAGAAGATGCTATTCCCACACACAGAAAATTATTTTCACACCCCGAAGCGCCGCGCTATGGCCATAGCGGGGCGCTTCGGTCGACAAAAGGTGATTTGATGGTTTGACTGACATAAGTTGCAGAGACATAAAGGTGATACGAGGTTGCAGGTGTCTCGTGAACCCTAAGCGCCGCGCTATGGCCAAAGCGCGGCGCTTGGACCCCAAATTTTCACTTTAAAAGGCTGCTCAGACACAACATTCAGCATTCGGTGATTTTGTTGTTTGTCGATTTTCTTTGCTCTATTAGTTACATGTCTTGAAAAAACGATGTCGTGGTTAAGCAACTATCTTTTCGGTCAATATTCTAACGAGTCAGTTGTTCCTGATTCTTACGAGGGGACCGCTATTTCTGACTCATATGAGAAACCGGTCTCGTCCAACTTGAGGGAGGCAGAGGTTGTATCTGGCATTCATTATCGTGATAACACGGTGCAGCTGGATTTGAATACCCCTCTGGAGGACCCTTACGCACAACAAGGTTATTCGAATTTCGGTTACGGTGGCGAGTACAGCTTTGTACAGCAGGAGTGTTATCCAAACGACAGTTACGGTTGTCAACAGAGCTTACAAGGTTATTCGAATTTCGGTTACGGTGGCGAGCAAAGCTTTGTACAGCAGGAGTGTTATCCAAACCACAGTTACGGTTGTGAACAGAGCTTTGAACATCAAGTCTATTCGAACCTCGGTGACGATGGTGAGCCGGAGGATGTGTCTGTTGACGAGGAAGGCTGTTACCCGGTTACATTTTCGTTTGATACAACGCAGACCTTTTCGTCACGTAAAGAGTTGGTGCGTTGGGTACAAGACACGGCAAAAGACAATGGTTACCTCATTGTGATTAAGAGGTCGAATAAAAGAGGAGTGAATTACAAGATTTGGTTTCAATGTACTTTTGATGGGGAGCATAAGAGTATAGCTACACAGAGGAAAACGGGTAGCAAGAAAATAGGCTGCCCGTTCGAGATGATCGGGTTTTCGGAATCATCCGGAAGTGTTTGGAGGATCGAGGTGACGAAGGCGAAGCATAACCACACTCCTATTGAAAACTTAGAGGGTCACGCGTATGCGAGAAGGCTTTCTTCGGAGGATAAAAAACTGGTTAAGGAGCTGGCAGAGCAAGATATTCCCAACCAAAGTATCTGGCGAACGCTGACAAAAACAATCGGGCTAGAAAGCTTATTCCGAAAGATATACACAACGCTGTTCAGAAGATCAACGCCGAAAAAAATGTCGGTAAGTCTCCGATGCAAAAACTTGAAAACATTCTTCTCGAAAAAGATTACACTTATTACATGCGCACGAATGAGATATCGAACGAAGTTGAAGATGTCTTCTTTGTTCACGAAAAATCATTCACTATGTGGTGTGCCTTCCCGCATGTGCTAATGATTGACGCCACCTACAAAACGAACATGTACAACCTGCCATTTGTTCAGGTCGTAGGCATGACGTCGACAAACAAATCGTTTACGGCTGCTTGTGCGGTAATTTCCGCTGAGAAGTCAGAGAACTACCTATGGGTGTTGCAGAGGATCAAGTCTATGCTGGTAGGATGTATGGAACCGCGCGTGATTTTAACAGACAGGGATTTTGCGCTAATGTACGCGTGTGAACAAGTTTTTCCAAAAGCGCATAAGTATCTTTGTCGGTTCCATATTCAACAAAATATTAATAAGAACAGCAAGAAGAAATTCTCTGACAAGGAGTGGAAAGAATTCGTACGTACATTTTGGACATTGTGCGAGTCTACGACCGAGGAAATATACAGGTATAACTTGGAAAACCTTGAAGCACAGCTGAAAGAAGATGACCGTGAACGTGGGTATTTCTTAATAATTATGTTCAAATTTTATATAATAACAAAAACTGACTATTTACGTTTTTTAATTTCAGAGGTTTTTGATTATTTGATGAAATCCTGGTTGGATCCGTACCGTGAAAAGTTTGTATCTTGCTGGATTAACAAAACTATTAACTTTGACCAAACTACGACTAACAGGGTTGAGGGCATGCATGCAACACTAAAAAGTCACTTTCCAAGTCATCGCAACACACTGGATAAACTTGTACTGTATGTTGATCATGTTGTTGATAGACAATACGCCGAGATTAGTACTAGCTTTGAAACAAGCCTCCGAAAAGTGATGACGCACCACAAGAATCAGCCCATGCTTGCATATATTCTCAGAAAGGTTTCAATATATGCGATTGAGCTTTTGAGTATGGAACTAAAACGTAAGGAAGACGGGTTGAGAGCCTACGGTGCAAGCTGTGGTTGCCAACTTTTTACCAGCTGTGGTTTGCCATGTGCCTGTCGTTTGGAAAAGTTGGAAAATAACGGTAATTAATATCTTTGACCTTTCTCGTTATGATTTTGCCACCTAATTTGTTTTCGTCCACAGGTCAGCAAATCCGTATCACACACATAGACATGTTCTGGAAGAAGCTTGACTTCAAGCCTGCAAAGACTAAGATAGAGGATATCGATGTAGACGCGGAATTTGAAAAATTGAAACAACAGATCGATCCAACACACCCTCAAGTGAAAAGGAGCTTCTTTGAAAAGTTTAAGCAAATCCTCAATCCAGGGAACAATAACAAAAAACCTCCTGCTGTTCTGAAGAAAACTCGTGGTCGCCCAACATTGAAAACGCAGGAAGAAAGAAAGGTTGAAGCCGCTAGAAAAAGCTCGTACATTTCGTCAGAAGAAACTTGGGTCGAGGCCTCAGACGATCTTCCCCGTCACAGCTCGTACATATCACCCGAAGATTCTAGAAGACAAAAGAATACCAAACCGCTCAACCTATACCCTGATTTCCCGATGATCAAGCTCGGTCCTAAGACGGATATAGCGATCCGCAACTACGCATCTCAGATTCCCAAAGTGATCCATCCATACATCGTTAGAATAAAGGACGTGAAACCAGATGGTCATTGTGGGTTTCGATCGGTGGCTGTTGGGTTAGGAGTGAAACAAAATTCATATTTGATGATCCGGAAACAACTTATAAAGGAGTTACGTATGAACGAATCGCTTTGGAGGCAGGTTTTCGATCCGGAAAACATAGGACATTATGATGCGCTGGTTAGACGGATCGATTTCAAGGGGGTGGGACGAGCAGGTATCGAAAATTACATGTCGATGCCTGAGACGGGGTTTCTTATTGCCCAACGATACGGTGTGATTGTTCACACCTTCGACATTCGTGGGAGCGATACAATTTTCCCTCTGCTGGGCGGGCCAAACGAAGCTGAGGAACCTCACCTGGTGGTTGCGGTTGTGTTCGTCGACGATGGGCATTTCATACACGTAGAGCTTGGAGGTTGTTATCCAATGCCTCCCCCAAACCTACTCTGGACAGCGAACAGAACAGAGCGCGCAGCAGCCTGGCATACATTATACAGGGATCAGATCAACGCATACGAAATGCTTACGTATCGTGCCCCTGACCTTAATGTAACCCCATATGTTCACGATGTATGTTAAATGTGTTTAATAATAATCACGTTTGTGTTTTTTCAATATATGCGTTACATCACGTTAAAAACCGAATGTCACCGACACGACCCAATCAGATTCAATACGCACTTGTACGACCCAAAATGACAATATACATCATAATACTACAATTAATGAAAAAATACGTCATGTTCATGTACGGTAGGCGGCTGATACACATAACACTTCTCACAGGAGTACTTGTGCTTTCAAACCAAAATGACACGATATAACGGAATAAGACATCACACGTAACCGATTTGATCCGGAACTTGCAGTATAGTCCATATATATTAAAAAATGATGTATAATGGAAAAAACGTAAAATTTAGACTATTATCGACGCGTTTGTGAATTAAAAACAATTTTAAAAAATTTAAAAAAGGCCCAAAGCTCCCCGCTTAGGCCATAGCGCAGCGCTTTGGCCTCGAAGCGCCCCGCTTAGGCCATAGCGCAGCGCTTTGGCCCCTCGTTAAACCTGAAGCGGGGCAGCCTTCTCCCCCATTTCATCAACAAACAAAACACACACACAAAGGTGCGATTACACACACTAGGGCGAAGATCTTCTTTTTCCAGATTTCAAACGCTATTAGGTACGATCGAACTTCATTTATTGTTTTGGTTCAAGTTATATGTTTGATTTTGATTTGATTTGGGCGGATTTGATCGAGTTGCTGGGCCTGTTCTTCATAACGAAGAACCAAAGCGCCGCGCCGAGGCCAAAGCGGGGCGCTTTGGTTCATGTTTATTTTTTTTATATTATTTGTTTATTATTATTATTTGTTTATTTAATATTATTTGTTTATTATTATTATTTGTTTATTTAATATTATTTGTTTATTATTATTATTTGTTTATTTAATATTATTTGTTTATTTAATATTATTTATTTATTTAAATTGTTTAATAATATTATTTG
Organism: Helianthus tuberosus; assembly: GCA_030545235.1. NCBI lineage: Eukaryota > Viridiplantae > Streptophyta > Magnoliopsida > Asterales > Asteraceae > Helianthus > Helianthus tuberosus. Next base: position 132,180,078 of record CM060351.1, on the reverse strand, counting down.
TTTATATAATATTATTTGTTTATTATTTTATATTTAATATTATTTGTTAATTATTGTTTAATAATATTATTTGTTTATTATTTTATATTTAATATTATTTGTTTATTATTTAAATTTTTTAATAATATTATTTGTTTATTATTTTATATTTAATATTATTTGTTTATTATTGTTTAATAATATTATTTGTTTATTATTTTATATTTAATATTATTTTTTTATTATCTTTTATTTAAATTGTTTAATAATATTATTTGTTTATTATTTTATATTTAATATTATTTGTTTATTATTTAAATTGTTTAATAATATTATTTGTTTATTATTTTATATTTAATATTATTTGTTTATTATTTAAATTGTTTAAATAATATTATTTATTTATTATCTTTTCAACGTGCAGGGATGGATTCCTCCGATGACGAGATTGGGCATATGGAGGCTGAGGGAGAGGTGGGAGATGTGGGAGAGGAGGGACAGGAGGCATGTCCGTACCTGCAGTTTCCGCAGGGGTCACGGGCGAGGAGGAGATGCGCTAGGTTGCGTACCATGGAGATTGGGGGGCATGTAGGGATAGACTGGGACCTGCTGGAGACCGTGGGAGAGGCCGCGCGGACGCGTGGTATTGTTGGACTAGATACTCCTTGGTCGCGCCTATTTCAAATAGCGATGGAGGACTCGTACCGTGAGCTTACGGTCGAGTTTCTTTCTACGTTTACATACGCGCCGCATCCGGCGGATTACGTGGAGGACCCGGATTTTCCAGTCCACGAGGTTACATTCCGTCCCGCCGGTCAACAGTTTCAGATGAGTGTGCGGGAGTTTGCTGTCCATACAGGTTTGTACACAGAGCCCGAGCTTGATACTGATTTATATACGCAGGCGGTTAGGGCGATGGACAGGCAGATGCTTATCAGTTTCTGGAGGGCCATTTCCAGGGTTCCCTTTGGGAAATCCTGGCAAAAGGTCACCACCATTAGAGACCCCTTGTACCGATACCTGCACCATATTATCGCGTCATCTATCGTGCCGCGGGGTACCAGCAGGGAGAAGGTCAACCTCGGTGACCTTTTCTTTCTATACTGCCTACTTCGTGGCCAGCCCTGCGATCTAGCAGCCTGCCTGGCAGATTACTTTGCCAGTGCATACTCCCGGCAGCTCCGCGGGCAGCTGCACACAGGCTCATACATCACCGCCATTGCACGCTCGCTAGGGATCGTGCCTGAGAGTGATCCGGAGCTGTCCGACCCGATCCCGTCGACTACGTTGGGCCGCGCGTCAGTATCTGCCATGCAGATCACCCGTACCTTTGATGTTGGTCTGAGGTTTAGGGGCCGTGACGGGCTGATTTGGCATCCGGAGGTTGTGCCGGAGGTCATCCCGGTTGTTATTGAGCTGAGGGATGGAGTGTTAGCCCCTCCTCATGTTCAGGAGGCCGCTCGGCAGGCTTAGCTACAGGCTCTGGGCCTCGATCAGTACCCGGGCCAGCCTTAGGATCAGGCTCAGGCTCAGCCTCAGGCTCAGCCTCAGGCTCAGCCTCAGGCTCAGCCTCAGGCTCAGCCTGTATTCGAGGATCCGACTCAGGAGGAGCATGTCGAGGAGATCCCGGTACCACCAGTTCAGCCAGCTCCTGAGCCGCCACAGTACCCGCAGCACGTTTACGCTGACCTGCCTCCGGCAGCGCGTGAGGTGGCTCGGGACTTCGACCGGCGCCTCAGACGCCAGGGCGCACGCATTGACTGGATCGTCGAGACGCTCGTTGCTCTACGAGAGCTCGCTGGGTTGCCTCCACTTCCCCTCCCACCGTCCCCACCGCACGAGGATTAGTACCTTAGTTTGTTTGTTTAGAGTTTTGTTATGTATTATGTACTCAGTTGTACCTTTTTGTTTTGTATGTAGAAACTGATATATATATATATATATATATATATATATATATATATATATATATATATTGCAGTTAATCTTCTATTTACATCACGTTGGTTTTGGATTGTTTACGTTTAATTCTTATGGCTTTCTGTACATTTTATTTAACATGTTCGTTTAATTTAACAAAATAAACTACGTTAAGAACTTATATTATATACGTTCTATAAACTACGTTAAGTCCTTGTCTGTTGACCAAGCCCAAAGCGCCCCGCTTTGGCCATAGCGCGACGCGGTCAACAGACAAGGACTGACAGAAGTCAGTCCTTGTCTGTTGACCAAGCCCAAAGCGCCCCGCTTTGGCCATAGCGCGACGCTTTGGATGTGCAAAAAGACAAATGGCGTGTGCGAATAGACCATGCCTTATTTTATTTATTTTTGCATCTACCCTCTATAATTAGGGTTAAAATAACTAGCTCACATGTTTTTGAAGGGTTTATTTTTTTTAACCGCAAACAATAACATTTTATATATCATCAAACTTTTAGATAATACAATGGTTAGTAGGCTACTAAGCCAACTACTTTTTCATCATCTTCTAAAACAGAAAAAAATTACATACAATCGAAAACAATATATTGTTTAGTTATCTCTCCAATTCAAACCTCGCCCATTTTTCCCATTCTATGTTTATCCGTTTCGCCCGAAATTTTACCCACATGAAGGAAATTACTTGGATCTCCCCGAAATTGCTTCTAAGTTTATTCACTTCCCACTGAAGATGTGCTCGTTCCTTGCTTTCCAAATCTCCCAACAGATTACAACAGAAATAAAGAAAGCTGGAAACAAAATTACTATTACAACTGAAAAATCAAAATACAAGAAATGTAGAAGATGCAGATTGGCTGCGTCACGTGTACACACGCTTCCCTTAAAACAAATTCCGAGTCTCCCAAGAGTACTCGTTTTGTTTCCCAGGGTACAACAGCCGAAGCAGCGTACTGCCGGAGTTGACCTACAACCCGAAGGTTACCTTGAAACTGCAAGAGAAAGATCAGAAAAATTGTAGAGAGAAAGAAGTGTTTGCTGGTGTTTCTGCAGCTGGGTACGGAGCTGTATTTATACAGCTCCTAAGTCGAAACAGTCAAAAAGGAATTAAAGAGAGGTTTAAATTGCATTAAACGTCTTCAATGCAATTTAATATGTCACACCCCGATTTCCACGTGTCACCGGTGGGCCCGGTGGGGGAGTATCGTGACGTGGTTGGCAACGTAATAGTCAAACAACACAATATAATAATGCACAGCGGAAGCAAATTTAAATAAGATACAACCGAATTTATTTATTGTAAACAAAGTCACAATTATCCGGTGTTTATCCACAGTAGGATCGAATAATAAAAATATTGTCTATGGTTCAACAGACTTCGGCATCTTAAGTTTGCGAGACTTCTAGTGATGCTTAGGAGACTCCCAGCCTATTTCGCCTAGTACCTGCATTTAATCTTTTTGGGAAAATACGTCAGTTTACACTGGTAAATACATTCAACTGACTCATTTTGTAAAATGATTGAAAATTGGTTTGGATGCTCATGGCATAAACATTTTATTTAACTTGGGAGAATTATTTTGATAATATAATAATCTTGTGAACGAATTACGTGTTACTTATGCGTTCAGTAGCCCGGAATGTATCCGGGTTAAAGATCAATAGACACACCACTGTAAGTGAGTTATACACGGGAGTACGCCTACACCCCGTGCTCAGGTCGTGGCAATCTCGTAAGATAATGCCGAGGATATCCGGGACATGGTCATTAACCTCCCAAAGGCTGTAAAGTAAACACATCTGTTTAAAACGAGCCGATCAAATTATTCAATTAACCACTAAGCGTGGAAGATTTGATGCTCGATCAAGCGGTACGCTATGTACCGTAACCCAAGCCCGTATAGGGAAAATAAGTTAAAAGTATTTACCTTTGCAAGTATAAATCCTTAATCGAATAAATTGCAGATAGCTTTTACTGGTTCTCCTAATCTGGAACGAAGGTTTAATATAACCTATTAGAATACTAACGGGCCTTTAATTAAGCTTAAGCTTAGACCGGTCAGTTTTAATGATACGGTTCGTACGCACGATTAAGCGGATAGAATGTGATTTAGACCCGACAAGTTTGAGGACTTGTTTAATATGGGTTTACTATTCACATTCTGGATTTTGAGATAAAAATGATATCGTTTGACCCGTTTCGGCTAGTTTATGCAAACTAGTTACATAAACCGAACCGAACGCGTATAATGCATAACGGGTAACCGAAAGGGTCGCGAACAGGTTTCCTAAGTTAATACGCTTTAAATATGTTGTGATATCATTATGATATCTTCCATAATGCCCATAACGAGTTTAATCCCTAAATACGCCCCGTAGGGGTATTTTGGTCATTTTAAGGGTTATAAAAGAGATTTATAATACTTCTGAGATATGGGTCTGATTTAATCAGCAAAATTATTAATTTTAACAGACCACAACAGTTGGTGAAGAGTCTCATTTCCCAAAATGGTTTTAAACCCAAATTATGCGTTTAATACGCGTATGAAGCCGTTTTAAGCGACGTACGATTTAAAATACCATTCTGAGTTTTTTGATCAGCAAAATAGGCTCAAAACACTCTATTTATTATTTAAAATCAGTGGCAATTGGATTGGTATCAAACGGATTTGTAAAACTCGTTTTATGGCCTAAAAGGGCATATTCGGTATTAACCGAATCAATGCGATAAGCCTAGCTTAAGATCAGTTTAAAAATAATTAAAAATCTTCAAAAATCCCAAAATATTATTTAACATCAGTGGGTAAAAGTTTTGGCACCGAAAATCGGGTTTAGATAGGCTATGCGCTAATCGCGCCGTTTAATTCATAAAAGCTTATTATTTACGCTAATGCGCATATCTCCTAATCTAGACCTCCGATTGACGTGAAAATTTACGTACATGTTTAATAATCAGTAACTAAGATTATTGTACTTCCACATTTTCAAAATTCTCGTTGTATGGTCATAAGGGCGTTATGGTCCAATTTAAGCGATTAACGGAAACGTGTGCATGCATCGGATAATCAACGAAACATGTACAGAGGCTTATACTAGCATGTAACCCAACCCTAATGAGACTTTAAGGCATGTCTAATTCAAACTAAAACGGGTCAGAACCGAAGTCAAAGCAAAAGTCAAGGTTTTGCGCCTTTCGGTTCCGAACCGGGTTTAAACAGAAATTTGTCGAGTCGGGTAAGCGTAGATAAGTTTTTATACTTATTACCAAGTTATATTAAGGTTACAACAGGTTACACGCCTCGCGGATCATTAATCGTGCATTAAATCATAATTTGCAATTCTGTTGACTTTTTCGGTCAACGTTTGACCCGACAAACGACCTAGTTAGGTCTGGAATCAGGGGGAACCCTTTTAGGGTCTTATTACCCATATAATTACCAACCTAACGGTACTTTTATTTTGACATACGACTGAGCTATCGTTGTTTAATCACAAAGTCAACCGTTAAGCCCGATATATTGACTTTTAAGCTAATTACTAAGCTAGAATTAATTTAGAAGGGTTAAGCAACTTACTAGATGATTAATGGATGATTAGGAAGGCCTTCAATCAGATTGTAAGCTCCTCCAATGCTCAGATTGTTTGCAATTGATGTGTGGAATGGTTGTGACATTAAGGGGTCTTTATATACAAGAATCAAGCACCACAAGAGAGTGACAACCAAGTCTAGGGCCATCCACAATTGATCAACACTTGTAAGTAGTGTGTAGGGATGTCTAGGGGCCATGCACATGCAAGAAAAACCGGATTAGAGGGTCACATTCGCGCACAACAGGCAACAGCCTGTTTCTGGTCGCTGGGCACCGCTAGCGCACCGTTACGCTACACATGTAGCGGTGCGCTAGCCCGCTATAAAGGGCCGGTTGACTTGACATGGTAGCGCACCGTTACGCTACACATGTAGCGGTGCGCTACCTCTTCTCAGAGGCAGATTTCGTTGCTGTTTGTTGGTGTTACGAATCTGGACAATCTTGTCCGTCGTTTCGAACACGATCTCTGGTCCTGATAACTGGACTTCCCCGACTTCCGCCCAACAAACTGGCGATCTACACTTTCTACCATATAATGCCTCAAAAGGCGCAGCCTTAATGCTGGTATGGTAGCTATTGTTGTAGGAGAATTCGATCAATGGTAGGTTCTTATCCCAACTACCTCCCAAATCGATCGCACATGCACGCAGCATGTCTTCCAACGTTTGAATAGTGCGCTCACTCTGACCGTCTGTCTGAGGATGGTAAGCCGTACTAAAGTTCAAACGTGTGCCCAAAGATTGTTGGAAACTCTTCCAAAAATGAGACGTGTACCTAGTATCCCGGTCAGAGATAATAGCTACAGGTATGCCGTGTAGGGCTACAATCTTATCAACGTATAACTGGGCTAACATATCGGAGCTATAAGTCTCCTTGATGGGTAAGAAATGAGCTGACTTAGTCAGTCGGTCAACTATAACCCATATCGTATCATTGCCTTTTCTTGTCTTGGGTAACTTGGTAATAAAATCCATAGTTACCATTTCCCACTTCCACGTAGGAAGTTCAGGCTGTTGTAGCAAACCTGACGGTTTCTGATGCTCGGCTTTGACTTGCGCACATGTCAAGCATTTTGCTACATGGGCGGCCACAGACTTTTTCAAGCCTATCCACCAATAATTTGCCTTTAAATCCTGGTACATCTTATCAGCTCCAGGATGAACGGAGTATTTGGAACTATGGGCTTCCTGGAGGATAACATCACGAAGTCCTCCGTAAATCGGAACCCATATTCGCCCATTCAATCTTAGAATTCCGTCTTTGCTAAGAGTTAACTGCTCCTCAGTTACTCCTAACTTTTCATTTGGGTAGTTAGCTTCCAACACAGCTTCCTTCTGTGCAGCTAACACCCTTTCTATCAAACTGTTCTTTATCTCCATACGCTTGGCGTTAATTCGAATGGGTTTAACCTTTTGCTTTCTGCTCAAGGCATCAGCGACTACATTTGCCTTGCCGGGATGGTATTTGATTTCACAATCATAATCATTTAAAGTTTCCATCCAACGGCGTTGCCTCATGTTTAGTTCTTTCTGGTTAAACAGATGCTGGAGGCTCTTGTGATCAGAAAAGATCACAAACTTGATTCCATAAAGATAATGCCTCCACAGTTTTAGTGCGAATACAACGGCACCCAACTCCAAGTCATGGGTGGTGTAATTCTTCTCATGCACCTTTAACTGTCGCGATGCATAGGCAATAACCTTGCCTTTCTGCATAAGCACACACCCCATGCCGGTGTGTGAAGCATCGCAGTAAACTACGAACTCTTCAGTGCCTTCAGGTAAAGTAAGCACAGGAGCGTTGCTCAACTTCTGTTTGAGAATATCGAATGCTTCTTGCTGCTTAGGGCCCCAAACGAACTTAATCTTTTTCTTAGTCAGAGAAGTTAGGGGTGCAGCAATCCTTGAAAAATTTTCGATGAAACGCCTGTAATATCCTGCCAATCCCAGGAAGCTACGTATCTCCGTAGGCGTCTTTGGCTCTTGCCAATTCATAACAGCTTCTACTTTAGCGGGATCCACTTGGATACCACTCTCACTGACCACATGTCCAAGAAATTGGACTTCTCGTAGCCAAAATTCACACTTAGAAAATTTGGCATAGAGTTTCTCGTGATGTAAAAGTTTGAGAATGCACCGAAGGTGTTTCTCATGGTCAGCTTGATTCTTAGAATAAATAAGGATGTCATCGATGAAGACGATAACAAATTTATCTAAGTAAGGCTTGCAGACGCGATTCATGAGATCCATGAACGCGGCTGGTGCATTAGTGAGCCCAAAAGGCATCACTAGGAACTCGTAGTGACCATAACGAGTCCTAAATGCAGTCTTGTGAACGTCTTCATCCTTAACCTTCAACTGATGGTAGCCTGACCTCAGATCAATCTTTGAGAAGTAACTTGCCCCTTGAAGTTGATCGAACAAATCGTCGATTCTGGGCAACGGATACCTATTCTTGATCGTGACTTTATTAAGCTCGCGATAGTCGATGCACAGACGCATCGACCCATCCTTCTTCTTGACAAACAGGATTGGCGCTCCCCAAGGAGATGAACTAGGTCGAATGAAACCCTTAGCCAGCAGTTCATCTAGCTGCGTCCGCAACTCCTTCATTTCGGTGGGTGCCAATCTGTACGGTGCTCTGGCAACTGGTGCCGCTCCGGGAATGATATCGATCCTGAATTCGACTTGTCTATCTGGTGGTAGGCCAGGTAGATCTTCAGGAAACACTCCTGGGTATTCAGAAATGACAGGGATATCTTCTAACTTCGGTTTAGGTTCCTCCATAATCACCTGCGCCATGTAGATGACACATCCCCTCTTCAAACACTTGGAAGCCTTGAGCATAGTCACCTGCTCAGGCAGTCCGTACTGGGTATCTCCCCGAATGGTAAGTGACTCACCAGACGGAGTCTTTATCACTACCTGTTTCTGTTTACAGACGATTTGGGCCTGGTTATGAGATAACCAGTCCATACCCAGAACTATGTCAAAACCAGCTAATTTAAACGGAAGTAGAGACAGAGGAAAATAATGGTTCTTAATGGATATACTACATCCATCTAATACAGTAGAGACGGTTTCTATGGTACCATCTGCTAACTCTACCTCATAGTTTATGCTTAGGGTTTTGACAGGTAAATTCAACAATTTACAAAACTTATGATCCACGAAAGACTTATCTGCGCCTGAATCAAAAAGTACTCTTGCAAAGACATCATTTACAAGGAATGTACCTGTTATGACGTTATCATCTTGCACAGCCTCCTGCGCATCCATCCTGAAGACTCTGGCGTTAGTCTTCTTAGCCTCCTCAGGCTTCTTGTTGTTCTTGGGGCAGTTAGTCTTTATATGGCCCTTCTCCCTGCAACGGTAGCACGTCGCATCTTTCATTTTCTTGCAATCCAAGGTTTTATGGTCCGTGGACTTGCAAATCCCACAAGCAAAGGATTTCGACTGAGTCCGTGAGCTCGACTCTAGTCTGCACTTTCCATAGTGCTGTTTCTTGCAAGTTTTACACCTGGGCTTCTCATCAGACTTATGCCCATCCTTCCTCGACTCGGATCCCTTCTTGTTATCACCGTTCCCACGGTGTTTCTTGTTCGACCTACGCGAACCATCATCTTCTCGCTTCCTCTTCTCAACATCTTTATTCCTCAGGGATCTCTGTCGGACCGCATCCAGTGTGAGGGATAAAGAAAGATCAGTTACAGACCTGAAGGTAACTGGCCGAGAAGCTTTTACACTGGCCTTGATCTCGGGTTCCAAACCACCAATAAAACGAGCGATCCTCTTTGGCTCAGGGGTTACTAGGTAGGGAACCAACCTGGACAGCGTATTGAAGCTTGTCAGGTAAGCTTGGCAGTCGAGGTTTTTCATCACCAATGACAGAAAGTCATATTCTATCTTTTCCACCTCATGTTGAGGGCAGAAATTATCTTTGATCAGGGCAATGAATTGATCCCACGTCATGCTATACAACGGAATCTTTCCGGAGGCCTTCATCAGAGATCTCCACCAAGCCAATGCTTCACCTTTGAAGGACTGCGACACAAACTTAACAATATCCCGCTCAGCGCACCCGCTGATGTCCACCACTGTGTCCATTTCATCCAGCCAAGTTATGCAATCAACGGCCCCCTTTTCCCCTGTAAAATCCCGGGGCTTGCAAGACACGAAGTATTTGTAAGTGCAACCCTTGTTACGGGGTCCTTGATGCAGTACCAAATGCTGGGATGGGTCACTTTGATTGTTGGTGGACTGACGGTCATCACCGTCTTTCTTGGGTCCGTTCTTCTTGGGAGGAGGCTTGTTATGAGCCTCAGAATGTGTCCTTGGCTTTGTGTGTGACACAGAGTGGGTCCTACTCCGGGTACCACTGTATTCATCATATTGCCTATCCAAGGCTTGAGTGACAGCGCCATCAATGATTGCTTTTAGTTCGGCACCTGTCAATGTAATTTGGGCGTTCTCATTTGGCGCCACAGGATGGCTATTGACTTCATTAGAGTTAGCCATTTGTATTGAACTGTTACAGAAAACAAGAACAATATTTTATTTGAAAGTTTATTATGGAATTACCCCTTAGGGTAACTCGTTAACCATGGTAACAGAGACCCTATTTGGTTAACTTACTGATCGTATTAATTTAGGATTTCAATTAAAATTTATCCTAATCATAAAATTATAATAATATATATTAGCACATAAGGCTTGGTCACATGGACATTTTAATAAACTATGATTTCAGAGAATCAAGACTTTTAAGGTTTGAACCTAGTTCATCACCTTTATTAGACAGGGAGTCATAGCTACCTCTGTCTTTCGGCTTATATAGAAATGAGCATGGCCCGTAGGCGCTATATTACCACGTATGGTTAAGTATGATCACCTTAATTGATGATGTAAATCCAGGATTCAGAGATCATTATACTGGATTAGGAATCTTCTAAAGAATCCTTATTCATTTAAGAATGACGTGTGATTTCTAATGAATCACTTCTGCCAGGAGTGTTAACATGTTTTAAGATGTTAACAGGGATTTGAATCTTTTAAACCGGTCTTACCATTTTGGCCCGGTCTTATATCTGACACTAGGCTAGGTTTCACACTTAAAGATTCTTAATTAAATAATTACTTAGGCAGATTAAAAGGAATGATTTTTAATTTATTTATTTCATTTATAATTTATTTATGCACAAATGGCAAACATGAAATTTATAAAAATAACACTCCAATAATTTATAACAATATTACATATTGCCCTAAACAGGTCTTTCACACATGAAATTTGCCCACGTAGGAGCTACAACATACCATCATGCCCACGCAGGGGTCTTACAGAAGACATAAGTCCTCGTAGGGACTAACACACTAACAATTGTCCACGTAGGGACTTAAACAAACATAAGTCCACGTAGGGACTAAACATACAACATAAATGTCCACGCAGGGACTTAATTTTTAAAGTAGACATATACACATAAAGGATTTACTGATCCTTCTTGCTCTTTCCCTTGATTAAGTTCGTCAAGGTCTTAAACATTCCCTGGTTGCGCCGTCGATCTTCCCGTGCCTCATGTCGCACCTCTCTAATACTTTGCAGGATCTCCTGATGCAGTGGTGGCGACATTTGTAGAGACGGCGGGGGTTGTTGGTAAAACGGGGGTTGTGTAGGCATCTGGTACCCCTGGACTGGGTACCCTACTCCCCAAGGACCCCCATACGGTCCATCAGGGTTAAGAGCGTTGTAATTAGCAGCTACCAGGTATGGGTCGGCTTCAGCGTAACCGGGGTTAGTGTGGGTCGGTGGCTCAAACGGGTTATACATCGAAGGACCCGTGTATGCTGGTATCTGATTATCGAAACCCATTGGTGGCGGTTGCTGCGCGAAGGGGTTTGATGGTCCACCCATTTGTGGCTCTTCTGGAAGCGGCTGATAATTTCTGCCACTTGATTGTAGAGGAGAGCTGAAATGAAACTCTTCTCTTCGTGTGGACATCCGGGCTCCTGTTCTCATACGTCTTTGCGGTTGAGGAGGCGCCGGCTGAACTGGTGGCGGTGGAGGCGGTGGCGTAACTGCCACAAACTGGTGATTCCCAGAGGAATCTTGATGATGCTGCTGCTGCTGCTCATGAGGCGAAGAATAGTGAGGCTGCTGCTGTACATGCGGCGACGAATGGTGAGAAGGTGTGTAGTACCATTCGTGCTGAGTAAAGATAGCCTGGAAGCTATCTGGACCACTATAGGGTGGTCCGTGATAAATGGAACTATCCGAGACCTCGATTGGGTGGTTGGGAGTTCCTGATGCTGGTTCTACGGGGTCGTCTTCCTCGTCCATATCATTTCCTCCAGAAAAATGGTCCTCTGGTCCCAATGGGTTGAAACCCACTGGTTCTTGTATGTAATTCGCCGGGTTAAACTGGCCTTGAAAGAATGGAGTGGGGTCTCCAAAAGGGCGGTGCGACATTGATCGCTGTAACGGTATGTACGAATGGTGTGAGTCTCCAGGCTCATTTTCTGATTGTGGCCCGTAGGAGTCTTGAGCGGGAGTCGTCGAGCTATTCGAAGTCGACCGTCTTGCCGGTTGAAAGAGACCTCTCTGGTTCCGTCGAGTACCATCACTCTCGGCGGGGATAGGACCTCGTGTATTCGAAGGTCCTGCTTCGTGATCGTTGGGGGCGGCTACCGGCCCCTTTCCTCGTCCTCGCGTACGCAAGAATCTCGGAGGCATCTTTGTTACTCCTGTCAATAAAACATAAGATAACAATAACAAAATATAAAGTTTAAAGGACAAAACGAAGACCGAATAAGGTGGAATTTTTCCTATGTTATAAGTCTAGACTCAAAAGTTTAGATATGTGCAATTGTGTAACTGAGATTAAACACAAAAGGCTAGTGTTTAATTCACTCAATGTTGGCTCTGATACCAACCTGTCACACCCCGATTTCCACGTGTCACCGGTGGGCCCGGTGGGGGAGTATCGTGACGTGGTTGGCAACGTAATAGTCAAACAACACAATATAATAATGCACAGCGGAAGCAAATTTAAATAAGATACAACCAAATTTATTTATTGTAAACAAAGTCACAATTTCCTAAGTTAATACGCTTTAAATATGTTGTGATATCATTATGATATCTTCCATAATGCCCATAACGAGTTTAATCCCTAAATACGCCCCGTAGGGGTATTTTGGTCATTTTAAGGGTTATAAAAGAGATTTATAATACTTCTGAGATATGGGTCTGATTTAATCAGCAAAATTATTAATTTTAACAGACCACAACAGTTGGTGAAGAGTCTCATTTCCCAAAATGGTTTTAAACCCAAATTATGCGTTTAATACGCGTATGAAGCCGTTTTAAGCGACGTACGGTTTAAAATACCATTCTGAGTTTTCTGATCAGCAAAATAGGCTCAAAACACTCTATTTATTATTTAAAATCAGTGGCAATTGGATTGGTATCAAACGGATTTGTAAAACTCGTTTTATGGCCTAAAAGGGCATATTCGGTATTAACCGAATCAATGCGATAAGCCTAGCTTAAGATCAGTTTAAAAATAATTAAAAATCTTCAAAAATCCCAAAATATTATTTAACATCAGTGGGTAAAAGTTTTGGCACCGAAAATCGGGTTTAGATAGGCTATGCGCTAATCGCGCCGTTTAATTCATAAAAAGCTTATTATTTACGCTAATGCGCATATCTCCTAATCTAGACCTCCGATTGACGTGAAAATTTACGTACATGTTTAATAATCAGTAACTAAGATTATTGTACTTCCACATTTTCAAAATTCTCGTTGTATGGTCATAAGGGCGTTATGGTCCAATTTAAGCGATTAACGGAAACGTGTGCATGCATCGGATAATCAACGAAACATGTACAGAGGCTTATACTAGCATGTAACCCAACCCTAATGAGACTTTAAGGCATGTCTAATTCAAACTAAAACGGGTCAGAACCGAAGTCAAAGCAAAAGTCAAGGTTTTGCGCCTTTCGGTTCCGAACCGGGTTTAAACAGAAATTTGTCGAGTCGGGTAAGCGTAGATAAGTTTTTATACTTATTACCAAGTTATATTAAGGTTACAACAGGTTACACGCCTCGCGGATCATTAATCGTGCATTAAATCATAATTTGCAATTCTGTTGACTTTTTCGGTCAACGTTTGACCCGACAAACGACCTAGTTAGGTCTGGAATCAGGGGGAACCCTTTTAGGGTCTTATTACCCATATAATTACCAACCTAACGGTACTTTTATTTTGACATACGACTGAGCTATCGTTGTTTAATCACAAAGTCAACCGTTAAGCCCGATATATTGACTTTTAAGCTAATTACTAAGCTAGAATTAATTTAGAAGGGTTAAGCAACTTACTAGATGATTAATGGATGATTAGGAAGGCCTTCAATCAGATTGTAAGCTCCTCCAATGCTCAGATTGTTTGCAATTGATGTGTGGAATGGTTGTGACATTAAGGGGTCTTTATATACAAGAATCAAGCACCACAAGAGAGTGACAACCAAGTCTAGGGCCATCCACAATTGATCAACACTTGTAAGTAGTGTGTAGGGATGTCTAGGGGCCATGCACATGCAAGAAAAACCGGATTAGAGGGTCACATTCGCGCACAACAGGCAACAGCCTGTTTCTGGTCGCTGGGCACCGCTAGCGCACCGTTACGCTACACATGTAGCGGTGCGCTAGCCCGCTATAAAGGGCCGGTTGACTTGACATGGTAGCACACCGTTACGCTACACATGTAGCGGTGCGCTACCTCTTCTCAGAGGCAGATTTCGTTGCTGTTTGTTGGTGTTTTGAACCAATAATCCACTTGCACGATTTTTAGCCATTCTTTTACATGGAGGGGCCTCTAATAAGTGTCTACTCCTGTATATTACCCTACCATGAACCTTTGTTGCAATTGAATGAACTTACAAGACCCGAAAACAACGGTTTATCATTTTTTTTCTTCTTGGGATCAAATCATGCTTATCCAGATCAATTATTGTATACCCAATTTCTGAATTGAGGGTATAAAAGATGTGTACAACATTTAATCGGGTCTTGGGATTTATAATTAAGGTCGTTCAGAGGTAACAGTTTAACATGACGTCACTTTAAATCCTGCCGAATCATCTTTATTAAATCCGGGTTTACAACGCGTTTTGTCTGACATGACACGTGTCGTCTTATTATTGAACCCGAAATTTTCGAGGTGTTACATAATACGTCATTTAATTCTCAGTCAAAGACCGTTAACTCGTCAGTTTCGAAGCTGAACTGTAACTGCACAGTCAATCAATGCTGAAAGCTTCAGCGCGCGCGCAAGACACACTGGTGCGTGCGCGCCCAGGTCTGCACGCCCATGCGCGGTGCGTCCTTTTGGCTCACTGCCATGCGCGCGTGCGCCACACTGACTCAGGTCCATGCGCGCGTGCGCCACGTCACCTGTGAGCCTCTACGAGCACGCCACACAGTCGCGCCGTTTTGGCTCACTTTGGTGCGCCGCGCACGTCACATCAGGAACCATACACTATGCGCAACCGCGCGCCTTCATGCCACATGTACTCGCGCGCGGACTGCCACGTCACATTGCACCATGCGCAAAGTGCGCCATCAAAGCGCCACATTGCGCCTCATCGCCCACGCCACGCGCGCGCGCGAGCATGTGCGAGTGCGAGTGCGAGTTAGGGTGCTCCGCACCCTTCGCGAGGACACTTAGTGTGTGCTTCCATGAAACAATAAGGATGGAGAGTTCCCACTTAAATACCCATTTAAGTTCCATCTCTCATCCGATGTGGGACAAGGTGCTACTTTCCCTTTTGTTTCAGCATTTAATGTTTCAAACACCCAACTTTGAGCATCGATATCTCATTCATCTTAGCTCCATTTTGGACGTGGTTTAGTTCGTTGCGAAGCTCTTCCGACATAGAACACAAACCCACAAATAAATATATAAAACCCGCTCATTTTATTATATTTATTTCTAGTCCAAAATAGGAAAAAATCATTTTCCTATATTTGTGAAAAATGCTATTTTCACCTATTTTTTCCAACAATCCCCCACATGAAAAATGCTATTTTCATCAAATTTCCAACAATCCCCCACATGTATGGAAATGGATCTTTTCCTTACACTTTTCAACGATAAACTTCGACAGTTGAGTATTGCAAGATAGGTAGGTTGTTACCTTTGAACCTTCTTTTGTGAAGCATACTTAGCTTACTAGCGGTTTGTAGACGTGATGTCCTTGAACATACCCCCATTTGTGTAAACGACAATATACTTCACACAATACTCTCCCTGGTTTGGCCAACCCCTCATTGTCGTTTCCTATTATGGTCCAGAAACACTAGCCTGGTTCTACGAGAGCTCTCGGATTTGCGCACCCCACAAATCCATTTGAAGCGACCCTACTTCTCTCCCACATAGGTGATTCCCATGAATCATTAAAAGCATCATGGTTAATTTGATTTCCCGAAATCGTTAACCTTAATATGCTTAACCTCACTTCATGTCACTGATTGGAATGGACTAGGAAGTGCATAACTCCCTTTTATTTGGTTTTGGGTACTCCCCCACAGTGACTCCGTTTTGGTAATATGATTAAGTTGTCCTATTGAACTTAGATCTTGGGATCTCCAGTCAACTAAGTTAGGTTTCCCTCATATTCCCATTTACCACGGGCTTTAGTCCCATTCCATCTTGACGACGTTTCTACTAACTCTCTGCTTAAGCCTTTTGTAAACGGGTCCGCAATGTTATCCTTTGATCTCACATAATCAATTGTGATAACACCTGTTGAGAGTAGTTGTCGTACCGTGTTATGTCTACGTCGCATATGCCTTGATCTGCCATTGTACATCAAGCTTTGAGCTCTACCAATCGCTGATTGACTATCACAATGTACACATATGGCTGGCAAAGGCTTTGGCCATCTTGGAATATATTCCACGAATTGACGTAGCCATTCCGCCTCCTCGCCTGACTTATCCAAGACGATAAATTCGGAATCCATTGTGGATCTTGCTATGACCGTTTGCTTAGAAGACTTCCATGCAATAGCAGCTCCTCCAAGTGTAAACACGTAACCACTTGTTGATTTGGAATCTTTATTATCCGATATCCAGTTTGCATTAGTGTATCCTTCGATCACTGCTGGTTGTCGGGTATAATGCAGTCCATAATCTCTTGTGTATCTTATGTATCGAAGCACCCTCGTGATAGCTTTCCAATGATCCGTGCATGGATTGCTGGTGTATCTACTTAGCCTACTCACCGCGTAAGCCAAGTCGGGTCTAGTACATGTCATTAGATACATTAGACTGCCAATAATTCTTGAATACTCTAACTGAGCAACTCCATCTCCTTTATTTTTCTTGAGATGTTGGGAGGTATCAACTGGAGTTCGAGCTACACTCGTATCTCCCGAGTTGAATTTTTCAAGAATTTTATCCACATAGTGAGATTGACTTAACACAAGACCATCTTGGGTTCTTATGATCTTTACTCCAAGAATCACATTCGCTAAACCCATGTCTTTCATGTCAAATCTCGTTTTCAACATGCTTTTAGTAGCTTTGATAATTTTATCATTACTCCCAATGATAAGCATATCGTCTACGTAAAGACATAAGATCACATAACCTTCATTTGTGTCTTTGAAATAAACACATTTGTCGCACTCATTTATTTTGAAACCATTGTCAATCATGACATGATCAAACTTTTGGTGCCATTGTTTTGGTGCTTGCTTCAAGCCATACAAAGACTTGACGAGTTTACATACTTTACCCTCTTGACCTGGGGCGGAGAAACCTTCAGGTTGCTCCATGTAAATCTCTTCTTCTAAATCTCCGTTTAGAAATGCGGTTTTAACGTCCATTTGGTGAACTTCCAAATTTCTTAAAGCCGCTATAGCAAGAACCAATCTTATCGAGGTTATGCGCATCACAGGCGAGTAGGTATCAAAGTAATCTAGACCTTCCTTTTGTCTAAATCCTTTAATCACCAACCTAGCCTTGTACTTATCAATACTTCCATCAGTTTTCATCTTCCTTTTGAATATCCAACGATATCCAAGTGGTTTGCAACCAGGTGGAAGATCTACTAACTCCCAAGTATGATTTTGCAATATAGAATCAATTTCATTCCTTATTGCTTCTTTCCATTGAGGTCCTTCTGAAGAGGAAACCGCTTCGCGATATGTATTGGGTTCGCCCTCAACCATATAGCTAACGAAATCTGGACCGAAGGATTTTTCAACCCTTGGCCTTTTGCTTCGCCTACGATCACTTTCTTCAACCTCAGGTCGTTCATGTGTCTTATCATGAACTGTCTCATCAACTGGCGTAGATGAGCTTTCACCTACTTCAAAATTAGGTGTTGATGACGTTGCATGTGTTTGTCTTCTCAAAGGAAACACATTTTCAAAGTAAGACACAACGTTAGGATTTACCTCCATGATAGTGTTTACGTGTACATCAGGATTCTTGGACTCATGTACAAGAAAGCGATGTGCACTACTTTGATGCGCATACCCAATAAATATGCAATCAACAGTTTTGGGTCCTATCCTAAGAGCCTTAGGAGGTGGTACAATCACCTTTGCTAGGCACCCCCACACGTTCAAGTATTTGTATGAAGGCTTCTTCCTTTTCCATAACTCATATGGAGTTTCGTCTCTCTTTTTGAGTTGTATCTTGTTCAAAAGATAATTAGCCGAGAGAATGGCTCCCCCCCACATTTCCTGGCTCACCCCAGAACTTATCAACATGGCGTTCATTATTTCTTTGAATGTGCGGTTCTTTCGTTCCGCCAGTCCATTTGATTGTGGAGAATAAGGAGGTGTACACTCATGGACAATGCCACTTTTTGCGCATAAATTGGCAAAAGGTGCAACATATTCGCCTCCTCGGTCGCTTCGCAAAGCTTTTATCTTCTTTTGAAGTTGATTTTCAACTTCATTTTTATACAAGATAAATTTACTTATTGCTTCATCTTTACTATTTAGTAAATATACATAGCAATATTTAGTACTATCGCCAATAAACGTGATGAAGTACTTATTTCCCCTTCTTGTGGGTACCGCTTTTAAATCACAAATATCGGTGTGAATTAAATCAAGGGGTTCGGTTATTCGTTCAACCGATTTCGATGATGATCTTGTAAGTTTGGATTCAACGCATGTTTCACATTTATAGTGTGAATCAATATGGAATGTTGGTATACAATTTAAATTGATTAAACGGCGTATTGAATAAAAATTGTGCCAGCAGACTTTTGTCAGTTTATTTAAATATATACGGGCTTATACGGCCCGTATTAACCATGTGAATAAAAATTACCGGGTCGTGTACAATGTATACGATGATTTTATATGGGCCGTATAACAGTATACGGCCCGTATTGTTAGGGTAAAAATGGTAAAAAAATATTTTATTTAGGACGTGGTTTATTCTCTTTAATCTATTAGAACGATCCTTGTTTTGTCTGAAAAAATACAATTGATTACTCTGTCGAATAATGGCCAATAAGAAACAAAACTGTAAAAATACAACTGATTACTCGCTATTCTCTTGCACCTTTTGCAGAAATGCAACTTCAACTATGTTGGTTCAGTTTAGTTTTTTTTCAACTTTCAAAAATCAAATCAAACTAACATGAAGTATCTCGAAGGTATCTTATTCATATATTTACAAATTAATCATTGAAGGAAAAGGAGAACTAGAATATCGATATGGTTGGTGTAAAAGCTCACATTTTGACAAATCATCTACTTCTGGAATCTGAATCTGAATCTGAAAGTTAACTAGGAATTAAATGCATGTACGTGACAAAACAAGGATCGTTCTAATAGATTAAAGATATAAACCACGTACAAATAATAACCTGACATAACCTGCACCTGACAGTCTGCCATGTCTGTTGACAAATCATCTGCTTCCTGAATCTGAATCTGAAAGTTAACTAGGCGGTCTCGGTTGCATATTTTAGAGAGACTTTTAAGTACGGATCAGCTGCATTTGGAACAAGAAGTCCATCAAACCGTTCATTATCTGTTGTCGTCTAAACAATATGAATGCACGCAACGAATTTGATAACTGGTCAAATCACACACTATAAAGTGTAAACCGCAACCGTTTTTTGACTACGGAAACGGTGGCTATGGGAAATAAAAACCGCAATCGTTTGTGACTATGGGAAACACATGTTTTCCTTTTGAGCTTGATGGATGTCCGTTATCTCAACGCCTCTCCTTACATTACTGATCTGGAATTGGAGAACTGTTGTTATTTTAGTGCTTCTCAATCAGATATTAAACAGTACTTGCCAGAGAACATTTTCTTGAATGTACCGGGACCACTGGACCAGACACATGTCACATAGTTTGTTAGTGAACAAAAAGATATGAATGACAACTTGAGGGGTCTAGCCCTAGCTAGTTTGTCATGACAAAAGATATAGATGTAGGAATATAACTAGATGTTACGTGTGTCAGCCTTTAAAAAGCATTGTTTAAATCTGAATCAGGTTGTCAAACAAACACTACTAAAGATGATCCGAATCAGGTTGTTAATTTTAATGAAGCAATGAAGATTGAATGTGCAAACCGCATCCGTTTTTTACTACGGAAACAGTGGCTATGGGAAATACAAACCCGACACGTCTTCTATGATGATTCGAAACATTCCGAATAACTAGAGAAGAACCCGACACGTCTTCTGCTAGTTACTCTTTTCTTCGATTTCAACAAATCTTTCAAGATCATTCACCTCTTTCAACCTACCAAAACACCTTAAACCCCTTCTTTTCTTCCCAAAACCAACCCGTAACGAATATGACAACTGTTTAATCTCTTTAATCTATTAGAGTGACTCGTGTTTTGCCACGTACATGCGTTTAATTCTCAAACATCATTACGAATTCCACGTTTACATTGTGTAGTTATTCGGAATGTTTCGAATCATCATAGAAGACGAAACTTCAGCAACCATTTTTCCTTTTCCTTCAATTTCGAGAACATTCTCCCTAACATGAGAAACGAAAGAGATTTCGAGCAGTTGGTCGATGACATAATAGATAAGGATCTTGACACGATCATATCCATTTTCAAGTTTTAGACTAGATAGAAGACGTGTCGGGTTCTTTTGCTAGTGGTTTCTGTAACCAATTGGGAACCACATATTTGCTTCAAGATTTACGTCTGATGTCCAAGTTTGATCACATAGTCACAAATAATTGCGGTTTGTATTTCGCATAGCCACCGTTTCCGTAGTAAAAAACGGTTGCGGTTTGCACATTCAATCTTCAATACCTTATTAATACCACTAGTAGAAGAACCCGACACGTTTTCATGTTACGGAGAATATTCTCGAAATTGAAGGAAAAGGAAAAGATTTGTTGAAATCGAAGAAAAGAGTAAAAAA
Organism: Helianthus tuberosus; assembly: GCA_030545235.1. Classification (NCBI taxonomy): domain Eukaryota; kingdom Viridiplantae; phylum Streptophyta; class Magnoliopsida; order Asterales; family Asteraceae; genus Helianthus; species Helianthus tuberosus. Next base: position 132,159,130 of record CM060351.1, on the reverse strand, counting down.
TATGAATTGAGGCGTGCATTTAGAACAAGAAGTCCAACAATCCATTTATTATCTGTTGTTGTCTAAACAATATGAATGAACGCAACGAATTTGACAACTGTGACAGCTTATTAAAAGTAGAAATCACCTCCAATCCTTTCCTGGTCAAATCACACAATATAAAGTTTAAAGTTATCGTGTGTTGTAGTTTGGAAAGATGGCCGAATAGAGATCTGAATAACAAACTGTGGAGAACTTGTTTGTGGCGGGTTCTTCTGCTAGTTATTCGGAATGTTTCGGATCATCATAGAAGACGTGTCGGGTTCTTCTGCTAGTGGTTTCTGTAACCAATCCATTATCACCCTTGGTGGTTTCTGTACCCATCCCCGCCGATAACTAGCAGAATCGATAAATAACCAACACGAAGAACTCTGCGATCGCTAAGGCTTCCATCAACGTACTGATCGGTAACGTTACTCTACTTGTGCTCCGATTTAAGCGGCGTGTTCCGATCAACGTTTATCAACATTGTTAAAGGTGATGAAGAGTTTAGAAACCCTAGAATGATTGTGTTTTTACTGGAAAAAATATGATACTTGAAAAAACATCCTTATATTCGGGCCGTATACAGTTATACGACCCATATACATTTGGTAACATCAAAAACCTCACAAAATAAATCCATTGAGCCGTATACGTTTTACAAATCGTATACACATGTATACGGCTCGTATAACTATATACGGGCTGTATATAGTAAAATCAAAAAAAATTCCCTGCGCATTTTCCTATTCAAAAATATTCTATACGGGCCGTATAATGTTATACGACATAAGATATAGGATATGTGTAAATAAAAGGGGCCTTTACAATCACCTTGATTTGTTTGACCTATATATTAGGAACTTGGGACACGTTCAATAGAACATATGATGCATGTTTTTTTTTAATTTTGATTAAAAGAAGATTGGTTTACTTTTATTTTTTTATATTTTTGTTAACACTTTGGGAGTAAGGCTAGTGGGTGTGGAGGGGAGTAGTTCTTAAAGGACGACCCGTCACGTAAGCGTCCACATCAGCGGGTGTGAGGATGAGCCTAAATGGGATGAATCTAGGGTGTGGGGGATAGACCTCAATATATATATATAGGGAGGAGATCATGCGAGAACCACCCTTATAGCGAGAACCGCGAGAACCAATGTGAACACAACCTAAAATAGCTAAAAAAACCTAACCCCCACCCCCCCCCCCCCACAAAAAAAACCTACCCCCCCCCCCAAGCTAAATGCTAAAAACTAAAACCCCCAAAAAACCTAACCCCCCAAGCTAAAATGCTAAAAACTAAACCCCCAAAAAACCTAAGAAAATCAAAAAATAATCTAAATTTTTTTTTTAATATTTTTTATGCTCAAATCGCTACTTTTAAAAGCAAAAAAAAATTAAAAAATTAAAAAAAAAAAAATTTTAATTTTTTTTGGCTTCGAAAAGTAGCGATTTTTATATAAAAAATATTAAAAAAAAAAAAATTTTTTTGTGTGATTTTTAGCTATTTTTATGCATTTTTGGTTGTGTTCACATTGGTTCTCGCGGTTCTCGCAATAAGAGGTGGTTCTCGCATGATCTTCTCCCTATATATATATAAAAAATATTAAAAAAAAAAAAAATTTTTGTGTGATTTTTAGCTATTTTTAGGCATTTTTGGTTGTGTTCACATTGGCTCTCGCGGTTCTCGCAATAACAGGCCTGTTATTGCGAGAACCGCGAGAACCAATGTGAACACAACAAAAAATGCCTAAAAATAGCTAAAAATCACACAATTTTTTTATATAAAAATCGCTACTTTTCGAAGCAAAAAAAAAAAAAATTAAAAAAAAAAATATTTTTTTGCCACTAAAAGTAGCGATTTGAGCATAAAAAATATTAAAAAAAAAATTTTTTAGTTTTTTTTTAGATTTTTTTAGGTTTTTTGGGGGTTTAGTTTTTAGCATTTTAGCTTTAGGGGGGGGGGGGTTAGGTTTTTTTTTGGGGGGTGGGGGTTAGGTTTTTTTAGCTATTTTAGGTTGTGTTCATATTGGTTCTCGCGGTTCTCGCAATAAGGGTGGTTCTCGCATGATCTCCTCCCTATATATATAGGTAAGATCAAATAAAAAGTTTATTTTGCCTAAGTAGAATGTGATGGAATCTTAACCATTCAATTTTGAAATCAATGGTTAAAATGAAAATGTAGGCAAAAAAGAGTAGTGTAAGCCGTAAGGATATTTTAGGAAAATCTTATTTATTGATTTTCTTTCTCCACATGCAAGACATATGCATATTTCACCTTAATTTTTAAACGTTGATAACTTTTTTATACAACGTTATTTTTTCATAAAAATTTCACCATAAAATTGAGCGTTCTTTATTTTTAATTTGAGTACCATATTGTTATATAAAATATGACGACTAAAAAAACCCACAAAATGTGTTGTATTTCTACGTTGTATAGCATTTTTTTTGTGCTGGATTATTGTAATATATTTTTGTGCTAAATTTTTTTTGCTGATTTTTTTCTTAAAATTTTTTTTTCTCAATTTTTTGTGCTGGATTTTTTGTACTATAATTTTTTTGCTTAATTTTTGTGCTATATTTTTTTGTACTAGATTTTTTTTGTTATATTTTTTGTACTGGAATTTTTGTGCCATATTTTTTTTTGTACTGAATTTTTTGTGCTAGATTTTTTGTAATGTATTTTTTTGTTGTATTTTTAGAAATAAAAGGGGTGTCAAATGTCATTTTCACACTCCTATTTATAAAGACCAAAATGTTTAAGTATCAAAATGCCTTCCTTCCTACTTATAATGAGTGCCACATGTCTTCATCACAATCCTTATTAGACTACTTAGGCAAAATCCACTTTTTAGTATATCCTTCCCCTATATGTGTGTGTGTTGGGGGCGTCGAGATTTGCTGCAGGAGGCCGTTGAAGATGGTGACGGGCCTTAGGGGTGGGGAGGTGGTCCGGCACCATAGGTCGAAGGGCATAGGACATCCCCCATACCCAGTGGTCTAATATTATTATTTACACACTTTATCACTAGAATATATATTGTTTGGGTTTACTTCCAAAGTATAGTGGTGGAACCACATCATTTTTTAGTATGCTCTGACTATAAGAAAGGACAACGTTTGATATCTATAGAGGATTACGCCGTTGGAGGGTTAATAGACCCTAGATCCCCACCCAACCCCTAGTTCCGCCAGATGTAAATGTTATGGGCGGCACGACAACATACAAGGAATTAAGGATATATGGAAGTGTGACTTGGATTTGTATATGGATACTTAGGGAAAGAAACGCCATTAATTTAAAACGCCAAACTTTGTGTTTAACAGATAAAGTTGAACAAACAGTAACTAAAATGACGCAAGCTTCATTACTAACATTTATTATAATAAATTCCCGCCTAAAATACGCGCAAAAACATCTTATATAAACGTCTCAGACCTTCCATTGAACACACAAAAAACAAACGCCATATTTTACTAAATATCATTCAATTTATAAATGCCAAAAAGTTCAAAAACCACAGATTGCAAACGTCGTTTCTTGGAGATTCAATTTTGTTCTCAATAAACTTTCCCTGAAGGTGGACAACATTGTTGGACAACATTCTTAAGTGAGGATTAACAATGTTGTCCATCTCATTCAGCAAAATATTATTGATTTAATCATCACCAAATTAGAGGTTTAAGGTATTTTTATTAACTGAAATGTATTCTTTTTCTTGGCGTTTATGTGTGTGTCCGATCTTATATTGTTTGTTATGTAACTTCTAAATCACATGTTATGCACAAAAAGTGGGAAAAATGTGGGAAAAAAATTGGTATATAAAAAATGTAAAACGCCAAATGCCAATATTTGTGTGTTCTGAAAAAAATAAAAAAAATACAAAAAACGCCAAACTACTCTTCACTTTCTCTCGAAGACCGTGTCGATTTTCTTTTAATTACGGGCTTCTGGCATGTCGATGCGTAGTGTCCGTAAGCTTTACAATTCTTACACTGTCTTTCTTTCGCCCCGGGCTTCCCTTTTGTTTTTTTTTTTCGATTGCTTCCTCCTGTTTGGATTTCAAACGCTTGCGAGATCCAGAACCTTTCGACTTATACCCAATAGGGACTCTTATCGGATTCTTGTCGTTTTGATATTGACTTGTTTTCTCCGCAAATCTATCCCTAGTACTAGGAGGAGGAGCAACAATCTGCATATCTTAAACCTTCTTCATATAAAATTGAACATGATCCTTGTATAAGGATAGCTCCTCCTTATTACCAGATAAATGGTTCAAAGTATACTCCGTTGCAAAAATAATTTCTCGCATCATACTTTGAATATTGGGATCAAGCTAGGTCATAAATTCACGACTCATTGAGTAATCAGAAGAGCAATTTGGCGAAGCCTCTTTACGCCATCTATTCAAAATGTACTATTTTCGAAATTCCCTAATATTCAAACTTCTAAAAACATAAAATATATGTCTACATAGCAAACCAAACTGCTCAAAACGCCTGCATGAGCAAGTGATGTTGCAATCAGACTTACGGTACATTACCTGAAAAACACCAAAAACAATGTATGTATAAAATGGCATGCAAGCGATGTTTATATAAAAGACCATCAAACAACAAACACAAAAACTCCATGCAAAAAATAATAATAAATGTTTAAAAATATAATAAATGTCATATTCAGAAAATGCCAAAATAAAAATAACAAAATCGCCATTGTTTACCTCGAATAAGGATGTACGCTGGAAATCATTTATGTAGAACTTAACAAACCTATCGGGATGATCTTCATAACGTTGATTTAAGCAATCCCCAGTCCCGAGTAGCTCAGTTTAAACGTCATAAAAATATTTTTTTGTGTATATGTTAGGAGCTTGGCCCTCTAACACTTTATAATTACTTTTCAACTGGGGGCGCTTGTATCGAGATTCATGATCATTTTACCAGTGCGTGTGTCGTTGTGCTTCTATTGCAGTTTCGTAATGAGTCACAAACTCAACAAGAGTAGATTTTGAATTGCACACTTGACCAAAAAAATGGTTCTCACTCTCCGACCTCGATGTCGTACGCATAAGACCCGACAATTCCTCCATTTTATAGTATGCAGGGATCCAAAATTCCCTAAGTGCAAAAATATCAGAAAGCCAATCATTATCATCTAAATTGAACTCTCCAATAACCTCTTCTTATCCTGATTCAAACTCTTCGGGTGTAAGGATATCCGTCCACACAACACCATAAATACGTTCTTTGAAATTGGTGGAATTGCATAGCCTAAGACCAACCTATATATAACACGAAAACGCCATGCAAATATATACATTAGAAACAACAAACTAACATGAAAAACAATTATGAAGGAAAAAAATGCCATATATCTTAAAACGGCAAACATAAAAAATAAGAAAATTAACCTTCAGAGAAAGTTTATGCATCACGTGCCACATACATAACCGATGCCTGTTTCAACAAATACAACAGTTATATCCTTCTTCATTGCTGGATCTTGGTCAGTGACAACAACTTTTGGTTGAGAACCAACAGCTTTTAGAAAAACTCTCAACAACCATATATACGTATCAGCAGTTCCTAACGGCAATAATGCAGCACCAAATGTAACATTGCAGTGGTGATTGTCTATCAGTGAACGGAACAAACACCATAGAGTATCTGCATATGAAAACGCCATTGAGAAAATGAAACGAGAACAAAACGCCAATGCATGTAAACAGTGAAAACACCAAAACACAGAAAAAATATAATTATAAATATTACTTGTTGAAACGATACGTGGCGTCAAACGAAATCACATCACCAAACACGTGGTAATTACGTTTGGATTGATCATCACACCAAAAAAGTCACTTCAAACGATTCTCCTCGTCTGTGAAGTAATCGTACGAGAAATTAGGCTGGGTCTATTTTTTTCATCCAAATGTCTCACAACCATCTCAGTGTTGTATTCCCCTATAAACAAGTTAATTTGTCTCTTGTAGTTCATAAAATCAACTTTACTTGCACTCATGTGTTCAAAACCCCCAAAACAAGTCTTCATAACATTAAACACCTTAACCGGACCCAAATTCAACTTAGACATGCTATGTATAACATGCTTCTAGAGCTGAGTGAGGCGTTGTTCAGATGGAAGGAAATGCTTATCAGGCTGTTCAACAAAACCATGGTTGTGCTCCTCAACAAACTTATAGACCTTCCATGATCCAGCCTAAAATATTACACATACCAGTGCTCCACAACCAGTCCTTTTCGAAAAGTTGGATCACACAGTCCATTCCTTTTTATTCGGGTCCAGCGTATCAACATTCTTGTCCTTATATACCCCAGATCTCGTACACATGTAATACTTAATATGTTTTTCTCCTGTGGCGTTTATCTTTTTAGTCCCTTTCCTGACAGAAAAACCACAAGCCGTAGCATACCTAACATACATTAAATAACAATAATCGAGGCTTGGGATCATGTCCATTTTGGCTTTATATCTTCACTAACGTCAGGAATGATAAATGGTAAATCAGTTTTGGGGCAAAACCTTTCATTCGAAGAAACACCTTTATCTGAGAAAACACAATGAGAAACAATTTAAGAAAAACGTCATTAAAGTAGAAATTTATCCTTATAACATTATCGATGAAAACGCCATTAATTGAATAATAAACAAGACCTAATAAACGCCATAATGAAAACACCATTAGTTGATTAATAAACAATATGATGAATTAACAATATTAAATAAAACGTGTTGATGAAAACGCCATAAGTTGAATAATTAACAATATGAATAACAAATATAACATGATAATAAAAACGCCATAATTAACAAACTGATGTTTACAAATTAACAAATAGTAAGAACTGATGTTTACAAATATTACTCGAAAACATTCAAAACTAATCAGGCGTAAAACGCCATTGATCGTAAACAATAAGCATATATTAAATCCCAAACGACAATTAATATTATTAATGAAAACGCCAAATATCATATGAAGAACTAGGGATGAGCAAAATGGACCCGATACCGGTACCGAATTTACCGAACCGGATACCTTTTCGGTACCGATTCGGTACCGACTTTTGACATTTTCGGTACCGGTTCGGTACCGGTACCGAACCGTACCGTACCGGGTATATTCGGTACCGGTACCGGTACCCACTTTTGAGGATTTTCGGTACCGGTACTTTCGATTACGGTAACGGTTCGGTACCGAGCTCATCCCTATGAAGAACGCCATTGAAACATAAACGCATTGTCAAATATACTTTGAAAAAAACGACATTGAAACAAGCATAAAGAATAAAACGCCATATTTGTTGTATATGTGTTGCATGATTTGCTGGAACACATATGAAAACGTCATCAAATATTACTTTGTAGAACGGAATCCACGTTAGACGCCATAGATCTCGAAAGCTTGGAAATGAGGTAACTACTAATACGAAAATTTTGGAGTTTTATTTGAAACATAATTATTTATAGAGGGGAACATGGACAATGACAATGATACCCCTGCATACATTTAGCACCCCCTGCCACGTGTTCGACCAGGATCCGTTCTCACCGTTTTCACACTTACAACCGTTTTTTCCTGATCCTGTTTCTCTACAAGAAGTTGAAAGAATAAAGAAAGTGTTAAACATGACCGAATTATGTGGAAAAGTAGTGGAGGTTAAAGCCTTAATTCGTTATGCATCGTTGACTAAGTTTAATTTGCATGTCCTTAATTGTTTAGTATAAATATTAGAGTTAAGGTTTTTTGTTATGTAACCTCTTTTGTTTAATATAACAAGATACTTTTACAATCAGTTCAATTTCTTTAAACCTAGTGTCTTGTATATCTCATGAAAGATTTTCATTACTTTCTATGGACATACGTTGTGTCTTCTTTAAAATAGCAAGATAGTCAGACTTTAATACAAGCATCTTTTTATCATGAGAGTGGAATAAATTAAAAGGTTCAATTTTTTAAAGATATAAACCACATGTGTTGAACTTATAAGTTTCCATCCCTATATATTAGGTTCACAGATGTAACAACAATATATTCAATGTAGCACAGCCAAAAAATATACCAACTTACACACATAAGACAATACTTTTCTTCATGAAAAAAGAGTTACCCACAAACCTAAGATAGAAAACAATGTCGGATGAAACACACCTGAGGAAGAAGCTTCGAAATGGTGACGACCCACAAACATATACAATTGCACCTACAAGACAATATCCTAACCCATAACGAATCGTAAGCTAAAAACTCAAGTAAAAATATCATACAATGCGAACCGCGGAAGAAGCGAACATGACGAAGGAGACAGCAAAGTAAAAGCAAAAGTGACAAATTAGAAACGCAAGCCGTAAACACAATTTGGCATATGAAGTCGAAGAACGGCGATGCGGGTTTTTTTCGAATCTCTAACGGGGCTGTTGCAGTTTATGATTTGGCTGGCAAAGCATCTAAGGAACAATCTGATTTGTGATGGGTTTCGAAATTTGACAAACAAATAAGAGAAATCGTAGAAGGGAAACTTGGAAATGCGATTTGTAAACCTGGATTTGGAGTTTGGGTCTGGAAAGATAGAATTGAACAACAATGGTTGGAATTGGAGCTTGGGTGTTTGGAGACCGGCAGATGCAGGTCAGGAGAAACCTGATAACCTAAACTGTTCCTAAGATGTTTCAAGATTTGTTATTATATAAATACAAAAGTCTTTCATTTATTTATTTTTGCAAATTACTTCTACACTTTTACGTGAGTGTTAGTGTGTGTAGAGTGGGGCCCGTAACCAACATTCTCACCAACATTCTCCAACTAGATCATGTTCATTAATAGTTTACAAGGTGGTTATTTCTTCTATCTAATTTCAGTGTACGGATGCGTAATGGCTAATCAAGTTAAGAATGGTTGTAGCACTATCCATGCTCTAGGTTTCTACCATACGTTTCAAAAACCATATTTACAATCGGTGTACTTAACTACATTCACAACAATCATCATTGCCATAGAAAATGCAGAAAACAAGTTGAAGTTTTTTATTCTATATTTATCATATGTCCACTTAACTATAGATTGATAAGAAAACAATCATTATAATCATAGAGAATGTAGAAAATACGATGAAGTTTATTTATTTATTTATTTATTTATTTTTTTGAACGGAAAATACGATGAAGTTTATAGTTCTAAATATGCTATGCTTAGCTTCTGAAGGGGAATTGTACTGTCATTGTACATTTGTACTCGATAAAGTTCCTTGAATTTGGGGCAAGTACAAGCACAGAAGTAAAAAAATTGTGTATAAATATTCTTAGTGCAGTAGATAAACTTGTGCTTACATTAAGCTCTTTTTACAGTATTGAAAAATATTCTAAATGAATTGCCAAATCTTAAAATTTAAAACTTGAAATTGAATACTAAACAAACGCTTGAGTGTGTAAATTCCAAGATTCACGTGTTCTTAAGAATTAAGAATGAGAAGCTGAATTAATCAAAATAACTAATTTAGGATTAAATCTTTGTCAAAATCAGGCTCTAAATGAAACAAAATGGGATTTAAGCCGGCCACACACACTATATGTGTGGCACACATATACTATAGTTAGTGGCGGACCCAGAAATTATTTTCTAGGGGTGCGGATGAGGTGTTCAACCATATTTTCAAGAGGTGCAGTCGGGTTTTTTGCCTAAAATATATACTAATTTTTTTTTCAAGGGGTGCGGTTGTCCACCCTAGCCTAAGGGTAGGTCCGCCCCTGACTATAGTTTTTGAGTTTGTAACTCGATATTGATAAAAAAAAAAGTTACGCTTTTTTAAGTTGGGACATTTTGTTGCTCACTTCTTTTATCCAGTTGTTTCAAATACGAGCTATGATCAGCAACTTTGTATATCACAAGCACATTTTCCTTACTTGCTCATAGTTTACATTAATACTTGTCTATACATCATCCTTCAACTTTTTCATCACTCGAGCAAGTCCTCTACAGGACTAACAATGTGTTAAATAGTTCAATATTTTATATTTACTACCAATGGTTCAAGTTCATATATAAAAAAAAAACCACCATTGACCTGATTTATGCCCTGAATAACTAATATTTTATATTTACTATTCAGAATCGTTGCTTGTGTTTGTAGCCTCAAAATCACCATTGTCGTAGCTCGCTTTTATAATATGGCGCCCTTGGGGCTTTCTATTTGATTGTATCGAAAGGCCCAATGAATTGGGATTTCCCTATTGGTCCAGGTCATTTCGGGGCAAGCGGATCATTTATGATAAAGGGGATGAGCTTCAAGAGAATGATTCGGAGTTCTTGTAGAGTGGAACCACGTAGTACCAGACACGAGATAGATCTTCCAAAGAACAAGGCCTTTTTCGAATAAGCTAATTCATTTGGGACCCTACAGATCCAATCTTTTTCCTATTCAAAACTCAGCCCTTTGTCTCTGTGTTTTCACAAAGAGAATTATTTGCAGATGAAGAGATGTCAAAGGGGCTTCTTACTCCCCCAAACAAATCCTCCTACATCTCTATATAAACGCTAACGGAATATCAAGAAGACGTAAGAAAAGCACTTCGAATTGTTGATCAATCGCCAGAGATGACCTAGAACCATTCGTTCATTATCTAATAGATCTTTCCGTTCTAATACTCTATCCGAGAGTTATCAATATTTATCAAATTTTTTCCTATCTAACGGAACACTATTATCAAATGACAAAGGCATTGTTGAGAAAAAGATGGATTTTCCCGGATGAAATGCACATTGGATTCATGGAATAGGAGAAGGATTTCCCATTCCTTAGCCGGAAAGATTTGTGGCCATGAAAGGCAAAGGAAGGCTGGAATGCCAACAGGCGTCTATTATTGAATTCAACCGACCTGACAGTACCTGTTTGGGGAACGTCCAGTGCCAAAGTCACTGAATGGGTAAGTCACCAATCCCTAAAACAGACTATGTAATGCTATGTACTGTACTTTGTTATGGGCGGTCATTTTACTAGAGGATTATAATCTACCCTTGTGTGATTCCTGTTGAAGCATATACTCGAGGGGTGGGTGTAGGGCGGACAATTTTCAATTTTAAAGCAGACTCTCCATTCATTAGATAGAAGATGACCAAGATTTCATGATCCGCTATCGAACTAATTCCAAGAGAGCTCAGATCGAATCGGTATTGCTATCCGAGCTCTCTTGTTGAATTGCTCATTCAATGAGCATTCTCAATATTATGCTTTGAAGAGGACTCGAACCTCCACGCTCTTTAGCACGAGATTTTGAGTCTCGCGTGTCTACCATTTCACCACCAACTACCAATCAACCATATCCCGTCCCCATCTTGATATTTCCATCTAGCCTGCCATCTCCCATGTTTTAGTTCTAATTCTTGAGTACGTTTAAGATGAAGTTTTAATTCGTGTCTCGATCCATGTTCCAATTTTATTCATGTTCAGTCCCTGATTCCGATCATGTCCCACGTTTATTGATCATGGATCCTCATTATATTTTAGAAGTATCATTTGATATCTAAGTAAGATGCAATGTCTTATCAAGAGTTAATCCCTAATTTCCTTTTGTCCATTCCATGAGTTGCAGCTCATCTTTCAGCTTAAACTCATGATTATCATTCATGTTCTAGTTGCGGTTTCCTATTACGATCCTTGTCCATCCCCTATCATGTGTTACAACTTGTGTCCAATCCATGTCTTGTGTTAAAGTTTGTATCTAGTTCTTAGTTTGTCCAATGTCCTAGATTCAAGGTTCCAAAATAGTCTATCATCAACGAAATATCTAAGTATCAAAGTCTAGTGACAACATAGCTATTAGATAGTATTACCATATTAGGGTTTATTAGTAAGAGCTTACAAGCCCATTAGGTTAGGGTTTTGTTATGATGTATGTATATTGTAAGATAATCCTTTAGTAATAATTAATTATGTATTTCACCATCTAACCTTAGGCTCTCTTCCACCTCCACTGTGCCATACAAAAACATAAACCCTAGTTGTCGCCACCGAGTTCAAACCCTAGACTGGGAAACCAACCTTTCCTAGCCTTGCTTTTAGTTTCGTTTCTTCTTTTCTGTTTTTAGTTTCCCATTCGAATAAATCTTTGTTATCGTAGAAGATCCAAGCCACAATACCTAAATATTTATTCGAGAAACCTTTACCGCTCACTGCCTAAAACTCGCCACATGTCCGCCATTACACACGCCTCCATGCAGAAGTGTTGACCGGTGCGTGAAGTCCACTCGCAGCCTTTAAATGGCGCATGAGAGCGTGTCTGGCCGTTGGTCACTACCACATTTTCATAGGGCAGCCAATTTCAAATAGGGTAGTGAAAACAAGACACGAAACGACACGACCTTAAGTGATGTCAACAGGTTTTCGTTTCTAACAGGTTTCGTGTTTGATCATTATCAGGTTTCATGTCTTAAAAATGTCGACACGATAAGTCATGTTAATTTTCGTTTTCTAAACAGGTTAGAAACCCGTTAAGACATGTTAATATTTTTTATTTCTAAAAAAAGATGTAGGGATTGAGTTTTGATATACACGGCCTGAACAAAGGAAAAACATAAACCTAATTTTGAAACGTCGAACATCGTAGCTCGCAGCCTCATCTCTCCCTCTCCACTCCACGTCTCCATGATCGGCGTCCACACTCCACCCTCAAGGGCTTGTTCGTGTCTCAACAGATTGTGTTCGTTTCGTGTAACCTATTTATTACAGGGTTCATCTTCGTGTTTGAAAATATTGACACGATAAGATTTGGCGTCGTGCTCGTGAGTATCTGTTTCGTGTTCGTTATCGTGTTCTTGTCTTAATAGTTAGGTATGACGCGATATGCCAACCCTACCTTTTCACAGTTGTTGTCAGAATCTTAAATCACACATGCATGTCAAGTCAGATTTTCATTTGGATGATTTTCTTTATTCTGCTTCGGTTATGGTTCACAGGTGTTCATATCCATGGTTTTTTTTTACAAATTGTACATTGTTTTCATATAGTGATGCTTCTTTAAAAGTATGATATAGTCAATTCTAAGAGTTATCAAGGACGTCTTATTGAAATAAAAAACCTATAATCTCAACTCTACGTATATACAAGGGCTAGCAAATCATGTCTTATCGGGTTTAACAGGTCTCTGATGATGCGAATAACATAAGTATTAAACATGAATACAACTAGGGCTGGCATATCGTGTATACCCGTACCCGATAAGACACGACACGATAAGACACGATACACGAAAGGCCATACACGAACACGACACGAACACGACACGATATACACAAAAATTACCTGTTAATACCTGTTAACGAACACTAAAATAATCACATATTTAGAACCTGTTTAGTGAAACAAAACTCGCCAAAAGTTCACAAACAACTTAAATAATCCATAAAATACCGAATACTTAACAAGTTTAAAACAAAAATCCATAAACGGCAAATCACAAAAGACTTAAATAATTCAATACATCCATTAAAAACAAGTTCAAAGTTTCCAAGTTCCCATGGTTCTCTTCTCAGATCTTTAATTCCAACAATTCAAACCTGCACATAATTGTACTCATATTTAGCATTGACAATTGGACATAAATTGAGTAATTTTAATTTATCAAACATTACTTGAAACATTTGGAGTAAGTACCTTTGATTGTTCACACTCATTTACAGAAAGTTCACAGTCATTTACAGTCATTTACCATAAAAGTTCACAGTCATTTACAGTCATTTACCATAAAAGTTCAGTCATTTACAGAAAGTTCACAGATATAAGCTAAACGGCATCAGTTTAGTAAAGCCAATCTCAGATATAAGCTAAACGGCATCAGTTTAGTGCATAACTGCATCAGTTTGTAAAGCCAATCTCAGATATAAGCTAAACGGCATCAGTTTGTAAGATGTGCATACTGTGAAAAACTAAACAGCAATCTCAGATATAAGCAAGATGCCAAGATGTGCATACTGCATAACTTAGTTGTGAATTCCTACTAAACGGCATTCACTGAAACAGATATAAAATTACTTTTATTTTAACCAGATATATACTGCATAACTCAGATATAACCAAACACTGAAACAGATATAAACGGCATTCACTCAGATATACGGCATTCACTGAAACAGATATAAAATTACCTTTAAATTGCGTCGTGGATGAGCGGCGGTGGATGACTGACGGTGGATGCAGGTGTGGTGGATGACTGGCGGTGGATCTGGATGAATGGATGATGTCGGCTGTAACTTGAGAGAGTTAGGGTTTCTTTTTTTTTTGAACTAAAGAAGACAGAGTCACGTTCCATCTATATTTGAGTAAATGAGTTAGGGTATATTTTTTTATTTAATTAAAATTAAAATCTTAACATGTCTTAACAGGTATATAACAGGTAAACAGGTATCTAACCTGTTTAGACACGAAAATTAACAGGTTGTTTCGTGTCTACCTGTTTAGTACACGATACCTGTTAAGGTCATACACGATACCTGTTAAGGTCGTGTAGGTTCGTGTCGTGTATTCGTGTAAAATTGCCAGCCCTAAATACAACTACTTTATATCTCATGTCTATAACACAGTTGTAAGTTTTATGTACCAAGGAGAAAAAATGATTGATCGTAGCCTCCTAATTCTATTTATTTTTAAAAAGGTAAAAAACCAAAGTGTACTTTTTTAGTAAAATGTTTAATCGTGTCTTATACAGATATCTATTGTCAGCTCTTTGAAGTAACAAATAATGGTTTAAATATGGCATTATAAGTTTGTTCTTTGCATTTAGTTGTTTCAAAATGTTTAAAGATGTTGTACATATTCATAGTCAATGGATACGAGAAGATATTTAAATTCAAATGCTTTACACCTTACACAACATTACTTCTAATCACTTAATCTTCTTTAACTGCCTATATTTCTGTGTGCAACGTACTCTTTCTAGATATCAGAAAAGATGTTCTGAAGAAGGAGAGATAAACACCAACGGGGTGGGCGAAGATTTAGTAAGACATAATTCTTGTAAAAAGTTATTTTGGCATTTTGGAAATTATTATTCTAACAACAATGTTATATGTTTAATGAAAGAGCTACTTAACTTTTGTTGCAGTGCAAAAGATTTCGAACATGTAAAGAACTTCTACAGACAGTGGACAGGTAATGTAGTCAAATCGAGTAGGATTAAGGTGCCAGCTCATGGGATCTTAAACAAGTCTTTTGGGTTCAATGGGATGTTAGGGTTTTTCTTGTCACTTGCTAACCAAGTTGAGCCATGCCTATATATAATCATGATCGAGTCTAGGGATGTGATTATGAGGGACTATTGTAATTAAGTTGTAAGTAAGTTCTTAGTTGCAATAATACAGCCTAAATCTTGCGTGTGAATGTGTTAGTGATATCAGTTCAGTTTTCTTAAATTGGTAACAAGGTCAATCAAGAGAGATCTGCAGCTTGGAAGAGACAACCGCCGGTCAAAACCAAGAATTCTCGCTTGCACCAAGTTGCCACAGCCGAAGTTTATTGCAACAATGTATACTCGATCGAACCAAGCTCGGGTTTGTTCGTTGCATCATCAAGATGAAACATGGTCATCGACCCCGTTCACGTACCAACGTCGTAAGAAGACTATATTGAGGCATTAATGTCAACATCCCCACCACCACCGAAGGTGAAAGAACCTGGTTCACAAACTATGCAATGCCCCATGCTGCCCCTACAAAATACAACGTCTTGTCTTTACACATGAAATCAATCCTAAAGGTTTACAAAGTTTAGGATACGATGAAAAAAGAATAACATTGCAGTTGTTCTATTTTTCCAATTATAACCTGAAAACATGATTATGCAAATTGGAGAGCTGGATTCTACTAAAGCCATGTGAGATGCGATCTAGGCCCGTAATGTAGGGGTGGAAGGGGTTAGGAGGTATAACTTCAAATGTTGTCAACTGAGTTTGATAATCTAAAGAATAAGGGGACCGAATCAATTGATGACTTTGTAAATAAGTTATCATGCCTAGCTATATTGTCAAAAGTGTGCGAGGTGCGCGCCTAGGCACAACGAGGTGCACTAAATGCAATGCAACTGGTGAGGAAAGCCTTTTGTCACTGATGGGCAATTTCAGGCCATATTCAAACTAACAGTTGCGTCAAACCCCTAAAACATCCTAAATGAGCCAAAAGAAGTCCAAAACAACCCTAAAACATCTTAAAGTAGCCCTAAAAAGACTAGAATATCTCTAAAACCCCCAAAAACGTATTTTATACTATGCTCTGTGTTTAAAAAAAATACCCTCTTTTTTTAAGCTCTTAGGCGCCGAGCTTGGCCTATGTGCCTTGCGTGTAGGGCTGCAAACGAACCAAACGTTCGGCGAACAGTTTGTGAACCGTTCGGCAGGAAGTTCGTTTGTGTTCGTTCATTTATTAAACAAATGAACACGAACAAGAAATTTCGTTCGTTTAGTTAAATGAACAAACATGAACAGAGGTCGTGTTCGTTCGTTTATGTTCGTGAACGTTCGTTAATGTATCTGTTTGTGTTCGATAGTTCATTAGTGTTTTTAGTTTTTATATTTATTTAAATACTTCAAAATTCCGACAAATTAAATATCTATTAGGTGTCATTGTATTATATATTATGTTCATGAACAATTGTTTGTGTTCCTTTGTTTCCATTTGTGTTCATGAACATTAGTTTGTGCTCATTTGTGTTCGTCAACGTTCGTTTTTGTTCGTTGCCAAAAATTAACAAACAAACACAAACGAACACGAACAAATTCATTTCCATAACAAACGAACACGAACATAAAATCTTGTTTGATAAGTGTTCGTGAACGGTTCGCGAACACATATACTTCTGAACAAACGAACACGAATGTGTTCGTTCGGTTCGTTTGCAGCCCTACTTGCATGTGCCTAGGTTCTTCAATAACATAGATGCATAGCTTCAAAGTCGATTCATTCCGAGAATCCATGGACAAATCAATGTTGGTTAGACGTTTCTCAAGAGCCTTCTCCGGGAAAAATACATTCATAATGTGGCCTCATGATACTAAACCTTGGATTTGAAGAGCATCAGGTTTGAGGATATTGTTGGTAGGTTGAAGGCATATGAAGAACGCCCTAAAGAACATGACATACCCAACGAAGCACAGTCAAAGTTGTTATTATACTAATCAGAAGCGACTTCTTCGAGCTAAATAACCCGTGACTCGAGTTGAGGCTCACGTGGCCGTGGAAGAGCGGACGAGGTTCTAGTCAAACCCGAGGGCAACACGAGAGCAATCCAAGCACCAAAAAGCGAGGTAAAAGTAAGGGTCGAGATATATCTAAAATATAGTGTTACCAATGTAACAAGTTTGGACACTTTGATTCAAATTGTCTAGAACGGAAGAAGCGAGAGGCACATTTAACTGAGACGAGACATATCCTTCCTGGTTTTCGGTTAAATTTGTTCAGGAGACTGTCTTCTTGAATGAGTCAAAAGTGCTACCAAAGAAATTAGAAAAAAAATTAATATGAAAATGAGTAGCATTGGATAATACGGCTAGCAACCATATGACGCGAAACCTGTCATACTTTCAGAGTTAAATGAGAGTATAGCGGAGGGGTTGGATTCGATGATCACTTGTGCATTGACATATGTGTGAACGGATCGATCTTGTTTGAAAGCAAAACTGGAGAACGTCTCATGGCTGACGTATGTGGGAAAAGGCTCGATCTTGCCATAGAGTCGGGTTGTGAAGTAAACCTGAAAGGTGACAAATGTTACGCGATAGTTATGGAAAACTCTTAATGTTCATGTAGAGGTCACCCTATCGGCTTTACAAAACAATGTTAAAGGAGGGTAAGTCGATGTGTTTACAAACCCAAACTGATGATGAAAGTTAGTTATGGGACGAGAGACTTGGGCACTTATAATTTGAATCAATGAGCCATATGGAAAGAAAGAATATGGTTGTCGGAATGACTTTGGTTATGAATGAATGGAAGTTATTTGAATCATGTTTGGACCGGAAACAATGAGACACCTGTTTCCTCAAATAGTGACTTTTAGGGCAACTTGAGTCCTAGAATTGATTCATGGTGACTTAAGTGGGTCGATTACCTTTCCAACAATAGTGGGGGTAACAGCTACATCATAGATTTATGTAGAGTTATTTATAGAAGGCTAAAAACGAAGCATTAGAGACTTTTAAGAAGTTTAAAAGGTTGGTCAAGAAGCAAATCGACGAAGTGACCTTTCGAACCGATAAATTGGGTGAATTTATATCATATGCAAAGATAAAGGTATAACTTGAAACTTGACCGCCCATACTCACCACAACAAAATGGTGTATGGGAGCGTCGACATCATAGATTAATGGAAATCACCTAAAATAAATTAAAGGCTCATGATGTTCCTAACTATATGTGGGGCTATGCGGTTAGAATTCTAGCTTCATAATAAATCAAGTTACTATGCGAGCATTGAAGGATAAGACACCTTATGAGATATTCAAATATAAGAAACCCGATACGCAATATCTTAAAGGTGTTCGGGTGTAAAGCATACGCAAAAGTGGATGGAGCAACTGTGAAGAAACTGGATGATCGCTCAAGATGCTTGGTTTATTTGGGAAGCGAGCTTGGATCCGGTGCATACCGATTGTATGACCAAAGAATCCAAAGGTGGTAGTAAGACGACACCCTAACTTCGATGAATTAACTAGTTGGAAGTGGGAGAAACCAACTGAATTTGAAATGCAGTTTATGCCAAGAATGTTCTTGGTTGATTGGAATAGAGTAATTGACACGGAAACCATGCTCGTTGTTTCCAAAACAGGAGAGCTAAACACACCCGAAACTAAAAAGCCCAAGAGCGAGTGAAGATGGGAGACCATATGCGACCCATCACGACCCAAGCACAAAATCATCGACGTACTTGGCCCAATCCATTTCAAGCACCTCAAATGGGTCATCGGCAACCCAATCCAAAACCCTTGCACCATCGGCCGCCAAATCCCTCTATAGACGATCAAACCGAGCTACGACCACTCCGACATGGTTCACTGTTTATGTTTTAATGAATGAAGTTGAAAAGGGAAACAAAGATGGATAACTGCAACTCGACCTATGTTCCAATCGGTCCAAGTCTTAAATTAACGAAAGCCGAGGATGAGGAGGATATGAACCCGATTGAGTATAGGAAACTATCAAAGGTTCCTGTCTTTTACACACCCAACTGGATATGGCGTTTTTAGTTGGGATGGTAAGCGTGATACATGCAACAACCTAAAAGCTCCCACTTGGCTGCAATAAAACAGATCCTTCGCTATCGCTATCTTATAGGGACCTTGAGCTATGGGATCGAGTATACTCAGGGAAGAGATGGCTTTTTAGTTGGCTACAGTGATATTAGTGAAACACCCTCGAAACGGGTCTCAATTGTTGGATTTACTCTTTGGCACATAGTCCAAATAAAACTTTTCATTAAAAACACAACGAAAATTAAATAGTCATTACTTTCCATATACATTAAATTAAAACAATGTCTTAAAACAACATAATAGTAAACGTGATGCTAGTTGCTAGGGAGTTTTTGCCGCACGCCAGCCTTCGCCCTACCAATTAGTTAACCTGATGTGCATACTAAAAGTCAGCTACACTGAGTAAGTTCTACATTAAATCAGATATCTACAAACTTTAACAGGAACTATACACATTAAGCAGTTAAGTACATCTCATAACTTTATCATACATATTGTCATCACATATCACATCATTCATAGCACATATCATCCTTCAAATACTACTTATAGCTACCATTGGCAAGCAACAAATGCATTGCCACTATCATATGGCCACAGTGGTAACCGCTTATCATACGACCCCAGAGGTAATCGCGTATCATATGTCCTTGTAAGTCGCCTATCATATGTCACTGTAGGTAGCCGCCTATGTTGTGCAACATGCATGCTATAACGCTTTACATTCCATCATTATAATCACTTAAAAACAGTACACTTTGCTTTGGCTAAATCATTTCATAGTTTATCGCATTTTAAGAAACAACATCAACACTTTACTTTGAAAACATCGTGAGTGTTCACACCGCCCCAAAACAATCTCTGAAATGTGTTAGAGTGTATAGGCTAGAACAAACGTCGCACGATTTGCATGAAAGTTAACACACGGAACTTGTCACTTTCTAACACAATCTCTGAATAGTGACATCTGATACCGTCCCCTAACTTGCCTTAGGTCCTCGATATTGTCGCGAAGCCTTGGGTTGTGACATTCCTTAAGGTCGTTGACGCTCTTGAGTGGCACCGGCAATCATGGGCCAGCCTTGTAATCAATGCCCATTCACTATCTTTAACCAATGAGTGTCGCCCAGTTGAAGATTCCATTGTTGTCGATTGAAGACTCAACCATTTTAGATACGATTTTCGCTAAAAATCTTAACCTTTTACATCCAAAAACTTCCAAGAGGCAAGATCCATGGGCTTTTGTCCCATAAACGCCTAAAAATCTGACCTTTAGGTAAAAAACACAAGCTTTCCCCATAAAACTCTAAAAACACCAAAGCAGAGATTTGGAAGACGATTGCTACCTCGATCATCCAAAACACTGCAGTGATGATCCTAAATCAATTGGAAATTAATTCTAAGCCTTGTACCTTTGAGTTGGCCTTTTTTCGCCTTTTCTTCACTTTCTCTCTAAAACCCCACTTTCGCTCTCTAGTTTTAGTGTCATGGAGGTGAAAAATGGATGATTATGGTTTTTAAATCCTTTTTATACCCTATAAACATGGGCTTTCCCTTCTTGGGCCTTGACCCATTTTAGTAGCCAATTAGATATCCCTTTTTAGTTAACAACCCAATTCTTTAAAACACTTTCATTACAAAGATTTTTAGGGTGTTACAAGTAGCCACAATATTGATCATGATCGATGACAGGAGAAGCAGCACTGGTCATGTTCTATTATGGGTCTTCACCGATTACGTGGTGTTCCCATAAATAGATTATGGTTGCTCTTTCAAGTTGTGAAGCGAAGTACACAGCGGCGAGTGCAGCAGCATAGCAAGTCATGTGGTTACGGGGTTTGATGACAGAATTGATAGGGAAGAATTTGCACTGAAAGTTGACAACACCTTATCTATTGCCTATATATTCACGATCGAGTCTAGGTAGGGTTGTGATTACGAGGTGTTATTTTAATTAAATTTTGAGTAACTTTCTTAGTTACAATAATTCGTGAGTTTACCCTAAATCTTGTGTGTGATTGTGTTTGTGATATCAATTCAATTTTCTTCATATATTAGTACAACCAAGATTGAACCAATAATATTGGAAATTAAATTAAAATCACAGTGATCCCATAGCATAAATAGGATCAACTATCAAGCATATATGAAATTAAACTCTTTGCACAGGCTTGCTGAATTACAGGATAATGCTGAGGAACTCTCTGTGAATGACATGATACAACTAGAACAAGAAATTGATTGTGCTCTCATGCAAACACGATTAAGAAAGGTGATTATATCTAACTTTGTTCATAGGCTGTTTATTGTTGTATGTGTTGATTAATTTTGAATAATTGGTACTTGTAGTTGTCCAGTTCTCTTTTCCAGACTGTTTTAAAATAATCTTTCATGTTCTAGTTTTTGTCGTTATAATAAAGTGTTAAGGCTCTGTTAACTCGGTCATTTACTATTATCATCTTGTAGATGTATAGAAATAGATTAGGAAACTATCAAAGGTTCCTCCTGTTCAGCTCTTTTGGTTCTAAAGGTGTTCGCTGTGTAATAGCTTTACTAAAAGATACAATATTATGTGTTTGAAGTTCGTTTAGTTATACGTTAAGTATTCATTAAACTAGAAAATCAAGGAATCGACACAAAACTAGAATTATAAGCTCGATTCTTTTTCATTAATCAGTGTTTACTGTTTTTTTCTTCAATCGATGAGCGACACTAGTATTTCATAAAAATATTGACAGTTTAGCAACAAATACACTTTTTTTTTATTTCCAGTGGTATTTGTAGCAAAAACATAATTGGTGACACATGAACAGCTTTGTGTAATTTAGTAGTTACAACTAATTTCCTACTTACATGGCACAAAATAATATTAAAGGTTTGTACCTGAAGGAAAAGGACAGAACTGGTTGTTGATAAGGGCTTATATATTGACTGTAGTTCTGGGTTTTGATGCAGGCACAACTAATGATGGAGTACATATCAACCCTAAAAGAAAAGGTATGCTTCTAATATGATTTTTCTGCATATACTCTTGAGGTCCATTACATATTATTGTATACATGAGTATGTTATTAGACCCCTGAATAAATAGACATTTAAAAAACAAACAGTCTTCTACTTGTAGACTGCAGAGGTTTGGTCCACCTCTTCTGCTACAGATGTCTGCAGATGTGGTCCGTAGACTGCAGATGTTTATCTCAGCACCTAAATAAATTTCCATTAGAAAAAAGTACGTTTCTTTAGGAATGTGTTATTAATGCATGATGTAATTGCTAAATGTCCTTTACCCTTTTGAAATGTAGAGTCTTAGAAATATAACATCTATACAGTTTTGTGATAAAGGAGTAACGAAGGTAGAATAGGGAAGTTGATAAATTTTCTTGTATGGACAAAACTAAAATAGTAACTAACGTTAGATTAAACTTGTCTATAAAATCATTATTATTACTTTTAACATATAAGAACTTATGATATATTTATATATTATGTAGGTAGTGTGAGTTTCATTGGGAAACACTAAAAAAGTGAGGTAACATGCATTTAACATGTTAAATATATTTTAAAAATTCAATTTAAAATGCTAAAAATTAATGTTTTCAAAATTTTTAGGAGCTTTTGCTTATAAAGATGTGTAGAAGATATTCCAATAAAAAAAATCATTTTTTACCCTTTTTACTGTTTTTTAAGATTTTTTTTATTTTTTAATTTTAGATTTTTTTATTAAAAAGGCTTTTACATCTATTTATATTCAAAAGCGCTGATTTAAAAAAAAAATGATTTTTAAAATGTTAACCTGAATTTTCAACATATGTTAAATGCATGGTTCCCATTGAACTCTCCCCTATCTAGGTAATAGGTTATATATAAAGATAATTTAGTTTTTAAGGCTATCTTCATTGGTGACCTAATGTTAAGTTGGTCACCAATAAGACAAAAGTTTAAGTAATTAAAAAAGTTAAAAAAATAATTTATACCAACCAAAGTTGACAACCAGGTTGGTGGAGCAACCTTGGTTGCAACCTAAACTAATACCCCCAAGAATATATTTAATCAAATAACTTATAATATTTATACTTTAAAGAAAAACTAAATACACGGTATTTCTTAATTTTTTTTTGTGAACATCCCGATATAAATTTTTTTAAAAACAAAGTTCGTTCAAAAACATGTATTTTTAGGTTGGGATGGGTTGTGAATGTGTGTTAAAAAATTGAGTAGGGTTGGTGGAAGAAAGAGATATTATTTTTTTTTTAAATTTAGAAGCTATTCCAATAAAAAATCATTTTTTACCCTTTTTACTGTTTTTTAAGATTTTTTTTTATTTTTTGAATTTTGATTTTTTTATTAAAAAGGTTTTTACATTATTTATATTCAAAAGCTCCGATTTTTTTTTTAAATAATTTTTAAAATGTTAAGCGGAATTTTTAACATAAGATAAATGCATGGTTCTCCATTCAACTCTTCCCTATGTAGGTAATAGGTTATATATAAATGCTTTGCACTTGCCTAAACAATAATTAATATCCCAAAAAAATGATTGACACTTATCCCTTGAGCCTGCTATATGTTTAGGGTGAACGGGGCACTATGCGGGGAGTGGTGCAGTGACCCAAGTCCCCGAGCGGAACACCGCCGCCATCACTTCGGGGAGGGTATTCGGGGAGGGGGATCGGTAAGTAGTCACCGCTTGAGAGAGAGGGGGTGATTGGTTGTTAATGTGGGTCCACCCTTTTTCCACCAATCATATTTTTTTCTTCTTTTTTTATAAAAAATAATTGTGTGAGTGGAGTGCCGCCATCAAATTGAGGGTGTGGGGGGAGTTAAGGGGGGAGTTGACGTGGCGCGTGCTGATTGGCCGTGCGTAAGAGAGGAGACTCCCCTAAGAGAGGAGTGCCCCTCTCACCCTTAGCTTGCAAGTTCATTAAAGCATTTCATCTAGGTACCATGAGACCATAATTTGTCCTGTTTGGAAGCACAACAATGATTAGATCTTGGATTAACACAACAATACAAAGCTAATCAACTTATTTATGTATGATAACAGGAAAGTAAGCTACGTGAAGAAAACGAAAAATTGGAAAAGAAGGTAAAATTCCAAACGTCTCCCAAATTAATATTTGGTAACATCTGAAGGTGAAACAATGTACTTGCTATATCTAAGCCATGGAATACCCTTGTTTAAACATATCTAATATATAGAAAAACTAGCATGCATTATATATTGCTTGCCTATATAGTATATGTTCCTTTAGTAGGTTTTACGTAAAGGATTGCCCCAGTGGCGGATCTAGGATTCGCGCCAAGCGGTAACGTTTTATAAATAAGCGGTAACGAAATCGAAAAAACGTCAAATTTTTCCAAAATTTACACTAATTTTACACTACCGCCGGAACACTAAGCCGTAGCGGGCGCCACTCCTTAATATATAGTACATCCGCCCCTGGATTGCCCAAAGCTCATATCTTTGCTAAATTCTTGCTTTCTATATAATCTAAAACTATGAAGCTGGATATGAAATGTAAAAAAAATAAAATAAAATAAATAATAATAATAATAATAATAATAAGAGTAAATTACAAGTTTTGTCCTTTATTTTGTCCCAAATTTCAGGCGTTGTCTTTTACCTTTAAAATTGCTAACTTTTGTACTTAATGTTTAAAAATGTTGCACGTTATGTCCTTTAGGGCAAACCCAGTTATAATTTTCGGTTAAGTTATGTCATGTGCGTTGCACATGAGGGTAGAACAGTCATTTCACCTCTCCACTTGTCTTTCCCCCTTTTAATACCCTAATTTACTTCATCTTCAACCTTCATTCTCGTCTGAACCATCATTGACTTACAGGTTGCTTCAACACAGGGAAATGATGTTGATGATGGAGGTGATGGTCTTAACGAACTTGCTACCAACCAGATCAGCCCACCCAAACTTACAACACTCCCTCTTTTTAATGGCTAAGATCTGTGATCAAAAGGGCCAATAATCCATTTAAAAATATTATTGTGATATAAACCAAATGGAATTATCTATTAGATTGCAACTTTGCAAGTGATTGTATTGAATCTTCTGGAAAAAACCCAATCACCAAATAACAATATACAAGAGTATTATATAATACAAGCGGTTACAAGGTGTTAATACGAGCGGTTACAAGGTGTTAACTGCCAAGGCAGTTACATGGGGAAAACGTATATCTGGTTTTATAACATTCCCCCTCAGATATACATACAGTTCATTATACACTATTAACAACATTCTTCAGGATGATGTTAAATCGATACTTCAGGACCAATATGATAAACTGATACTGCAGGACCAGTTATGCTGCCTCGTTAAAAACCTTGCTAAGAAAACCCAATGGGACAAAACTTAGCCAAGGAAAAGAGTACAGCGTGTGTAATGCTCCCCCTCAATTTAACTAATGTCTTTTAACCTACGAAGCCCGATCTTATGTGATAACTGCTCGAAACTGCTTCTAGGTAAAGACTTTGTAAACAGGTCTGCTAGATTTTCACTTGACTTGATCTGACGAACATCAATTTCCCCTTCTTTCTTCAAATCGTATGTTGAGAAGAACTTTGGTGAGATGTGCTTTGTTCGATCACCCTTGATGTAACCTTCTCTGATCTGAGCTATGCAAGCAGCATTGTCTTCATAAATAATTGTCGGCTCCTTCTTGATCTGTTCTAGTCCGCATGCATCTTGTATGTGATTAATCATTGATCTCAACCACACACATTCTCGACCAGAATCATATAGTGCTATTAATTCGGCATGATTTGATGATGTTGCTGTAAGTGTTTGCTTAGTTGACTTCCAAGAAATTGCTGTGCCACCGTATGTGAAAACATAACCTGTCTGAGATTTTGCTTTGTGAGGATCTGATAGGTATCCGGCATCAGCATACCCAACAAGCTGGGACTTTTGTTCTTTCTGATAGAAAAGACCTAAGTCTTGTGTCCCGCAAATATCCTGGAATATATGCTTTACACCATTCCAGTGTCTACGTGTTGGATTCGAATTGTATCTCGCTAATACATGAACTGCCAATGCAATGTCAGGTCTTGTGTTATTTGCGAGATACATAAGGGCATCGATCGCGCTTAAGTATGGTACTTCTAGACCAAGTACTTCTTCGCCTTCTTCTTGAGGGCGATAAGGATCCTTGTGTGGATCTAGCAGTCGGACAACCATAGGTACGCTAAACGGATGTGCTTTATCCATATTGAAACGTACTAACATCTTCTGGATGTAGTTTGATTGATGGACAAATGTGTCATTGCACAGATACTAATTGTAGTCCGATGCATACTTTTGTCATACCAAGATCTTTCATTTCAAATTCCTTCTTTAACAACTGAGCAGCTTTCTCTATCTCTTCAGGAGATCCGATGATGTTGATATCGTCAACATAGACTGCTATTATAGTGAAATTTGAGAGTGATCGTTTTATAAAGACACATGAACTGATTACATCAGGCGTGTATCCTTCCTTTTCGAGATATTCACTAAGTCGATTGTACCACATACGACCAGATTGTTTGAGACCATATAAAGATCTCTGGAGCTTTATAGAACACATATCTCGAGGTGTTGATTTTAATGCTTCAGGCAATTTTAATCCTTTAGGGATTTTCATGTAGATGTCATTTTCAAGTGTCCCGTATAAGTATGCAGTGACGACATCCATTAGTCTCATATGAAGTCCTTCAGAGATTGTGAGGCCGATTAGGAACCTAAGGGTTATCGCATCCACTACAGGGGAATACGTTTCCTCATAATCAACTCCTGGGATTTGGGAAAACCCTTGTGCTACAAGTCGAGCCTTATATCATACAATCTCATTCTTTTCATTTCTCTTTATTGCAAACACCCATTTATAACCTACTGGTTTGACGTCTATGGGCGTTCGGACTACAGGTCCGAAAACATGTCGCTTTTCGAGCGAATTTAATTCGGCATTTATGGCTTCTTGCCATCTTGGCCAATCATTTATGTGCATGCACTCTTCTAAAGTTTTAGGTGCGTAATCATTTTCATTGATTGCATCCGTTGCTATAGCATATGCGAATATATCATCAACACGTGTTTTATTCCGGTTCCACATTGTACTATCTTGTACATAATTAATAGAGATCTCATTTTCGTTCGGTACCGGTGTTTCTTCTGAAACTTCATTTTCCTCTGGATTCACAGTTGTCTCTTCTGGGACATTTACCTCTACTGGGGTTTCACTTATAATCTTTTGTGAGTTTTCACCAACTGCGTTACTTTGCTCTTTTCGTTTCCGTGGGTTTTTGTCTTTGGAACTGATTGGTCTCCCACGCTTTCGTTGTATAGTAATCGCTTTTGGGATTACTTCAATTCGAGCAGGTGCATTTGATGCTGGTACATGTGACTTTGTCACTCTATTCGTGTCTGTGAATGCATCTGATAATTCATTCGCTATTCTTTGCAAATGTATAATCTTTTGGACTTCATATTCACATTGACCACTTCGGGGGTCGAGATTTGATAGCGATGATGCATTCCACGTTATTTCTTGTGTTACCAGTCTTTCTTTGTCCTTATCTCCCCCTAAGACTGGGAACATTGTTTCATCAAAATGACAATCAGCATACCGTGCTGTAAACATGTCTCCCGTCATTGGTTCTAAATATTTAATTATGGACGGGGAGTTAAAGCCAATATAGATACCCAGTCTTCTTTGGGATAGTACGTTGTGGTGGCGGTATTGGTACATATACCGCACAACCAAAAATTCTAAGGTGGGACAAACTTGGTTCTCGTCCGGAGACCAGTTGCAATGGGGAGTATTCGTGATCAGCAGTTGGTCTCAATCTAATCAGTGCAGCGGCATGCAAAATAGCATGACCCCATGCAGAAGATGGTAATTTACATCTCATTAAGAGTGGTCTAGCGATTATTTGTAATCGTTTAATCAGAGATTCAGCTAAACCATTTTGTGTGTGAACATGAGGTACTGAATGTTTAACATTGATCCCAATTGACATACAATAGTCATTAAAAGCTTGAGATGTGAACTCTCCCGCATTATCCATCCGAATGTTTCTAATTTGATTATCGGGGAAATTGGCTCTCAATTGTATGATTTGAGCTAAAAGTCGGGCAAATGCTACATTTCGAGTAGCTAAAAGGCTCACATGTGACCACCTTGAGGATGCGTCTATTAAGACCAAGAAATAGCGGAATGGT
Source organism: Helianthus tuberosus (assembly GCA_030545235.1). NCBI lineage: Eukaryota > Viridiplantae > Streptophyta > Magnoliopsida > Asterales > Asteraceae > Helianthus > Helianthus tuberosus. The sequence continues at coordinate 132,130,636 of CM060351.1, read as the reverse complement.
CCACACGGAGGATGAATAGGCCCACAAATATCCCCTTGGATTCTTTCTAAAAATGATGGGGTTTCATGTATCAATTTAGTTTGTGAGGGCCGAGTAATAAGTTTGCCCAGAGAGCATGCTGCACATGATAAGTCTTGTGGTAGCAAAACTTTTAAGTTTTTGAGAGGGTGCCCGGTTGCACTTTTGATTATTCGTCTCATCATTATGCTACCAGGGTGACCTAGACGGTCATGCCATATATTGAATGTGTCTTTATCTAACAGCTTTTGGTTACTCACCATGTATGATTCGATAGGATTGATATTAGTACAATATAATCTAGAGGATAAGACTTCTAATTGTTCAACAATTGTTTCTTTGCCATTTTTGTTTGAAGTAATTTGAAGATATTCAATATTATTTTCAGATATTGTTTTTAGGTGGTAACCGTTTTTTCGAATATCTTTAAAGCTAAGTAAATTTCTTCTGGATTTACTAGAATATAATGCATTATCAATAGTTAGTTGGGTACCCGAAGATAATATTATGTGTGCTCTGCCGGAGCCTTCGATAAGCTTACTGACACCAGATATAGTACTAATCGGTGTCTCTGCCGGAGACAACTCAGAGAAAAATTTCATATATTTGAGAATAGTGTTAGTACTACCGTTGTCTACAAGACATTCATCACCAATAATAGCTCTACTGGAGCTAGTATACATATTTCTTCAGGAAATAAAAATAAACAAAAGTTAATTCAAAGAAGTAAAATGAAACATTGCAAGAGTTTCAAATGAAAAATAAAACATAAAATGTACATTATCCTCAATCAAATTAGTTTCATCATTCTTTCCTTTTTTTCTTTCATTATATGTTGATATGCCTCAACGAGGTGTTTAGGGGTGTGACATGTGCGGGACCAATTATTTGACATCCCACATTTATAACAAATATTGCTTTGGTTCCCGCTACTTTTCCCTTTCGAAGGTCGCCCCGTATTGTGTCGACTCGATTCACCACCGCTATGTTTAATTTTCTGGGACTCCCGACGCCATGTATATCCCCGTCCTCGACCACGACCTCTGCTGGGGCCGCGGCCTCTACATCTACCTCGTCCGCTTTGATAATTGGCCACATTCGCTTCAGGGAATGGGCTTGCACCAACAGGTCGCGATTGATGATTTTGTAGTATCCGCGACCAGAAGACATGATATCAATTCAGAATACTTAGTAAATTGACGTTCCATGTATTGCTGCGACAGGAGCATATTTGAGGCATGGAACGTTGAGAAAGTTTTCGTCAAATGGATTTTAGCATCGAGAGTCCATGGGAGGTAGTTGTTACCCGAGATGTCAAGTGCGGTAAATTCAAGTTTTGATAAGTTTGACATTTTTATCTACAAGGAAAGATTCATGCATTTAAAATGAGCCAATGTATAATATAGGAGAACTTCAGGTTCATTTCTAGCCGGAACTTCAAGTTCTAAAGTCGAATTGATGTTTTTATGTAAGTGTGAAAGAAATTAAGAACTTGTGCGTTTTTTTTTTTTTTATAATGTAGAAATTCCAAAACAAAGTTAAATAAAATAACATTAATGATGATAGTTAACTAACTAATTTACATCGGATATATTCCAAAACAAAGTTAAATAATGTATAATTTTGTTTAAGAAAAAGAATCTTTAAATACATCAAGTATCTAACTGATGAAAAGGTTGACCGAAAAAGAAAATGTGATTATACATTTTCTTGTTTCAAAATAATTTATAATAAAGTATAAATTTTGCCCACAGGAAAATAAAACCATGACCTAGTATCTCACATCCCAAAAAAACCCTTTATTTGTTATCTAGATTAGGGATGAGCTCGGTCCGGTTCGGTACCGAACCGGTACCGAAAATCCTCAAAAGTTGGTACCGGTACCGGTACCGAATATACCCGGTTCGGTACGGTTCGGTACCGGTACCGGTTCGGTACCGGTATTTGAGGGTAAAAACGAGCAAAATACCGGTACCGAACCGGTACCGTACCGGACCGGTACCGAACCGGTACCGAAAATGTCAAAAGTGGGTACCGAATCGGTACCGAAAAGGTACCCGGTTCGGTAAATTCGGTGTACCGGGTCCATTTTGCTCATCCCTAATCTAGATCAGAATTCTAGAGAGAAAAGAAAAAAAATGGTAGCCGGTCAGATATCCGAGCGGCGGTGGCGGCCATCATAAGCCGGTCAGATGATGTTCAAGTTAGTTCCGATAGTTCTCTTCGGTGGTGAAGATAAAGCGATCCGGCTTTCCGACGATAATCTGCGGTGTTGGCACTGTTGCCGTTGTCCGTTGTTGTTGTCGCCATAAGTAATTCGGTGAACGACGGTCTCCGATGAATGACGGTCTCCGGTGAACGACGGTTTCGGTGGTGTGCAGCGTCGGTTGACCGATGAGTTGAATTGCCGGAGGAAGGTTTTCGAGTAAGAAATTTTATGTATTATGGGTTGATTCATATGTTTTGTTTCGGTTGCTTGTGGCGGCAGAAACCGTCTGGTAGTTAGGGAAAAAAATTGTTCTTTGATATTCAAATCGATACTATAATTTTTTTATTTTTTTTTTTGGTTCGATGTTTCCGTAAGATCAAAACAGAGGGAAATCCTATGTTGTTTCCTATGTTCCGATTCTGTTAAAAATAATAATAATAATAATAACATGGAAGCATTGAACGGAGATGTGTACCCGGATTATGAGGAACGAAGATGCTCGGAATCCAAAAACGATGTTTGATGAATTCCTGATGTTGAAGATCGCTGGTAAACTTTTCCGTGAAGAGTCAATTCGTGCTGATAACGTGATATAAACCAAATGGAATTATCTATTAGATTGCAACTTTGCAAGTGATTGTATTGAATCTTCTGGAAAAAACCCAATCACCAAATAACAATATACAAGAGTATTATATAATACAAGCGGTTACAAGGTGTTAATACGAGCGGTTACAAGGTGTTAACTGCCAAGGCAGTTACATGGGGAAAACGTATATCTGGTTTTATAACATATTGGATATTGTAATCTTATTAATAAGGATTTTTGTGATCCGCTTCATGCTTCTACACACTGTCATTTTATGGTTGTGAAAGAAGCCTCATCTGCCTTGTGTTTATGTAATCTTTTTGTGTGTACGTGTGGTTTTATGGGTGGATGGATAATATATTGATGTGGTACAATAGCACCACTATAACGGTCAAACATACAAACGGTCGAATTTTTAAACTTTTCACGCGTTAGAAAGTTAACGTGTTTTCATTTTGACGCGTTATATTTATTGGAGGCGGCGGTGTTTTTTTCATTCCACGCATGGTGGATGGTTTACCACGGGACGCCCCGACCCCTCTAATCGAGAGCTTCTACAAGAAGAAAGGTTTCTTGCTTTTTTTTAATGATTCAGTTTTAGCCACTCAAAACAAGCTAACATAGCGCTGACTTACATCATTGTTAGGTGGAGTACTTTAAAAATGTTATTCTATAACTTATTCAAGATTCATTTAACCAAGTTCTTGCCAAGGAAAAAAGAGCTTCAAAAAGAAGAGATCATTCTTTTTTTTTTCGTTTTAACTGTTTCATGTCCTTATAAACTGAAACGTCGACGTGCGCACATCGAAGTGAGATGACATGACATGCAATTTTTATGGTATGGGCCGAATAAAATAGTAGATACTTGGTATAAAGTCCGAATACATCACAAGTTGTGATGCCCTTTATCTTGGGTCGAAGTAAAGCCCAATAGGGGAAAATTACCAAAATGTTGGTTGACCAAGTGGCTTTTCAAATTTGTCACCCTCCTGCGTCCTTGGAATGACTACTCAGCCTCGGAAGCGTCCGTATGTTTTGTTGAAGCGTCCATGTCCTAGAAGCTGACACGTGTCCGACACGCGTCCCACATGTTGAAGCGTCGGTGGCCGACGCATCATAACCAAAAAGTATGTTGATGGGTCCGGCTTTGAGTTTTGCTGACGCGTCCCTGAAACCTGTGTACGTGGCTCCGCCGACGCTTCCAAACGGCTTGGTCGACGCCTCCGATGGCTTGCTCGACGCTTCCGATGGGTTGGCAGACTATTCCAATGGCTTGGCCGACTCTTCCAAAGGCTTGGCAGACTCTTCCAATTTGTTTGGCTCGGCTTAGTTGTCTAATATAATATAGTTTTTTGTTTTTTTATTCTATTAACATAAATTTTGAAAGTTAAATATTACAACCTAAAGATACGAGTTAAATAAAAATTTTTAAATTTTCAGCCTATATATACAGACCCACGTTGTCCATTAGTGTGTATGAGCATGATGTCAACCGGGAGGCGTTCCAGTAACATACCGGAATCAGTAGAAAACACTATCTGGGCCAATGATAAGCAACAGCATGAAAATTGGTCTCCAAATGTTCTTGAGTTTTATTATGTGGGTGACTCTTCTTCCTGTTGTTTCAGCTATATTGGGAGCACACCTCTAGATAAACACTGGTGGGGTGGCCTATTAGGTTTCTGTGGAAACGGTTTTATTCAACAAACGGTAATTGTGTAATATATTTAAATTTTATATTAAAAAGTTAAAATATCAAAATATTGTATACAACATGTCGGAGCATGGTGTAACTGGCTCTTGCAGACGAATAAAAATGAAAATCCCGGAGTTTCCTCCATCGTTGCCTCCATCAACCTTGTCACCAAAACCGTCTAAACAATCATTGTCTCCACCGTCTACTTCCATATTTTCAAACACATGTGGTTCCAAAGACGGCTGCATTTTTTCTGAGACTGGTTTCATTAAACCAAAACTGATTATGTGTTGCAAACTCGAGCCGAACCACACGTTATCCGACTCTTCGCTGGTGGGAGCTAAATCACAGGTTGGAAAATATTCATCAATCTGCATTTAATTAACACAATACTTTCAATAAAATATATAATATATCCAAGTAAAATACAAATTCCAAACACAATACCAATGTCGAATCTTGAATAATCCGATCCACAGAATTCCATGCTAGCCTCTTTCCTAGGCCCCAACTCAAAAATCTCGGACTTTTTGGAGCGATATAAAATTCGTCCCGAGATTTGAACTCAGGAAAACTTTCTAAAATCCAAAACTGCAAAATTAAATAAGTATACCTAATTAGAAGAACTTTCTAAAATCATAAACTGCAAAATTAATCCGTTGATGTACCTTGAATGGCCAACCGCAACCGGGTAAGGAAAAACCCTTGTTTTGTGGCTGGTGCCGTTGGTTTAGATTGTAAACATTTCTACATGTGTTCGGCCAGAGATAAGTACCCCATGGAAATTGGTTCCAAGCTTCAAGATTATCGACCATATTTAACAATAGGTCGTCAACAGCCTGGTAGACTTGGGTTCCTTTAAAAGATTCAACCATCATCAAAAGGAAAATCCGAAGACAATCATCTTCTGTGTACCCTGTCCAATCAGACCCAAACAACTCTTCTAGTTAACGTTGCCTAACCACTTTGTAACTTCCGAAATATCTACTCCTGAATGAGTTAGGGGATTGCTCGAATAGAAAATTTTCTACTGCTCCAAATCTAAACCCGGTTATTAGACAAAAATCTTTTGGTGTAAATTTCAAAGTGTGCACACCTATTGCATAAGATATTCCCTCAATAGGATTATCTGTTTAAATCTGTCGTTGCGCAACTGCTTGCAAAAGATTGCTTTGGCACATAATGTTTTTAATGTTCAAGTAATCTCCAAAACAGCTTTGCCTAAACCGGATTTCTAAAGAAGCAGACATTTTGTCCTTCATTTTGTCAACTATCGTCCAAACGGCTCTAACTTTAATCCTAGGAACCTTAGGTTAAAATAGAAATTAATCTTCGATAATAAACAACATAATAAATTTGAAGACTAAACATACTAATCTTCAATAATAATCAAAATGATAGACTTGAAGAATAAAAATAAAACACTAATGAAAGAAATACTTACCTTCTGTTTACATGTTTTGTCTTGCATCAAAACATTCAAATTCGGATTGACGCCAATGTTTCCGAAGCCAGTGTTTCCGTCGTTGCCGACGTTTTCATAGCCAGTGTTTCCGTCGTTACGAAGGTTTCGGAAGTCCATGTTTCCGGCGTTTCTGGCGTTGACAACGTTTCGGAAGTCACTGTTTCCGGCATTACCACCAAGGTTTCCGAATCCACTCTCTCCGTTGTCGACAAGGTTTGTGAATCCAATATCTGGGTCTTGCCCCAAGTTACCGAAACCACTGTTTCTGACATTGTCGTTGTAACCCGATTGGTTGAACTCTTCATTCCAAAAGTCCATGTCGGGCGGGACCACGTGATGGGGACACTAGAATACGGGTCGGGTCAAACGTTTTTTGTGAGTGTTTGTCACCGGAAACGGGTCGGGTCTCGTGGTGGTCCCTGGTTTAGCGTCAATGGCGTTTGGGAATGAGGGAGAGATGTGGTTGGTGTTCTATGATGCGTCTGGCAGACGCTAAAAGATTACACGTGTGGGCATGGCAAACGTCTCCGAACGCTTCCCATTTTAATGGCGGACGCAAGAGGAAAAGGTTAACATAAAGGCAGACGTCTCGTTTTTTGGGAAGCGTCTGCCGACTCTTGGGAAGCGTTGGCAACCCTATTAAATACTAATAAATATTCCCCTAATATTTTATATTATAATCGGGAAGAAAATGAGGGCAGACACAAGACGTCTTGAAATTTGAAAGCGTCTGACGACTCTTCGCAAGCGTCGTCTTAGTTATTAAATTAATAATATAATATATATAAAGCAATACTAATAATTGGCCTATTATTTATTTTTGTGTGGCAAAAAAATTGAGACCCCAAAATACTGTCTAATTGATTTTCCTTTTTCAAGCTAGATTATGTCTGATCGTCGTGGGAAAAGCTTAGCTAATGACGAATATTGTTCCCAACCCACTAGGAAATCTTCTAGTTGGATCTTAATAGGTGGAGGCATCCGATGAATGTAAGCGAGACATCATCATTAAACGAAAATGCAAATCAACCCGCTCCGGAGGAAGATCATTTTATACTGATGCGTGCGGGTGCGTATATGTTTTAATGTATATTTTAACCCCTTTTTACACGTTAGCCAAGTTTTAAATTTATAAAACACGATATTTTACTAACACCAAACACACATATGGGCAAGTGCACCCATCGTGAGCGTAGTATAGTGTTGGCAAGATACCGAGGTCGTCCAAGGACACAAGAGCTTTTAGTACCGGTTTATCCTCAACGTCTAATCAAATCAAAAGTTAGAAAAAGGTTTTTAAACAAGAAAAATAAAACTAACTAAAATGCTGAAAAATAAAATAAAAATAAAAACAGATAGACAAGATGAATCACTTGGATCCGACTCGTGTTTAGTGTAACCTTTGATTATTTACGCACTTTTGCACTTTTTAAGATATTATCTTAGTTATTGTAGTAGGCCCCTCTTTTGAATGTGACGTTACCCTCAACCCAATAGTTTGAGTCAGCAAGGATACAATCCTAAAGGGTCGGATTATTGAAAGATAATTAATTAAGTTATTAATGCATATTATGGTAACCTCTTTTGAAGGTGACGTTACCCTCGGCTAAGTAGTCTGAGTCAGCAGGGATACAGTCCTAAGTAGCTGGATTAAAGTATTAATAGTAGCTTACATATGAGGGGATCAAAGAGTTTGGACCCCCGCCATCCAATACCGGTGGGTATTGAAGGAGGTCCTACTAAATTTGACCCAGGTCCTTGCAGGATCTATACACTGAACAAGGCAAGACTCTTACCAAACCGTTCCCTTAACCCCCGACCAGGTAGCCAACATATCTCCATATAGATCGTGGAGATATGAATGGTGAAAATCTTTTATTTTATATAGACAGTAAAATAATGCCAAGACACCACGGACAAACGATAAAGAAGAATCACCTTCAGCATAAGAAAGTAGTTATTAAATTCATTAATACATAACCAAATAAAAAGTGCGAAAAGATTAAAAATAAAAAGTATTACACTAGACACTTGTCTTCACCAAGTGATGTAAGAGACTTAGGCAAACATGGCCTTTGATTGTCAAGAACTCTTACGATCAATCTTGGATCCCGAGACGACTCACACACTCTACGATGGACGATGGATGATGGCGGTGGATGATGGTGTTGTGATGGTGGTGGGTGATGGGTGAAATGTGAGAGAGGTGGTGTGCCAAGGGATGGTTTGCAAATGAGCCAAGCACCCCTATTTATAGCCTGAACAGCAGCTCGGGCACTGCCCCGTGTCCACCTTCCTTCTCTTTCTTCATTAATTGCAGTTTGTCTGCATTAGTTGACCACGCCCCCGTGTGCAGAAGCGTATCTGTACTATCAAGATTTCCCCAGATTCTGCGAATCTTAGAGTTGACCACGCCCCCGTGTCCGCTGGGCACGCCCCCGTGGTGGGTGATAGAAGCTTCTACAGCTTTGTCTTTTCTGAAACACTTGGGCATGCCCCCGTGCTCATTGAGCACGGGGCGTGTTCACCCTTCTGTTCTCTTGTTTTTCTTGGGAAGATGCTGTTATGGAGGCCGGGCATGCCACGTTTGGTCCTTTTCTTGTATTTATGTTAGATTTAGTTGTCTTTTTGCTTCTTTTGATCATTTGAGCTCATTTAACCCTGAAAATACAAAAGGAAGACAAAAACACACTTTTTCCAACATTAGTACTAAAAAATAGTTAGTTTTATGCCGTAATTGATGTAATTTATATGTTGCATTTTGCACACATCAAATACCCCCACACTTGAATCTTTGCTTGTCCTCAAGCAAAACTCTTTATAATGTGGCTTTTCACTCCCAAATGGAATGGGTAGAAGAGAATGTTTTTGGGCTTGTCATAGAGTGTCGGGATTTCCAAGATTCTTTATTAAGTTTTATTTTTATTTATTTACAATCCTATTCGTCATGATTTATTGAAAACATTCCATAAGATAAATTACTTATTAGGGCATAACATGCCTTTTTTAAAATTTCATTTATATACAAGTTCACATACCTCACGGGGATCACTCAACACTCGGCCGAAGATATATTTTAGTGGATCACTCGAGAGCGGCATGGAACTTACTCCTACCATAAGCTTGCCAAGCAATCAATCATTCTCCTTTTTAACTATACACCTTTGTAAATATCAAGAGGACTTTTGGGGTGAAGGGTAAGGCTTGGGTTAAAGGTAGGTGGTTGGGTTAGTGGTTAGTAAAAGGGTGAAAGACGTAAAAATCGTCGGTTTTCGTAAGACTTTATTTTTGAAATTTTCATTTTGATGAAGCCATTATTCAAACAAAGTTATTTTTGATAAACTTGTTTGTTTATTTTTCTTTTGCTTCATCATCATCATCATTTTTTTTTTTGAAAGTCATAAGAAGAACCGAGCTTTGTTACTAAAACAAAAGGGTTAAAAATAAAAAGGTTTTGGTGGGTAAAAGGGTGTTTGTTTTTGGGTTAAGAAATAAAAAGGTTTAGGCTCAAAGGGGTTAACTAGGGGGATTTTGGGTAGGTGGTAAAAAAAATAATGGTGTAGAAATAAAAAGGGTTAGTCCTAATGCGTCCGTCATTTACTTACTCGGGTTTAAGTTGGTAAGGACCGGGAATGTATTGTCGTGGCAAGTTCTAGAGTCGTAAGAACCAAGCGGCTATTCACACAAGAAACGAAAAATGAGCAATTAGTTTAAATATATGTATTTGTATGCTCAATAAAGGCTCAAAACTCACTTTTTGTGGGAATGGGTTTTTATGTGATCAAGTATATATAATCAAATTTTAACTAGGTTTGTCATGCCGTTTCATAATTTTCTTATGTTGGTTCTTTTTATCACGACGCTATCGGTTGTAAATTTGTAAAAATATAACCTTTTTAGAACTTGAAATTCCCAAATTAAACCTAGACAAGTAAAGAAAATGAAAAATTTTTGAAAAAATTTGGGGTGATTAGCGGTTCCAATAGAGTTTTGTGTAAGGCTTGTGATTAGGACTTGGAAGATTCAAGGTTTTAGCATCCCCCCCACACTTAAATTACACATTGTCCTCAATGTGTCCAAAAAATAAGTTTTTAGGTTTATTGAATGTGTAAAAAGGTGTGAAAAAGCAAAATTTTATGTTACTGGGCGTCTGGACACGGCCCCGTGTTCAGATCGCCAGTAACAAAAGTTTGTAAAAAGAAACAGAAGCCTGGGCACGGGGGCGTGTTCAATGAGCACGCCCCGTGTCAAGTTACCCGAACTGGGCAATTTCCTGCAGATTGTGCAGCACGGGGCCGTGTTGGGCGGGCACGGCCCGTGTTGAACTTGCTGTAATGAAGAAAAATTTGTCGGGTGGCCCTATTTTCGTGTATGGGGTGCTGGTTCAAGTTTCCCTTGTTATCCTTCACCATCCCGAGTGTGTTTTACCCATTACAACATCATCCAAACACCAATTTAACTAAAACCATCATTCATTAAAACTAACACATTACATAAGATCCTAGAAAATTTAAAGACAAGGCAGGAAAATAAAAAGCTAAAGGTCCTAAGATAGACGGGTCAAATGGCACACAAAATCATCCTAAGGAGTTCTACTTTTATCAAAATTTCCGGAAATAATTTTCCGGTATTTAAAAGATTTGTAGAACTTTAGACCGAGAGGTATTCCCTAGATGTTACTAAAGCCATTCTTCTATTTCTCTTGGGAGAAAGAAGGCGGGATCATTTTCTTCAACATCTTGTGGAGGGGGAGTGACACCAACAGGAACCCCTTGTAGTATGTCCCGAGGGGGCTCTGGATGTATGGCGTACCATTCGGCCGGTATGATGACTTCGGGAACCACATTCCATGCCCTTTGGGTGATGATAGGAACCAAAGGAGGAGAAGCGAGAATGTTCAACCTTTGGTACAAAAGGTTGACCTCTCGAAGACATCCCTCTAGTCCCACCGTCAAATGATTTATACGGTCGACCAATGCTTCTTCCACTCCCGTCATCTCATCAATGGCTTCTCTTAAAGCGTAAACATAGTTTACAAGAGAATCTTCAACCGTTGATGACCTTCTCCCTTGTTCGTTGTTCCTGGAGTGCGATGAAGATGTTCCGCTAGTTCTGCTCGCCATTATAAGAAAACATACCGAAAAGAGCTCAATTTTATGTAAACAGTACCTCGGACACGGCCCCGTGTTCAGATATCTGCAGATTTTTGGAACAAGGAATCTTGGTGTTTTAATTTGTTTTCATGATTTTTTAAAACGTTTTTAAGAAGAAACAACTTAAAACATTGTTGTAGAACTTATTTTTAACAAGATTCCTTGAATAAAAATCTAACAAACATCTCAATAAGGCTTGGAATTATGGAGATTTCAAGCTCTAATGGAGGTGTCAACAGAAATTGAAGAAGAAGGTAATGGATAAAAGTGGAAAAGACAAGATGGTTGTTGGGAACCTTCTTTAGAATATACCTAGGATGGTATGTGGGAAGATCCACCAGATCTTTGTCTTTGGAGTGGTCCATATGTGCAGGAATCTTGCTGCATTTATAGAAAAAGACAGCACGCTGCACACGGCCCCGTGTCGGCTGGACACGGCCCCGTATGCAGATGAAATCCTGACACACTTTGTCCGTATTCTGACACGAAATCAGACGAGAATCTTTGGGTGAACACGGGGGCGTGCTGACCTGGACACGGCCCAGTGTCTAGAGGCTGTTTTATGGAGTTTCGTCTATTTTTAACATGGATCGGGCGGTTCCTTACTGGATGGAACAACCTCAAAGTGCCTAAGATACCTTAATTGCTCTAGACTAAGACGAGAACGCAAGAGGTTGTCGGTGAGGGTGATTCCTATGCTAAATGTAGGTGGACAAGTCCAACCCTTTCCCGGGCTCTCGTTAAAGAAGGTGTATGCCGAATCGCTCAGGTCTATGTATGCATCGAATGAAGTAGATGGGGAGTCCTTCACGGCACAATCGACACAGGGACGACTATCGCTCAAGTCCTCGCTAGAGTTAGAGGTAACATCGGGAACAACGAAGTTGTTTTTATTTGAATGCGATCCCAGCAATTCTTCTTGGTTATCGTCTTGAGATAAATTATTGAAATCCATCCTAAGTTCTTTTAACCAATTAAGAATTAGATCTTCTATTTGAAATAGTTCATCAAGAAGTATTTCTCCTAGAAGATCCGGTTGAGAGCATTCGAGGGAGAGATAGGGATTATTTTTATTTTCGCCCCTCTTAAGGCTACAGGAAAACAATGGGTCTATATAATGGGGTTTATTATTTAGAAAATAACATTCTAATTCTTTATGGGAACCATCACATATTTGACACCACGTACCATAAGAGTGCCGAAAGTAAAAAATATCAGTATCACTCATGTTTGTGTCAGAAGTTACCAACCGTCAGGATCTTACGGTTCTGTTTTCAGTAACTGAATCTTGGGCACGGGGTGTGTTGAGTGGGCACGGCCCCGTGTTCAGCTTACTGTCTGACTTAAAACAGGATTGCCTGTTCCAAAGATTGGGCACGGGGCGTGTTCAGCGGGCACGGCCCGTGCTGAGTTCTGCAGAAGCAGAAAAACTAAGAAAATCCTAAAAAAGCAGAAAAATTAGAAAAAACGATTAGGCCGTTGATTCCTAACTTTCTTAAAATCCTTGTGTCCCCGGCAACGGCGCCAAAAACTTGATGTGTGCGGGTATGTATATGTTTTAATGTATATTTTAACCCCTTTTTACACGTTAGCCAAGTTTTAAATTTATAAAACACGATATTTTACTAACACCAAACACACATATGGGCAAGTGCACCCATCGTGAGCGTAGTATAGTGTTGGCAAGATACTGAAGTCGTCCAAGGACACAAGAGCTTTTAGTACCGGTTTACCCTCAACGTCTAATCAAATCAAAAGTTAGAAAAAGGTTTTTAAACAAGAAAAATAAAACTAACTAAAATGCTGAAAAATAAAATAAAAATAAAAACAGATAGACAAGATGAATCACTTGGATCCGACTCGTGTTTAGTGTAACCTTTGATTATTTCCGCACTTTTGCACTTTTTAAGAGATTATCTTAGTTATTGTAGTAGGCCCCTCTTTTGAAGGTGACATTACCCTCAACCCAGTAGTTTGAGTCAGCAAGGATACAATCCTAAAGGGTCGGATTATTGAAAGATAATTAATTAAGTTATTAATGTATATTATGGTAGGCCCCTCTTTTGAAGGTGACGTTACCCTCGACTAAGTAGTCTGAGTCAGCAGGGACACAGTCCTAAGTAGCCGGATTAAAGTATTAATAGTAGCTTACATATGAGGGGATCAAAGAGTTTGGACCCCCGCCATCCAATACCGGTGGGTATTGAAGGAGGTCCTACTAAATTTGACTCAGGTCCTTGAAGGATCTATACACTGAACAAGGCAAGACTCTTACCAAACCGTTCCCTTAACCCCCGACCAGGTAGCCAACATATCTCCATATAGACCGTGGAGATATGAATGGTGAAAATCTTTTATTTTATATAAATAGTAAAATAATGCCAAGACACCACGGACAAACGATAAGGAAGAATCACCTTCAACATAAGAAACTAGTTATTAAAGTCATTAATACATAACCAAATAAAAAGTGCGAAAAGATTAAAAATAAAAAGTATTACACTAGACACTTGTCTTCACCAAGTGATGTAAGAGACTTAGGCAAACATGGCCTTTGATTGTCAAGAACTCTTACGATCAATCTTGGATCCCGAGACGACTCACACACTCTACGATGGACGATGGATGATGGTGGTGGATGATGGTGTTGTGATAGTGGTGGGTGAAGTGTGAGAGAGGTGGTGTGCCAAGGGATGGTTTGCAAATGAGCCAAGCACCCCTATTTATATCCTGAACAGCAGCTCGGGCATGACCCCGTGTCCATTGGGCACGGCCCCGTGTCCACCTTCCTTCTCTTTCTTCATTAATTGCCGTTTGTCTGCAATAGTTGACCACGCCCCCGTGTCCGCTGGGCACGCCCCCGTGTGCAGAAGCGTATCTGTACTATCAAGATTTTCCCAGATTCTGCGAATCTTAGAGTTGACCACTGCCCCGTGTCCACTGGGCACGCCCCCGTGCTCATTGAGCACGGGGCGTGTTCAGCCTTCTGTTCTCTTGTTTTTCTTGGGAAGATGCTGTTGGGGAGGCCGGGCATGCCACGTTTGTTCCTTTTCTTGTATTTATGTTAGATTTAGCTGCCTTTTTGCTTCTTTTGTTCATTTGAGCTCATTTAATCCTGAAAATACAAAAGGAAGACAAAAACACACTTTTTCCAACATTAGTACTAAAAAAGGGTTAGTTTTATGCCACAATTGATGTAATTTATATGTTGCATTTTGCACACATCAATACACAATCGGCAAAGCCTACACCAGCACAACAACGGTAGATGGGCTATACCAGACGACGAAACAGAAAATTGGTCTAAAGATGTTGTCAAGTTCTACAATAAAGGGGATTCTCCGTTCTATTTCGCAGCCGTTTTTTCAAGAACTGTAGAACTTGACAAAAAATTTTGGGGAACTTTGTTGGGCAGACGTTTAAACTATAATCTCACCAAAACAGTAAGAATTATTAAGTATTTATACATTATTTATTTTTGTAAAATTTTATTTCTGAATAACAAACTTAAAATTTTAATTTTTTTTACAGCATATTGAAGGTTGGGTTGGAAGATTGATGAACTGGAGAAGTAGAGAGCTACAAAAAGAACCCTTGTTAAATATGCGTTGGACGATTCTACCACCAAAGTTTTATCAAAGCTTGTTACACTCCGTTCCAAAAAACGTGGCTAGCTATTGCAATGGTAAATTAAGTCCGTTTCCATCTTTTTTTGAAGTTGTTTATGTTTTCTTCCCAATACCGCTCAACAATAACGAATGGTTGCTTATAAGAGTAGAGTTGGAGACCCAACAACTGCTTATTTACGCATCCGAGAGCGTTTGTGACGGTCCAAAATACAGGACTGTCATTCACCCTCTGTTGAGAAAGGTCACTGTATATTTTGGAGCAGTTTTGGTAAACTTGCGATACTGGAAAAAAATTGGTCAACAAGAAAAATGCATGACATTCGAGCTTAACGATGATTATGTAGTGTCTAATGGATCACTGGCAGGTAACCAAGCTGTGTACGTTTGTATGCTCATGGAGCATCTGGTTACGGATAAACCAATTAATCTAGCAGGCGATATTCAACAAAAGTTTTTAGCTTACAGAAGGTTCATGGCTGATAAGATGTATTTTTGCGGTGTTTACCCCGGCCAAAAATGGCAACATTTTATTTTCTTTTCTTTGTGTTTGTATTAAATTAGTCCTTTTATTAACCGCTTATTTTGAAAAATATTTACTTATTTGGGTATTTTGTGTTTTTCCCTTTAATTTAAACAAAAATATGGTTTAATTATTTTTTTGTGAAAAATTTAGTATTATGCAGAAATTCTACAAAAATTATATAAAAATTCTGCAAAAAAAAAATTCTAAGAAAATTCTACAATAATTCAAAAAATTAAAATAATTAACTGATATAAATCAACTTAAATATTGAAAGTTGAAACCTTTTTCAAAAAAAAATTAAAACAACAAAAAGAAGGGTGGCAGCGGGAGTCGAACTCGCGTCCCTACCGGGTCCAACCACACACTAACACACGCATCACAAGCCATTGTGCCATGGCCCTGAGAACGTTTAGATATGGATTTCTTTTACTTTTATATACATCTTACGTTGAACTTGATTAAGAACAAAAAAAATAGTGGCAGCGGGAGTCGAACC
The DNA here is from genome assembly GCA_030545235.1 of Helianthus tuberosus. NCBI lineage: Eukaryota > Viridiplantae > Streptophyta > Magnoliopsida > Asterales > Asteraceae > Helianthus > Helianthus tuberosus. The sequence continues at coordinate 132,114,858 of CM060351.1, read as the reverse complement.
CGCGTCCCTACCCAGTCCAACCACACACTAACACACGCATCATAAGCCATTGTGCCATGGCCCTGAGAACGTTTATATATGGATTGGTTTTACTTTTATATACAACTTACATTGAACTTGATTAACAACAAAAAAATAGTGGCAGCGGGAATCGAACCCGCGTGCCTACCCGGTCAAACCACACACTAACACAAGCATCACAAGCCATTGTGTCATGGCCCTGAGAACGTTTAAATATGGATTGGTTTTACTTTTATATACAACTTACGTTGAACTTGATTGAAAGTAAAACAACAAAAATAATGGTGGCAGCGGGACTCGAACCCGCATGCCTACCCGGTCCAACCCCACACTAACACACGTATCACAAGCCATTGTGCCATGGCCCTGAGAAGATTTAGATATGGATTAGTTTAACATATATATTCAAGTTACGTTAAAGTTGATTGAGCCTTTTAAAATTTGAAATTATTAAATGTTATTAGGAATATGGTGAACCATACATATGAAAACAACATTCAGTCAAATTAATATCTCTATTATTTTTATTATTTATTTATATGAATTTCAATTGGTGATTACTAGTATAGTTTATTTAAATAAACTGTTATAAAAAAATATTTTTTACGGAGTAAAATTTGATAATTTCTTAAAACGTACTAATTGTGCGCAAAAAAAGAGGTGACAACTAATTAAAATTTATTTAATACACATTAATACCATACAAAACACCTAATCTACTAAAAATAGCCTTATGGTCTGCCACTCCGAGACACGATTGAAATCCCGCCCAAACTCGTGCCGATAGTTGATGAGAGCGATCTGTATGGTGTCGTCCTCATCGATGTCACCACCCAGGTACTCAACCTCGTTGTGGATATGCTAAAATCGCTGACAATCTAAACGTGTCACCCTAAACCGTGAGGACAAAGCGTCCACGGTTTGGTTGTGTGCGCCCGTATGTGTTGTGAAATCTTGCATTACTCTCCTCCATAAACCGCCTTGTCTACGGCGTGGTGGAGCACATACTGCCTCGGCATATGACTCGTAGAGAGCGAGATCTTCCTCGGCTGTCCAGGGGTTATTTGCCATTGTTTGTTCTTAGGTTTGGTGAATGTATGGTGTTTGGACAAAACAAGTGGAAAACGGCTGAGGTTTTGTGTGGACATTGCAAGTTGATTTTGGTGGTATTTATAGTTGGACCTTTTTAGTTTGTCTATATATTAATGGGTGGTATTCATAATAAGATTTTAATAAAATATAATAACATTTACAATTCTTAAAACATAATAACTCTAAAATAAACAACAACAAATATATTAAAAATTAAACAGCATACCACTAAATTTTATTACATAAGTAAAATAAATAAAACAATTAACCACTAAATTTTATTACATAAGTAAAATAAATAAATCAAGTAAACAAGATATTATTCAGCAGCAATCAACACGTTCACTCTTTAAGTCCTCGTTGTAAGTGAGTCCTTAAGGAGGTGGAAGACCGTACCGATAACACGGTGTGATTCTAGGTGCTCGTTGTAGATGAGTTCTTCATATTTCTGAGAAGTTCCCTCACCATTTAACGGTTAAAGCGATCACATCCGTGTTATTTGCCAGCTACAGATTTCCATCAACACCGGCATTTCTAAAGCTCAGGAAAACGTCATTTTCAAAACATGTAAACACCTTTGTCTCTATATGTACACTATCAAAAGAAATTAAGATAGGCATTGTATAACGCTGCATGGATAGAAAACATCTTATTTTCACGGGTATTTATAGGCTGAAAATTATAACAAATTATAAAGAGGGACCCTTATAAAAATCAAATAATTTGAAAAGAATCCGGTACATATTGCCACGCGTCCTTCTGACGCAAGACGCCTCCGAAGCGTCTCAACGACGCAACCATCAACCGAGGAGTCTGCCTGACAGTTTCCCAAGCGTCCGCCTGACAATTTCCCAAGCGTCCGCCGACCACTCCGTCCGATGCGTCAGCCGGACCATTCCGGTGTGTCAGCCTGACTCATTAATTATTTACTTTTTTTTCAATTTTTTTACTTATTTGGGTATTTATTCCCTTTTAATTTTAATTAATCTTTAATTTTCTATTATTTTTTTGTGATAACTTTAGTAATAAGCAAAAATTATTGAAAAAATCTATGGTTAGTATAGAGAATTAAGTTGAGGGGCCGTTTTTGTTAAATATTGAAACTTGAAACCTTTTTAAAAAAAAAATAAAATAAATAAAACAACAAAAAAAGGGTGGCAGCGGGACTCGAACCCGCGTGCCTACCCGGTCCAACCCCACACTAACAAACGCATCACAAGCCATTGTGCCATGACCCTGAGAATATTTAGATATGGATTACTTTAACATATATAAACAACTTACGTTGAACTTGATTGAACCTTTTACAATTTTCCCATTTTAAATTTTAAATTGTTATTAGGAATGTGGTGTACCTCATATATACATTATTCAGTCAAATTCAACATGCACTATCTCAATTATTTTTATTATTTATTTATATGAATTTCAATTGGTTCTTAGGTTTGGTGAGTGTATGGGGTGTGGACAAAACAAGAACAAAACGGCTGAACATTGTGTGGAGAATGAAAGTTGCTTTTGGTGGTATTTGTAGTTTGTCTAAATATTAATAATAACATTTTAATGAAACATAACAACATTTACAATTCATAAAACATAACAACTCTAAATTAAACAACGACAAATACAATAAAAATTACACATCATACCACTAAATTTTATTATACAAGTAAAATGACTAAAACAAATAACCCCCTATGTAAGTGAGTTCTTCAAATCCCCCCTTTGTAAGTGATTTCTTCAGGAGGTGGAAGAACATACCGATAACACGGTGTGATTCTATGTGCCCTCTGTAGATGAGTTCTTCACATTTCTGAGAAGTTCCCTCACCCTTTAAGGGTTAAAGAGATCACATCCGTGTTATCTGCCTGCTACCGGTTTTCAACAACACCGGCAGTTTTAAAGCTCAGGAAAACGTCATTTTCAAAATATGTAAACGCCTTTGTTTCTATTTGTAGACTATCAAAAGAAATTAAGATAGGCATTGTATAACGCTGCTTGGATAGAAAACATCTGATTTTCAACGCCTTTGTTTCTATTTATATACTGAAGATTGAAACAAATTATAAAAATCAAATAATTTGAAAAGATATGTTGCCACGCGTCCGTCTGACGGAAGACGCCTCCGAGGCGTCGGCCATCCTTTACTCTGATGCGGCTGCTATCCCATTCCGGTCGTGATTGACTTACTTTGAGCACATACTTAGCATACCGAGCAAACTCAGGTGAGTTCACACTTCTACCAAGGCATGGAAATTCCCGGGGTTGGGAATGGGTTGATTGATTATTTATGCTTGAGAGTTATCGAAATTTCATACCATTGGCCTCGGATGAGGAAGGTCGATGGTAGATACTACTAGACTAGTGATACATATACTTTTCTTCGCAAACATGCCTGGAATGGCCGCGAACTATACTAGAACGATCTTCGCAAACATGCCTGGAATGGCCGCGAACTATACTTTAATCTTCGCAAACATGCCTGGAGGGCCGCGATACAAACATAACCAGTCTAGAAAACATGGGAAACCCCCACTAATCTTCGCAAACATGCCTCGAGGGTCGCGATGCTATTACATACGATACCTGATTACAAATCGAACATACGATTTACGAAATGTACATTATAACTGAATAACCAACTGTGAACTCGCTCAACTAGTTGTTGACTCTCTGTTACATGCCTTGCAGGACCATAGGTACTTTTGGAACTTGCACGGGAGGCACAGTCGTTGTGGACATGGATCGTGAATGTGTTGTCAAACATTATAACTTTTTGTACTTAAACTTATGTTGGGTTTACATTAAATGCTTCCGCGACACACTTGTTTATATTTGGTTTTGTAAACACCTATCGTATTGATGAATGACTTTTGATATACATACTTATGTTCAATATGATTGGTGGCTTGATCCTGGTCATGTCACGCCTCCAAGCGGTAGTATTCCGTGTGTGGATTTTGGGGGTGTGACAGATTGGTATCAGAGCCATTGGTTATAGAGAACTCGGTTTTAATAAAGGGAAAACGATTTCGTTAAAACCAGACTATAACCAGAACAGTGCTCTCAACGATCCACAACGACGCTTCGCTCCACGTGCAAGGCTCAACATCATAGGTACTACTATTCATGTTACTTTACCTACATGCTAGAACTACATAGAACTTTGCTCGCGGTATGCTTAGATTACAGAACCTACTATATGTTGTTGCTTGAGAATACTTGGGTGCTCACTCTCTTCGCACTATTCGCGAACCTCTCACCCACATGTTCTCCTTGATGTCAAGATCATGTGTGGACGCGTTAACCTAACTCAAGCCCAGTTGGCGGCTTCGATCACTGAACAAGTCACTGCAGCACTCGCAGCTGCCCAGGCAGGAGGTGTAACCTGCCATCGCCACTTACTCTAGGATTTTTAGATCCTACTTTCGTAACTCAACACTTGTGCTTAATATTGATTACTCTTACGCACACGACAATTCAACACGCTCAGCCACCTGTATGCACATACACGACTTTTTATGGACTGTCGTCCTACTACTTTCAGCGACACTGAAGGAGCTGTTGGACTCCTCCATTAGTTCGAGGAATTCGAATCGGACTTCGATTATGCGAATGACCCGAGGCTAGTAAGGTGAAATATGCCACTGATAGTCTCGAAGACACTACGCAAACTTGGTGGAACGCGCAAGTTATGATGCTGAGGGCTGGCGGCTGCTAATGCCACCCCTTGGGACGAATTCAAGAAACTAATCAGACTAGAATACTGTAACTATGATAACATCCACAAACTGGAAGTGGAGTTCTTTAACCTGAAGATGACGGGGTCAGAAATAGAGGCGTATACGAAGCGATCTAACGAACTGGCAACTTTGTGCCCTACTATGGTGGAACCTCTGGCAAGGGTTCGACTACGATTCTGTCCCAGGCACAACAGTGAAAGATCGATGACAACCAAAGTCCTGGTCAGCAACCTTTCAGCAGTCAATGGCAGGGTGGATACAGGGGAAACCACCCTAAGTGCAAACGATGTAACTTGCACCACAGCGGGCAGTGCAACCGAAATCATTGTCAATGATGCGACAAGCTTGGTCATGGAGACAAAGATGGTAGAAACTCACGTCCTGCAAGCCAGAACCAACAACAACAGATACAAGATCTATAGAATCAGCAGCAACGGCAGGGTAACAAGGGATGTTATCAGTGTGGGGCTGAAGGTCACTTCAAGAGACACTGCCCACGATTGAATCAGAACCAGAATCAGAATAACAACAACAATAATCAGGGCAGTGGGAACAACAATGGGGGAAACAACAACGACGACAATGGTGCTAGGGGACGAGCATTTGTGATTGGTCAGGCTGATGCAAGGAACGATCCTAATGTGATTATGGGTAAGTTTCTTCTCGACGACTTTTATGTTACTATACTATTTGACTCGGGTGCGGATACCAGTTATATGTCTCTGAAAGTTAGTCAAATGCTTAAACGCGCACCAACACTTTTGAACACCAAACATGTCGTAGAGTTAGCAAACGGTAAAAGTTTAGAAGCCACACATAGTTCAGGGTTGTAACCTTATCCTCGCTGGTCAGACTTTCTCTATCGACCTCATTCCTATAACTCTGGGTAGCCTTGACGTCGTCATTGGTATGGATTGGTTATCTCAACAGCAAGCAGAGATCTTATGTAAAGAAAAGGTTATTCGTATTCCTCGTTCGGGCAAGGAACCTCTCGAAGTTCAAGGCGACAAGAGTGGTGTCGTGAGTGGCATCATACCCTTCTTGAAGGCCCAGAAGTGTTTACGAAAGGACGGCCACACAGCTGTTTAGCACTCGTTACTGATACATCGAAGAAAGAGAAAAAGATTGGGGATATTCCAGTGGTCGAATTTCAGATCGAGCTCGCTCCAGGAGCAGCACCCATAGCTCGAGCACCTTATCGCTTAGCTCCAACGGAACTGGAAGAACTGTCTAAGCAACTACAAGAACTCTTGGAAAAGGGTTTCATACGTCCTAGCTCTTCGCCTTGGGGAGCTCCAGTGTTATTCGTAAAGAAGAAAGACGGTACGTTCAGGATGTGTATAGACTACCGTGAACTCAACAAGGTGACGATCAAGAATCGTTATCCTCTTCCGCGCATAGATGATCTATTCGACCAGCTGCAAGGGTCGAGCTACTACTCCAAGATAGACTTAAGGTCAGGATACCATCAGCTGAGAGTCCGGGATGAGGACGTCTCCAAAACAGCATTCAGAACTCGCTACGGCCATTACGAGTTTTTGGTCCTGCCATTCGGGCTAACGGACGCGCCTGCGGTTTTCATGGAATCTTATGAACAGGGTGTGCAAACCTTATCTTGACAAGTTCGTTATTGTTTTTATTGACGACATCCTGATCTATTCGAAGAGTCAGGAGGAACACGAGCAGCACTTACAACTTATTTTGGAACTCCTTCGAACGGAATAACTGTACGCTAAATTTTCGAAATGCGACTTCTGGCTTCGTGAAGTCCACTTTCTAGGCCATGTAGTAAACAAGGATGGGATTCATGTCGAACCATCCCAGGGTAGATACGATCAAGAACTGGCCTGCACCTCGCACACCGACAGAAATATGCCAATTCTTGGGTTTGGCAGGTTATTACAGACGATTCATCAAAGACTTCTCGAAGATTGCTCAGCTGCTTACACTACTGACACAGAAAGGTGTTGCTTACCGTTGGGGTAATACACAGGAGACAGCGTTTCAGCACTTAAAGGATAGACTTTGTAGCGCACCTATCCTCTCATTGCCTGAAGGCACGGACGATTTTGTAGTTTACTGCGACGCATCCATCCAAGGTCTTGGATGTGTGTTGATGCAACGGGATAAAGTCATTGCTTATGCTTCGCGCCAACTTAAGATTCACGAACGGAATTACACTACTCATGATTTAGAGCTGGGAGCCGTTGTTTTTGCGCTCAAGATATGGCGACATTACCTGTATGGCACTAAGGGCACCATCTACACCGATCACAGAAGTCTCGAACATATTTTCAAGCAGAAAGAGTTGAACATACGACAACGTAGATGGGTCGAGCTGCTGAACGATTATGAGTGTGCCATAAAGTACCATCTGGGCAAAGCCAATGTGGTGGCCGACGCCCTCAATCGAAAGGATACTACACCTAGGCGTGTACGAGCGTTGCAACTCACCATTCAGTCTAGTCTTCCTTCACAAATACGAGATGCTCAGGTAGAAGCATTGAAACCAGAAAACGTTAGGGCTGAAGCCCTACGCGACTCAAGGCAAAGATTAGAACAAAAGGGCAGACGGCGCCTATTATGTAACAGGACGCATCTGGGTCCCACTCTATGGCAACCTACGCGAGCTTGTAATGGATGAAGCTCATAAGTCTCGCTACTCAGTACATCCTGGTTCAGATAAGATGTACCACGACCTCAGAACTACATATTGGTGGCCTAGCATGAAGGCCCACATAGCAACTTACGTTAGAAAGTGTTTGACTTGTGCGAGAGTCAAGGCAGAATATTAGAAACCATCAGGCCCACTCCAGCAACCTGAGATACCACAATGGAAATGGGAGCAAATTTCCATGGATTTTGTTACTGGTCTACCCAGATCTCAACGTGGGAATGATACTATTTGGGTGATCGTGGATCGACTCACAAAGTCTGCTCACTTCTTGGCTATCAAGGAAACGGATAAGTTCTCCACTCTAGCAGACATATACCTTAAGGAAGTTGTCTCGAGGCACGGGGTGCCCACATCTATTATCTCTGATCGTGATGCACGTTTTACTTCAGAACTGTGGCAAGCAATGCACAAATCTTTTGGCTCTCGTTTAGACATGAGCACAGCGTATCATCCTCAGACAGACGGGCAGTCTGAGCGAACTATTCAAACTCTAGAAGACATGCTTCGGGCGTGCGTAATTGACTTTGGCAAGGGCTGGGAAAAGCATCTGCCACTTGTGGAATTTTCATACAACAACAGTTACCACACCAGCATTAAAGCTGCACCACTCGAGGCACTGTACGGGCGTAAGTGCCAGTCACCTCTCTGTTGGGCAGAGGTGGGAGAAAGTCAAATCACAGGTCCAGAAATGGTAGTCGATACTACAGAAAAGATTGCATAAATACGACAACGCATGGCGGCAGCACGCGACCGTCAGAAAGCATACGCTGATTGAGATAGGAAACTACTCGAATTCCAGGTTGGGGATCGAGCGCTACTTAAAGTTTCACCCTGGAAGGGGTGTGGTTCGTTTTGGCAAACACGGCAAACTAAATCCACGATGTGTTGGACCTTTCGAGGTTATTGAGAAAATAGGCAAAGTGGCCTACAGATTGAACTTACCAGCTGAACTCAGTGCAGTTCACAATGTCTTTCACGTGTCGAATCTGAAGAAGTGTACGTCAGATGAGACCCACATAGTTCCCTTAAAGGAACTCACTATCGACGAGCGGTTGCACTTCGTCGAGGAACCTGTTGAAATCACGGACCGGGATGTTAAGGTCCTCAAGAACACGAGAATCCCTCTTGTACGAGTTCGTTGGAACTCCCGTCGTGGCCCAGAGTATACCTGGGAACGAGAAGATCAAATGGAACTCAAATATCCCCAGTTATTCGGAACCAATGCAACTACTACTGAGGCTGAAGCTACTACTGCAGAATTTCGGAACGAAATTCCAAATCAACGGGGGGGATAATGTGACACCCCAGGAAAACCAGTAATCTTCGCATACATGCTCGGGGAGCCGCGATACGAAACAGGTAAACAACGTCACACCATTAGCTTCCTCAGTAACCGCATGCTAAATTTCGGGACGAAATTTCTTCCAAGTTGGGGATAATGTGACAACTCGAAATTCCAACATTCTTTATTTGCATTTAATGCACGTTGACTTTGACTGTTTAGTAGTTTGACTTGTCTGACTTGTAACTGTACACTTCGTGTTATAATAAACGTATTGTGTCTACATGATTATGTGTTTGATTGTATAACATGGAACCTGTCGAGAAACGTGAACTGCTTAACTTATAAAAGAACCCAACGAAACACAAGTGTGTTTCGCCATAACCAATCTCGACGAAACAGGCTGTTTCGCCAAAAGCATCTCGACGAAACAGAAGTCTGTTTCGCCGAGCCCAGTTTCACCGAAGCCCAGTTCGGGCCCAACACGCTATTTTGAGTTTAAAACGTGAAACAACATCAGTTTTTACATCTGCTATCAAACAACCAAAACCCTAGAGCCCCTTTCCCTCCTGTGCGACGGCAGTTGGAGGTTCCCGGCGATATCTTAGCGATCGATTCGTATTTCTCTTATTCCGGTTAGTGTGTGTTCGTTAATCGGTTTAATATTTCTGTAATAGCTCGATTCATGTTTGTGAATATGCTTGATTTCTGGACTATATAGGAGTATATGGGTATGATGTTCTTGATTGCGATATACATGGTTAATCGGATGCGTAACTCTATGCGAAACTGAATATGATCGAATGCTCGGTTCTGAATGTTGTTAATATGATTAGATTCTGAATTCAAGTTAGCATCTTGATAGGGTTCAATGATATGATTGAGTTGTGATGATTCGTTCTGCACATTGACCTTCATATGATTTCTGATACTGTTAACGGCTGCTAGCATGATTAGGGTTCTGTGTATATTCGTAACTGCTGCATCTGTTGTCTGCGAAACTGACGTCCGACGAAACAGAACTCTCGGCGAAACAGAATGTGTTTCGCCAAGAGTAGTCGACGAATCAGAAGTTCTGTTTCGCCAGGGGACACCTCGACGAAACAGAATGTGTTTCGTCAATATCTTGTTTCGCCAACTTATGTGTTTCGCCGTATATGTGTTTCGTCGAGCTGTGCTGTAACTTGAATGGATTCTGTTAAGTGTTAACTGGAATATTTAACTGCTGTTAGACGTTAGACATGCCTTGTATGATTGTGATTACGTGCTACCTGCTTATACGTGAGCAACTTGAACGCCAACTGATTATTCTCTACGTGCGTACTTTAGGACGTGATTGACTTACTTTGAGCACATACTTAGCATACCGAGCAAACTCAGGTGAGTTCACACTTCTACCAAGGCATGGAAATTCCCGGGGTTGGGAATGGGTTGATTGATTATTTATGCTTGAGAGTTATCGAAATTTCATACCATTGGCCTCGGATGAGGAAGGTCGATGGTAGATACTACTAGACTAGTGATACATATACTTTTCTTCGCAAACATGCCTGGAATGGCCGCGAACTATACTAGAACGATCTTCGCAAACATGCCTGGAATGGCCGCGAACTATACTTTAATCTTCGCAAACATGCCTGGAGGGCCGCGATACAAACATAACCAGTCTAGAAAACATGGGAAACCCCCACTAATCTTCGCAAACATGCCTCGAGGGCCGCGATGCTATTACATACGATACCTGATTACAAATCGAACATACGATTTACGAAATGTACATTATAACTGAATAACCAACTGTGAACTCGCTCAACTAGTTGTTGACTCTCTGTTACATGCCTTGCAGGACCATAGGTACTTTTGGAGCTTGCACGGGAGGCACAGTCGTTGTGGACATGGATCGTGAATGTGTTGTCAAACATTATAACTTTTTGTACTTAAACTTATGTTGGGTTTACATTAAATGCTTCCGCGACACACTTGTTTATATTTGGTTTTGTAAACACCTATCGTATTGATGAATGACTTTTGATATACATACTTATGTTCAATATGATTGGTGGCTTGATCCTGGTCATGTCACGCCTCCAAGCGGTAGTATTCCGTGTGTGGATTTTGGGGGTGTGACACTTAAGACCATTGCAATTCACAGTTTCACACAATTTATTTATTTGTTTTTCTTTTTCTTTAAGTTCAAAACCGTGTAAATTGCATCAATGCTATAATCATGCTCACGACCACCAATACCGGAAAAAATCGTAAAACAAAATAAATAAAAAATGGAAAGTAACACCGGGCGAAACGTAGACATAAAATCATTGAACCACACACGCGAAAAAATTAGACCGAAACGTAAAACATAGAAAAGAATAAACTAAGTCGATATAGGACGTGCGAGTTGCGACGAACCAGTTAAACGGAAAAAAATAAACGTGAAAACATTGAACCATATTCATATCACACCCCAACCGACGGCGGAATCATCGGGGCGCGGCACTAGGCGAATCAGATTGCTCAAGAGAATCCATAACAACTAAATTGCGACAGTATTTAATGCGTTCATTATCCCATACTAATAAACAAATACAATCACATAAGCTGTCACGAATTTTCATGTTCTCTCAAACAAAACAAATCCGACAACCTAGATTTTAGGTGTGTTTCTAGACTTCCTAGCTTGATTTGATGTAGACTGCGACTAAACCTGCAACATACGTTAAAACAACGTCAATACAAAAGTATTAGCAAGTATACAAGTTTGATAGTGTAGCGTAAATAGTTAAAAGTGCTGCGAATTACCAAATACATAAACGAGATACCTCAACACATATGCATACAAGACATATACTACCAGCTAAGTCACTCGAGCTGCGATTGCGATTGCTATTCATCCTAACTAGACCCCGTCGGGTGCTATAGTACTATACTAGTTGAGGCGGGACCTCGCGAGTAAAAGTCCTAACACATATGTAACCAGCATCACGTGTAAATATGCATAACAGTTATTTGCAAGAGATAAACAGTTTGATTGAATAATTCGTTTTGATAAATTTGATTTAATAAGAACGTATGTTACACCCAAAATGCGATAAAAAGGGTTCGAGTATACTCACAGTCGGTGTCCAGCAAGTAAACACAACTTGGTTGGATTGAAGGGAGCGCGTTCTGAGATTAGCCTGATTACAGATTGATAACGTAAGCATTGAATAGTGCTTCAAACGGTGGCAGTGAACCAAGTGTCGGATGGTAATCCGATCGGATGGCAATCCGATTGGATGGCCACTCGATCTGGTGGCAATCTGTTCGGATGGTCATCCGGTCGGAGGGCCATTCGATTGGATTGTCACCTTGTTTGGTGAGGATGTGTTTGTGTATGATGGCTTGCCTTTTGAAGTTTTCGTTGTAGCATTATGAAAGCAATGAAGTATCTCGACCCTTCAGGTCGATCGATCGGACAGCGGTCCGATCGGGTGATGATCCGATTAGTAGGACACTTAGTGAGAACAAGTTCACAGCCGTTTGTCACTCGATCGGATTGCAATCCGATCGGGTGGCAATCCGTTTTGAACTAACTATGCATTGAACATGTTGAAAATTGTTTAAGTGTTGAAGTTCAGAACATCACATGGTCGGATGGTCGTTCGATCGAACGGCAATCCGTTCGACGTTCAAAACTTTTGAAGAGTTGAAATATGGTTTAAGTGTGGAGCCAAGTGCAAGCCGATCGGATGGCTGTCCGATCGGGTGGCAATACGATCGGGTGGCAATCCGATCGGACGGCAATCCATCCCAATGACCTGATTATCTTTGACACTTGACTGTCTTGAAAGTTTTAGGGTTTTCTCGAGACGGTATGACAACGTGCCAAACAACAGAACCCTATCAACACCCAGGTGACCCGATCGGGCAGGAATCACCCTAGTCCGGTCGGTCAGCTGTTCGAGACGACGGTTCGTGTTTAACCCGAGATCGGTTATCTCGTAGATAGAATTCAGATCTTGAGCTGACACATCACTATGGAAGAGTAGAGGATTAGGACGAGCTCCGTAACTATTGATTTTGAGTGCATTGAGTCTAAAAGAGTTGAAAGAAGGTTAGAAAACCATCCTTCAATCCTTTTATCCGTGAATATGTATAGATCTAAGCGAAAATGTTGTTTGATCTTTTGGAAATCCTTCAGATCTGAGTGGTTCTTGGTGGAATAAGGCCAACACTTGAAGTTCATAAGAACTCCATGATGACATCATCCTAGAACACTCAAATCCATTGATTTCACGGTTAAAAGTTAAGATTCAAAAGAGAAAATGATGAAGAAGTGTGTGTAGATCATAGAAGTACAAGATTTGAGATAGAAACTTACAAGAATCACGAGAAATCAAGAGAAAATAGCCCCAAAGCGTGCTGGTCGACTGAGAGCTGTCACGTCACTTGAACAGTGATGTGACAAGGGCTATTTATAGGTGAAGATGAGAAAGGGGTGATGGAGTGCCATGGATAGGGTGGCTGTCCGATCGGGTGGCAGTCCGATCGGGTGGCAATCTGATCGGGTGGCCATCGGATCGACCAGTCACTCGATCGGTGGTCCCCGGTGAATTGCGTTTCGATGTTTCGTTTTGATCGTTAAGCGTTGCGATAGTTTGGTCACACCTTTTCATACCCACATTCATATATTTAGAATAATTAGTCACATAGGGTCGTATAAATATCCACATTTCAAGGTTGTGATATAATATTCGGGTTCCGTTTCAAATATGCGTTACTCTGCGACGCACCACGGCCATTGAGGAGGGTAGAATAGGTCCTCACTCAACGTCATCGTGAGCGTTAATGTGTGTGATGCGATGTGTTATAGCGATGAAGTATGCGTAACATACGAAAATACTGCGAAATAGCGATGTATGCGATATAGCTACATTATGATCCGAATCTCTGGTGCTAGGCGTAACGAGTATAGCGAGTAGTAACAACGCACGAATGTGCGGGTTGTTACAGTCTCCCCTGCTTTAGGAAATTTCGTCCCGAAATTAATCTACAAGAAGGGTCGCGGTGGTCGGTGCGATTGGGAGTAGCGATTATAAGCGTCAAAATAAGCGAGCGATTGATTAAAATTTGACAAGGGAGAGTGTCGCGATGACTGGCAATGGCAGCGAGTAAGGCGATTTGTATACAAAATATGGCAACACACAAAAGCGATCCAAAAGTGTTTTGAATTCACGAAAAAGTTTATTAATTCGAAAAAGTTTTGAAGACACTTGTTTATAAAAAATCTTCCCACAGCGCGGCGTTAAACTGTTTCGATGTTCACACCAGCGCTATGAGTGGGGTTTTATTAGGTCACTAAAAATATTTTAGGATGTCTAAAACTCGTTTTACGAAATTTTGTCGTCACGCGGCAGTAACTTGAGTTGATTGTTACACCATCGTTACAAGAAAATCTCGTTTTGTACAAAGGTTTTAATCAAATTTTAGAAAAAGTTTTTTAAGAAAGCTTTGTTTACACAAAGGTTTTACTAATATCAAAATTTTAAATTTATGTTGGCCCCGCATGGCACTTTCCCACGAAAGTTCGACAATATGGCTAAAACACTTATATATAGGAAGTACCAGCGGCGTATCCACCATGTTTTAGCCATATGGCTTCCGTCCCATGAGACGGTGTCATGTGTGTCGACATATTTCTGATAGGTTTCGATTACCTCGGTCCACGCGAGAGGTGGTTGGACCAAGTGTAAGAGAAAGATTGGGCAAACTGAGCGATGAAGTCGCTTCCGAACTCAGTTTAGTGACACGAGCGAGTGCGACAAGCGATAAGCGGTACGTGATAATTGTTAGCACAAAACAATCATAATAAGCGAAGGCGACGACGACAAGCGAAAAGCGATGAGCGACAAACGACGAGCGATAGCGACAACCGTCAAGCGATAGGCGACGATCGATGTGTTGCAAGCGATGGGAATATGCAATTTGATTAAATTAGACAACACCACAAATTTTAACTAACATTAAGCCCCACATAGCCTTTTTCCACGAAAGTCTGCTGATATGGCTAAAACACTTATATATAGGAAGTACCAGCGGGGTATCTACCATGTTTTATCCCTATCAGTTTTGTCTCGTGAAGCGAGGCCATGTGTGCTAACATAACACAGATAACATAAATAACGGTAAGCGATAGCGATAGCGATAGCGATAAACGTTAAGCGATACATGATGAGCGATGGAGTAATACACATGCGATAGAGCGATACACAAGCGTTAGAGCGATACCCACGATATGCGATAGTGCAATGCACATAATAAGCGATTGAGCGAACACACTATAAGTGATTGAGATTACGAGATAAATTCCAGCGATAATGCTATTGCGAGCATGTTGACTTACGAAAAGTCTAGCGATTACACGCTTTGAGTTGCGACTGAGATTGTTACGCCTTGCGATGTAGTGTAGTGTGTTGAAAATATAATTAAATAGTATACGTGGTCTAATAACGTTCAACTTGTATGGCACTTTCTTCACAAGACATTGGTTGGCATGGCGAAGCACTTATATGTAGGAAATACCAGCGGCGTATCCACCAAGCTTCAACCACACGCCTCTGCCTCGTGAATTGGTGTCGCACTGTGTTGACATGGTCAAGGCGCTTATATATAGGAAGTACCAGCGGCGTATCCACCACGCTTAATGATATTCGCTAATTTACACATATTTTAGTCCCCCGTTTTACCCCTATTTTATGCGTTTTTGGCCGTAAAACCGTCATTCGGATACTTAATTATCTATACTTTTGTTTACAGGCCTAAAACAGCATACCAGACAAGATGATAGCGAAAACGAGGACTTTCCGGACAAAACGACGAAGCTGCGGACATTCTGTTAAGGAAACTGACCTGGGCCTGTGGAACGGTCGTGCGACCTGATGCACGACCGTGCATCTCCGACAGTTGTTGATTAGTCCGGCAATGAACGAGCAGTGCGACTAGGCGTGCAAGGCAAACAAGGCCAGCCCGGTGATGCACGGACGTGCCATCTGAGGAACGACCGTGCGGCTATGATGATCCAGCCTGATCTCGGTGATGAACGCCCGGTGCAGCAGCTCGTGCAACAAGAACCCGGAACTGAATGACCGTTCCATCCGAAGAATGGTCGTGCGATATCGTATCTGGTCAAAGATCTGATGACGTATGCAGTATGGTGCCCCATCCCCAATAATTGCTTAAAGTGCACGGTCGTGCCATCTGAAGAACGACCGTGCGACAGCGAAAAAATATAAAAACAGAACAGAAACATTCTGTTCGACATTCTGGAATTTTGGGAGCTTCATAGGCGAATTTACAGGCTCCGGAGGCTTTGCTTTTGACCCGGATTTAAGCCACATTGTGCCGTTTAGCTCCATTACTATCCGGATTCTTAGTCTAGTGCTTGTTTATGGTTTGGTTTTCTAATCTTTCCATGATTTTGTTAATCTTTCAAGTACTTAGATTAATCTTTATGTATTATTGTAGCCTTTGGGCAAAAACACAACAATCCCTTGCTTGATTATAGCCATTAGTGTGTTAAGCTTTGTTTGTAATGACATTTTGAAGTATTTTCTATGTTAATCTTTGATGATTAGTTTGCAACCTTGTTATTGATATTGATTTCTTGATTATAAGTAATTATGTTGGATGATTGATGCTTGGTTAGTTAAGATAGTTGAGAAATGAAGCTTAATTAATCTTGTATTAGTAAACTTTGAACTTGGTTAACTAGTTTAGCTTGGTTTAAATGTATGCATCATGATACTAGAAATGGTTAGTGATTTAATAAAATGTAATTATTGTTAATCAAGAGAGCTTGCCGTCACGTAAGGACCTTAACGGGTTAGATGGTGTCGTTATAAATTCTTGCCATGATTTGTTAGCTTAGTTAGTAGTTTAGGCAAAAATTGCTATCTTGGTGAATTATTGTGCAAGATTTGTAAAATGAACTCGGTTGTGCTTTAATCTAGTTTATGCTTGACAGTTGGTGGTTGCATTGTGTTTATCGGTGTCGCTTTCCTTGTTAAGTGCGGTTAGAAAACTCCTAACGGATGACTAACTTATTTTTAAGAGATTTTCATAGACATTTATCAATTGCACGTTAATGAACAATTTTAGGTGGTTAAAGTGTGTTTATCGTTTTAACTTTCCGAATGATTGTCATGTTAGGATTCCCGAAAGGGATACTAATTGTCTTAAAATGGAAAATTGACCGAATGCTTCTAGTGCCAAAACTGACTTAATTGACATGCTGTGGTTGTGTATTAAGCAAGGCTTTTTATCTACTATTTATTATGTTTTTATTATGTATTCGTTTACGCTTACTTTAGTTATTTAAAAACCACAAAACTTATGTTTTTACCGGTAGTTTAGTGACAAAGGTCTAGTATTATTTCTCCGCCCATTTCCTTGGATCGATACTTGGTTCTTAC
This sequence comes from Helianthus tuberosus, assembly GCA_030545235.1. Taxonomy (NCBI): domain Eukaryota; kingdom Viridiplantae; phylum Streptophyta; class Magnoliopsida; order Asterales; family Asteraceae; genus Helianthus; species Helianthus tuberosus. The sequence continues at coordinate 132,097,593 of CM060351.1, read as the reverse complement.
CTATACTTTACTACATATATGACGGGGTACACTTGCCTCTTTCGTGTGTGTTTTGATGTAAAAGTAATAATCACTTTTATAAATTTAAAACCAAATCGTGTGTAAATTCATTGCAAAATTATGTATATATACGCACACGTCACTTAACCATGCTTTTAACGTTATGGCATCATTGAAACTCATTACGATCCTCGTGCACTGACCAGCATAATCCCGTGTGCACCCGTGATTAAGTTGTTCCTTGCACGTTTATCGCAACTCGCTTCAAGAACGCATAGTAGGGGAAAACACATTATATAGTACATAGTGCTAGTATATAGTCCGAGCGCGAGTGCGATAAAGTGTGAGATAAATAGAGTCCACATTGCGTCGAGAAATAGCACAAGTTCAAACACATATAAGGAATTTAACGGCGAAAATCGTAACATTACAACAACATTGGAAGCATAACTAATGTTTCTGTGGGGTACTTCTACGGAGACTGCAATTGCTGTTGGGATTCCTCAAGTCTACGGCCCCGTGCGGCAGTGCTGGGTAAGATGACCGTACCAGTTGCAATTTGCGCAAAAGCGACAGTTAGCTTCTGGCGGGTGATGATACGTACACATGAGACACAGGGGATGTGTTCCGTTATAGTCACGCTTTGAGTGAACTGGAATTGCTTAGAGAGGTTCGGGTTGCGATAGCTCAGTTGTTGAAGAGTTTGGGCTCATGGCCTTTCATTTGCGGCTGGGCTGAGCTTCCTGAAACGTTGCGTTGTCGTCGAAGAACTCGTCCGAGGACTCACCTGAAGAATCGTCGGTAGAATCGTCGGAGGAATCGTCAAAAGAATCGATGATGATTGCTTGGTGAGCTTGTTTGACAGGATTCTTGGAGAAAGATCCGTCCAAGACTCGTTTATCGTTGATTTCTGCGGCTAAGCGGTAGGTTTCTTCGATGGTAGCAGGTCATGCAACTTCAACGAAATCGCCCACACACTCAGGCAAGCCGCGAATATACTTCGTGATGGCTTTTTCTGAAGTGTTGACTTGACTTAGGCAGATAATGCTAAGCTATTTGAACCTTGCGGTGTAGCCAGTATTGTCACCTTCGACTTGCTTGATCTTCCAAAATTCATCTTCGAGTTTCTGGACTTCGTGGGGAGGGCAGTACTCTTTCTTCATGAGCTCTTTCAGCTCATCCCAAGAGAGAGCATAAGTTGCGGAGATCCCATGTTTGTTACGTTCGGCCATCCACCAGTCGAGTGCGAGCGATTGAAATACTCCGGTAGCGCAAGTGGTACGGATACCATCGGGACACCCACTCTGATGAAGGGTAACTTTGATAGAATCGAACCACTGGAGTAGTTGGGACACACCTCCTTCACCCGTGAACTCCATCGGGTCACAGGCTTTGAAGTGTTTGTAGAGGAAAGCAGATTGCGGCGCTTCCGTCTTAGAGTCTTTCGGGGTTCGAGAGTTGCTGAGAGAGTGCACTTGAGCGACAATTTGAGGAATGACCTTGGCCACTTCCTTGGCCATAAGCGAGGCAATCCTCTTTTCAGCGCTTCGTTTGGCTCTTCTCCTAGCTGTTTATCTCGAGGTAGAGTCGTTGGAAGGCATCTAGACAGAGAGAGATTTGGAGTGAGATTCGATCATAATGATTTTGAGTTTTGTGATGCGATTGAGCGCGATCAAAACTTGTACCGAGTAATATAATAGACTTCACAAAGGAGCCACATAGGAGACACGAGATTCCTAATTTCTCACACAATTGATTCGTTTCGTACATATAATTAGTTGTAGCTTATACTTATACTTACACATATACATGTCGGTGTAGAATGCGCGAGGACGCGATGAAGAGGGAGAGAGTGAGAGCGAAAGTGAGTAATTAGACATTAGTTTTGTTGCGAACATTCGGTTTTCGTTTTAGATTGCGATGGCTGTGCGAATTGTGCGGTTGCAAAAACAGGGAACGAAAATCAATAAATTGAGAAATCAATAAAGCGTAAAGTTTTAAATTGTAACACATAAGTGTAAATAGGTTCCATAAAGCGTAAAATCGGCGAGTCGTAAGCTAGAAAAGTAGATAGAGTGCCTCGGGTGTTTAGGCGTCGACTGCCCAAGGTAACCCAACTATACCCAACAAGTTCGTGCACGCGCGTTGTCCTAGAAGGCTTATGCTTCCACTGGGATGCAGCTCATGGCATTCTTCTTCCTGGTCATCGCGTGGCTCGAGTTATCGTTATAGCCGTGTCCTTGGTGAGAGCTTTTGAAAACCATTTTATAGAGAGCGGAATGGTTTATTAAGGTACGGGTTTCACCCCTGACTTAGTAACTTCGCTCCTAACTGTGGTTGTGCTCTTCGAATAAATTTGGGAGTTCCACTGGATGTAGAAATGGAGACTCTCGTCGAGTTATGGATGTCACTCCTAGCTCGACGAATAGTTCTCGTGCTAGAAAAATGCGCTGAGTGAGCGATCTTATCGAGTTCTTGGTTTTCACGCCTGATCTCGACTGGACCACTCGGTTGCGTTATGCGAGTATTTTCGAAAACTTGTGTATTGTGTTGGCCTTAGGAAATGCTAAGTAATATTCCAGCCTTAGGAAAGGCTCTTCGCGTGAAGTTGTAGTAGGCGGTGTTCACGCGAAGTTGTAGTTTTAGCGGATTCAAACGAGAGTATCAAGTAGGCCCGTGCAAATCCTACTGGGTTCGCACGAGTCGGCCCGTTGGTGCTTAGACTATAGACTAGGTCGTTTACTAAGTCATCGACTCGGACTAGGTCCAGTCTTGCCTAATTCCCTATAGTTATGGCTCTGATACCAATCTGTCACACCCCAACCGATGGCTGAATCATCGGGGCGCGGCACTAGGCGAATCAGATTGCTCAAGAGAATCCATAACAACTAAATTGTCACAGTATTTAATACGTTCATTATCCCATACTAATAAACAAATACAATCACATAAGCTGTCACAAATTTTCATGTTCTCTCAAACAAAACAAATCCGACAACCTAGATTTTAAGTGTGTTTCTAGACTTCCTAGCTTGATTTGATGTAGACTGCGACTAAACCTGCAACATACGTTAAAACAACGTCAATACAAAAGTATTGGCGAGTATACAAGTTTGATAGTGTAGCGTAAATAGTTAAAAGTGCTGCGAATTACCAAATACATAAACGAGATACCTCAACACATATGCATACAAGACAGATACTACCAGCTAAGTCACTCGAGCTGCGATTGCGATTGCTATTCATCCTAACTAGACCCCGTCGGGTGCTATAGTACTATACTAGTTAAGGCGGGACCTCGCGAGTAAAAGTCCTCACACATATGTAACCAGCATCATGTGTAAATATGCATAACAGTTATTCGCAAGTGATAAACAGTTTGATTGAAAAATTCGTTTTGATAAATTTGATTTAATACGAACGTATGTTACACCCAAAATGCGATAAAAAGGGTTCAAGTATACTCACAGTCGGTGTCCAGCAAGTAAACACAACTTGGTTGGATTGAAGGGAACGCGTTCTGAGATTAGCCTGATTACAGATTGATAACGTAAGCATTGAATAGTGCTTCAAACGGTGGCAGTGAACCAAGTGTCGGATGGCAACCCGATCGGATGGCAACCCGATCGGATGGTAACCTGATCCGATGGCAACCCGATCGGATGGCAACCCGATCGGATGGCCACTCGATCGGGTGGCAATCTGTTCGGATGGTCATCCGTTCGAAGGGCCATTCGATTGGATTGTCACCTTGTTTGGTGAGGATGTGTTTGTGTATGATGGCTTGCCTTTTGAAGTTTTTGTTGTAGCATTTTGAAAGCAATGAAGTATCTCTACCCTTCAGGTCGATCGATCGGATAGCGGTCCGATCGGGTGACGATCTGATTAGTAGGACACTTAGTGAGAACAAGTTCACAGCAGTTTGTCACTCGATCGGATTGCAATCCGATAGGGTGGCAATCCGTTTGGAACTAACTATGCATTGAACATGTTGAAAATTGTTGAAGTGTTGAAGTTCAGAACATCACATGGTCGGATGGTCGTTCGATCGAACGGCAATCCGTTCGACGTTCAAAACTTTTGAAGAGTTGAAATATGGTTTAAGTGTGGTGCCAAGTGCAAGCCGATCGGATGCCTGTCCGATCGGGTGGCAATCCGATCGGATGGCAATCCATTCCAACGACCTGATTGTCTTTGACACTTGACTGGCTTGAAAGTTTTGCGGTTTTCTCGAGACGGTATGACAACGTGCCAAACAACAGAACCCTATCAACACCCAGGTGACCCGATCGGGCAGGAATCACCCTAGTCTGGTCGGTCAGCTGTTCGAGATGACGGTTCGTGTTTAACCCGAGATCGGTTGTCTCGTAGATAGAATTTAGATCTTGAGCTGACACATCACTATGGAAGAGTAGAGGATCAGGACGAGCTCCGATTCTATTGATTTTGAGTGCATTGAGTCTAAAAGAGTTGAAAGAAGGTTAGAAAACCATCCTTCAATCCTTTTATCCGTAAATATGTATAGATCTAAGCGAAAATGTTGTTTGATCTTGTGGAAATCCTTCAGATCTGAGTGGTTCTTGGTGGAATAAAGCCAACACTTGAAGTTCATAAGAACTCCATGATGACATCATCCTAGAACACTCAAATCCATTGATTTCACGGTTAAAAGTTAAGATTCAAAAGAGAAAATGATGAAGAAGTGCGAGTAGATCATAGAAGTACAAGATTTGAGGTGGAAACTTACAAGAATCGCGAGAAATCGAGAGAAAATAGCCCCAAAGCGTGCTGGTCGAGTGAGAGCTGTCACATCACTTAAACAGCGAGGTGACAAGGGCTATTTATAGGTGAAGAGGAGAAAGGGGTGATGGAGTGCCATGGATAGGGTGGCTGTCCGATCGGGTGGCTATCCTATCGGGTGGCAATCCGATCGGGTGGCCATCCGATCGACCAGTCACTCGATCGGTGGTTCCCGGTGAATTGCGTTTTGATGTTTCGTTTTGATCGTTAAGCGTTGCGATAGTTTGGTCACACCTTTTCATACCCACATTCATATATTTAGAATAATTAGTCACATAGGGTCGTATAAATATCCACATTTCAAGGTTGCGATATAATATTCGGGTTCCGTTTCAAATATGCATTACTCTGCGACGCACCACGGCTATCGAGGAGGGTAGAATAGGTCCTCACTCAACGTCATCGTGAGCGTTAATGTGTGTGATGATATGTGTTATAGCGATTAAGTATGCGTAATATGCGAAAATACTGCGAAATAGCGATGTATGCGATATAGCTACATTATGATCCGAATCTCGGGTGCTAGGCGTAACGAGTATAACGAGTAGTAACAACGCACGAACGTGCGGGTTGTTACAGTCTCCCCTGCTTTAGGAAATTTCGTCCCGAAATTAATCCACAAGAAGGGTCGCGGGGGTCGATGCGATTGGGAGTAGCGATTATAAGCGTCAAAATAAGCGAGCGATTGATTAAAATTTGACAAGGGAGAGTGTCGCGATGATTGGCGATGGCAGCGAGTAAGGCGATTTGTATACAAAAGATGGCAACACACAAAAGCGATCCAAAAGTGTTTCGAATTCACCTCAGTTGGCAAGCATATGGTAGAAGTAAGTTCCATGCCGGTCTCGAGTGTTTCACAAAAATACATCTTCGGCCGAGTGTTGAGTGATCCCCCGTGAGGTATGTGAAGTTGTATATAAATGGAATTTTAAAGAGGCATGTTATGCCCAAATAAGTAATTTATCTTATGTAATGTTCTAAATAAATCATAACGAATAGGATTGTAAATAACATAAAAATAAAACCTAATAAAGAATCTTGGAATCCCGACACTCTAGACAAGCCCAAAACCTTCTCTTCTACCCATTCTATTTGGGTGTGTAAGCCACAAAATAAAGAGTTTTCCTTGAGGACAAGCAAAGATTCAAGTGTGGGGGTATTTGATGTGTGTAAAATGCAACATATAAATTACATCAAATGAGGCATAAAACTAACCCTTTTTTAGTACTAATGTTGGAAAAAGTGTGCTTTTGTCTTCCTTTTGTATTTTCAGGGTTAAAAGAGCTTAAATGAACAAAAGAAGCAAAAATGAAGCTAAATCTAACATAAATACAAGAAAAGAAATAAACGTGGCATGCCCAACCCCTCGACAGCATCTTCCCAAGCAAAAACAAGACAACAGAAGACTGAACACGCCCCGTGTCCAGCGGACACGGGGCGTGCCCAAGTGTCTGCAGAAAAGACAAAGTGGTAGAAGCTTCTATTTCCTAACACGGGGGCATGCCCAGCGGACACGGGGCCGTGGTCAACACTAAGATTCGCAGAATCTGAGCAAATCTTGATAGTACAGATACGCTTCTGCACACGGGGCCGTGCCCAGCGGACACGGGGCCGTGGTCAACTAATACAGACAAACTGCAATTAATGAAGAAAGAGAAGATGGGTGGACACGGGGCCATGCCCAGCGGACACGGGGCCGTGTCCGGGCTTCTGTGAAGGCTATAAATAGGGGTGCTTGGTTCACTTCAAAGGCATCCCTTGACAAACCACCTCTCTCACACTTCACCCACCCTCCACCACCATCACAACCCACATCCACCACCATCATCCATCATCCATCATAGAGTGTGTGTAGTAGTCTCGGGATCCAAGATTGATAGTAAGAGTTCTTGACAATCAAAGGCCATGTTTGCCTAAGTCTCTTACATCACTTGGTGAAGACAAGCATTTAGTGTAATACTTTTTATTTTTAATATTTTCGCACTTTTTATTTGGTTTTGTATTAATGACTTTAATAACTAGTTTCTTATGTTGAAGGTGAAACTTCCTTATCATTTGTCCATGGTGTCTTGGCGTTATTTTACTGTCTATATAAAATAAATGATTTACACCATTCATATCTCCACGGTCTATATGGAGATATGTTGGCTACCTGGTCGGGGGTTAAGGGAATGGTTTGGTAAGGTTCTTGCCTTGTTCAGTGTATAGATACTGCAAGGACCTGGGTCAAGCTTAGTAGGACCTCCTTCAATACCCACTGGTATTGGATGGCGGGGGTGCGAATTTCTTGATCCTCTCATATGTAAACTACTATTAATTCATTAACCCGGCTACTTGGGATTGTATCCCTGCTGACTCAAACCACTTAGCCGAGGGTAACGTCACATTCAAAAGAGGAGCCTACCACATTACGCATTAATAACTTAATTAATTATCTTCCGATAATCCAACCCTTTAGGATTGTATCCTTGCTGACTCAAACTACTGGGTTGAGGGTAACGTCACCTTCAAAAGAGGTGCCTAGTACTATAACTAAGATAATCTCTTAAAAAGTGCAAAAGTGCGGAAATAATCAAAGGTTACACTAAAGGAGAGTCGGATCCAAGTGATTCATCTTGTCTATCTGTTTTTATTTTTATTTTTATTTTTATTTTTATTTTCAGTATTTTTAGTTAGTTTTCATTTTCTTGTTTAAAACCTTTTTCTAAAATTTTGATTTGATTAGACGTTGAGGATAAACCGGTATTAAAAGCTCTTGTGTCCTTGGATGACCTCGGTATCTTACCAACACTATACTACGCTCACGATGGGTGCACTTTCCCATATGTGTGATTAGTGTTAATAAAATATCGTGTTTTATAAATTTAAAACTTGACTAAAGTGTTAAAAAGGGCTAAAAATAAACTTAAATATATATAACGCTACACACGCATCAGCCATTCGACCCAGCACACTTACACCGCCGTATCCTCTCTGCACTATAAATACCCCTATCACATCATCTGATGTGACAGCCTCCTCCGACTAGACGCACTCTCTCTCGTTCCAAGGCATTTTTCTTTGATTTTCAAGCAATTCTTGTAAGTTTTCTCCATAATTCTTGTGCAACTTTCATCTTTACACGCTTTCTCACTAGATTCCTCATCAAAATCATACTTTTCACCATGAAATCACTAAGATTTGGGCTCCTTGAGGATGACGTCATCATGGTTGTTTGTACAATCAGCTATGTGATGTCATTCCGTCATGATTTAGTCCAGATCTAAGAGATTTCTACACGTTTTACTACGAATCTATACAAAATCTAAACATTTTCGTTTGATTTCATGCTTACTTAACCTATCTATTCAAACACGGTGAAACCTGGAGCTAAAACAGGCCTAGGACTTGTTCCTTAGTCTGGAGTCGGCTCGATAATAGCTTTCCACCGGAGATTGGTATCAGAGCCATAACTATTAGTGTTATGGAAACTTTTGAGCAATCTGCACACTTAGTGCCACACCCCGATGTTTCCGCCATCGGTTGGGGTGTGACAGATTGGTATCAGAGCCATAACTATAGGGAATTAGAAAAAGTAGGAATGTTTTGCCTAGTCTATAGTTCTAGGAAACTTGACTCTTATCTGTTGTTTAAGACTTATGCATTCTACCGTACTTGCTTCCTAGCAACACATTCCCTATTAAACTTACTTGCCTTTCCTAAGGCTAACACAATATACACTTGGATACTTTGAAACCGCTGCTAGTCAGTGTTTGTATTTTGTACGAGATTTACCCTCAAGTCAGGAGTGACATTCAAACCTTGAAGGGAAATTTCCATATTATATTCTAGTAGGTCTTATCTTTTGATAAGTACCGACACTATTAGGGTACGATGTTGTCAAGTTAGAGGTGAAACTCGCATCTTGATAACTAGTCCCTCTCTTTGATTTTTCTGTCTCGCCAAAGTCTCGAAATTCCCAATCAATTAGGGACGTGCAATGACGTATTTGTCTAAGTAAGTCAAGACACGTTGCCTCAATTCTAGAGGGGTTCGATTTACTTTGGTTAGTCAACGTTCCTCTGCCAGGAACACTCTCATGTTTTTATAAAGCCTAGCTTTTTTATGTTATCTCGGTTTTAAATGTGGTTTTAAACTTGATTCTTTGTTCGTTTTGAGACTTTTTACACGAATCGCACGTATCTCCGCAATCTAAAACAATAAACCTATTCTCTCAGGATCGAACTAAATTTATGATGCTTTATTTGTTACGACAAACTACGTGGGAATCTTGATTGAACTATGTGAAATATGATTGAACGTAATGCTATGTGAAACTACTTGTTTAATCTATGTGGAATGTGCTGTTGCGGGTAGCAAAACACTATACATAACATGGCACCGAATGACGAGACAGAAGTAACATGGACGAAACATGGTGGATACGCCGCTGGTAATTCCTATATATAAGTGTTTCCAACATGTTACCAACTTTCGTACCACGTGTCATGCGAAATTCGGTGTTTAGCAGACCCGAGATGAAAATGTTGAACTTTGAGCTATGTGAAACTATTTGCTTGATCTATGTGTATGTAACCGGTTGAAGCGCATGAAAAGTGATGGAGTGTACTGTTATGAGTGGCAAACACGACACGTAACATGACACCGACGACGAGACGGACGTGACATGGTCGAAACATGGTGGATACGCCGTTGGTACTTCCTATATATAAGTGTTTCCAGCATGTTACCGAACTTTCGTACCACGTGCCATGCGAAAGTCGTGGGTTGCGGACTTGTGGTGAGGATGTTGAATCTTTGTGAAACTTGCTGAACGTTTTGGGATGCTTAAAACTTGAGTCTTTATGCGATCGTGTGTGAAACTATATACAACGAGACTTTATGATCTAGAATTATACGATCCTTTTCTTGGATCTTTAGATGTCTTCCCGTAAACTATCCGACTCTCTCAAGAGATCCATGGAAAACTCAGAAGAAAATGATGACCTTCATGGCCGATCAGATTGCCTGCAACATGCCAAAGATTGTCTCTGAGATCCAAGGATCCAACACACCTCCCTCCTCTGTGGACTCTAAAACTGAGAAGCAAAAGCCTACGAAGTTCAACTACAAACACTTTGTCTCTTGCAACCCTAAGCCTTTCATTATGCTGGAATGGTTTGACAGCAACGAGGTTACCTTCATAAACAGCGAGTGCCCAGAACACTTAAAGACTAGTAGTGCAACTGGCATGTTTCAAGGCAGAGCCCTGGAGTGGTGGTCCAACGAGAGAAACATCTGCTCCAACGAAGAAGCTTATGCTCTTCCATGGCCTAAGGTGCGAGAATTGATGATGCTCGAATTCTGCCCTACCCATGAACAGCTAAAGCTTGAGGAACAGTTCTGGCACCTCAAGCAGGTTGGAGATGACAATTTGGCTTACACTACCCGTTTTAAGCAACTTAGCGTAATCGTGCACTTGGTTTCTACTCCGAAATGCAAGATAACCAAGTACATTAATGGGTTACCTCCTGCCACGCGTGACTTGATTGAAGCAGCTCAGCTCGACACTATTGAGGAAGTCTACCGTCTTGCAGCAAGCTTGAACAACAACCGTAACCATGACAAACAGTTCGCTACTCCTGCTCCCTCGAAATCAGCGAACCAAGTTACCCAGCAGCCCAGTGGCAACAGAAACAAGAAGCGAAAATCTCAGGGTTCTAGTTGCAATGCAATTGTCCCTGCTGCGAATGCAAACCCTGTAGGCAATGCTATTGCGCCTGTTGCTGCTGCTGCTAATCCTCCGGCTCCGGAAAACAAGAAGTCGTACAGTAGGGTTCATCCCAAGTGTGCCACTTGCAACTTTCATCATCCGGCTACTTCTGCTTGTCGTCTGTGTACCACTTGCAATCGCTATGGTCACACAACTCCCTACTGCCATCAAGTCAACCAAGCCCAGCAAGCACCAGCTCAGGCAGCTCTACCAGCTCCTCCACAGAACCCCAGACCAGTCAACAATGTTCGTGCATGCTACAAGTATGGTGTCACACCCCGATATTTCCACGTATTACCGGTGGGCCCGGTGGGGAGTATCGCGACGTAGTTGATATCATCATAGTCAAACAACACAATATTTAAATGCACAGCGGAAGCAAAAGATAGATTCATTTCAACCGAATAAATTGTAATATTAAGTATCACAAAGTAGTTGAAACAGATCCACAGGCGGATCGAAATAAAAAGGAAATTGTTCAACAGACTTTAACATCTAGTGCTTGCGAGACTTGATTATTGATGCCTGGAGTATCCAGCCTATTACGTATAGTACCTTCACTTAGCCTTTTTGAAAAAATACGTCAGTTTACACTGGTAAATACAACTTAACTGACTCATTTTGAAAAGAGTTTAAAAATTGATTTGAGTGCATTTAGGCAAAAATATCTTTTATAACTTGGGACAATTATTCAAAAATAGTCTTGTATACAGTTTTACTTATTTGTCGTCCATCAGGGCCGGTTTGTAGGGCCGGTCCAGATTAACTGACACGCCACAGGTATAATGCCCACAAGGATTATTTCCTTTAAGTGGATTACCCGTTTTTACATAATGCATCTGTCAGGTGTACGCCACCCCGTGCTTAGGTCGTGGCCATTTCTTTGAATGATGCCAAGGATATCCGGGACATGGTCATTTAACCCCCAAAGGCCATACACCAAATAATACAGATTAAAACGAGTTATGTAATTACATCAATCACAATCCGATTTAAATGACTACACGCCCGACCAAGCGGTACTTTTATAGTACCGTATCCCAAGCCCGTATAGGGAAAATAAGTTAAGAGTATTTACCTGAGCAATGTATAAATCAAATACAGCAAGTGTACATAGCTTTTACTGGGCTCCTAATCTGGAACAAAGGTTTTTAATAACCTATTAGAATCCTAACGGGTCTTTAATTAAGCTTAGACTTAGACCGGTTAGTTTTCAATAGGAATATACGGTTCAAACGCATGATAAAGCGAAGACCGGTTTAGAATGTGGCTTTGACCCGACAAGCTTGTATGCTTGTTTAATATGGGTAACTTAAACACATTCTGGATTTTGAGACATAAACGATATGGTTTGACCCGTTTCGGCTAATATATGCAAACTAGTTACATAAGCCGATCCGAACGCGAAAAGTGCGTAACGAGTAACCAAATGAGTCATATGCAAGTTTCCTAAGTTAATATGCCTTATATATATTGTGACATCAGTAAGATATCTTCTATTATGCCCCAAATGAATTTAAACTCAAATTATGCCCCGTAGGGGTATTTTGGTCATTTAAAAGGTTATAAAAGAGTTTAAATAATAATCTGAGTTACGGGTCTGATATAATCAGTAAAGATACTTAATTTAATAAGTTATAACAGTAAGTTATTACATATATGTGAAATTTATCATTTAAAACCAAACTATGCACCTTAGGGGCATTTTGGTAATTTCACTTAGGCTTAAAAGGTCAAAACTGGAAATCTAAGTTTAAAACTTTTACTTACTGTTAATATATAAGGATTTACTGAAAATATCAGTAGGTATCAAATCTTATATGTTTAAAATAGTTTTAGTACATACTATGCGTTAGAAACGCTTAAAAAGGCGATTTGGAGCCATTTCCGGGTTTTCAAAGGAAAGCTGATATTTTTATTATTCCAGAAGGCTCAAAAATATTTTACTTATCATATTAGATCAGTAGAAAAAGGTTTGAGGTCAAAAGGATTTGTAAAACTCATTTTATAGCCCAAAAGGGCAAAATCGGCAATTACCGAATCAAGCTTAGAACTCTAAGTTATGCTCAGCCTAAAAATAAATAAAAATCTCCAAAAATCCCAAAATATTATTTTATATCAGTGGATAAAAATTTTGGTATTAAAAATCGGGTTTAGATAGGCTATACGCTAATTACACCGTTTAACTACTAAAAACTTTCTAATTACGCTAATGAGCATAACTCTTAATCTAGACCTCAAACTGATATCAAATTTTAGTTGTAAGCTTATAAATCAGAAACTAAGGTTTCTACTCTTTTACATTTTCAAAAATCACGTTTTAAGGTCATATGGGCATAATAGTCAACATATAAGCAATTAACGGAAACATGCATATGAATCGGATAACTATTGAACCAAGTTGTATAATCACAGAGGGTTATACTAACATGAAACCTGGTCCTAATATGGCTCTAAGGCATTTCTAAAACATGCTTAAACGGGTCAGAACTGAAAGTCAAAGCAAAAGTCAAATTATGCGACTTTCGGTTCCGAACCGGGCCTAACTGAAAATTGTCGGGTTGAACATGTTTAGACATGTTCTTACATTAATTACCAAGTTATATTAATGATAAAAACAGGTTGCATGGGTTCTACATTGCTAATTATGAATTAGTTTGAAATTAAGCTTTCTGTTGACTTTTTAATATCAAGTTTGACCCGACAATTGACCTAGTTAGAGTGGGAATCAGAGAGTACCCTTTTAAGGGTTTATTACCCACATAATTACCAACTCATAGGTACTTTTAATTCGAGATTTGACTGGAAAATTATTGATTAATCTCGAAGTCAAACCTTAATTACGACGGTTTGACTTTAAGCTAATTAACTAAGCTAAACTGAATTAGGAAGGGTTAAGGACACTTACAATAGTCCTAAGTATGATTAGGGAGCCTAAGAAATCCTGGTTGCTGACCAGAGAGCTCCAGACACCAACTTGAAGTGAGTTGCAAATGAACAAAGGAATGTTGCAACAAGAGGTCCTCTTATATAGTAACTTTGATGCATCAAGATCACCCCAACTAAGTCTATAAATGTTGTAAGATGTTCCCAGGTGTCCCTATGATGCCAAAACCAGTTGTAAGGCCCCTGATTTTCGAATACCACTCTTTTAAGGCGGTGTAACGTGTTTAACAGGCATCTGTCCAAAATTCTGCCCAGTTACATGTCTTACGAACCGTAAGCCTTAGGCTTTGCGGTCCGTAACCGTCTTTCAGAAACCATCGCCCAGCTCCGCTCTCTTACGAACCGTATGGGTTCACCTTTGCGGTCCGAAAGCTTTCATCAGAAGACAAAACCTTGTAACTTTCGAGCTTTGACCATGCAATCCTTCATAACTCGAACCTTGGGTCTTTTGCAACAGAGTGGGACCATATGATCAGTTCTGAAAGGGCATGCATGCCTAGCCATGCACTTATGTTGCCTTGGATTTTTGTGTTGCATGCTTTTAAGGGACATGAATTCTTTTGAAAAGAATTGGCCATATACTTTATCGTAACATTATTTCTAAACCCAATTCCTTATAAACTGAATTTATTTATTTTAGGAATAACCGGTTAAATATATCAGATGTTTATCATAACGATTTAAGGTCTTGGGATTTATTATTATTTGGTCGCTCAGCGGTGTTAATTAACATGTCGACCTTTTAAATCCTACCATACATCTTTTACTTGATCTGGGTTCCTGACACGTTTACCTTACATAACACGTGTCTTTATTCTATTGGGTATGATTTTACGAGGTGTTACATCCTCACCCCCTTAAAAAAATCTCGACCTCGAGATTTACTGGAACAAATGAGGGTACTTTTCTTTCATTGTGGATTCTACCTCCCATGTGTATTCGGGACCTCTACGGGCATCCCATTTAACCTTGACAATTGGCACATGCTTCCTCCGAAGCTTCTTAACCCGTCGATCCTCAATCGACAAAGGTTTTTCCACAAATTTCAAGCTCTCATCTATGTGCACATCTGTATGTGGTATGACTAGCGATTCATCTGCTAGACATTTCTTCAGATTGCTGATGTGGAATACGTTGTGAATACCACTGAGCTCTTCAGGCAAGTTCAACTTATAAGCCACTGACCCTACACATTCAATAATCTCGAATGGTCCTATATACCTTGGGCTTAACTTACCTTTCTTACCAAATCGCATCACTCCCTTCCAGGGTGATACTTTAAGCAAAACTTTATCACCAACCTCAAACTTTAGAGGTTTTCGCCTTTTATTAGCATAACTTTTCTGCCTATCCCTGGCAGCTTTCAGGCGGTCGTGAATCTGGACAATCTTGTCCGTCGTTTCAAAGACTATGTCAGGACCCGATAAATGAGTTTCCCCTACTTCTGCCCAACAAATAGGCGTTCTGCATTTCCTACCATATAATGCCTCAAAAGGCGCAGCCTGAATGCTTGTATGGTAGCTATTGTTATAGGAGAACTCGATCAATGGCAGGTGGTTATCCCAACTACCACCTAAATCAATCACACATGCACGAAGCATGTCTTCCAAAGTTTGGATTGTACGCTCACTTTGCCCATCTGTCTGTGGATGGTAAGCCGTACTAAAATTTAAGCTCGTGCCCAAAGATTGTTGGAAACTTTTCCAAAAATGTGATGTGTATCTGGTATCACTGTCAGAGATAATTGACACTGGTACGCCATGCAGAGATACAATCTTATTCGCGTACAATTGGGCTAACATGTCGGAGCTATAAGTCTCCTTAATGGGTAGGAAATGTGCTGACTTAGTCAGTCTATCTACTATCACCCATATAATATCATTTCCTTTCTTTGTCTTTGGCAACTTGGTGATGAAATCCATTGTCACCATCTCCCACTTCCATGTGGGAAGTTCAGGCTGTTGTAGCAAACCTGACGGCCTCTGATGTTCAGCTTTGACTTGCGCACACGTCAAATATTTAGCTACATAGGCAGCTATAGACTTTTTCAAGCCTATCCACCAATAGTTTGCCTTTAGATCCTGGTACATCTTATCAGCTCCAGGATGAACGGAGTATTTGTAACTGTGGGCTTCCTGGAGGATAACATCCCGAAGTCCTCCATAAACTGGAACCCAAATTCGTCCATTTAATCTCAGGATTCCGTCCTTGCCATAGGATAACTGCTCTTCAGTTACTCCTAGCTTTTCAGCAGGATAGTTAGCTTCTAGTACAGCTTCCTTCTGCGCTGCTAACAACCTCTCATTCAGACTATTCTTTATCTCAATGCTCTTGGCATTGATTCTTATAGGCTTTACTCTTTCCTTCCTACTTAAGGCATTGGCGACTACATTCGCCTTACTTGGATGGTATCTTATTTCACAGTCATAATCATTTAAAGTTTCCATCCATCGCCGTTGCCTCATATTCAAGTCCTTCTGATTAAACAAGTGTTGAAGGCTCTTGTGATCCGAATAGATCACACATTTGGTACCATAAAAATAATGTCTCCATAGTTTCAGTGCGAATACAACGGCACCCAACTCCAAGTCATGGGTGGTGTAATTCTTCTCGTGCACCTTTAACTGGCGTGAAGCATAGGCAATGACTTTTCCTTTCTGCATAAGCACACACCCCATACCGGTGTGTGATGCATCACAATACACCACAAATTCATCAATTCCATCAGGCAACGTCAATACAGGAGCATTGCTCAACTTCTGCTTCAAAATATCGAAAGATTCTTGCTGCTTAGGCCCCTAGTCAAACTTGTTATTCTTGCGGGTGAGTAGAGTCAGGGGTGTTGCAATTCTCGAGAAGTTTTTAATAAATCGCCTATAGTATCCTGCCAGTCCTAGAAAGCTGCGAATCTCCGTAGGCGTCTTGGGCTCTTGCCAGTTCATAATAGCTTCAATTTTAGCGGGATCCACTTGGATACCACGCTCACTAACCACATGTCCAAGGAATTGGACTTCTCGAAGCCAAAATTCACACTTTGAAAATTTGGCATAGAGCTTTTCCTGTTGAAGTAGCTTAAGAATGCAACGGAGATGCTTCTCATGGTCAGCTTGGCTTTTCGAGTAAATGAGAATGTCGTCAATAAAAACGATGACAAATTTATCCAAGTAAGGCTTGCAGACGCGATTCATGAGATCCATGAATGCGGCAAGTGCATTAGTGAGCCCAAAAGGCATCACTAGGAACTCGTAATGACCATAACGAGTCCTAAATGCAGTCTTGTGTACATCTTCATCTTTAACCTTCAATTGATGATAACCTGACCTCAAATCGATCTTAGAGAAGTAGCTTGCCCCTTGTAATTGATCGAATAGATCGTCGATCCTGGGCAGAGGATACCTATTCTTGATAGTGACCTTATTAAGCTCATAGTAATCGATGCACATACGCATCGATCCATCCTTCTTCTTGACAAATAGGATTGGCGCTCCCCAAGGAGACGAACTAGGTCTAGCTGTGTCCTTAATTCCTTCATCTCTGTTGGTGCCAACCTATAAGGCACTCTCGCAACAGGTGCTGCTCCAGGGATGATGTCAATTCTGAATTCTACTTGCCTATCTGGTGGTAGACCACGTAGTTCTTCTGGGAAAACTTTAGGGTACTCAGAAATGACTGGAATATCTTCAATCTTGGGTTTCTGCTCATCAATAGTTACTTGTGCCATATAAATGACACAACCCTTCTTCAAACATCTAGATGCCTTGAGCATAGACACTTGCTCAGGCAGTCCATACTGGGTATCTCCCTGAATGGTAATTGGCTCACCAGACGGAGTCTTGATCACCACTTGCTTTTTATTGCACACTATCTGGGCTTGGTTACGAGATAACCAATCCATGCCTATAACTATGTCAAAGCCGGCTAACTTCAAAGGAAGTAAAGACAATGGAAAGGAGTGGTTCCTAATGGATATAACACATCCATCTAACACGGTTGATGCGGTTTCTAAGGTACCATCAGCTAATTCCACCTCATATTTCACGCTTAGGGTTTTAACAGGTAAATTCAGCAACTTACAAAACTTATTATCTACAAATGATTTATCAGCACCTGAATCAAACAACACTCTTGCATAGACATCATTTATGAGGAAGGTACCTGTGATCACATTGTCGTCCTGGACGGCTTCTCGTGCATCCATTCGAAAGACCCTTGCATTGGTCTTCTTGACCTCTTCAGGCTTCTTGGCGTATTTAGGGCAATTGGTTTTAATGTGCCCTTTCTCATTGCAGTTGTAGCATGTGGCATCTTTAATCTTCTTGCAATCAACAGTCTTGTGCTATTTAGATTTGCATAACCCACATGCAGGTGATCCTGACTTAGACTTAGACTTGGACTCAAGTCTGCATTTTCCAAAGTGGCGTTTTTGGCAAGTCTTGCACTTTGGCTCTTCCTCAGCTTGTTGGTTACCCTTGTTGGATCCAGACTTCTTCTTGAAGTCAGTGCTACCCTTATGCTTCTTTTCAGATCTTCGTGAGTTATCATCCTCACGCTTTCTCTTGCCTTCTTCTGAATTCCTGAGCGATCTTAGCCTGACCGCATCCAAGGTAAGAGACAGAGATAAATCAGCTGCTGACCTAAAAGTAGCAGGTCTGGACGCCTTAACACTGGCTTTGATTTATGGGGCTAAACCCCCAATGAAGCGAGCTATCCTTTTGGGTTCCGGGGTTACGAGATACGGAACCAGCCTAGACAGGGTATTGAAACTGGTGAGGTAAGCTTGACAATCTAAATTCTTCATCACCAACGATAAGAAATCTGATTCAATTCTTTCAACCTCATGCTGCGGGCAATAATTCTCCTTAATGAGAGCAATGAACTGATCCCATGACAAGTTGTAGAGCGGGATCTTTCCAGCAGCTTGAATGAGAGACTTCCACCATGCTAGTGCCTCTCCCTTGAACGATTGGGATACATACTTCACCACATCCCTTTCAGCACAACCGCTGATGTCAATTACTATGTCCATTTCATCTAACCAGGTCATACAATCAATTGCCCCTTTTTCCCCAGTGATATCCCGGGGTTTGCAGGAAACAAAGTACTTATAGGTACAAGACTTGGTACGTGGTTTGTCATCAAACACTATCCTTTTAGATGGAACACTGTGTTGATTAGATGAATGTCGATCATCATCTTTCTTTGGTTCCTTTTTCTTAGAGGGTGGCTTGCTGTGAAGCTCTGAATGAGTCTTAGGCTTGGAATGCGGCGCGGATAGGGTCCTACTTCGAGTCCCGCTAGATTCATTATACTGCCGCTCTATAGCTTTTGAAACAGCATTATCTATTAATGCTTGCAGCTCCGCACCGGTCACATGTATCTTAGTATTTTCATGGTTTTCCACCGGATGACTGCTTACCTCTTCTGACCTAGCCATGTAGCTTTAATTTCTACATAAAATCAAATAAGGGCAAGGTTTATTTAGAAGCTTATACAGTTTTATTGTTTTTTTGACAATTTATTAACTATGGTTTTTAATAGCCATTTTAGTTAATTTGTTAAGTATATAATTATTCAGGATCTTTATCATAATCCTAAATTATAAGTTAGTAATAGCACAAAAGGCCTAGTCACGTAGACAAGTTTGGTTTATAAGCCCAGATTTTATGGAATCGAGGCATTAAGGTTTGAATCCAAGTTCATTACCTTTTCTTGACAGGGAGTTGTAGGCTACCACTGTCTTTAGTCCCAGAGGACGTTAATTGTAGCCCGTGGGTACTTCATCCTTAAGGGATGATTATTTTAAATAAGGGAAATTGGAATAACCCAACTTAAGGATGACTTATGTGATTTTTACCGAATCACATTTTGCCAAGAGTGTTAACATGTTTTCAGATGTTAACAAGGATTAGAATCTTTTGAATAGGTTTTACCATCTTGGCCATGTCTGCAATGACATATAGGCTAGGTTTTACCTTTA
Organism: Helianthus tuberosus; assembly: GCA_030545235.1. Taxonomy (NCBI): domain Eukaryota; kingdom Viridiplantae; phylum Streptophyta; class Magnoliopsida; order Asterales; family Asteraceae; genus Helianthus; species Helianthus tuberosus. The sequence continues at coordinate 132,078,118 of CM060351.1, read as the reverse complement.
AGATTCTTTTTAATATTTAACGCAGAACAATCCTAAATTGATAGGTTAATATGGATCTGAACCTAATAATGGAACTACCATCTTGGCCCTGTCTTAAGATGACATATGGCTAGGTCTGGTCCCTTTTTAGATTTTGCCATTTCATGATAATGGTAGATCTTTTAGTAGGAATGTTATTTTATTTATTTCACATTTTATGCTTATGCACATAATTAATAAAATGAAAATTTAAACTAACCATACCATTAAAATTTAACAAGTACAATTTTGCCCTAAACGGGACTTCTACTAAAATAACATGCCCACGCAGGGGCTTAAACAAACAAACATACCCACGCAGGGGTCAACAAAAAGACATGCCCACACAGGGGCCGAATACAAAAAGGCATACCCACGCAGGGGTTAAACAAAAGACATGCCCACGCAGGGGCAGAATTGAAAATAAGGAAATACAACCAACAATTTGAAGGATTCAATGGTCCTTCTTGCTCTTTCCTTTTATTAAACTCGCCAATCCTTTAAAGAAGCCTTGTCGTTCCCTGCGATCTCTGTGAACCTCCCGCTCAACCTGGTCCAATCTTTGGAAAATTTCTTCCCGTTCTGGCGGGGAAAACCAAGGTATCTGCGGCTGCGGCTGATGTGGGGGTCGAAGAGGCGGCTGATGTTGGTATCTATAAGCTGGGTATCCAACTCCCCAAGGAGTTCCGTAAGGCCCTTCGGGGTTGAGAGCGTTGTAGTTCCACGCTGCCAAGTATGGGTCGACCTCAGCATAATTGAAGCTGGTGTGAGCCGGCTGTTCAAAGGGATTATACGCTGCTGAGCCAACGCATGTAGGAATTGGGTTGTCAAAACCCAACGGTGGTGGCACGACAGGTGCAGAGTTCACTTCCAGGACGGGGTTTGAAGGTCCCCCCATCTGCTAGTCTTCTTGGAGTGGCGGGTAGTGGCTGCCACTCGATGGTTGCGGGGTGCTGATATGCACTCTTTCTCGCACGGACATCCGTGCGTTCGTTCTCCTTCGCCTTGGTGGCTCAAGAGGCTGCTGCTGAACTGGTGGTGGTGGTGGCGGGGTAACTGCCACAAAGCGTGAATCCCCGGAAGGATCCTGTTGCTGCTGCTGCTGCTGGTGAGGCGACGAATGGTAAGAGGGTGTAAAATACCATTCATACTGGTTGAATCTTGATTGATAGCTGTCAGGACCACGGTAGGGTGATCCATGAAAGGATGACCCATCATAAATTTCAATAGGGTGTGTGGGGGTACCGGTCGGTGGTTCGGTAGGGTCGGTATCCTCGTCCATATCCATGGCGTGATCTCCAGAAAAGTGATCTTCAGGTCCCAATGGGTTAACACCCATTGGTTCTTCGAGGTAGTTTGCCGGGTTGAACTGGCTACGGAAGATATGTGACGGGTTATCAAAGGAATGACGGGAGTTGGACCTCTGGAGAGGGATAAATGAAGGCTGCGGGTTTCCGGGCTCATTTTCTGAATGGGGTCCAAAAGAGTGGAGATAAGAAGGTGAAGAACTTAACGAGACGGACCGTCTCGCTGGCTGCAGAATCGTCCTCCATTCCCGCTGGGGACTTGTGCTCTTATTAATGGGTGGGGTTCGCCTTTGGGATGGCCGGGTCTCATGGTCGTGGCCTGCTACCGGTCCCTTTTCCTTTTCCTCTAAAGAATCTTGGCGGCATATTTAACCCTGTCAACATACACAAAGATAACAACAACAAATATAAAAGACAGAAATACAACTAAGTCAGGATTTGACCTATGTTCTTTGTCTAGACTCGAAAATTTGAGGAATGTGCAATTGTGTAACTGAGATTAAACACAAAAGGCTAGTGTTTAATTCACTCAGTGTTGGCTCTGATACCAACCTGTCACACCCCGATATTTCCACGTATTACCGGTGGGCCCGGTGGGGAGTATCGCGACGTAGTTGATATCATCATAGTCAAACAACACAATATTTAAATGCACAGCGGAAGCAAAAGATAGATTCATTTCAACCGAATAAATTGTAATATTAAGTATCACAAAGTAGTTGAAACAGATCCACAGGCGGATCGAAATAAAAAGGAAATTGTTCAACAGACTTTAACATCTAGAGCTTGCGAGACTTGATTATTGATGCCTGGAGTATCCAGCCTATTACGTATAGTACCTGCACTTAGCCTTTTTGGAAAATACGTCAGTTTACACTGGTAAATACAACTTAACTGACTCATTTTGAAAAGAGTTTAAAAATTGATTTGAGTGCACTTAGGCAAAAATATCTTTTATAACTTGGGACAATTATTCAAAAATAATCTTGTATACAGTTTTACTTATTTGTCGTCCATCAGGGCCGGTTTGTAGGGCCGGTCTAGATTAACTGACACGCCGCAGGTATAATGCCCACAAGGGTTATTTCCTTTAAGTGGATTACCCATTTTTACATAATGCATCTGTCAGGTGTACGCTTACACCCCGTGCTTAGGTCGTGGCCATTTCTTTGAATGATGCCAAGGATATCCGGGACATGGTCATTTAATCCCCAAAGGCCATACACCAAATAATACAGATTAAAAAGAGTTATGTAATTACATCAATCACAATCCGATTTAAATGACTACACACCCGACCAAGCGGTACTTTTATAGTACCGTATCCCAAGCCCGTATAGGGAAAATAAGTTAAGAGTATTTACCTGAGCAATGTATAAATCAAATACATCAAGTGTACGTAGCTTTTACTGGGCTCCTAATCTGGAACGAAGGTTTTTAATAACCTATTAGAATCCTAACGGGTCTTTAATTAAGCTTAGACTTAGACCGGTTAGTTTTCAAAAGGAATATACGGTTCAAACGCATGATAAAGCGAAGACCGGTTTAGAATGTGGCTTTGACCCGACAAGCTTTTATGCTTGTTTAATATGGGTAACTTAAACACATTCTGGATTTTGAGACATAAACGATATGGTTTGACCCGTTTCGGCTAATATATGCAAACTAGTTACACAAGCCGATCCGAACGCGAAAAGTGCGTAACGAGTAACCAAATGAGTCATATGCAAGTTTTCTAAGTTAATATGCCTTAGATATGTTGTGACATCAGTAAGATATCTTCTATTATGCCCCCAAATGAATTTAAACTCAAATTATGCCCCATAGGGGTATTTTGGTCATTTAAAAGGTTATAAAAGAGTTTAAATAATAATCTGAGTTATGGGTCTGATATAATCAGTAAAGATACTTAATTTAATAAGTTATAACAGTAAGTTATTACATATATGTGAAATTTATCATTTAAAACCAAACTATGTACCTTAGGGGCATTTTGGTAATTTCACTTTGGCTTAAAAGGTCAAAACTGGAAATCTAAGTTTAAAACTTTTACTTACTGTTAATATATAAGGATTTACTGAAAATATCAGTAGGTATCAAATCTTATATGTTTAAAATAGTTTTAGTACATACTATGCATTAAAAACGCTTAAAATGGCGATTTGGAGCCATTTCCGGGTTTTCAAAGGAAAGATGATATTTTTATTATTCCAGAAGGCTCAAAAATATTTTACTTATCATATTAGATCAGTAGAAAAAGGTTTGGGGTCAAAAGGATTTGTAAAACTCATTTTATAGCCCAAAAGGGCAAAATCGGCAATTACCGAATCAAGCTTAGAACTCTAAGTTATGCTCAGCCTAAAAATAAATAAAAACCTCCAAAAATCCCAAAATATTATTTTATATCAATGGGTAAAAAGTTTGGTATTAAAAATCAGGTTTAGATAGGCTATACGCTAATTACACCGTTTAACTACTAAAAACTTTCTAATTACGCTAATGAGCATAACTCTTAATCTAGACCTCAAACTGATATCAAATTTTAGTTGTAAGCTTATAAATCAGAAACTAAGGTTTCTACTCTTTTACATTTTCAAAAATCACGTTTTAAGGTCATATGGGCATAATAGTCAACATATAAGCAATTAACGGAAACATGCATATGAATCGGATAACTATTGAACCAAGTTGTATAATCACAGAGGGTTATACTAACATGAAACCTGGTCCTAATATGGCTCTAAGGCATTTCTAAAACATGCTTAAACGGGTCAGAACTGAAAGTCAAAGCAAAAGTCAAATTATGCGACTTTCGGTTCCGAACCGGGCCTAACTGAAAATTGTCGGGTTGAACATGTTCTTACATTAATTACCAAGTTATATTAATGATAAAAACAGGTTGCATGGGTTCTACATTGCTAATTATGCATTAGTTTGAAATTAAACTTTCTGTTGACTTTTTAATATCAAGTTTGACCCGACAATTGACCTAGTTAGAGTGGGAATCAGAGAGTACCCTTTTAAGGGTTTATTACCCACATAATTACCAACTCATTGGTACTTTTAATTCGAGATTTGACTGGACAATTATTGATTAATCTCGAAGTCAAACCTTAATTACGACGGTTTGACTTTAAGCTAATTAACTAAGCTAAACTGAATTAGGAAGGGTTAAGGACACTTACAATAGTCCTAAGTATGATTAGGGAGCCTAAGAAATCTTGGTTGCTGACCAGAGAGCTCCAGACACCAACTTGAAGTGAGTTGCAAATGAACAAAGGAATGTTGCAACAAGAGGTCCCCTTATATAGTAACTTTGATGCATCAAGATCACCCCAACTAAGTCTATAAATGTTGTAAGATGTTCCCAGGTGTCCCTATGATGCCAAAAACCAGTTGTAAGGCCCCTGATTTTCGAATACCACTCTTTTAAGGCGGTGTAACGTGTTTAACAGGCATCTGTCCAAAATTCTGCCCAGTTACATGTCTTACGGACCGTAAGCCTTAGGCTTTGCGGTCCGTAACCGTCTTTCAGAAACCATCGCCCAGCTCCGCTCTCTTACGGACCGTATGGGTTCACCTTTGCGGTCCGTAAGCTTTCATCAGACGATAAAAACTTGTAACTTTCGAGCTTTGACCATGCAATCCTTCATAACTCGAACCTTGGGTCTTTTGCAACAGAGTGGGACCATATGATCAGTTCTGAAAGGGCATGCATGCCTAGCCATGCACTTATGTTGCCTTGGATTTTTGTGTTGCATGCTTTTAAGGGACATGAATTCTTTTGAAAAGAATTGGCCATATACTTTATCGTAACATTATTTCTAAACCCAATTCCTTATAAACTGAATTTATTTATTTTAGGAATAACCGGTTAAATCTATCAGACGTTTATCATAACGATTTAAGGTCTTGGGATTTATTATTATTTGGTCGCTCAGCGGTGTTAATTAACATGTCGACCTTTTAAATCCAACCATACATCTTTTACTTGATCCGGGTTCCTGACACGTTTACCTTACATGACACATGTCTTTATTCTATTGGGTATGATTTTACGAGGTGTTACATGTGGAGACACTACACATCTCCGTAACCAGTGTCCCCAGCTGAATCAGGAGCAACAGCCAGCCGCTCGAGGACGAGCGTTCAACATCAATGCAAACCAGGCTTGTAACGACAATGACGTCGTTAATGGTACGTTCCTTGTCAATAATCTTTACGCTTCGATACTATTTGATACTGGTGCCGATAGAAGCTTTGTGTCCATAGAATTTGAATCTTTGTTAAACTGTGCACGCTCTAAACTACCTAAGTCGTTCTCTGTTGACATTGCCGATGGTAAGTCTATTCTAGTTGATTATGTCCTCAATGGTTGTTCCTTGACTCTTAACGACCACGTCTTTACTATTGATCTCATACCCATGCAATTGGGTAGTTTTGATGTCATAGTCGGCATGGATTGGTTGCGTAAGAATCATGCCGAGATCGCTTGCCATGAGAAGTATGTTCGTTTACCTCTCTCGACCGGTGATACTTTGCACGTTTATGGAGACCGACCTTCTAGAGGACTGAAGTCGATGTCGTGCACTCAAGCGAATAGGTGCTTACGTAAACAGTACTTTTCCTTCTTGGCCCACGTGGTGGAACAAAAGGGCAAGGGAAAGAATATGAGCGATGTTCCAGTAGTGTGTGATTTCCCTGACGTCTTCCCTGAAGATCTTCCAGGTCTTCCTCCTCCTCGATCTGTTGATTTTCGTATTGACCTCATACCTGGTTCGACTCCTGTCGCCAAGGCTCCTTACCGACTTGCACCTTCCGAGATGCAAGAACTATCCAGTCAACTTCAGGAACTGCTCGAGAAAGGTTTTATACATCTAAGTACCTCTCCGTGGGGTGCTCCCATGTTATTCATCAAGAAGAAGGATGGTTCATTTCGTATGTGTATCGACTACCATGAACTGAATAAACTCACCGTTAAGAATCGTTATCGTCTCCCTCGTATCGATGATCTATTTGACCAACTACAAGGCCCGTCCTGTTTCTCGAAAATCGACCTTCGATCTGGTTATCATCAGCTCCGTGTTCTCGAAGAAGATATTCCCAAGACTGCATTTCGCACTCGTTATAGGCACTACGAGTTTGTAGTTATGCCTTTTTGCTTGACCAACGCACCCGCCGTGTTCATGGACCTTATGAATCGTCTTGTAAACCCTACCTGGATCGTTTTGTGATAGTCTTTATTGATGATATTCTCATTTATTCGAAAACTAGAGCTGATCATGAACATTATTTACGCTTGATGCTAGAACTTTTACGTGGTGAACGCTTATACGCTAAATTTTCTAAGTGTGAGTTTTGGATTGATGAAGTACAATTTCTCGGGCACGTTGTTAGTAAACAAGGTATTCATGTTGACCCTTCTAAAATTAAAGCTGTGAAGAATTGGAGTACGCCTAAGTTTGCATCTGAGATTCGTTCCTTCTTAGGAATGGCGGGTTATTACCGCCGATTCATCTCGGACTTTTCAAAGATCGCCGTTCCTCTTGCTTCTTTGACTAAAAAAGAGAAACCTTTTGCTTGGGGTCCCAAGCAAGAGGAATCTTTTCAAACTCTTAAGAATCTTCTTTGTAATGCTCCTGTGCTTGCTCTCCCTGATGGGAATGACGATTTTGTGGTATATTGTGAAGCCTCGAACCGTGGCTTGGGCTGTGTGCTCATGCAGCGGGACAAGGTTATCGCCTATGCCTCCCGCCAACTCGAAATACATGAGAAAAACTATACTACCCACGACCTTGAGCTTGGCGCAGTTGTTTTTGTGTTAAAGATCTGGCGACACTACCTATATGGAACTAAGTGTGTGGTTTTCACTTACCATAAGAGCCTGCAGCATATCTTTAACCAAAAGGAACTGAATATGCGTCAGCGACGATGGGTGGAATTGCTATCATCCTGGAAAAGCAAATGTCATGGCCGATGCTCTTAGTCGTAAGACTCATGTTAATACTATTCGTTGCTTTCACATCTCAAGCGATCTTCATGCTTGTATCCGTGAAGCTCAGTATTCGTCAGCTAATGAAGGTAGTCTAATCGTTGAAGTACGAGGTGCTCCTGTCGACCAACTAGAAACTAAGTCTGATGGACTTCAATACTATCTCAATCACATCTGGGTGCCAGATCGCAACAATCTTCGTGAGCTCATTATGAATGAGGCTCACAAATCTCGATACTCTATTCATCCAGGTGCTGATAAGATGTACCATGACTTGCGTTTGACTTACTGGTGGCCTGGTATGAAAAAGGACATTGCTGCGTACGTCTCGAAATGCCTTACTTGCACGAAGGTAAAGGCTGAACATCAACATCCGTCAGGACTTCTTGAATAACCAGAAATCCCTATTTGGAAATGTGATAGCATTGCTATGGACTTTGTAACTAAACTACCCCGTACACCCTCTGGTCATGATAGTGTTTGGGTAATCATTGACCGATTGACTAAATCAGCCCACTTTCTTCCTATTCGTGAGGATTACAAAGTGGAAAAACTTGCTTGAATCTATACTGATGAGATTATATGCCGTCATGGCATACCACTCGACATAATCTCTGACCGTGATGGTCGTTTCACTTCACGTCTTTGGCAAACTTTTCAGTCTGCTATGGCTTCTCACTTGAATCTTAGTACGGCTTTTCATCCTCAAACAGATGGACATACTGAACGTACTATCCAGACCCTAGAAGATATGCTCCGTTCTTGTGTCATCGACTTTGGTGGTAACTGGGATGTACATTTACCATTGATCGAGTTCTCGTACAACAACAGCTATCATTCCAGTATTCAGATGGCTCCTTTCAAAGCTTTATATGGTCGCAAGTGCCGATCTCCTCTCAGTTGGCATGAGATTGGTGACAAGCAACTTACTGGCCCTGAGATTATTCAAGAGACGACGGATAAGATTCTTCAGATCCATGATAACTTGATCAAGGCTAGGAGCAGACAAAAGAGCTATGCTGACAAAAGGCGTAAGCCTCTGGAATTTGATGTTGGAGATCGAGTGCTACTCAAGGTATCTCCCTAGAAGGGGATAGTTCGCTTTGGTAAGAAGGGAAAGCTCGCCCCTCGCTATGTGGATCCTTTCACGATACTCGAAAGGATTGGCAAGGTGGCATACCCACTCGACCTGCCACAGGAACTTAACAATGTACATCCGGTATTCCATGTATCTAATCTCAAGAGATGCTTAGCCGACGATGAACTGATGGTTCCCCTCGAAGACTTGCAAATAAATGAGACCTTACACTTTGTGGAGAAACCGGTCGAAATCATGGACCGAGGAACCAAGCGGCTAAGGCGCAACAAAATTTCCATAGTCAAGGTTCGATGGGAAGGAAAGCGTGGGGCCGAATTCACTTGAGAACTCGAGAGTGAGATGAAGGCCAAGTATCCGCAGCTCTTTGAGCAGTCTCCCTCTTAGATTTCGGGGACGAAATCTCCTAAAGGAGGGGAGACTGTAACGCCCTGCGTCCCTAAACTTTTAACTTTTGGCAAGTCTAGTCCTTATACTATTTGAAACTTAACTATGTTAGGCTATTCGTGAAACTTCATGATACTTGAATCTTATGAAACTTTGAATCTAGACTCTTTGATACTTTGAAACTTGACTTTTGATGCTTGATACTTATTAAATGCTATGAATCTTGAAACTTGAAACTTGATACCTAATATTAGATACTTGATTCTTGACTCTTGATACTTGTTGAATGAGACTCTTGATACTTAAGGGACGAGAAACTTGATTTAAACTAGAAACTTTGAGACTTTGTTAAACGAGAAACTTGAAACTTGACACCTACTAGCTAGCTTTTGTAGACTTGAAACATGGAAACTTTTGTGTTAGTTATACAATCTAATCATGTAATGATATTACACAATAATACGCAACGCAACACTTAATCTAACTCGCGAATCGAATCGAAATTAGAAATCTAGCAAACGGGTCTCGGCTGTCCGAATGGACATCCGATCGGATGACCATCCGATCGGAAGGCCATTCGACCCAGCACACTTGCACCGCCTTATCCTCTCTGCACTATAAATACCCCTGTCACATCACCTGATGTGACAGCCTCCTCCGACCAGACGCACTCTCTCTCGTTCCATGGCACTTTTCTTCGATTTTCAAGCAATTCTTGTAAATTTTCTTCGTAATTCTTGTACAACTTTCATCTTTACACACTTTCTCACTAGATTCCTCATCAAAATCATACTTTTCACCATGAAATCACTAAGATTTGGGCTCCTTGAGGATGACGTCATCATGGTTGTTTGTACAATCAGCTGTGTGATGTCATTCCGTCAAGATTTAGTCCAGATCTAAGAGATTTCTACACATTTTACTATGAATCTATACAAAATCTAAACATTTTCGGTTGATTTCATGCTTACTTAACCTATCTATTCAATCACGGTGAAACCTGGAGCTAAAACAGGCCTAGGACTTATTCCTTAGTCTGGAGTCGGCTCGATAACAGATTTCCACCGGAGAGATGACCAAATTACGGATCAGACATGAAACTCCGTCAAGAACAGTCATCCGATCGGACGGGGTGATTCCAATCTGATCAGACGAGCTGAACCTTAATGGGTTTCCGTTGTCTTGATACGTTACCGTGTCGCCTCCGTTAAACTCAAACTTAGAAACTTTACGAAGGTTGCAAAGGAACAAGATCACAACCGTCGAATGACCATCCGATCGAACGGTCGGTCATCCGGCCGAACGACCTATTCCCCGTAGCCTTCAACACTTAAACTATTTGAATCAAAACTTTAAACTATCAGACTTTCACTCGAATAGTCATCCGATCGAACGACTTGAACTTATACTACAACGAAAACTTCAAACGTTTAGAACATTTTGCAAATACACTAGATCGAACGATGGTCCCATCTAGGCCGAATGGTCATCCGACCGGATGATCATCCGTCCGGATGACCATCCGATCAGGAGGCCAGTCAGACTCTTTTAATCGAAACATACACGATTCGACCATATGTTCAACGCTTACACTGTTATACTATAATCAGGCTAACTCCAGCGCTCCCTTCGATCCAAATAGTTAGTGTTGATACTTAGCACCCACTGTGAGTATACTCGATCCCTTTTTGTTTTAAACACTTTTGGGATGCAACATGTATTCTATAAACTTGACACTTGACACTTGAAACTTATTTGAAGCATACTCTATCCGCTGTAAACATGAAACTTGATACTTGTGAAACTTGAGACTTTTTATGCTATGTGAATGTTTAATCCTTGTGTGTAGTTCCGCCTTAACAATGGTAGCGCTATAGGGGTAATGCACCTCCCCGTTAGTCTATGGGGTATTGTTAGGAGGAGACATTTTAGCTTTCCTTGAGTCTTGGGAAGGCAGTTAACGCATTGGAAACTTGGGCTATCACTTGGACTGCGTTTAATAGCATGGTGAAACTTGTTATATGTAGGGATGAGATTTTTTTACCAAAATACCGGTACCGGTATCGGTAATCGATTTTTCGAAATTCGATATCGGTAAAAAACGGTATCGGTACCGGTATTTTTCGGTAAATAACGGTATTAATACCGAATTTAATAATGACTTTTTGTATTTTGCTATTATCTTAAATCCCACTATGAAGTTATATTTTCTTGAACATTGTTTTACAAAAAACCAATATCAAATTTCTTTTGTTTGGTTATTTTGAATCAATTATGATGATTTTTTAGACATGTTGGAATTTGGATGTTAAAAGTTGAACCCATGGATGTTTACCTTTTGAATTTTTTGAATATTTAATATGTTTACCCTTTGTTTACAATTCTCTATATATTACTCTAGTTCAATTAATAATGGATGTATGAGTTGCACATGAAATTTTTTTAGATAAAACAATGGATGACACCAAAGCGGTACCAATATGGTAAAATACCGAAATACCGGTACCGATACCGGTACCATACTGGTACCGAATCTATAAATACGATACAGTAATCGGTATCCACATTTCCTTAATTTTGGTAACGACATTTACGGTATCGGTACCGATACGGTACCTGTATCATACCGATCTCATCCCTAGTTATATGTGTTTATGCGGGATATGAGTTTTTGGAACGTTTTAAACTATTATACTATACGTACTCAAACTTGTATACTCGCCCACAATTTCGTTGATAGTATTTTATACATCTTGCAGGTTGGTAGTAGCTGGAACAAGAAACTTGCTAGGATGCTGCTTAGAAACACATCTTAGTTAATTTAGAAGTTTCTGAACAACATTTGGGATGTTATGTAATGGATATATGTGGTTGTGAAACTTTGATGCTTAGGCAATGTTTTGAAATCGATTAATCTATATTGAAACTATTAGTGTTATGGAAACTTTTGAGCAATCTGCACGCTTAGCGCCACACCCTGATGTTTCCGCCATCGGTTGGAGTGTGACATTTTTGATCTACCAATAGTTACCGGTTGGAGTTTGGATGAACAATCAAGGACGGTGAAAGTGACTTATCAAAACGGGGAGGAGGATTCATTGACGATGGACGAAGTGCTGAACACAGATAGACTACACCTTTTTTAACAACTCTGTGATCTAGCACATTCGCACGCTGCATCATCCAGGATTGTGATTATATTTAAATATAGGATGCGAGACAGGCTAAACCAGTTGATGGCGTTATACGCCAATGACCTAGATGATGATGTGTCTGTAGAAAGTGATGAGCAAAGCGATGGGTATACCTCTGATGTAATACCATTCACAGAAGAATATTAGTTTAGTTTGATTTCGTCTTATTTGTAATTTTTTGAATTATTAATGAACTTGGGAACGCCAAGATATTTACTTTTATAAGACAAAAGGGATTAATTCAACTGGACAGTTCTACAAAAACACTAAAAAATTGTAATGTTTAAATTATAAAAGGTATATAATGAATTTGAGAACACCATAGACGCCAAGATGTTTACTTTTATAAGACAAAAATGATTAATTTCAACTTGACAGATCTAAAAAAAACAAGAAAACACCAAAAAATTGCAATGTTTGAATTATTAATCGAATATAATGAATTTGGGAACGCCATAAACTCCAGGATTTTTTTTACTTTGTAAGACAAAAACGATTAATTTATCGCGGCAGATCTAAATTAAACGATAAAACGTTAGGGAGTTTTTGTTTTTAACTACACGCCAAAAAATCATACACGCCGCAAATGACAACGGTGTATGTGAGAGATACATTGGTAAAGAAAATAAAAGGACAAAAAGCCCCTCCGCCTTGATTATATCGTACGCCACGTGTTTGACCAGGATCCGTTCTCACCGTTTTCACACTTCTAACCGTTTTCTTCTGATACTGTCTCTCTCTCTCTCTATATATATATATATATATATGTTGGTAATGATCATGAATAGTCACTTTATGTCTATAATAATATAAAACTTTTCTAATATTTTATTTTTTAATATTATATTGCTTTATTATTATATTCTAACATATTTTTATTTTACTTTTCGAAAACTATATTTTCTTTTGCAATTATCGTTAGTTTTTACTAATTCTTTTTTTTTTCTTAAATCATATTTCATTTATCAATTAGTTTGATATTTCTTTAATAACTTATGTTCGTTAGTTTTTTTTCATATTATATATATACATGTATATCGTCTATATATGATCATGAATAGTAATTTTATTTCTATGATAATATATAGGTTTTTAATATTTTATTATTCAATATTAAAATACTTTATTTTTAACTTCACTTTTAAGTTTTAACTTATATTTATTTTTATTTTATCTTTTTAAAACTATATTTTTTTTTCAATTATCATTTGTTTTTACTAATTATTTTTTATTTTTTCTTTTCGTATTCTGTTATATATATATATATATATATAGGGGGGAATGTTCAAATGAAAACCACTAGTTATTGTGAAAACTCGAAAACTAATTAAAAACCACTAAAAAGGAGGGGGGGAGACTTTTAATGAAGGAGGGGTAAAATTGGAAAAAAAAATATATAACTTTTCAAACATTTCTCATTTCTCCATACGTTATCATTTTAAAACAAAAATGGCACCATAAGATCACAAATTTTTGTATCTTTCATTCAAGTATATTCGAGCATATTTTTTATGACATAAAAAAAGATTTATGGTGTCGTCTTGTTTTCAATACTATTATTATAGTAGTGCACATGTGCAATATAACATGTACTACAATTGCATTACATGCTTAAAATTAGCTTTTTGAGTCTAGTTTAGCTTTTAGGGTTAGTTTTTTTGGAGGTTTAGGATTAGGATTAGCTTTTTGGGTGTGGGGGGGAGGGGGGTTTAGGTTTTTGGGGGGTGGGGGGTTTAGGTTTTTTTCGGGTTTATGTTTAGGGTTTAGTTTTAGGTTTTCGGGAGGGTGGGGGGTTTAGGTTTTTGGGGGGTGGGGGTGGGGGGTTAGGCTTTTGGTGGGAGGGTGAATTTAGGTTTTTGGGGGGTGGGGGTGGGGGGTTTAGGTTTTTGGGGGGTGTCGGTGGGGGGTGAGTTAAGTGGTTTAGGCTTTCCGTATTAGTGTACTACACATGTGCAGTACAACCAAAAAAAAAAAAAATTTTTAAATTTTTTTTTTTTCATATATAAAAACCAGCGAAATTTATAAAAAAAATTGAAAAAAAAAAAAAAATTTGTGTGTTTTTTAGGCTTTTTTTAGTTAGTTTTCGAGTTTTCACAATAAAAGTAGTTTTCATTTGAACCATCCCCTATATATATATATATATATATAAAGTATCATGAATAGTACCTTTATTTTCAAAATAATATCTTTCTAAAATTTTATTATTTAATATAAAAATACTTTATTATTAAATTTATTTTTAAGTTTTAACATAATTTTATTTCTATTATACTTTTTTAAACTATATTCACTTTTTTATTTATCATTTGTTTTTACTATTTTTTTCTTTTTATTATATATATATATATTGTTGATGAAGGATCTTGAATAGTAATTTATTTCTATAATAATATATATAACTTTTTAGTAATTTATTATTTAATATTATAATACTTTATTATTATATTACTTTTCAGTTTTAACATATTTTTAATTTTGTTTTGCCTTTTTAAACTATATTTTCTATTTCTTTTTTCTTTTGTTTTTAATTGTTTTTAATTTTTTCTTAAAACATATTTCTTATATTGATAGAGAAAGTAAATGAACAGTAATTGTATACTATTAATAGGTATATACTATTAACAGAGAAACTAAATGAATAGTAATTGTATATTTTGTATTTTGTATGCTATTAATAGAGAAGGTAAATGAATAGTAATTATATTTGTTTTAAAGGTTTTTTTATGTGTTATTTAGTGATTTTATATGTGTTATGTGATTTTTTTATATATCTTATATGACTTGCATTGGTTTTTTATCGATGTAAATAACGTGTCGGTATTTTTTGGTCACATCAAGATATTTCTTTAATAACTTATGTTATTTGATGTTTTTCAAAGTACCATGAATTGTGATTTTATTTTTATAATAATAGATAGCTTTTTAAATATATTATTATTTAATATTATAATAGTTTATTATTTTATTAACTTTTAAGTATTAGCATATTTTTAAATTACTCTTTTAAAACAATATTTTCATTTTTCGTCTATCATTTGTTTTTATTAATTCTTTTTCTTAAATCATATTTATTTATCAATTAGTTTGATATTTTTTATTTTTATAATAATATGTAACTTTTAAATATTAAGTTATTTAATATAATAATTGTTTATTATTATATTTACTTTAAGTTTTAACATATTTTTATTGTTTTTTTACTTTTTTTAAATCATATTTCTTTTATCATTTATTTTTTTTTTTTGCAATTCTTTTTATATTTTTAAATCATATTTCCTTTATCTCTTAATTTGAAATTTCTCTAATATTTTATTTTCGTTAATTTTCTTTCTAAAAATTTAATTACGTAGTTGTGTTTAATTTTTCACTCTCAATATTCCGGTATAAGTTTTGTTAAAAAGGAAGTTGTAATCAAAATCTAATATTTATTTGGTGTCGTTAAACTGTATGATAATAAACTAAACCGATTCTGATGGCTTGTCTTTCTAAACAACATTCTTTATTTTCAAATAACGTTTGTTTTACGTTATCATTTGCTCCGTTTAACCGCAACGCGTGACGTTAAGAAACCTATATATATTAGTTGTGATTGAGTATGAATAGTTGTTTCATTATATAATATTTATCTTATTATTTATTTTTTAATTTCACCATATACTTTAAATATACTTATTTAACCATTTATCTTGCTTTTTTTAATAATTTACGCTGAAAAACACAGATTTATTTAAAGTAAAGTAATTTTTTTGGTATCTTAAGCTCTAGAGTGCATGTTGTCCGGTACTATGACAAATCGATTCGATACGGATTTTTTGTATTTGACTTAAAGCTTTTTCATCAATATAAAAAGTGCACATCTCTATCTTTGATTGGTTGCTACATACATTGCCGGGATAACTTGTTTGGCACATCGCACAAGTTCACTATTATATTGGTTGTATTTTCTAAAACACGTGCTAAAATGATTTGCTGGCTAGGGATAAGAACGATCTGAAGTTATAAGACTAGAGGGTATGGGGGCCAGCTGAGGCCCGGCGCCGGTCCCCCACACCGCCCCCACTCCTCCGGCTCGTCCCATCCATCTCCCACCAGTCGATTTCGCCGGGCCTCATTCCTCTCTCCTCACACACACACATCTATACATACATACATATATAGGCAAAAGATCAAATACAAATAATATTAACATACTAAACATACAAATTGAAGGAAAACTCAAAAAGACAAGGTGACATTTTTGTAATTACCACCAACTATCAAAGTTACTATACAAATGTGAACTCAACTAAAAATACATAAAAAATACAATTTTTTTTAATATTTTTTTATAAAAAATCGCTACATTTTGTAACAATTTTTTTTTTGCTGCTACTAAAAGTAGCGATTTTTTTATAAAAAATACTAAAAAAAAAATTATTTTGTGTGTTTTTTTTATATTTTTTTAGGTTTTTTGGGGGTTTAGTTTTTAGCATTTTAGCTTGGGTGGGGGGGGGGGGGTGTTAGGTTTTTTTTTTTTTTTTGGGGGGGGGGGTTAGGTTTTTTTTAGATTTTTGGGGGGTGGGTGTTGGTGCAGTTGTCTGTCGACTTCATCTTCGTTCGAGTCTTAGATTAGAACTGACAGATTAGAGCGCGTAAAACAAGAAATGGAATTAGAGAAGGTTGTTTCCGATGGCGAAGCTCTGTCGAAGTGTCGTCTTGCTGTAAAATTGTTCCAGATCAATATAAACGATAGTTAAAAGTGATATCTTGTTGAATTCAACTCATAATGTTTGTTTCCGCCTTTCATTTTGAGTAGAACACCTCTGATCGACTTATTTCGGGTCCATACACGATCCTACAAGTGGTATCAGAGCTCAGGAGGAAGAGTTCTTACTGTTTAGCTCGTTTTCGCTGGAATATTCTGTTTTGTACACCTTCTTTTCAAAGTTAATCAAGTTTTAACGAACAAAATGGACTAAATTTTTTATATTGTGTGTGAAATAATATTTTATCAAACCCTTGAGAAAATCAGACCTAAATTCGAACTAAAAGTAACAAAAACAGGCCAAAAAGGTAATTCCGTTTGAACGATCAAACTGATTTCGTTTGAAAAACAGATTAATTCCGCTTGGATTTGTTATTCCGCTTGAATAACACTTCTGATTCCGCTTGAAATAAGTGTTTTAGTTTCAAGTGTGTAATTCCGTTTAAATTGTTTCAAGCGAAATTAGTTGATTTTGCTTCAAGGTTTGATTCCGTTTGAAGGTGTGTTAGTTCAAACGAAATTACTTAATTCCACTTCAAATCGTAATCCCGCTTGAATTGATACTTCGTTTTAAATTGGATTGCTGATAATTTTGTTTCAAACAGATTATTTCGTTTGAAAGTTGAATTTGAGATACTTTGAAAATCAAAACATGGATTTTGAAGAAGTATTGGCATATGTGCATTATGAATCTCAGCAAAAGAATCTTCGAAAAAAGTTCTGGTTTTTGATCGCTCGTCTGATGAAGAGAGTGAAAATTATGAAGAGGAAATTCGAGAGCTTGAATATCTTAAACAACAACTTTCACCTATAAATCATAATGGAAAATTGTTTTATGCAGGTAAAATTGAAAAGATAAAAGAAAAACAAGATGCAAAAAGGAAGAATCAAAAGGCAGCAACTGTTATAGAAGAGATCAAAGTTGAGAAGGAAGAAAAAACAGCAACAACTGAAGAACAAATCAAACCTGGTGTGAAAGAACAGGTTGAAGAAATTCCAGCTCTCAAGACTGAGAAGAAAGCTGAGGTTGAAAAGATGCCTGGGAAATGCTCAGAATGTGATCAATCTAGAGCAGAAAATGTCAAACTCTTAAAACAAGTGGAGAGTTTGACATTGGAAACAAAAAATTTGAAGGATGAGAAGAAATCTGATGATAAACAGATTCTTGGATTGCAGGAAAATTATGAGAAATTGAAATCTGAAAATGTCAAACTGTTAAGTGATTTGGACAATTTGACATTAGAAAACAAAATTTTGAAAGAAAAAGATATTGAAAATGAAAAATTAAAGATTGAAAAAGATTTTCAAAGTCAAATGAAGGTTTTAGAAGATGAAAAATCTGTTATTTTTAAAAATAATCTTGAAAAACATATTGAAATCAATTCTCATCTTCAGAAAATCATTCGACTTGAAAATGAAGCTGAAATTGCTCGGAATAAAATTAATGAGCTTGAGATTATATTGAAAGGTTTTGTGAATTCTACATCACATGTCTGTCCAAAACCGATCAATTCTGTTCCAATAAGTGACAATGTCACAAATTTTGACCAAGTCAAAATTGAAGATGTGATGAGAAATCTGATGATGAAAAAGAAAAAATTGAGAAAAAGAAATTGTTTTTGAATTTAAAAGAAAAGTTTCAGAAAACTGTTTTGCAATCGACTGAAAAAGGTGAATGTTCAACACAGAAACCTTTGAAGAAGAATGCAGAACAAAAACAAAATGTAAAAATTGTGAAAAATGTTCAAAAAGATAATAAAAGCTCATCAGATCAATCATCAAATCGCAATCAAAAATCACAAAAATTGAAAAATGAAAATTCAAAAACTGTTGGTAATAAGTGGTGCAGGTTTGACCACAGTGCTCAAAAGCCAAATCCAGCAAACAAGAGAAGAAATGATTATCACCAAGCCAAACAGTGCTATGATCTGAATGTTTGGACTGAAAATGGTGATTGGTACAATAACAGAGTGTGTTATACTTGTGGTGTGAGAGGACACATTGCTGTTAACTGCCAAAGTTGGAGTTATGAGACAAGGAGATGCTATAACTGCCAAATCAAAGGTCACATAAACTGATATGATCCTCTTACACAAACTCACAAAAATATTGTTTGTAAATATTTTATTTCAGCATTTAAATTCTGTTCTTACATTTATATTTCATATTTTGAAAAACGCAAAAAGATTTTCGACAACTGATGTTGAAGAGCTGATATTCAAAATTCCAAGTGCTGAACATGATGAACTGGTTTGGGAGTGTGTGTGCTTAAATGAAGAAATTTGTTTTGAGAAAGAAATTAGATTAGTTAATCAAGATCATTAATTTGAACTTGATGTAACTATTATGATTGAATGGTTTCAATCAGTAAGTTTTTCTTATTGATTTAAGTAAAAACTTATGTTTTGGTGAGAAAATGTGTGCAGGAAAGGTTTCAGAACCTGTAGTGATCTTAAACAGAGTTAAAGCCAGGATTTGATCTCAAGGTGATAACTAATTCTAGATAACGATCCTAGTTTGATGAAAGGGGGATTCTGACGAGGTTAGAGCCAAAGAGAAGATCCTGGTACATGCTATGAAAGAAAGAAGACCGATCAAGATTGAAGAGTTGTTATGATGAAGACTCTCACTGAAGATTCCGTCAACATTATGGGGGAGTCTGTTGGTGCAGTTGTCTGTCGACTTCATCTTCGTTCGAGTCTTAGATTAGAACTGATAGATTAGAGCGTGTAAAACAAGAAATGGAATTAGAGAAGGTTGTTTCCGACGGCGAAGCTCTGTCGAAGTGTCGTCTTGCTATAAAATTGTTCCGGATCAATATAAACGACAGTTAAAAGTGATATCTTGCTGAATTCAACTCATAATGTCTGTTACCGCCTTTCATTTTGAGTAGAACACCTCTGATCGACTTATTTCGGGTCCATACACGATCCTACAGTTGGGGGGGGGGGGGTTAGGTTTTTGGGGGTGGGGGGGGGGGGTTTAGGTTTTTTTTAGGTATATTTGTAGAGTAACTTTGATAGTTATTGATAATTACAAAAATGTCACCTTGTCTTTTTGAGTTTTCCTTCAATTTGTATGTTTAGTATGTTAAGATTATTTGTAAAAGAACTTTCCCCTACATATATATATATGGGATGGTTCAAATGAAAACCACTTTTATTGTGAAAACTCGAAAAATAACTAAAAAAAGCCTAAAAAACACACCAATTTTTTTTTTCAATTTTTTTTATAAAAAATCGCAGATTTTGTATATAAAAAAAAACTTTTTTTCAAAAAAAAAAATAAATTTTTTTTGTATTACACATGTGTAGTATTACACATGTACACTAAAAAAATATTTTTTTGAAATTTTTTTTATATAATAAAAGTAGCGAAAATTATTATGCAAAAAAAAAAAATTTGGCATGATTTTTTGGGTTTTTTAATTAGTTTTCGAGTTTTCACAATAACTAGTGGTTTTCATTTGATATATATATATATATATATATATATATATATAAAGGGGTTCATCCCCACCCCCTAGGTCCATCCCCTCCAAGCCCCTCCTACATGGCGCCGTCATGACGACCCATCCCTTGTGGATAAGGCTCTCCATACCTCTAAGTACGGTTGTGATCAAAACACGTTTTTACATAAACCTACAAGAAAAAGTATCACTGCTCTGGTGGTAAATCTCCTTGTTTCCTAGCAAAGAGGTCCTGGTTCAACCCTTGTAAGTCCTGTTTTAATCCATTGGGAATAGCCCAATGGTGTTGGTGAGTTAGATAAGGTGTAGAATAGGAGAAGGCCATGGGTTCAATCCTCATGACATGCAAGTTTAGCCTTTTTTTTTTAAACCATTAAAATTTTTTATTTATATATAAGGTCAAACAAATTACACCAAGATAGCCGGTAAGCGGGCAACAAGCTGCGCCGCTACCCCCTTTTGAATAGCGAAACCTAACCTACTAAAAACGAAACCCCGATATCTAGAAGACGAAATGTTGCTGTGAACAACCCGTTGGACCCGTTCAAGAAATCTGATGGCTTCTGGGGCTAGCGAGCCAAAGGTATCAAAGGCAAAAGGGATAAAGGAATGTTGATTATCCTCGCAGGCTTTTGCATGTTTGTCCATTTTCTTTGCTGCCGCTGTTATAGAAGAGATCAAAGTTGAGAAGGAAGAAAAAACAGCAACAACTGAAGAACAAATCAAACCTGGTGTGAAAGAACAGGTTGAAGAAATTCCAGCTCTCAAGACTGAGAAGAAAGCTGAGGTTGAAAAGATGCCTGGGAAATGCTCAGAATGTGATCAATCTAGAGCAGAAAATGTCAAACTCTTAAAACAAGTGGAGAGTTTGACATTGGAAACAAAAAATTTGAAGGATGAGAAGAAATCTGATGATAAACAGATTCTTGGATTGCAGGAAAATTATGAGAAATTGAAATCTGAAAATGTCAAACTGTTAAGTGATTTGGACAATTTGACATTAGAAAACAAAATTTTGAAAGAAAAAGATATTGAAAATGAAAAATTAAAGATTGAAAAAGATTTTCAAAGTCAAATGAAGGTTTTAGAAGATGAAAAATCTGTTATTTTTAAAAATAATCTTGAAAAACATATTGAAATCAATTCTCATCTTCAGAAAATCATTCGACTTGAAAATGAAGCTGAAATTGCTCGGAATAAAATTAATGCGCTTGAGATTATATTGAAAGGTTTTGTGAATTCTACATCACATGTCTGTCCAAAACCGATCAATTCTGTTCCAATAAGTGACAATGTCACAAATTTTGACCAAGTCAAAATTGAAGATGTGATGAGAAATCTGATGATGAAAAAGAAAAAATTGAGAAAAAGAAATTGTTTTTGAATTTAAAAGAAAAGTTTCAGAAAACTGTTTTGCAATCGACTGAAAAAGGTGAATGTTCAACACAGAAACCTTTGAAGAAGAATGCAGAACAAAAACAAAATGTAAAAATTGTGAAAAATGTTCAAAAAGATAATAAAAGCTCATCAGATCAATCATCAAATCGCAATCAAAAATCACAAAAATTGAAAAATGAAAATTCAAAAACTGTTGGTAATAAGTGGTGCAGGTTTGACCACAGTGCTCAAAAGCCAAATCCAGCAAACAAGAGAAGAAATGATTATCACCAAGCCAAACAGTGCTATGATCTGAATGTTTGGACTGAAAATGGTGATTGGTACGATAACAGAGTGTGTTATACTTGTGGTGTGAGAGGACACATTGCTGTTAACTGCCAAAGTTGGAGTTATGAGACAAGGAGATGCTATAACTGCCAAATCAAAGGTCACATTGCAAAAGATTGCCCAATGAGATCAAATGAAAGATCGAGGGCTGATTCTCAGAAAGTGGCAAAGAAATCAGTCAATGTCAAGCCCAAAGAACAGAAAGTTCACGAACAGAAAGTTCACGAACAGAAAGTGAAGCTTTCACAGGGGCAGAAAGACGGACTGAGGAAAAAGAATAAGAAAGCGAGAGAATATCTCGAAAGGATTTTGTCCTCGGATACAACTGGTAAAACAGATAAAAGTTCTGATAAATCGTCTTGCTCACCAAAGAATAACAAATCAAGCAAAATGAATTCATCAGATACAAATCTGAGGACAGAGGAGAGAGTAAAGAAGAAGAAGAAAGTTGGTGGCAATGAATCTGTTTCTTCGGAAACAAAGGAGCCACGTGTTGGCGATGAATTTGACGCATCAAAGTCAGACAAGCCAAGTTCAGGCAATGAATCTGGTGTGGTAAAGCCAGAAGAGCCGTGTGTTGAGGTAAAAGTTGAGAATTCTGGTCTAACAATGGATAATGCAAATTTTCCACCATTGTTGAACAAGAATTCAAAATCACCCAAGGACAGTCAGGCTTAGGTGAATCTTTTCAAATAGAAAAACCTGACTTGCCGGAACTCCCAGGTTGGTAATTGGGGAGTAGGAATCGGCATCTTTCTTGAGAAATTCACGAAAGTGATATTTCGTCTTACAAGTGGTAAATCAGGGACATTAAATTGTACTTGATTTTCTACTAGTGATATTGCTGAGAAAATTAGGAAATGTTAGTTTTTTACAAGTGGTTGAAGAAAACAAGGTGATGAATGATCCCCATGTTTGAGAAATGACTCATAAAACTTATTTTCCGGAAGAACCATTTTGATTAAAACAAACTTAAGTGTTTTGAAATCAACATGGGAAAATGTTTTGTCGTCAGGGGGAGTTCTGATTGTTCAAGCCAAGTGAATGGAGAATTGAAGTAATTCTCATCATGTTGTCATTTTACCCTGTATAGTTTGTTTTCAAATTTTCCCAGAAAATCAAAATTGAGACATATTTTGATTTTAGGGGGAGTAAAAATTTTAAAAAAAATTTGAAAATTCCAAAAACATTGAAAAATGCAAAAATGAGTTTTGTTGTCAAAAAGAGGAAATGATAGTAGATCAGTTGAACTGTCACAGCATGCTAAAGAAATGGAAAGATAATATGTGATAAACGGTCTCACTAAAGATGTGATGGTAGGCTCAGCTAGACTAGTAGATTTGCGATAACGATACAAACCTAAATGAAAAAGCCTAGTTCTAGTGGGAAACATAGTCGAAAGCATAGTACTTAGTTTTGTCCTTCTTGATTGTGTACCTACTCAGTAATCGCTGATTGTCGAAAGACATAAAACTGGTTAAGTTTGTGAACTTTCACAACTTTGCTAAAAATCGCTGTGATTGTGCATTTTTTTTTTTTTGCAAAGATTTAAACTTGTTTTATTTCTTTATTTTGTTTAAGCATTGAACATCCTCTGCGTATACGTGAGTATCGATCTGGATGTTAGTGCCTAAACGTTCTGCTTTATTTTCTTTGGTGTTTCGTTTAAGCTTTGGATCACCTCGTATACGTGAGTATCGAACTGGTGGTTAAAGCCTAAACAATTTCAATTTGTTTTTATTTCTTATTTTGTTTAAACAATGGACTTTCTCTGCGTATCGAAAGATCGACCTGATTGTTAGTGTTTAAACTTTCTGCTTTGTTTTCGCACAAATCACAGTTGATAAAAGTTTAAAGGCATTACTTGAGTCAGTGTATTGCATGATGAGGGGATATGCTGAGATCGTGGGGTCCATACGAACTTAGTGCAAAATTAATATATCCTAACATATCGGTAAGCATTTTGAAAGTTTTTAGATTGAGTTTAAGTGGACAACAATATCGTCAATCTATGTGAATCGTTTAGAACTGAAAATGTTTAAAGCTTAATGGTGCTTGTGGTTGGTCACATAAACTGATATGATCCTCTTACACAAACTCACAAAAATATTGTTTGTAAATATTTTATTTCAGCATTTAAATTCTGTTCTTACATTTATATTTCATATTTTGAAAAACGCAAAAAGATTTTTGACAACTGATGTTGAAGAGCTGATATTCAAAATTCCAAGTGCTGAACATGATGAACTGGTTTGGGAGTGTGTGTGCTTAAATGAAGAAATTTGTTTTGAGAAAGAAATTAGATTAGTTAATCAAGATCATTAATTTGAACTTGATGTAACTATTATGATTGAATGGTTTCAATCAGTAAGTTTTTCTTATTGATTTAAGTAAAAACTTATGTTTTGGTGAGAAAATGTGTGCAGGAAAGGTTTCAGAACCTGTAGTGATCTTAAACAGAGTTAAAGCCAGGATTTGATCTCAAGGTGATAACTAATTCTAGATAACGATCCTAGTTTGATGAAAGGGGGAGTCTGACGAGGTTAGAGCCAAAGAGAAGATCCTGGTACATGCTATGAAAGAAAGAAGACCGATCAAGATTGAAGAGTTGTTATGATGAAGACTCTCACTGAAGATTCCGTCAACATTCAAGGGGGAGTCTGTTGGTGCAGTTGTCTGTCGACTTCATCTTCGTTCGAGTCTTAGATTAGAACTGATAGATTAGAGCGTGTAAAACAAGAAATGGAATTAGAGAAGGTTGTTTCCGACGGCGAAGCTCTGTCGAAGTGTCGTCTTGCTATAAAATTGTTCCAGATCAATATAAACGACAGTTAAAAGTGATATCTTGCTGAATTCAACTCATAATGTCTGTTACCGCCTTTCATTTTGAGTAGAACACCTCTGATCGACTTATTTCGGGTCCATACACGATCCTACAGTTGGGGGGGGGGGGGTTAGGTTTTTGGGGGTGGGGGGGGGGTTTAGGTTTTTTTTAGGTATATTTGTAGAGTAACTTTGATAGTTATTGATAATTACAAAAATGTCACCTTGTCTTTTTGAGTTTTCCTTCAATTTGTATGTTTAGTATGTTAAGATTATTTGTAAAAGAACTTTCCCCTACATATATATATATGGGATGGTTCAAATGAAAACCACTTTTATTGTGAAAACTCGAAAAATAACTAAAAAAAGCCTAAAAAACACACCAATTTTTTTTTTCAATTTTTTTTATAAAAAATCGCAGATTTTGTATATAAAAAAAAAACTTTTTTTCAAAAAAAAAATAAATTTTTTTGTATTACACATGTGTAGTATTACACATGTACACTAAAAAAAATATTTTTTTGAAATTTTTTTTATATAATAAAAGTAGCGAAAATTATTATGCAAAAAAAAAAAATTTGGCATGATTTTTTGGGTTTTAATCCATTGGGAATAGCCTAATGGTGTTGGTGAGTTAGATAAGGTGTAGAATAGGAGAAGGCCATGGGTTCAATCCTCATGACATGCAAGTTTAGCCTTTTTTTTTTAAACCATTCAAATTTTTTATTTATATATAAGGTCAAACAAATTACACCAAGATAGCCGGTAAGCGGGCAACAAGCTGCGCCGCTACCCCCTTTTGAATAGCGAAACCTAACCTATTAAAAACGAAACCCCGATATCTAGAAGACGAAATGTTGCTGTGAACAACCCGTTGGACCCGTTCAAGAAATCTGATGGCTTCTGGGGCTAGCGAGCCAAAGGTATCAAAGGCAAAAGGGATAAAGGAATGTTGATTATCCTCGCAGGCTTTTGCATGTTTGTCCATTTTCTTTGCTGCCGCCCTTGCAATCGCCTGACTAGGGACAAAACCTGTATCCCGAAAGCCTACAAGGGGGGAAACCCCGGTAAGATCAACACAAGCGTGTTTACTTGCATCCCACCCGAAAACTAAAACGTCCGCGGGGCGCAAAGTGGATCTCCCTTCCCTCGGATCTGTCATTAAAAAAACATAAACCTACAAGAGCCGACAAAACATGTTTATCTTGTTGACCACTGTGAACTGGTAACATAAATAAGAGAGATGTATGTACATGTGGATAGAGATCAAGATAAGAGCTACTGTTGAAATTTAGCGACATCCCACCACCGGAAACTAAAAGTTAGATCGCCGGAAGAAAGAAGGATGGGGCGGAGGAAGCTGGAAATAAAGCGGATCGAAGACAAGAGTAGCAGGTTAGTGACTTTCTCCAAGAGGAGATCAGGGTTGTTTAAGAAAGCTCGCCAGCTTTCTGTCCTCTGCGACACGGATGTCGCCGTCATCGTCTTCTCCGCCAGAGGGAAGCTCTATGAGTTTTCTAGCGGCAGTAGTAACAGGTGAATTAATTTCATCGTCGTTTATATTTTATTCGTTTTTCAGTTTCAGTTTCTGTTTCAGAAATATTTGCTCGTATATGTTCCCGGCGAATCATTTCTTAGACTTGTGCTTCTTATTCTTAGTTTCTGGTACACTGTTTTCTTAAGGAGCTTAATGTTATAGATACAGCGGAACTATCTAGGGCAATAATATATTATTATTATTATTATTTTATGTGTATCTTATCCTCATCTCTAGCTTCAGAACTTGGTGCTATTGTCTACGATTAGGGTTGAGATGTGACTTCTCAGTTCCTTTGTTTTCTAGGGGTTTATTTTATTTATTTTTGCATCTACCCTCTATAATTAGGGTTAAAATAACTAGCTCACATGTTTTTGAGGGGTTTATTTTTTTTTAACCGCAAACAATAACATTTTATATATAATCAAACTTTTAGATAATACAATGGTTAGTAGGCTAGCCAACTACTTTTACATCATCTTCTAAAACAGAAAAAAAATTACATACAATCGAAAACAATATATTGTTTAGTTATCTCTCCAATTCAAACCTCACCCATTTTTCCCGTTCTATGTTTATCCGTTTCGCCCGAAATTTTACCCACATGAAGGAAATTACTTGGATCTCCCCGAAGATTGCTTCTAAGTTTATTCACTTCCCACTGAAGATGTGCTCGTTCCTTGCTTTCCAAATCTCCCAACAGGTTACCAAAAAAATTACTTGTATAAATTTTTTCTTATGCTTATCAACCATCTCGTTCTCGTAAAGTTCAACAGGTCCTTTGTGCCAGTCGCATGGATCTGCTGTAGTCTACATCATGTGCCTATCCTTTGCCATATTTGCACAACCACATAACATCCTGTAAAAAGATGATCGGCGTCCTCTTCTTGATCATTACACAGTTTACATATCTATGTGCCCGATAAATTCCCCTTTTCTTTAATCCTTTCATAGTTGCTAACTGATACTGAACTGCTCGCCACACAAGTATATTAACTTTTTTGGAACCAATTTGACCCACACAAGTGGATAAAACGGGATAGCATATCTGTTTAGTAGCGCTCGAGACGATGCTAACGAAAATGTACCATCTTTTGCTGCTGCCCAACTCCATTTATCTGCCCGATTATCCAAATCGGTGGTCTGAATAATGTTCAAAAGCTGCTGCAGTTGCTCCCTTTGATTGTTAGTGCTCGGATTGCTCCTCCATTCCCAACCTGTCATACGTTCTTCTACAGTTAAACATTTATTTCTTTCCAAGCCGAATAGCTCCAAGAACCTATTTTTTAGTGGTCCCTCTCCGTTCCACCAATCCAGCCAGAATCTGACCTTTCTTCCATCCCCGATATCTCCTTATATCATGTTTTCTATCGCTAAATCGTATTTCTCAAGCTCCTTTCCCATTCTAACAATATTGTTCCTTGTTCCCGAGATGCCCTCTCACCGGTAGATATGATGTTGAATGTGACTGTAGATGTATTGCTGTTATGGTTCTCCCCCAAAGTGTTTCAGTTTCATGTTTGTATCGCCACCACCACCACTTAAGCAACAAGCTTACGTTCATGTCTTTAAGTGACCCTAACCCTAGCCCTCCTTTTTCAAGTGGGCCCATGACCTTTTCCCAATTTACCCATGCAGCTTTTGATTTTTCATCAATATACCCCCCCCCCCCCCCCCAAAAAAAAAAAAAAAAAAACTTTGTCAAAGACTTTCCAACTTATTCAAAACACCTTGCGATGCTTTAAATAATGAAAAGAAATAAAAAGGAAGGTTATCTAGTGTTGCTTTCAATAAAGTTAATCTACCCCGCCAAAAGCACTCTAGATTTCCAAAAGGAAAGCTGAGATTTAAAACAATCAATAACTCCTTTCCGATGTCTAATTTGATTCATGTTTGCTCCCACTAGTATTCCGAATTATTTATACGGAATTTCCCGACCTTACAATTGATTACCGATCCCATTTGATCAACTGAATTTTCACCCAACCCTATACCAAAAAGGTTGGGTATATTTATTTTTTTCTAGCGATTACCACTACAGGGTTTAATTTTTTTCTAGAAAAATCTTAGATTCGCATCGAAATCGAAGGAATTTCTATAGCTAGAGTCAGTGGACGCTCTTGACCTTTCTCTGATTCGCTCTTAAGCTACAGGTTGATTTGAGTATCCTAGCCCTATGTGACGAGAAATAATGATCCCTTTAAAATAGATACTTGTATATAAATAAAATTCATTATTAAACGACAAGTGTTAAAACAATAAACAAAACAAAATTATTGTAGCAACTTGAGTTATCTTATATGGTTAAATGAATCATGTGTCTTTACTTGCATTCTCGGAGGCAAATTCAACTCTTCATAATTCATACTCTCTAATAAATATATTGTTGTTGTCAATTACCTTAATCAGTACTTATCCAAGGGCGATCTTATAAAGGCCGAGGGATTAATGGTTATTTTCCTTATCGATTATCCACATTTGGTCTTTCTTATTCAATTCCAAATTACTGCTAATAATTAAGTGTTAGTTAGGTTATTATTTGATAATGTAGGGTTAGCCTACTTAGTATAGACATATGTTTCTTAGAGGAGAGGTCCCAAGTTAAACTTGGGCAAAGACGATTAATTTAGGATTAGGAGTGTAATAGAGTAGGAGCAAGCGTTACCAGTAAAAAAAAGTTATTACTTCAAATGTTTAATAGAGCCAAAAGAATATTAGGTTAGTTTAAATAATTAGTAATTGATTAATGGGCTAACAATAATTGGTTATTAATTTATTAAACCCTATTTTAGGCCCTGCCAAACTACTAACTCTATATCTTTTATAGGCCATGCCAAATTAAATAACCCTAAGAGCATCCACAATAGAGTCATTCTTTGGCGTTTTTAAAGAGAGATGGTGTGATGTGGAGAAGAGAGAGTCATGAGAAAAAATAAGAAAAAATGATGGAAAGAAAGGTATGTGAATGTGATGTAGGAGAGAGGAGAGAGAAGACAAATTTTTTATAGGTGTTTTGTTTGTGAGAGGGTAAGAGAGAGAAAGTTTTGGGCAAATGCCATGTGACACCCGAAAAACACACTCTAAATATGTCTTATTGTGGGTGCTCTGATATAAATGTGAGATTTACAAAGGGTCCTAATATTAACACATGGAAAAAACTTATTTTCACATGGTGATTATACGGGCCGTATAATGTTATACGGCCCGTATACACCATGTGAAAATAAGTGACATGGTCATATACAATGTATACGAACATAGTATACGTGCCGTATAATGTTATACGGCCCGTATTCCTTGAAAATTGGATTTTTCTCAAAGTATATAAGGGGTTTAAGGTGCCAATCACACGAGACATTTTACAGTCGTGAGGTGGTCAAACCTTTCTAAAAGTAGAAAAAAATAAAACATTAACAAGTAACAAAGATTGAAGAACAAAAAGCCGTATCGTATGACTGTAATAAAACGGAAGCTATCGACGCGGGAATGGGTACGGAAGACGACATGTCTTCCTGAATCTGAATCTGAATAGCAACGTTAACTTTGACTTATAAAATCCACTAGCAAAATAAGCGGTTTTATCATACAGTCGTGAGGTGGTCAAACCTTTCTAAATGTAGAAAAAAATAAAACATTAACAATGTAAGGAGAAGCGTTGAGATAACGGACATCCATCAAGCTCAAAAAGAAAACTTGTGTTTCCCATAGTCACAAATGATTTCGTTTCAAATCAAGGGTCCCGTCATTACAACCACTTGTTTTCAACGGGGATGTAATGCAATGATTCCTCTCAATTGAATAGACAGACACTTGCTTCATAGGACTCACTTAAATCGTCTCAGAAGTACTGAACAACCGAAATAACAGCTTTGGTTTCATCATCTGCATCGTTTACCGTGAAATGCATCCTTACAGAAACCACTAAAGATGAGTTGGAAAATTGCATGAACTCTCCTATATCAACATACTCTTCTCCGGACTGTTGATCAGCCTGTACCGAAGAAACCAAATTCGCAACAATGAGTCTGAGTCCATTGTGGTTCGTGAATGTTTTGAATCATCATAGAAGACGTGTCGGGTTCTTCTGCTAGTGGTCGGGCTTCCAATGCTCAAACAGGGTGATAAACAACGTTGATATGAACACAAACCAACTGCTTTATCTTGAGTCGTTGGGAAAACTTTTCCTCAGGGGATGGTGAGCAGTATGAGTCTGAGTCCATTGTGGTTCGTGAATGTTTCGAATCATCATAGAAGACGTGTCGGGTTCTTCTGCTAGTTATTCGGAATGTTTCGAATCATCATTAAAATTAACAATGCGGTCTCGATTGAAGACGTAATTGCAAGACTGTTTGTCGGGCTTCCAATGCTCACACAGGGTGAAAAACAACCCTTGATGTTGAAACCGGTTTTACCTCATGAAAAGGAAAGAAACAAATTTTTTTAGAGAAGCATTGGGATTCAAGGGTTTATAAGTCAAAGTTAACTTTCAAATTCAGATTCAGAAAGCAGATGATTTGTACGTGGTTTATTCTCTTTAATCTATTAGAACGATCCTTGTTTTGTCACGTACATTTCGTAAGAAACTTTTCGTGCACTGAACCTTCAGTTGTGTACGCAAATTCACCACCGATTTCTACAGCACAAGCACATACAAAGGGAGAATGTTCTCGAAATTGAAGGAAAAGAAAAAATAGTTGCTGATGTTTTTCAGTATTCGGATTTTCTTGGATTTCCCTTCGGTTGAGATCGAGAAGGATGATGTGAATGATAAAAGCTGTGCTAGCAGACTTTTGTCAGTTCATTTAAATATATACGGGCTTATACGGCCCGTATAAACCATGTGAATAAAATTTACCGGGTCGTATACAATGTATACGATGATTTTATATAGGCCGTATAACAGTACACGGCCCGTATTGTTAGGGTAAAAATGGTAAAAAAATATTATATTTAGGACGTGGTTTATTCTCTTTAATCTATTAGAACGATCCTTGTTTTGTCTGAAAAAATACAACTGATTACTCGGTCAAATAATGGCCAATAAGAAACAAAACTGTAAAAATACAACTGATTACTCGCTATTCTCTTGCAACTTTTGCAGAAATGCAACTTCAACTATGTTGGTTCGGTTTAGTTTTTTTTCAACTTTCAAAAATCAAATCAAACTAACACGAAGTTTCTCGAAGGTATCTTATTCATATATTTACAAATTAATCATTGAAGGAAAAGGAGAACTAGAATATCGATATCGTTGGTGTAAAAGCTCACATTTTGACAAATCATCTGCTTCCGGAATCTGAATCTGAATCTGAAAGTTAACTAGGAATTAAATGCATGTACGTGACAAAACAAGTATCGTTCTAATAGATTAAAGATATAAACCACATACAAATAATAACCTGACATAACCTGCACCTGACAGTCTGCCATGTCTGTTGACAAATCATCTGCTTCCTGAATCTGAATCTGAAAGTTAACTACGCGGTCTCGGTTGCATATTTTAGAGAGACTTTTAAGTACGGATCCTACAGCTACATTTGGAACAAGAAGTCCATCAATCCGTTCATTATCTGTTGTCGTCTAAACAATACGAATGCACGCAACGAATTTGACAACTGGTCAAATCACACACTATAAAGTGTAAACCGCAACCGTTTTTTTACTACGGAAACAGTGGCTATGGGAAATAAAAACCGCAATCGTTTGTGACTATGGGAAACACATGTTTTCCTTTTGAGCTTGATGGATGTCCGTTATCTCAACGCCTCTCCTTACATTACTGATCTGGAATTGGAGAACTGTTGTTATTTTAGTGCTTCTCAATCAGATATTAAAAAGTACTTGCCAGAGAACATTTTCTTGAATGTACTGGGACCACTGGACCAGACACATGTCACATAGTTTGTTAGTGAACAAAAAGATATGAATGACAACTTGAGGGGGCTAGCCCTAGCTAGTTTGTCATGACAAAAGATATAGATGTAGGAATATAACTAGATGTTACGTGTGTCAGCCTTTAAAAAGAATTATTTAAATCTGAATCAGGTTGTCAAACAAACACTACTAAAGATGATCCGAATCAGGTTGTTAATTTTAATGAAGCAATGAAGATTGAATGTGCAAACCGCATCTGTTTTTTACTACGGAAACGGTGGCTATGGGAAATACAAACCCGACACGTCTTCTATGATGATTCGAAACATTCCGAATAACTAGGAGAAGAACCCGACACGTCTTCTGCTAGTTACTCTTTTCTTCGATTTCAACAAATCTTTCAAGATCATTCACCTCTTTCAACCTACCAAAACACCTTAAACCCCTTCTTTTCTTCTCAAAACCAACCCGCAACGAATATGACAACTGTTTAATATCTTTAATCTATTAGAATGATCCTTGTTTTGCCACGTACATGCGTTTAATTCTCAAACATCATTACGAATTCAACGTTTACATTGTGTAGTTATTCGGAATGTTTCGAATCATCATAGAAGACGAAACTTCAGCAACCATTTTTCCTTTTCCTTCAATTTCGAGAACATTCTCCCTAACATGAGAAACGAAAGAGATTTTGAGCAGTTGGTCGATGACATAATAGATAAAGATCTTGACACGATCATATCCATTTTCAAATTTTAGACTAGATAGAAGACGTGTCGGGTTCTTCTGCTAGTGGTTTCTGTAACCAATTGGGAACCACATAT
This sequence comes from Helianthus tuberosus, assembly GCA_030545235.1. NCBI lineage: Eukaryota > Viridiplantae > Streptophyta > Magnoliopsida > Asterales > Asteraceae > Helianthus > Helianthus tuberosus. The sequence goes on along the minus strand of CM060351.1, from coordinate 132,045,125 downwards.
TTGCTTCAAGATTTACGTCTGATGTCCAAATTTGATCACATAGTCATAAAAGATTGCGGTTTGTATTTCGCATAGCCACCGTTTCCGTAGTAAAAAACGGTTGCGGTTTGCACATTCAATCTTCAATACCTTATTAAAATACCACTAGTATAAGAACCCGACACCTCTTCATGTTACGGAGAATGTTCTCGAAATTGAAGGAAAAGGAAAAGATTTGTTGAAATCGAAGAAAATAGTAAAAAAGATGAATTGAGGCGTGCATTTGGAAAAAGAAGTCCAACAATCCATTTATTATCTGTTGTCTAAACAATATGAATGCACGCAACGAATTTGACAACTGTGACAGCTTATTAAAAGTAGAAATCACCTCCAATCCTTTCCTGGTCAAAGCACACAATATAAAGTTTAAAGTTATCGTGTGTTGTAGTTTGGAAAGATGACCGAATAGAGATCTGAATAACAAACTGTGGAGAACTTGTTTGTGTCGGGTTCTTCTGCTAGTTATTCGGAATGTTTCAGATCATCATAGAAGACGTGTCGGGTTCTTCTGCTAGTGGTTTCTGTAACCAATCCATTAATACCCTTGGTGGTTTCTGTACCCATCCCCGCCGATAACTAGCAGAATCGATAAATAACCAACACGAAGAACTCTGCGGTCGCTAAGGCTTCCATCAACATACTGATCGGTAACGTTACTCTATTTGTGCTCCGATTTAAGCGGCGTGTTCCGATCAACGTTTATCAACGTTGTTAAAGGTGATGAAGAGTTTAGAAACCCTAGAATGATTGTGTTTTTATTGGAAAAAACATGATACTTGAAAAAACATCCTTATATACGGGCCGTATACAGTTATACGACCCATATACATTTGGTAACATCAAAAACCTCACAAAATAAATCCATTGAGCCGTATACGGTTTACAAATCGTATACACATGTATACGGCTGGTATAACTATATACGGGTCGTATATAGTAAAATAAAAAAACATTCCCTGCGCATTTTCCTATTCAAAAATATTCTATACGGGCTGTATAATGATATACGGCTCGTATACTGTTATACGGCTCGTATACAATAGGGGGTGTAAAAATAAGATATAGGATGTGTAAATAAGAGGGGCCTTTACAAATCACCTTGATTTGTTTGACCTATATATTAGGAACTTGGGACACGTGCAATAGAACATATGATGCATGTTTTTTTTTTTTAATTTTGATTAAAAGAAGATTGGTTTACTTTTATTTTTTTATATTTTTGTTAACACTTTGGGAGTAAGGCTAGTGGGTGTGGAGGAGAGTAGTTCTTAAAGGATGACCCGTCACATAAGCGTCCACATCAGCGGGTGTGAGGATGAGCCTAAAGGGGATGAATCTAGGGTGTGGGGGATAGACCTCAATATATATATATATAGGTAAGATCAAATAAAAAGTTTATTTTGCCTAAGTAGAATGTGAAGGAATCTTAACGATTCAATTTTGAAATCAATGGTAAAAATGAAAATGTAGGCAAAAAAGAGTAGTGTAAGCCGTAAGGATATCTTAGGAAAATCTTATTTATTGATTTTCTTTCTCCACATGCAAGACACATGTATATTTCACCCTAATTTTTAAACGTTGATAACTTTTTTATACGACGTTATTTTTTCATAAAAGTTTCACCATAAAATTGAGCGTTCTTTATTTTTAATTTGAGTACCATATTGCTATATAAAATATGACGACCTTGGTTATAAAAAGCGCGCCTTAGACGCGCCTAGGCGCAAAGCGACCCTAGGCGCAAGCTGCTGCGCCTTGTGTTACACAAGGCGAGGGTTGTACATAAAGCGAGCGCCTATGGCGCTTTTCTGGTAAGATGTTGAAGCAAGAAGCGAGCGCTTCATGTACAGGGAGATGAAATCGAGCCTTTTTGCTTAAGAATCTCCTCATATATGTTGGAATAAGAATAAAATAAACTTACCTGTGATGAAGATGTGCCATATACATGAGCAGATAGTGGCGATAGATAAAAGATGAGCAGATGGAAAGGATGTTGGATGGCGGCTGGGTTTAAGGGTAGAAAGAAAGAATGTGTTGGAGATAGAAGTAGGGTTACAACATACGTGTCTGCTTATTTGTATCTTTTTATTTTTACTAAGTTACACTTTTCACCCTTAATGTTTAAGTCTTTATCAGATTTAATCTTAAAACTTCTCCTTATATGTTTATTTGTTTTCTAAGTGTATCATAATAGTTGTACATTTAGCTTTTTATGTTGTACAAAAAAGTCATAAATAAATTAAAACCGTATATATCTTTTATTTATCTAAATTTTAGGGGTAAAAAACCTAATATTATAGCTAATATTATATGTAATTTATAAAAAATATTATATTAATACTTTGCGCTTCACGTACGAAAACCCCTGAGCTTTTGCGCTCTAAGCTTTGCGCCTCGGTTTTAGACCTTGTCGCTTTAGTGCGCTTCCCGCTTTTTAAAACCAAGATGACGACTAAAAAAACCCACAAAAATGTGTTGTATTTCTACGTTGTATAGCATTTTTTTTGTGCTGGATTTTTGTAATATATTTTTGTGCTAAATTTTTTTTGCTGATTTTTTTCTTAAATTTTTCTTCTCAATTTTTTGTGCTGGATTTTTTGTACTATATTTTTTTTGCTTAATTTTTGTGCTATATTTTTTTGTACTAGATTTTTTTGTGTTATATTTTTTGTACTGAATTTTTTGTGCCATATTTTTTTTGTACTGAATTTTTTGTGCTAGATTTTTTGTACTGTATTTTTTTTGTTGTATTTTTAGAAATAAAAGGGGTGTCACATGTCATTTTCATACTCCTATTTATAAAGACCAAAATGTTTAAGTATCAAAATGCCTTCCTACTTATAATGAGTGCCACATGTCATCATCACAATCCTTATTAGACTACTTAGGCAAAATTCACTTTTTAGTATATCCTTCCCCTATATGTGTGTGTGTGTTGGGGGCGTCGAGATTTGCTGCAGGAGGCCGTTGAAAATGGTGACGGGCCTTAGGGGTGGGGAGGTGGTCCGGCACCAGAGGTCGAAGGGCATAGGACATCCCCCATACCCAGTGGTCTAATATTATTATTTACACACTTTATCACTAGAATATATATTGTTTGGGTTTACTTCCAAAGTATAGTGGTGGAACCACATCATTTTCTAGTATGCTCTGACTATAAGAAAGGACAACGTTTGATATCTATAGAGGATTACGCCGTTGGAGGGTTAATAGACCCTAGATCCCCACCCAACCCCTAGTTTCGCCATCTGTAAATGTTATGGGCGGCACGACAACATACAAGGAATTAAGGATATATGGAAGTGTGACTTGGATTTGTATATGGATACTTAGAGAAAGAAACGCCATTAATTTAAAAGGCCAAACTTTGTGTTTAACATATAAAGTTGAACAAACAGTAACTAAAATGACGGAAGCTTCATTACTAACATTTATTATAATAAATTCCCACCTAAAATACGCGCCAAAAACATCTTATATAAACGTCTCAGACCTTCCATTGAACACACCAAAAACAAACGCCATATTTTACTAAATATCATTCAATTTATAAATGCCAAAAAGTTCAAAAACCACATATTTTACTAAATGTATTCTTTTTCTTGGCGTTTATGTGTGTGTCCGATCTTATATTGTTTGTTATGTAACTTCTAAATCACATGTTATGCACAAAAAGTGGAAAAATGTGGGAAAAAAATTGGTATATAAAAAATGTTAAACGCCAAATGCCAATATTTGTGTGTTCTGAAAAAAATAAAAAAAATACAAAAAACGCCAAACTACTCTTCAATTTCTCTCGAAGACCGTGTCGATTTTCTTTTAATTACGGGCTTCTGGCATGTCGATGCGTAGTGTCCGTAAGCTTTACAATTCTTACACTGTCTTTCTTTTGGCCCGGGCTTCCCTTTTGTTTTTTTTATTGCTTCCTCCTGTTTGGATTTCAAACACTTGCGAGATCCAGAACCTTTCGACTTATACCCAATAGGGACTCTTATCGAATTCTTGTCGTTTTGATATTGACTTGTTTTCTCCGCAAATCTATCCCTAGTACTAGGAGGAGGAGCAACAATCTGCATATCTTAAACCTTCTTCATATAAAATTGAACATGATCCTTGTATAAGGATAGCTCCTCCTTATTACCAGATAAATGGTTCAAAGTATACTCCGTTGCAAAAATAATTTCTCGCATCATACTTTGAACATCGGGATCAAGCTCGGTCATAAATTCACGACTCATTGAGTAATCAGAAGAGCAATTTGGCGAAGCCTCTTTACGCCATCTATTCAAAATGTACTATTTTCGAAATTCCCTAATATTCAAACTTCTAAAAACATAAAATATATGTCTACATAGCAAACCAAACAGCTCAAAACGCCTGCATGAGCAAGTGCTGTTGCAATCAGACTTACGGTACATTACCTGAAAAACACCAAAAACAATGTATGTATAAAATGGCATGCAAGCGATGTTTATATAAAAGACCATCAAACAACAAACACAAAAACTCCATGCAAAAAATAATAATAAATGTTTAAAAATATAATAAATGTCATATTCAGAAAATGCCAAAATAAAAATAACCAAAATCGCCATTGTTTACCTCGAATAAGGATGTACGCTGGAAATCATTTATGTAGAACTTAACAAACCTATTAGGATGATCTTCATAACGTTGATTTAAGCAATCCCTAGTCCCGAGTAGCTCAGTTTGAACGTCATAAAAAATATTTTTTGTGTATATGTTAGGAGCTTGGCCCTCTAACACTTTATAATTACTTTTCAACTGGGGGCGCTTGTATCGAGATTCCTGATCATTTTTCCAGTGCGTGTGACGTGCTTCTATTGCAGTTTCGTAATGAGTCACGAACTCAACAAGAGTAAATTTTGAATTGCACACTTGACCAAAAAAATGGGTCTCACTCTCCGACCTCGATGTCGTACGCATAAGGCCCGACAGTTCCTCCATTCTATAGTATGCAGGGATCCAAAATTCCCTAAGTGCAAAAATATCAGAAAGCCAATCATTATCATCTAAATTGAACTCTCCAATAACCTCTTCTTATCCTGATTCAAACTCTTCGGGTGTAAGGATATCCATCCACACAGCACCATAAATACGTTATTTGAAATTGGTGGAATTGCATAGCCTAAGACCAACCTATATATAACACGAAAACGCCATGCAAATATATACATTAGAAACAACAAACTAACATGAAAAACAATTATGAAGGACAAAATGCCATATATCTTAAAACGCCAAACATAAAAAAATAATAAAATTAACCTTCAGAGAAAGTTTATGCATCACGTGCCACATAAATAACCGATGCCTGTTTCAACAAATTCAACAGATATATCCTTCTTCATTGCAGGATCTTGGTCAGTGACAACAACTTTTGGTTAAGAACCAACAGCTTTTAGAAAAACTCTCAACAACCATATATACGTATCAGCAGTTCCTAACGGCAATAATGCAGCACCAAATGTAACATTGCAGTGGTGATTGTCTATCAGTGAACGGTACAAACACCATAGAGTATCTGCATATGAAAACGCCATTGACAAAATGAAACGAGAACAAAACGCCAATGCATGTAAACAGTGAAAACGCCAAAAAACAGAAAAAATAGAATTATAAATATTACTTGTTGGAACGATACGTGGCGTCAAACGAAATCACATCACCAAACACGTGGTAATTACGTTTGGATTGATCATCACACCAAAAAAGTCACTTCAAACGATTCTCCTCGTCTATGAAGTAATCGTACTAGAAATTAGGCTGGGTCTATTTTTTTCCATCCAAATTTCTCACAACCATCTCAGTGTTGTATTCCCCTATAAACAAGTTAATTTGCCTCTTGCAGTTCATAAAATCAACTTTACTTGCACTCATGTCTTCAAAACCGCCAAAACAAGTCTTCATAACATTAAACACCTTAACCGGACCCAAATTCAACTTAGACATGCTATGTATAACATGCTTCTGGAGCTGAGTGAGGTGTTGTTCAGATGGAAGGAAATGCTTATCAGGCTGTTCAACAAAACCATGGTTGTGCTCCTCAACAAACTTATAGACCTTCTATGATCCAGCCTAAAATATTACACATACCAGTGCTCCACAACCAGTCCTTTTCGAAAAGTTGGATCACACAGTCCATTCCTTTTGATTCGGGTCCAGCGTATCAACATTCTTGTCCTTATATACCCCAGATCTCGTACACATGTAATACTTAATGAGTTTTTCTCCTGTGGCGTTTATCTTTTTAGTCCCTTTCATGACAGAAAAACCACAAGTCGTAGCATACCTAACATACATTAAATAACAATCATCGAGGTTTGTGAATATCATGTCCATTTTGGCTTTATATATTCACTAACGTCAGAAATGATAAATGGTAAATCAGTTTTGGGGCAAAACCTTTCATTCGAAGAAACACCTTTATCTGAGAAAACACAACGAGAAACAATTTAAGAAAAATGTCATTAAAGTAGAAATTTCTCCTTATAACATTATCGATAAAAACACAATTAATTGAATAATAAACAAGACCTAATAAATGCCATAATGAAAACACCATTAGTTGATTAATTAACAATATGATGAATTAACAATATTAAATAAAACGTGTTAATGAGAACGCCATAAGTTGAATAATTAACAATATGAATAACAAATATAACATGATAATAAAAACGCCATAATTAACAAAACTGATGTTTACAAATTAACAAATAGTAAGAACTGATGTTTACAAATATTACTCAAAAACATTCAAAACAAATCAAGTGTAAAACGCTATTGATCGTAAACAATAAGCATATATTAAATCCCAAACGACAATTAATATTAATAATGAAAACGCCAAATATCAGTTCTTACTATTCTTAACAAATAATGAAAACGCTAAATATTGGATATATGAAGAACTAGGGATGAGCAAAATGGACCTGGTACCGGTACCGAATTTACCGAACCGGGTACCTTTTCGGTACCGAATTTTGACATTTTCGGTACCGGTTCGGTACGATACCGGTATTTACCGATTTTTACCCTCAAATACCGGTACCGTACCGGTACCGAACCGTACCTGGTATATTCGGTACCGGTACCGGTACCCACTTTTGAGGATTTTCGGTACCGGTACTTTCGATTCCGGTACCGGTCGGTACCGAGCTCATCCCTATAAAGAACGCCATTGAAACATAAACGCATCGTCAAATATACTTTGAAAAAAACGACATTGAAACAAGCATAAAGAATAAAACGCCATATTTGTTGTATATGTGTTGCATGATTTGCTGGAACACATATGAAAACGTCATCAAATATTACTTTGTAGAACGGAATCCACGTTAGACGCCATAGATCTCGAAAGCTTGGAAATGAGGTAACTACTAATACGAAAATTTTGGAGTTTTATTTGAAACAGAGTTATTTATAGAGGGGAACGTGGACAATGATACCCCTGCATACATTTAGCACCCCCTGCCACGTGTTAGACCAGGATCCGTTTTCACACTTCCAACCGTTTTTTCCTGATCCTGTTTTGAAAGAATAAAGAAAGTGTTAAACATGACCGAGTTATGTGGAAAAGTAGTGGAGGTTAAAGCCTTAATTCGTTATGCATCGTTGACTAAGTTTAATTTGTATGTCCTTAATTGTTTAGTATAAATATTAGAGTTAAGGTTTTTTTGTTATGTAACCTCTTTTGTTTAATAGAATACAAAAGTCTTTCATTTATTTATTTTTACAAATTACTTCTACACTTTTACGTGAGTGTTAGTGTGTGTAGAGTGGGGCCCGTAACCAACATTCTCCAACTAGATCATGTTCATTAATAGTTTACAAGGTAGTGTACGGATGCGTAATGGCTAATCAAGTTAAGAATGCTTGTAGCACTATCCATGCTCTAGGTTTCTACCATACGTTTCAAAAACCATATTTACAATCGGTGTACTTAGACTATTGGGTATGGGGGAGGATAGTCTCCAAAGGACTACCCGCCATGTAGGCGCCACGTAATCACGGGAGGAGGATAGTCTCTTTGGGGACTACCCAAGGGTGTGGGGACTAGCCAAGACTACCTCACCATTAATAATATATTAATATATATATATAAAGGATGAGAGAGAAGCTGCCATGGGGGGCCCACCAACTTGCCCCGTCTCCGGCGTCACATATCCGACGGAAGTGCCGGGACGCCCCTAAGGGGGGTGGTGTTTGACGGAGCTAGGGGGGGGGGGGGGGGGGGGGAAGGCCTTGTGCCGATCCCCATACCCTTCGGTCTTAACTACATTCACAACAATCATCATTGCCATAGAAAATGCAGAAAACAAGTTGAAGTTTTTTTATTCTATATTTATCATATGTCCACTTAACTATAGATTGATAAGAAAACAATCATTATAATCATAGAGAATGTAGAAAACTAGTTAGATGCCCCGCCCGCGTTGCGGGGCGGTGGACAAATAATGAGCGAGTGTTAGGTAGCAGCTCATTGACACGAAAAACAACTAAATCGAGTCAACCAATAAAAAAAACACTTTTATATTTTTGAAAAAAAAAAAACTAAAACAATGGCAACATTGTAATTTTTAACTGAGGGAAAGTTGTATTTTTTGACTGGAGTAAAATCGTAAATTGCCAAAAGCCAAAGTCATGGCAGTACTGTAAATTTGAAAGGGGGGGGGGGGAATTTGAAATTTTAATAGGGACAAATTCGTTATTTTGCACCTAGGGTAACAGCGTAATATAAATTTGAACTACGGGCACAATCGTAATTTTAAGCTGGAGGCAAAAGCACAATTTTATTTTGAACCGAGGGCAAAATCGTAATTTTGAGTTTGGGGCAAAAACATCATTTTATTTTGAAGGGGGGACAAACGTAATTTTCAACTGAGGGCGAAATCGTAATTTTTTTAACGGGGAAAATAACATTTTTTAACAGAGGGCAAAATCGTATTTTTTAGCTGGGGGAAAAACATAATTTTATTTGGGACAAAAGCGTAATATTATTTTGAGATGGGGGGCAAAACCGTCATTTTAAAATGGATATAAAATAATAAACTGGTTGGTCCAATGGGAGAGTGGCAGACGAAATCGTAATTTTGACTTGAGGGCAAAATCGTAATTTTGAGATGGAGGCAAAAGCGTAATTTTAGTTTGAGCTAGGGGCAAAAAGGAAAAAAAAAAAAAAAAAAAAAAAAACTATTAAGGCAGCCGCCCATTTTGGCCAATGGAAGCAGGCTGCCGACATTGTAAAATGTAGTAGTATATAATACGATGAAGTTTATTTATTTATTTATTTATTTTTTTGAACGGAAAATACGATGAAGTTTAGAAAATACGGTGGGTATGGGGGTCGTCCCCGGATCGTCGCCATCCCGGAGGCACGTCGCACACCGCCCCCCTGGGCACGGCGGCGGCACTTCCGTCGGAATAGAGACGGAGGAGACGGGCCATGTGGGTTTTTTTATTATTTTTTTTAAAGGGTGGTGGGCATGTGGGTTTTTTATTATTTTTTTATTAAAGGGTGGTGGGCCATGTGAGTTTTTTATTATTGTTTCTCTCTCTCTCTCCTTAATATATATTATTTTTTTATTAAGGTGGGTCCCACACCCTTGGGTAGTCCCCAAGAGGATGCTCCTTCTCCCGTGATTACGTGGCGCCTACGTGGCAGGTAGTCTACAAAGAGACTATCCTCCCCATACCCACCGTTCTTATAGTTCTAAATATGCTATGCTTAGCTTCTGAAAGGGAATTGTACCGTCATTGTACATTTGTACTCGATAAAGTTCCTTGAATTTGGGGCAAGTACAAGCACAGAAGTAAAAAAAATGTGTATAAATATTCTTAGTGCAGTAGATAAACTTGTGCTTACATTAAGCTCTTTTTACAGTATTGAAAAATATTCTAAATGAATTGCCAAATCTTAAAATTTAAAACTTGAAATTGAATACTAAACAAACGCTTGAGTGTGTAAATTCCAAGATTCACGTGTTCTTAAGAATTAAGAATGAGAAGCTGAATTAATCAAAATAACTAATTTAGGATTAAATCTTTGTCAAAATCAGGCTCTAAATGAAACAAAATGGGATTTAAGCCGGCCACACACACTATATGTGTGGCACACATATACTATAGTTAGTGGCGGACCCAGAAATTATTTTCTAGGGGTGCGGATGAGGTGTTCAACCATATTTTCAAGATGTGCAGTCGGGTTTTTTGCCTAAAATATATACTAATTTTTTTTTTTCAAGGGGTGCGGTTGTCCACCCTAGCCTAAGGGTAGGTCCGCCCCTGACTATAGTTTTTGGGTTTGTAACTCGATATTGATAAAAAAAAGTTACGCTGTTTTAAGTTGGGACATTTTGTTGCTCACTTCTTTTATCCAGTTGTTTCAAATACGAGCTATGATCAGCAACTTTGTATATCACAAGCACATTTTCCTTACTTGCTCATAGTTTACATTAATACTTGTCTATACATCATCCTTCAACTTTTTCATCACTCGAGCAAGTCCTCTACAGGACTAACAATGTGTTAAATAGTTCAATATTTACTACCAATGGTTCAAGTTCATATATAAAAAAAAACCACCATTGACCTGATTTATGCCCTGAATAACTAATATTTTATATTTACTATTCAGAATCGTTGCTTGTGTTTGTAGCCTCAAAATCACCATTGTCGTAGCTCACTTTTATAATATGGCGCCCTTGGGGCTTTCTATTTGATTGTATCGAAAGGCCCAATGAATTGGGATTTTCCTATTGGTCCAGGTCATTTCGGGGCAAGCGGATCATTTATGATAAAGGGGATGAGCTTCAAGAGAATGATTCGGAGTTCTTGCAGAGTGGAACCACGTAGTACCAGACACGAGATAGATCTTCCAAAGAACAAGGCCTTTTTCGAATAAGCAAATTCATTTGGGACCCTACAGATCCAATCTTTTTCCTATTCAAAACTCAGCCCTTTGTCTCTGTGTTTTCACAAAGAGAATTATTTGCAGATGAAGAGATGTCAAAGGGGCTTCTTACTCACCAAACAAATCCTCCTACATCTCTATATAAACGCTAACGGAATATCAAGAAGACGTAAGAAAAGCACTTCGAATTGTTGATCAATTGCCAGAGATGACTTAGAACCATTCGTTCATTATCTAATAGATCTTTCCGTTCTAATACTCTATCCGAGAGTTATCAATATTTATCAAAATTTTTTCCTATCTAACGGAACACTATTATCAATTGACAAAGGCATTGTTGAGAAAAAGATGGATTTTCCCGGATGAAATGCAAATTGGATTCATGGAACAGGAGAAGGATTTCCCATTCCTTAGCCGGAAAGATATGTGGCCATGAAAGGCAAAGGAAGGCTGGAATGCCAACAGTCGTCTATTATTGAATTCAACCGACCCGACAGTACCTGTTTGGGGAACGTCCAGTGCCAAAGTCACTGAATGGGTAAGTCATCAATCCCTAAAACAGACTATGTAATGCTATGTACTGTACTTTGTTATGGGCGGTCATTTTACTAGAGGATTATAATCTACCCTTGTGTGATTCCTGTTGAAGCATATACTCGAGGGGTGGGTGTAGGGCGGACAATTTTCAATTTTAAAGCAGACTCTCCATTTATTAGATAGAAGATGACCAAGATTTCGTGATCCGCTATCGAACTAATTCCAAGAGAGCTCAGATCGAATCGGTATTGCTATCCGAGCTCTCTTGTTGAATTGCTCATTCAATGAGCAATCTCAATATTATGCTTTGAAGAGGACTCGAACCTCCACGCTCTTTAGCACGAGATTTTGAGTCTCGCGTGTCTACCATTTCACCACCAAGGCATCTTGAAAGTGAATCATATTCCATGAATATGATATCTATCTAGTGTGTTGTATGGAATAGTGGAGTGTTGGAGTATTTCTATTGATCGATCATGTCATATAGGCCCGAATTGGACATCCAATTGCTTCAATTTGAAGACCACTACTCGTGTTACTCATTTTCTGTCATAGGACCAACTACCAATCAACCATATCCCGTCCCCATCTTGATATTTCCATCTAGCCTGCCATCTCCCATGTTTTAGTTCTAATTCTTGATTACGTTTAAGATGAAGTTTTAATTCGTGTCTCGATCCATGTTCCAATTTTATTCATGTTCAGTCCCTGATTCCGATCATGTCCCATGTTTATTGATCATGGATCCTCATTATATTTTAGAAGTATCATTTGATATCTAAGTAAGATGCAATGTCTTATCAAGAATTAATCCCTAATTTCCTTTTGTCCATTGCATGAGTTGCAGCTCATCTTTCAGCTTAAACTCATGATTATCATTCATGTTCTAGCTGTGGTTTCCTATTACGATCCTTGTCCATCCCCTATCATGTGTTACAACTTGTGTCCAATCCATGTCTTATGTTAAAGCTTGTATCTAGTTCTTGGTTTGTCCAATGTCCTAGATTCAAGGTTCCAAAATAGTCTATCATCAACGAAATATCTAAGTATCAAAGTCTAGTGACAGCATAGCTATTAGATAGTATTACCATATTAGGGTTTATTAGTAAGAGCTTACAAGCCCATTAGGTTAGGGTTTTGTTATGATGTATGTATATTGTAAGATAATCCTTTAGTAATAATTAATTATGTATTTCACCATCTAATCTTAGGCTCTCTTCCACCTCCACTGTGCCATACAAAAACATAAACCCTAGTTGTCGCCACCGAGTTCAAACCCTAGACTGGGAAACCAACCTTTCCTAGCCTTGCTTTTAGTTTCATTTCTTCTTTTCTGTTTTTAGTTTCCCATTCGAATAAATCTTTTTTATTCGTAGAAGATCCAAGCCACAATACCTAAATATTTATTCGAGAAACCTTTACCGCTCACTGCCTAAAACTCGCCACATGTCCGCCATTACACACGCCTCCATGCAGAATTGATGACCGGTGCGTGAAGTCCACTCGCAGCCTTTAAATGGCGCATGAGAGCGTGTCTGGCCGTCGGTCACTACCACATTTTCATAGGGCAGCCAATTTCAAATAGGGTAGTAAAAACAAGACACGAAACGACACGACCTTAAGTGCTGTTAACAGGTTTTCGTTTCTAACAGGTTTCGTGTTTGATCATTATCAGGTTTCATGTCTTAAAAATGTCGACACGATAAGTCATGTTAATTTTCGTTTTCTAAACAGGTTAGAAACCCGTTAAGACATGTTAATACTTTTTATTTCTAAAAAAAGATGTAGGGTTGAGTTTTGATATACACGGCCTGAACAAAGGAAAAACATAAACCTAATTTTGAAACGTCGAACTTCGCAGCTCGCAGCCACATCTCTCCCTCTCCACTCCACGTCTCCACGATCGGCGTCCACACTCCACCCTCAAGGGCTTGTTCGTGTCTCAACAGATTGTGTTCGTTTCGTGTAACCTATTTATTACAGGGTTCATCTTCGTGTTTGAAAATATTGACACTATAAGATTTGGTGTCGTGCTCGTGATTATCTGTTTCGTGTTCGTTATCATGTTCTTGTCTTAATAGTCAGGTATGATGCGACATGCCAACCCTACCTTTTCACAGTTGTTGTCAGAATCTTAAATCACACATGCATGTCCAGTCAGATTTTCATTTGGATGATTTTCTTTATTCTGCTTCGGTTATGGTTCACAGGTGTTCATATCCATGGGTTTTTTTTTACAAATTGTACATTGTTTTAATATAGTGATGCTTGTATAAAAGTATGATATAGTCAATTCTAAAAGTTATCAAGGACGTCTTATTGAAATAAAAAACCTATAATCTCAACTCTACGTATATACAAGGGCTGGCAAATTGTGTCTTATCGGGTTTAACAGGTATCTGATGACGCGAATAACATAACTATTAAACATGAATACAACTACTTTATATCTCATGTCTATAACACAGTTGTATGTTTTATGTACCAAGGAGAAGAAATGATTGATCGTAGTCTCCTAATTCTATTTATTTTTAAAAAGGTAAAAAACCAAATAGTGTACTTTTTTAGTAAACATGTTTAATCGTGTCTTATACAGATATCTATTGTCAGCTCTTTGAAGTAACAGATAATGGTTTAAATATGGCATTATAAGTTTGTTCTTTGCTTTTAGTTGTTTCAAAATGTTTAAACATGTTGTACATATTCATAGTCAATGGATACGAGAAGATATTTAAATTCAAATGCTTTACACCTTACACAACATTACTTCTAATCACTTAATCTTCTTTAACTGCCTATATTTCAGTGTGCAACGTACTCTTTCTAGATATCAGAAAAGATGTTCTGAAGAAGGAGAGATAAACACCAACGGGGTGGGCGAAGATTTAGTAAGACATAATTCTTGTAAAAAGTTATTTTGGCATTTTGGAAATTATTATTCTAACAACAATGTTATATGTTTAATGAAAGAGCTACTTAACTTTTGTTGCAGTGCAAAAGATTTCGAACATGTAAAGAACTTCTACAGACAGTGGACAGGTAATGTAGTCAAATCGAGTAGGATTAAGGTGCCAGCTCATGGGATCTTAAACAAGTCTTTTGGGTTCAATGGGATGTTAGGGTTTTGCTTGTCACTTGCTAACCAAGTTGAGCCATGCCTATATATAATCATGATCGAGTCTAGGGATGTGATTATGAGGGACTATTGTAATTAAGTTGTAAGTAAGTTCTTAGTTGCAATAATACAGCCTAAATCTTGCGTGTGAATGTGTTAGTGATATTAGTTCAGTTTTCTTAAATTGGTAACAAAGTCAATCAAGAGAGATCTGCAGCTTGGAAGAGACAACCGCCGGTCAAAACCAAGAATTCTCGCTTGCACCAAGTTGCCACAGTCGAAGTTTATTGCAACAATGTATACTCGATCGAACCTAGCTCGGGTTCGTTCGTTGCATCATCAAGGTGAAACATGGTCATCGACCCCCGTTCACGTACCAACGTCGTAAGAAGACTATATTGAGGCATCAATGTCAACATCCCCACCACCACCGAAGGTGAAAGAACCTGGTTCACAAACTATGCAATGCCCCATGCTGCCCCTACAAACTACAACGTCTTGTCTTTACACATGAAATCAATCCTAAAGGTTTACAAAGTTTAGGATACCATGAAAAAAGAATAACATTGCAGTTGTTCTATTTTTCCAATTATAACCTGAAAACATGATTATGCAAATTGGAGAGCTGGATTCTACTAAAGCCATGTGAGATGCGATCTAGGCCCGTAATGTAGGGGTGGAAGGGGTTAGGAGGTATAACTTCAAATGTTGTCAACTGAGTTTGATAATCTAAAGAATAAGGGGACCGAATCAATTGATGACTTTGTAAATAAGTTATCATGCCTAGCTATATTGTCAAAAGTGTGCGAGGTGCAAGCATAGGCACAACGAGGTGCACTAAATGTGATGCAACTGGTGAGGAAAGCCTTTTGGCACTGAGGCGCAATTTCAGGCCATATTCAAACTGACAGTTGCCTCAAACCCCTAAAACATCCTAAATGAGCCAAAAGAAGTCCAAAACAACCCTAAAAAGACTAGAATATCTCTAAAACCCCCAAAAAGGTATTTTATACTATGCTCTGTGTTTAAAAAAAAACCCTCTTTTTTTAAGCTCTTAGGCGCCGAGCTTGGCCTATGTGCCTTGCGTGTAGGGCTGCAAACGAACCAAACGTTCGGCGAACAGTTTGTGAACCGTTCGGCAGGAAGTTCGTTTGTGTTCGTTCATTTATTAAACAAATGAACGCGAACAAGAAATTTCGTTCGTTTAGTTAAATGAACAAACATGAACAGAGGTCGTGTTCATTCGTTTATGTTCGTGAACGTTCGTTAATGTATCTGTTTGTGTTCGATAGTTCATTAGTGTTTTTAGTTTTTATATTTATTTAAATACTTCAAAATTCCGACAAATTAAATATCTATTAAGTGTCATTGTATTATATATTATGTTCATGAACAATTGTTTGTGTTCCTTTGTTTCCATTTGTGTTCATGAACATTAGTTTGTGCTCATTTGTGTTCGTCAACGTTCGTTTTTGTTCGTTGCCTAAAATTAACAAACAAACACAAACGAACACGAACAAATTCATTTCCATAACAAACGAACACGAACATAAAATCTTGTTTGATAAGTGTTGGTGAACGGTTCGCGAACACATATACTTCTTAACAAACGAACACGAACGTGTTCGTTCGGTTCGTTTGCAGCCCTACTTGCGTATGCCTAGGTTCTTCAATAACATAGATGCATAGCTTCAAAGTCGATTCATTCCGAGAATCCATGGACAAATCAATGTTGGTTAGACGTTTCTTAAGAGCCTTCCCCGGGCAAAATACATTCATAATGTGGCCTCATGATTAGGGGTGTTCAAAACTATCCGTATCCGAAAATCTGATCCGAAATATCCGATATCCGAATCCGAAATATCCGAAAAATCGGATATCCGAAATTTCGGATATCCGAATTTTTCGGATTCGGATTCGGATAGTGATTTTCAAAATTTTCGGATATTTCGGATATCCGAAATATCCGAAAATTTAATTTTCATTTTTTTCGGATATCCGAATATCCGAAAATATCCGAAGTATCTGAAAATATCCGAAAAATATCCGAAATATCCGAAAAATATCCGAAAACTTATATTCGGATATCCGAAACTATCCAAAATATCCGTTTCCGAATATGAAAAAAATAATAAAAAAAAAAATTAAATAAAAAGTTGGATTTTCGGATATCCGATTAACTATCCGAATCCGTATCCGAAATTTCGGATATCCGGATTCCGGATATCCGAAATTTCGGATACGGATTCGGATAGTGAAATCTGGTATCCGAAAATTTCGGATATCCGAAATTCGGATATCCGAAATTCGGATATCCGGTTTTGAACACCCCTACCATGATACTAAACCTTGGATTTGAAGAGCATCAGGTTTGAGGATATTGTTGGTAGGTTGAAGGCATATGAAGAACGCCCTAAAGAACATGACATACCCAACGAAGCACAATCAAAGTTGTTATTATACTAATCAGAAGCGACTTCTTCGAGTCAAAGAACCCGTGACTCGAGTTGAGGCTCACGTGGCCGAGGAAGAGCCGAGGAGGACGAGGTTCTAGTCAAACCCGAGGGCAACACGTGAGCTATCCAAGCACCGAAAAGCGAGGTAAAAGTAAGGGTCGAGATATATCTAAAATATAGTGTTACCAATGTAACAAGTTTGGACACTTTGATTCAAATTGTCTAGAACGGAAGAAGCGAGAGGCACATCTAACTGAGACGAGACATATCCTTCCTGGTTTTCGGTTAAATTTGTTCAGGAGACGGTCTTCTTGAATGAGTCAAAAGTGCTACCCAAGAAATTAGAAAAAAAAAATTAATATGAAAATGAGTAGCATTGGATAATAGGGCTAGCAACCATATGACGCGAAACCTGTCATACTTTCAGAGTTAAATGAGAGTATAGCGGAGGGGTTGGATTCGATGATCACTTGTACATTGACATATGTGTGAACGGATGGATCTTGTTTGAAAGCAAAACTGGAGAACGTCTCATGGCTGACGTATGTGGGAAAAGGCTCGATCTTGCCATAGAGTCGGGTTGTGAAGTAAACCTGAAAGGTGACAAATGTTACGCGATAGTTAGGGAAAACTCCTAATGTTCATGTAGAGGTCACCGTATCGGCTTTACAAAACAATGTTAAAGGTGGGTAAGTCGATGTGTTTACAAACCCAAATAGATGATGAAAGTTAGTTATGGGACGAGAGACTTGGGCACTTATAATTTGAATCAATGAAACATATGGAAAGAAAGAATATGGTTGTCGGAATGCCTTTGGGTATGAATGAATGGAAGTTATTTGAATCATGTTTGGTCTGGAAACAATGAGACACCTGTTTCCTCAAATAGTGACTTTTAGGGCAACTTGAGTCCTAGAATTGATTCATGGTGACTTAAGTGGGTCGATTACCTCTCCAACAATAGTGGGGGTAACAGGTACGTCATAGATTTATGTAGAGTTATTTATTGAAGGCTAAAAATGAAGCATTAGAGACTTTTAAGAAGTTTAAAAGGTTGGTCAAGAAGCAAATCGACGAAGTGACCTTTCGAACCGATAAATTGGGTGAATTTACATCATATGCAAAGATAAAGGTATAACTCGAAACTTGACCGCCCATACTCACCACAACAAAATGGTGTATGGGAGCGGCGACATCATAGATTAATGGAAATCACCTAAAATAAATTAAAGGCTCATGATGTTCCTAACTATATGTGGGGCTATGCGGTTAGAATTCTAGTTTCATAATAAATCAAGTTACTATGCGAGCATTGAAGAATAAGACACCTTATGAGATATTCAAAAATAAGAAACCGGATACGCAATATCTTAAAGGTGTTCGGGTGTAAAGCATACGCAAAAGTGGATGGAGCAACTGTGAAGAAACTGAATGATCGCTCAAGATGCTTGGTTTATTTGGGAAGCGAGCTTGGATCCGGTGCATACCGATTGTATGACCAAAGAAACCAAAGGTGGTAGTAAGACGACACCCTAAATTCAATGAATTAACTAGTTGGAAGTGGGAGAAACCAACTGAATTTGAAATGCAGTTTATGGCAAGAATGTTCTTGGTTGATTGGAATATAGTAATTGACACGGAAACCATGCTCGTTGTTTCCAAGACAGGCGAGCTAAACACACCCGAAACTAAAAAGCCCAAGAGCGAGTGAAGATGGGAGACCATATGCGACCCATCACGGCCCAAGTACAAAACCATCGACGTACTTGGCCCAATCCATTTCAAGCACCTCAAATGGGTCATCGGCAACCCAGTCCAAAACCCTTGCACCATCGGCCGCCAAATCCCTCTATAGACGATCAAACCGAGCTACGACCACTCCGACATGGTTCACTGTTTATGTTTTAATGAATGAAGTTGAAAAGGTAAACAAAGATGGATAACTGCAAGTCGACCTATGTTCCAATCGGTCCAAGTCTTAAATTAACGAAAGCCGAGGATGAGGAGGATATGAACCCGATTGAGTATAGGAAACTATCAAAGGTTCCTGTCTTTTACACACCCAACTGGATATGGCGTTTTTAGTTGGGATGGTAAGCGTGATACATGCAACAACCTAAAAGCTCCCACTTGGCTGCAATAAAACAGATCCTTCGCTATCGCTATCTTATAGGGACCTTGAGCTATGGGATCGAGTATACTCGGGGAAGAGATGGCTTTTTAGTTGGCTACAGTGATATTAGTGAAACACCCCCGAAACGGGTCTCAACTGTTGGATTTACTCTTTGGCACATTGTCCAAATAAAACTTTTCATTAAAAACACAACGAAAATTAAATAGTCATTACTTTCCATATACATTAAATTAAAACAATGTCTTAAAACAACATAATAGTAAACGTGATGCTAGTTGCTAGGGAGTTTTTGCCACACGCCAGCCTTCGCCCTACCAATTAGTTAACCTGATGTGCATTAAATCAGATATCTTTAAGCAGGGAGTTTTTGCCACACTGAGTAAGTTCTACATTAAATCAGATATCTACAAACTTTAACAGGAACTAAACACATTAAGCAGTTAAGTACATCTCATAACTTTATCATACATATTGTCATCACATATCACATCATTCATAGCACATATCATCCTTCAAATACTACTTATAGCTACCATTGGCAAGCAACAAATGCATTGCCACTATCATATGGCCACAGTGGTAACCGCTTATCATACGACCCCAGAGGTAATCGCGTATCATATGTCCTTGTAAGTCGCCTATCATATGTCACTGTAGGTAGCCGCCTATATTGTGCAACATGCATGCTATAACACTTTACATTCCATCATTATAATCACTTAAAAACAGTACACTTTGCTTTGGCTAAATCATTTCATAGGTTATCGCATTTTAAGAAACAACATCAACACTTTACTTTGAAAACATCGTGAGTGTTCACACCGCCCCAAAACAATCTCTGAAATGTGTTAGAGTGTATAGGCTAGAACAAACGTCGCACGATTTGCATGAAAGTTAACACACGGAACTTGTCACTTTCTAACACAATCTCTGAATAGTGACATCTGATACCGTCCCCTAACTTGCCTTAGGTCCTCGATATTGTCGCGAAGCCTTGGGTTGTGACATTCCTTAAGGTCGTTGACGCTCTTGAGTGGCACCGGCAATCATGGGCCAGCCTTGTAATCAATGCCCATTCACTATCTTTAACCAATGAGTGTCGCCCAGTTGAAGATTCCATTGCTGTCGATTGAAGACTCAACCATTTTAGGTACGATTTTCGCTAAAAATCTTAACCTTTTACATCCAAAAACTTCCAAGAGGCAAGATCCATGGGCTTTTGTCCCATAAACGCCTAAAAATCTGACCTTTAGGTAAAAACACAAGCTTTCCCCATAAAACTCTAAAAACACCAAAGCAGAGATTTGGAAGACGATTGCCACCTCGATCATCCAAAACACTGCAGTGATGATCCTCAATCAATTGGAAATTAATTCTAAGCCTTGTACCTTTGAGTTGGCCTTTTTTCACTTTTTCTTCACTTTCTCTCTAAAACCCCACTTTCGCACTCTAGTTTTAGTGTCATGGAGGTGAAAAATGGATGATTATGGTTTTTAAATCCTTTTTATACCCTATAAACATGGGCTTTCCCTCCTTGGGCCTTGACCCATTTTAGTAGCCAATTAGATATCCCTTTTTAGTTAACAACCCAATTCTTTAAAACACTTTCATTACAAAGATTTTTAGGGTGTTACAAGTAGCCACAATATTGATCATGATGACAGGAGAAGCAGCACTGGTCATGTTCTATTATGGGTCTTCACCGATTACGTGGTGTTCCCATAAATAGATTACGGTTGCTCTTTCAAGTTGTGAAGCGAAGTACACAGCGGCGAGTGCAGCAGCATAGCAAGTCATGTGGTTACGGGGTTTGATGACAGAATTGATAGGGAAGAATTTGCACTGAAAGTTGACAACACCTTATCTATTGCCTATATATTCACGATCGAGTCTAGGTAGGGTTGTGATTACGAGGTGTTATTTTAATTAAATTTTGAGTAAGTTTCTTAGTTACAATAATTCGTGAGTTTACCCTAAATCTTGTGTGTGATTGTGTTTGTGATATCAATTCAATTTTCTTCATATATTAGTACAACCAAGATTGAACAAATAATAACGGAAATTAAATTAAAATCACAGTGATCCCATAGCATAATTAGGATCAACTATCAAGCATATATGAAATTAAACTCTTTGCACAGGCTTGCTGAATTACAGGATAATGCTGAGGAACTCTCTGTGAATGACATGATACAACTAGAACAAGAACTTGATTGTGCTCTCATGCAAACACGATTAAGAAAGGTGATTATATCTAATTTTGTTCATAGGCTGTTTATCGCTGTGTAATAGCTTTACTAAAAGATACAAAATTATCATTCACAGATCAACAATGGGGTATTATGTGTTTGAAGTTGCGTTTAGTTATGCGTTAAGTATTAATTAAACTAGAAAATCAAGGAATCGACACAAAACTAGAATTATAAGCTCAATTCTTTTTCATTAATCAGTGGTTAATAGGAGCTTAATTTGATCTCGATGAAGTTTACTGTTTTTTTCTTCAGTCGATGAGCGACACTAGTATTTCATAAAAATATTGACAGTTACACTTTTTTTTATTACCAGTGGTTTTTGTAGCAAAAACATAATTGGTGACACATGAACAGCTTTGTGTAATTTGGTAGTTACAACTAATTTCCTACTTACATGGCACAAAATAATATTAAGGGTTTGTCACTGAAGGAAAAGGACAGAACTGGTTGTTGATAAGGGCTTATATATAGACTGTAATTCTGGGTTTTGATGCAGGCACAACTAATGAAAAGGTACGTTTCTTTAGGTATGCTTCTAATATGATTTTTCTGCATATACTCTTGAGGTCCATTACATATTATTGTATACATGAGTATGTTATTAGACCCCTGAATAAATAGACAGTAAATAAATTTCCATTAGAAAAAAAGTACGTTTCTTTAGGAATGTGTTGTTAATACATGATGTAATTGCTACATGTCCTTTACCCTTTTGAAATGTACAGTCTTAGAAATATAATACAGTTTTGTGATAAAGGAGTAACGAAGGTAGAATAGGGAAGTTGATAAATATACTTTTAACATATAATTAAGAACTAATTTAATGATATATTTATAGATTATGTAGGTAGTGTGAGGTTCATTGGGAAACACTAAAAAAGTGAGGTAACATGCATTTAACATGTTAAATATATTTTAAAAATTCAATTTAAAATGCTAAAAATTAATGTTTTCAAAATTTTTTCGGAGGCTTTTGCTTATAAAGATGTGTAGAAGCTATTCCAATAAAAAAAAATCATTTTTTACCCTTTTTACTGTTTTTTAAGAGTTTTTTTTATTTTTTGAATTTTGATTTTTTTATTAAAGGTTTTTACATTATTTATATTCAAAAGCTCCGATTTTTTTTTAAATAATTTTTAAAATGTTAAGCTGAATTTTTAACATATGATAAATGCATGGTTCTCCATTCAACTCTTCCCTATGTAGGTAATAGGTTATATATAAAGATAATTTAGTTTTTAACAACTGCTGACATCCCTTTAACTATAACCTTCCAAAATGCTTTGCCCTTGCCTAAACAACAATTAATATCTCAAAAAATGATTGACAGTTGTCCTTTGAGCCTGCTATATGTTTTGGTGAGTGTATAGAAAAGCTAGCTCGCTTGGAGCTGTTGCTTTAAGCTGCATTTGTCAATTTTACAAGGAGTGTTTGGCAAAAGTGGTTGTAGTTGTAGATATAAAGTATAAAATGACAATTATGATAATTGTAAAAGGGTGTCTTGAGTACTTTTTATCTTAAAAACTCCAAACTTATTGCTATAGTTGTTATCCAAACAAATCGTTTGCTTCTTTTCAAAAAGAAAGGAACAAGCTCTAACAGCCCGGCCTGTGCCAAACATGCTAATGTGTTATGTGTATACCTGATACCCGATGGGCAATTACCTAACAAATACTGGCCAGGTCTTGGGTCAGGTATAAGACATGATTATACAGTCGATCGGGTATGAGACTGAGATTAGCTTATACCCGGCCCCATTGCCATCCCTGCATGGGCCAAAAAATGGAGCCAAATACACACTTGAGTGTCCTTAATGGCAATTGTTAAATACATTGGTGACCTCAACATTAACAATACACACTTGAGATATTGATCACAATTATGGATGTTTGGTGATAACATGTTGCTTATGAACTCCAGCCAGTTGATTTATTGTATGTGGAGGTTAATTCATCTGATTAATTGCAAGTTCATTAAAGCATTTCACCTAGGTACCATGAGACCCTATATAATTTGTCCTGTTTGGAAGCACAACAATGATTAGAGCTTGGATTAACACAACAATACAAAGCTAAACAACTTATTTATGTATGATAACAGGAAAGTAAGCTACGTGAAGAAAACGAAAAATTGGAAAAGCAGGTAATATTCCAAACGTCTCCCAAATTAATATTTGGTAACATCTGAAGGTGAAACAATGTACTTGCTATATCTAAGCCATGGAATACCCTTGTTTAAACATGTCCAATATATAGAAAAACTAGCATGCATTATATATTGCTTGCCTATATAGTATATGTTCCTTTAGTAGGTTTTATGTAAAGGATTGCCCAAAGCTCATATCTTTGCTAAATTCTTGCTTTCTACATATCTAAAACTATGAAGCTGGATATGAAATGTAAAAAAATGAATAATAGTAATAGTAATAGTAATAGTAAGGGGAGGAGGGGTGGTTCACTAGTGATAGATTTCTATCACTCTCACTATCCAATCAAATCATGCCATGTCATCACCCAATATTCTATCACTAGTGATAGAAATGTAGGGGGGGTGGTATCACTAGTGATAAAAAAGCCAACTTCAATTAATTAATACATTGATTTCTGGAAAGTGTTTGGTCTTTTGAAGTTGGTCAACAGGTGTTAATATGCAATGGGTCCAAGGTACAGGTGTCAAACATACAACATTTGTCAAACATGCAGAACAAATGAAGATTGAAGTTTCACGCTTTATGTGTATAACGCGTTCAATATATAACGCGTTGAATTTATACCGGTGGCGGTGTTACGTTTGGGTTTAACGCGTGATGGATGGTCCATAACGGACCACCCCGCCTAGCCTAATAGTAAAAAGTAGCAATCCTGAGTAGATCATTGATTTACAGGTTGCTTCAACACAGGGAAATGATGTTGATGGAGGTGGTGGTCTTAACGAACTTGCTACTAACCAGATCAACCCACCCAAACTTACAACACTCTCTCTTTTTAATGGCTAAGATCTGTGATCAAAAGGGCCAATAATCCATTTAAAAATATTATTGGATATTGTAATCTTATTAAGGATTTTGTGATCCGCTTCATGCTTCTACACCAACTGTCATTTTATGGTTGTGAAAGAAGTCTCATCTGCCTTGTGTTTATTTATAATTACTAAATATATAATAGCGAGACTCTTGTTCTTCGTAGGAAATATCATAGTACAATACCGGTTGCAATAACTAAATAAAAAGAATATAAAATATAATTTTATATACCAATCTTGATTCAAGCCGCATCTCTGGTGGGTCCTTCACCGCATTTGATAGCATCCTAGACTCGAGTATTTATCATCTTGAGTTTTAAAAAATACTCCTTGACTGCAACAAGAGCACACTAAAACGTTGAGGATTTTGGTTGAGGCACGTGTTCAACACGCTTCCCTTAAAACAGAT
This sequence comes from Helianthus tuberosus, assembly GCA_030545235.1. Lineage (NCBI taxonomy): Eukaryota > Viridiplantae > Streptophyta > Magnoliopsida > Asterales > Asteraceae > Helianthus > Helianthus tuberosus. Next base: position 132,020,226 of record CM060351.1, on the reverse strand, counting down.
TTCGAGTCTCTACTAAGGACGACGCGTCTGTCTTCCAGGGTACAACAGCCGAAGCAGTATGTACTACCGGAGATGGTCACGCGCCCGAGGTTACACCGGATAAAATTATGGTGTTAGAACTTTGTGGAAAATAATGATATGAAGGTGATAAAATCGTTTAGAGAAAACATATCTCTCTAAGTACCCAACACATGGGTCTTCAAGTATTTCTTCTTTCCAAGGACTCTCCATATGTTCATGTATATTTCTTGTACCCTTCTCTTGTATTTTTCTAGCATTTTCTCTATCTCAAAATGAGGCACATAGCCTACTATTTTTACAAGAGTTGAGGATGAGTGAAAAGTCTCCCTTAATTAGCTAGTTAATTATAGACTTAATTTGAGACATAAAAACTTAAATTAAAAGACATAAAAACTCTATTCAAGAGTTTAGTCTTTAATTCACCATATGAAGAGTTTATTAATAATTATAATTTCATTAAATTATAATTCACTAAATATTCATTCACCAATTTCCAACAATCCCCTACATGAATGGAGATCGTTCAAAACACATAAAATTTCCAATGGAACCTCGACAGTTGAGTTTTGCATACGATAGGTATGTGTTACCCTTTGAACCTTCGCTCATGAAATGCACTTAGCCCACTAGCTCTGAGTAGATCTCGATGTCTTTGAACTCGTCTACCGTTTGTGTAAACGAAAATACACTTCACACAAGACTCTCCTTAGCCGGGTCATCTCCTCATAGTCGTGTCCAATAATGGTCGTGGAACACTTTACTAGTTCTGCGAGAGCTCTAGGAATTGTGCCCTCAATTCCATTCGAAGCGACCCCACTTCTCTCTAACTTAGGTGATTCTCCTTAGATCATTAAAAGCATTGTGGTTATCGTGATTTATCCAAATCATTTACCACATATTATGCTTAGCCTCACTCTTTGTTGTTGGTGCAGTTTTTGTGTCCGATGCTGTTCGAATAGATTAGTTTTATTTTATGCTGATTATGTAATAGTTAGTGAAACGGTCAAACGAACGTGTATTGACCCGCTCCTTTGAAGTGGTCAAACGAGAGGGTTATTTGTTTGACCGTGTGTCTGTGCAAGTGAAGTGGATGTGGCTATAAATACCACCCCTTTGGTTCATTTGCACTAGAGAGAATGTTCAGAGAGTTTTAGTTGAAGGCTTTGAACATTAGGGGAGAGATCACCACTTGGTCTCTCCCCGGATGTATACTCCTTTGGTATTGTTCGGTTATCTTGTAATCGGGCCGCTTTGTAACGTTATACTACCGAATTAATACAAAGAAGTTTTGTTTATTTGTCACTAATCTCTCCCGTCTTGAACATAGTCACTCACTAATCACGGTTTCGGTCCGAAATCATGAACCTACAATTGGTATCAGAGCCTTGGCTCTCATCCTTGTTAAAACCGAGTTGTGTGTCGTTGTTTGAACATCTTTCTTAAACCATTTTTCTGAAAAGTTAGTGTTTTCAAAGTTTTATGGGTTAAGTTTGTGAAGAACTTGTCTGTGGTTGTTAAAATTTTTCATAAAAACCTGTTTAATCTCATAAAGGGATTAGGTTTTTCTTAATATTTTTGCCAAATTTGTGTTTGGAAATTTTTCCGGTGAATAGTCGTGGCCGGAAACATCATAAAGTTCTTCGGTGTTCTTGTGTTTCTTCATATTGTCTGGGTTTGGTTTGTAAAATTGCTTTATTGAAAAACTTAAAATATTGTTTGTTTGAAAAAGTTGGTAAGCAATGATGGTCCTTTGACAATTCAGCCGAAAGTATGGTTGGTTGATATCTTTGGTTTACCTACTTTAATTAAAGTATTTGTTTCTCACCAACTTTTCACAAGTTCCAATCTCAACGAACAATCCATTCTTCGTGGCCTGATAGTTTTCGTGGTGAACTCCAGTCTTCGTGAGACGAAGACTTATTGATTCTTTGTGACAAGTGTTGCCAACGAACAGTCAATTGTTCGTGGGCTTTCTACAAACTTTGGGCCTTATACAAACTTTCGTGGGAGTCAATTGTTCGTGGGCCTTATACAAACTTTGGGCCTTCTTTTCATCATTTAACTCTTCGTGGATTTTCTTTTGGGTTCAAATAATTAGTTAATTTTCATTGGGCCTGACTATTGTTCATTGAACAATCATTGTTCGTTGGACCAAACTATTATTCGTGGACCACTAAGACTTCGTGGGACTTGAATCTTCGTAGACTTGAGTCTTCGTGGTCTCATTGTTACAGTTTTCACAGAAGACTTGCATTTCACACTAAAACTTATTTAATTTGTTTTTTCTAGTATTTGTCATTAAATTTCAACCAAATATGACTTCCGACTGGTGGGGTTGGAAACCGGATCCCAATGCAGATATGTATACGAGTAAAGGTTCATGTCCAATTCCTTCATGGGCTCAGACTCCCACGCCTTCGTCATCAGCACAATCGAGTTCGATTACTGCAAATCAGTGGGCCTTTGTTACAAACCAAAACCAAAGTATTCAAAATCTTCTTTTGAGCGAAAATGAAACCGGTAGCAACAACCGCCCTCCAAAGCTCATGCATTTGAACGATTACCCTGCTTGGGAAGAAAGATTTCATACGTATGTACTTGGACAAAACACAGAGTTTTGGTTGTCTTTTACCAAGGAATTCGATCAAGCACTTGAAGAAGCCGGTTCCAATGCTGTGACATTTGCGGATCTTTCTGTCGATGATAAAAAGGCATATGATTTAGAAAAGAAAGCCTTTTCAATTCTAACTCAAGCCTTGAACAAAGATATTTATCATCAGTTTGTGGGATTCGAAACGACAAACGGTTTATGGGATGCATTAAAGGCGAGAGGTCAAGGAAATGCGTCATCACGCAAACTGAGACATGATCTCCTCAAAAAGGAGTTCGACGGCTTCATGTGTATGGAAAGGGAGTCATTGGGAGACATGTCAAGTCGATTTTATCATTTGCTGAGTGAGATAGGTAATTTTAAGGTTGCGGCAACTCCGGTAGAGGTTGTCACTAAGTTTGCCGACGCATTGCCAGCTCAATGGAGTGGTTTCTTGGAGATTCTGAAATATAAAGGCACGCTGGCTACAACCAGCATTCATGATTTCATTCAACTCTTGGAGAACAAAAATCAAGATGAAATCAGGAAGGCAAAAAGTGTGCCGGTACCACAAAACCCCAAGATGTATTATGGAAATTGTGGAGGTACCAGTACGATTGCAAGACCTACTCAATATGCTTAGCTACAAACGGCGTTTGTCTCGAGCACTAATATGTATGGAACACCACAACCAGCATCCTCAGGGCAAAGCTATCAGTGTACTGGAGTACCATCATTTCTTGATCCAACCTACAAACACTACAAGAATAACAATTAATAGCGGCGACATTATTAGCGGCGACATCCAATATGTCGCCGCTATTGGTCCAATCCGCACCCGGTGTCCCATTTTCAACCCTAGCCACACGATTGTTATCATCATCCAACGGCTGGGGTATGCCTAGATCAATAGCGGCGACAAACATAACCAATAGCGGCGACATGGTGTCGCCCCTATTGGCCCGACGAATAAAACAAGGAATCAGCGCCATTTCTTCCCTCCACCTACTTTCCCCCAAATCTTTTCACCTCCCCTTTCACCGGTGAGCAAAAAAATCGGCGCAATCTCTCCAAAATCGGCATAATCGGTTAGTTTTATGTTGATTTTTTTGTTTATTTTGTTATATTGGTTGTTAATTTAGTGGTTCTTGGTGAATGTAGTTTATCCACCGGCCACCACCTCGTCTCCACGGCCACCACCGGCACCACCTCTTCTCCTCGTGCAAAATAAGGTTAGTTTAGGTTAGTTTATGCAAAATAAGGTTAATGTCTTAGTTCTATAATGTCTTAGTTCTATAATGAATTTTAAATTAAAATACTATACTGGTATGAAGATTGGAAGTATGATGGATACGCAGATTGTGGAATTGAAAGCCATAGAAATGGCGAGGTCATTTGTTTGGTTATGCACATTGAAGCTAAAGTCAAACTGGGTCAAAATATTTTTAAAAAAAAAACTGCAAAAAAATAGATCCTTGAAATGCTGCAAAAAAATCAACAGGTGGGACCAAAATATTTATAAAAAAAATCACTTTCTAAGCTAGGATTTTGATAGGCTCATTTTATACACACCCCCCTCACTTCCTGATTACACCCCCCCTTGTGAGAGGAAAACTGTCGGTCCCACGCAGGCCCCACCTGTAAGTATGTGAGAGGAGGGGGTGAAAAAAGTAAATAGGGGGGGTGTAGAAAGTAGCACCCTTTTGATATTATAATGCACTTATTAAGAATATGTTACTATAATAAGTAAAATGTAACTATTATAAACTTCGATTTCTTTTATCCATGCAAGTTATGTAATCTTTAAACAAGATTTATAAAAAAAAATATATTAATTGTGTAAATTTGTTAAGATAAGCTTAACAATATCATATAGGAAAAAAACATCGAAATATTATATAGATAATACGATTACTTTATAACTAATGAGATGAGATGAGTAGATATAATACAAAAAGTTATTGTTTAGAAATCAGGATGTAATTAACTGGACAGGTGCAAATGAAAAACCAAAATATTTACAAAAAAAAAAAAAAAAAAAAAAAAAAAAAAATCTTAGGGAAAAATAAAATGTAATATCTAGATTGAATATAGTTATATAGAATATTTAATTATTTAGTTGATTATTGAGTAAAAATATATAACACAATAGAATGACGATTATTGAGTAGAAATATATAACACAATAGAATGATATTTTAATGCATGTGTAATCATAATAGTTGATAGATAATCACTTTAACTAACACAAAATCTTTGAATGAAATGATGTATAATACTAATTTTATAAGGGCAAAGTTTGGTAGGTTTCTATTATATATATTGTAAGTATGTGTGCGCGTGTGTATATATATTGTATATAGTTCTAGTGAATTGATATAAAACTAAACTTATAATCACAAGAAAGTCGACCAATAGCGGCGACAAATGTCGCCGCTAATAGTCCCAAATGTCGCCGCTAAAGGTAATAGCGGCGACAAATAACCCTTTAGCGGCAACTCAATAGCGGCGACATGTCACCGCTATTACCTTTAGCGGCGACATTTGAGACTATTAGCGGCGACATTTGTCCTTTTCCATCACCTTCATTGATCCTTTTCCCTTCTATTATTTAAAAACAAATAATAATAATAATAATAATAATAATAATAATAATAATAATAATAATAATAATAATAATAACAATACTAATAATAATAATAATATCCTTTGAATATAACCACACTTAAATCAGAAACAAAACATCATGTCAAGTAAAGATGAACTAGCTTTTACCAATTGACCTGCATGATATTTGCTCTATTCTTTTCGAAAATTCATACCTAAACCATAATGAGCTTAGAAATACCCGCATGAAATTGATTTAGAAATTAATTTCAGGTTGTCCCCGTTTAATTTGGGACTGCTTTTTGAATACTTTATCTCATTTAGGATGTGAATGTGTATTACATGATTGTTTGTTTAAGAAGGATTCGGTTATCATTTTCTCTTTGCTCCTCGGGTATATATATTCTTACATATATACTTGGGAGCTAAGAGGAAATGCTGCCGAATTTTTCTTAAACAAACAACCATGTGATACACATTCATATATGAGATAAAGTGTTCAAAAAGTGGGTTTAGCAGCCTACCCTTGTCTTGCAAACCCTAAATTAAATTATCTTTCAGTTGCATAATGCCTATCGATAAAAGCTGGATTGATTCCCCACTTCAATCAACTCACTACCAGCAAGGACTCAGGTATTTTATCGCGATGTGTGAAAGAGTGCTCCCCAACCATAATGAAGTTAGATGTCCGTGTTCCAAATGTAAATGTTCCGGCTTAACAACCATCACAAAAATGAAACTCCATTTGGGGCGTATGGTTTTTTGGAAAGATTACATAAAGTGGGACTATCACGGCGAAAAATCTCGGCCTGCAGTTGTAGAAGTAGATAATGTTGTGCCACATGAGGGTATGGAAAACGTTATTGAAGACATTAGGGGGGAGCGTATGGAAGAAGATACAGACCGTAACCTGGAGATGTCGGGTGGAGAATCTAACGGTGTTGATGACGATTTTGAAGACATAATAAAGGATGTTGAATCTAAATTATATCCTGGTTGTACTAAGTTTTCTTCCCTTGACTTCTTAGCAAAGCTTATGAATATAAAGGAGACGTCCGATTGGACTAATACTTCATTTGATCGTCTACTAAAGTTGTTGCAAGAATCAATGCCAATAGGCAACAAGATTCCCCCTACGCATTATGTAGTTAAGAAGACATTTAAGAAGATTGGTTTGGATTATGAGATGATAGACGCGTGCGTAAATGATTGTGCTCTCTTCTGGAAAGAACACGAGTCGTTGCAAAATTGTCCCATTTGTAATGAGAGTCGTTGGGTCGATAAAGACACAAAAGGCACGAAGGTAGCTCGCAAGGTGTTACGATACTTTCCTTTGACGCCTAGACTTCGGCGTTTGTATTGTTCAAGGCACACGGCAAAAGATATGATATGGCATAGTACCGCACGTTCAGAAGATGGGACCATGAGGCATCCAGTTGATGGATCTTCATGGCAAGACTTTGATAGGAAGTACCCAAACTTCGCGATGGAGCCACGAAATGTTCGCTTAGGGCTTGCAGCTGACGGTTTTAATCCGTTTAACGGTAACGGACCCTCGACTCATAGCACATGGCCGGTTATACTCACCACATACAATTTGCCTCCATGGCTATGCATGCGGGAGTCCACATTCATGTTGACCTTGTTGATTCCTGGCCCTAAATCACCTGGGAAAGACATGGATATTTACCTTAGACCGTTAGTGGATGAGCTTAAACATTTGTGGCACTCAGGTGTACGTACTAAAGACGCAACAACAAACGAATTCTTCACAATGAAGGCGGCGTTGTTATGGACCATAAACGACTTTCCAGCCCGTAGTAGTCTATCAGGTTGGAGCGGACAGGGCTACATGGCATGCCCGACTTGCAATGAAGACACTCCTTCAATGCGTGTAACTGGTAAATGTGTGTATTTTGGTCATTGCCGGTTCTTAGATGCCAACCATCCATGGAGAACAAGTCTCGACTTTAACGGGAGACCCGAGACACGAGGCCCTCCGAGACAGTTTAGTCCTTCTGACATAGAAGCTCAACACGGTCGTCTACTTCATCGTCTGCCAGGAAAGCATCCAGCTTTTGGAGGTGGGAGGATAAACCGAGCAGATTTCGAGCTGAACTGGACCAAACGAAGCATATTTTTCGAACTTGAGTATTGGTCTTCTTTGCAGCTGAAGCACAACTTAGATGTAATGCATATCGAGAAAAATGTGTGCGACAGCTTGCTTGGTACTCTCTTAATGAATGAGAAGACCAAAGACACACCAAACGCACGAAACGACTTGCAAAAACTAAATATCCGGCTGACACAGTGGTTGAAACAATCGGGTAGCAAGTTCTTAAGTCCCCATCCAAAGTACTCATTCAAGTCCGATGATCGAAAGCTTTTCTGTGAATTTATAAAAAATGTTAAACTACCAGATGGGTTTGGATCTAATATCAGCAAGAGGGTGACAGATAACAATTCTAACATTACTGGATTGAAATCTCATGACTGTCATATTCTCATGCAACGTTTGATACCGATTGGGGTTAGAGGGCCTTTGACAAAAGATACATCTACACCAATGGTAGACCTTTGTATGTTTTTAAGCAACTTTGCTCCAGAACACTATTGGTTGAAGATAAGAGGAAAGCAAAGGATGACATTCTTACCATCCTATGCAAGTTAGAGATGATCTATCCGACGACATTTTTTGACATTATGGTTCATTTACTTGTGCATTTACCTGATGAAGCATTTGCGAGAGGTCCAGTAGCTTTCAGATGGATGTATCCATGTGAAAGGTACATGAAAAAACTGAAAAAGTATGTCAGAAACCCGACAAGGCCGGAAGGTTGTATAGCTGAAGGTTATGTGCTTGAAGAAGCTCTAACATTCTGTTCAATGTATCTTCAAGATGTTCAGACTAAGTTCAATCGCCCAGATAGAAACGAGGATGTCGTTGTTGAAAAATGTAAGTTTTGGGTATTTGAGTCTAAATGTCGTCCGGCAAGCGCAACGAAGAGCAAATATCTTTCAACCATTGAAAAAAGCAAGTTGGAATGGTTTGTTCTTGAAAACTGCGCAGAAGTCAGGGAGTACATGAAGTGAGTGTTCCTATCTTTACTTTTCGCAATATGTTAATGTTAATTACTATTTTTTTCTTCCTTACTTGCTTATATATGTCATTAATGTAGTGAGTTCATATCTACACATCCCCAAGATGATCTTAAAATGAAATTTCCGGGGTGGTTTCTTAATAAGGTATAAAACATATATAACACGCATTACTCTACATCGGTTAGGTAATACATATATAACAAGCATTCTTACTCTATATTTGTTAGGTCCATTCGATGAAAACACAAAATTCTCCAGAATTCCACCCAGAGTTGTATGCCCTTTCAATTGGTGCGAAAATAAATGCTGAAACTTACGCTGGTTGCATAGTCAACGGTGTTAGGTTTATGACATTTGAACGTGATGCAAAACGCGCAACGCAAAACTCTGGGGTAGAAGTGGTCAGAGAGAACGGTGTGAAATTTTATGGCCAATTAGAAGAAATTATTGAGTTGAATTATACAAATGGTTATTCAACTGTCCTATTTCGGTGCAAGTGGTTTGATACTCGAAGGGGTGTAAAGTATGACAATAATATCACCAGTATAAGCACTGAATATGAATGGCACAAAGATGATCAACTCATATTTGCTTCGCAAGCCAAACAAGTGTTCTTCATCCAAGAACCGTCTCGAAACAAAAAAAATAAACTTAGATGGGTAGTCGAGAACATTAATCATCGAAAAATTTGGGATCGGCCATTAAATGATAACCGCGTCGAGCCGGTTAAAAATGCTGATGACGACTTAGAAGATATTGACGTTGTCCACAACAACTCTTCATCTGACTGTCCACTTGTCATCGACCTCACCCAATACTTTCAAATTGGGTCTTCTCATGTTACTTCAGGTGAGCCTGCAACTGAAGTTGGTCCCCCAACGACTACCGTCGATGAAGTGTTGGAGGTCGAGACTGATGTTGATGAGGACGATCCCGATTATGACATCGAGTTTGATTAAGAGAAAACTTATTGTAATTTATATTAGTTAGTATTTGAAAAACACTTGTTGAAATATTTATCTGCATATTAGTTAAACTTGTTGTACTTTCTACTAATTTCTATTTGATACACTTGTTTTAACATTTGTAACTTTTTATGAAATATGTTTTCTTTGTGGTTTGTATTTGTTTACCTGATGGCGGATGTGATGCCCCGAGGACATGGGGGAGACGGAGCTGGGGATCCACCAAATCCGAATCCTTTTCGGAGAGGGACGCATGAGATTGACGGTAAGTTATCAATTATTATTTAGTACTTTTATTACATTTATTATAAATGTTGTCACTAATTATATTTAATTTTATTTTAATTGCAGCGGTTCCCCCAAGGAAAGTTAGGGGGAAAGCCAAAAATCAAAAGCTTCGCAGGATGGTCAAAGCGGGGGGGGGGGGCGTCTCTCTTACATTCGATAGGGATGTAACGTATACCCCTGTTGGTGTACCGAGCGACTTATTTTCACACGAGGCGGGTTTGTACATGTGGCGGACCATCCCTTTTGATAGAATGGGTTGGGAGAAAGTTCTGTAGGTCCGGCTAGGGGAGGATCTAGTCGCCTAATCCTTGTGTACAAACCAACCCGGTTGTGCGGAATCCAACCGAGATAGCAAACCGAGATCGAACACGTAAATGATAGACACGAGACTCAACGATTAACACCAATGTATTAATACTTGAAAACGGTTACAATACAAGGTTTACAAATACACTCTGTAAACTCTCTCTAGTTCTCTCGTGTGTGTTCTGAGTGCTCTCTTGTTACTTCAGTCTATTTATAGCACCAGCAACACAGTCATGACGAAACAGAAGCAGGTCGACGAAACACAAATTGTTGTCGACGAAACACATTAAAATATTCATCAAAGTCGACGAAACACAATTTGTTTCGTCGACCCATATGTTTGCAATTGGGGGTCCGGCCCAATTTAAGTTCCCGCCCAACTGAAATAGCCCACCATTCATTCTGTGTTGAAGATGATTGGCCCAAGCTTCTTTACGTGCAAGAATTCAACTAATGTGCATAATGTAAGCCTTAGTCAAACATGTGACATCATCGTGACATCATCGTGATGATGTCATGATGATGTGGCAGCGGGAACCGGCTCGCGGCGCTTCGTGCTTCGCGTGTCGAACTCTGGGGCGCACGACGGAGGAATGTCGTGACGTCGGGCTTGAGCCGAACCTAACCGGGTCGAACCGAACCGAATCGAACCGAGTCGAGTCGAGTCGCGTCCACTTTAGTGTACCAACAAACTCCCCCTTGGACGCTACTCATGAGGTTCGTCTTCCATATCTTCCATGTCGGAGGATCTTCAAAGTCTTCACGTCTTGTAAGCAGAAAGTGTATCAACAAACTTCCCTTTTGATGAAGGAAGTGTGTTAACAAACTCCCCCTTGACATAAGCTCTCCCTTAAGTTATGCTCGTGAAACTTTCTCATATTCAATGCTTGAGATCCTTGTGGTGTTGATGAAGGTCATCGGCAACTCGATCATCTTTGTCTTTTGAGTGCCTCCATGTCGTGTCTTCATTCCAATGCTTGTCATCGAACATGTTCTCCTTGCCTTTAGAATCTGCACATGCAAGAAATCTAAACGCGTAATGAGAACAACTGCTTGGAATATCATAAGCAAACGACACACATGTGACCATTGTTCAATCAATCACCGTCCGACAGTTTGAAAGTTTAACAAATTTATCAATTTTAGGTTTTTAACTTTCAAAACTTGCAAATTTTGACCGTTTATGAAGAATCAGTCGATTTGGTTTTCAATCAGGTTTCTGGTAACGAAGACTCGAGTTCCAACATCGGTTAATCAAAACTAAAGCAGAAATAAAATCTTTTTGGCTTTTATAAAGTTTAAATTAAAACACACCTAAAATCTTTTTGGTATTTTGAATATTTCAAATGAAAAGACTGAAAGCAGTAAATAAATATATACTAAGATGCAGAAACTGAAAGCATTAAATAAATATTTACAGACATTCTTTTTGCGAGTTTCGAGGGTAAGAGAATCATATCAGTGTACGGTCATGCCAAAACGCTCTTGTTGTTCAATTAGTTAACATTTAGATAAGCATCCTATAACGATTATCGGTATTGTTGTCCACATAAGCTCAACTTATCATATGTAATCATGGCGAGGGGATACGTTAAGGTATGATTTATACTTACCGACCGGTGTTCATCCACACACGACACATTCCCGTATCAAGGTATGCACGAGGGTTCATCTTACCGGTGAGTATACCGATTATCATCTGTTTGACCGTATATGATGTGAGAAACTCACTTATTTTGAATGAAAACAAGCCCTATGTGATAGAATCACTTATTGATGAGGAACTTGATTTTCGATGCATGAGGGCACAGGAGCAAGTCCGTGAACAGGTCAGTACTTTCGTACAGCAGATAGACGAACTTGACTCCCGGATAAATGTGATATATTATCACTTATTTTGTTGGACATGTGATTGTTGATCACTTATTGAGGTCGTATGCAGTATGTACAAGTATGTATAGTATCATGGAAGATCTAGACTTGCGTCCCTGTTATTTTTCGGTAAAAGATACAACCATGATACCCAGATGATAAGCAGCATAAAGACCGAATATCTCAGAACCTCGGCAATCTCTCAAACGAAATTTCGGTACTAAGACCATATGCCAATGAATGGTTCCCACCTGGTCTTCAGTCGATTTAAGTTTATATCACCCTGCACACTTTAAAATGATTGTGAGCCTACCGATACATCTTATATAGCGCTGCTTATCGTTTTTCAGTTTAGGATTTAAAGAGGTTTGGATAGACCACTGATGTACTATCATTTTCTCTTTTGCTCGCCAGGAAACTCATTTTTGTTTTTCTATTGTTTTTGTTTTTTTGAAATTTTTCGATGTTTTTGGATTTTCAAATTTGGATTTACTCCCCCTAAAATGTAAAAACTATGAGAAATTAAGAACACAAACAAATATTTACAAAAATGATTTTCCGATGTTGGTTTTACTCTTGCTTGACCTTAATGCCGTTTACCAATAATAAAAAGTCAAATCTTGATTTGTCAAATGCTTTGGTAAAAAGTCGGCACGTTGGTCATCGGTGTGGACCATGACAACATTGACAAGTTTCATAGTGAAACAATCACGTGTGAAGTGATATTCGAGTTCAACGTGTCAGGTCAAAGAGTGCTTATAAGAGATAATAATTATTCATAAAGCAGCTTAAATATCGACAAGTATAGGAGAGATTAGAAACTTAAAACCGTATCCTACAACTGCTTCGTGCATTGCAAGGAATCTGAGCGCTCTCCCAAGCTGGATATCCACCCGTTGTGGACTTCAAAGTCGATTTTTGTAGCTACTGAGAAATCTCTTCACAGCAACAAGATCATAAACCTTTGGGTCCGACTGGTCTCTTACACATTGCACCAGCGAAGGTCTTTGTCTTTCTCTTTTTCTTTGAGAGGTAGTGTGCGGTTGTTCAATCCACGCCAAGGCATCCGCACACCAGGTTGGTTTGTTCAACAAACACATTTTCTTCAATCACACCGTGGAGAAAAGTACCCTACACGTTCATCTTGTGGACTTTGAACTTCTTGTGAAAGAAAAATCCATGAATCTTCGAAAAGTTTCAGACGTGCTACAGGCGCGTACTTTTCATTGGAATCTTTCCTGAGGACCCGATCAAAAATCATAACAACCAATTTTGGCACATATCTCATCATGTCGAATTTTTCAACTTTATTCAACAACATTCTTTCATCAGACATTTTTGTCTTCTTTTCTCCTCTCTCCATCAAAGGCAACAATATTCTCCTTGGTTACAACAATGTTTCGGAGCCTAATGTCGCCGATCTTGTGCATGGACACTCCACTATCAACAATCCTAAGACTATCAATAGTTCCTCCTGGAACATCCTACACACTCATTCAGAGATTAGTTGGAGAGGGGGACCCAAGCCATTGTGGTCTTGGGTCTTCCATTTTCATCAACAACAATAACTTCCACTTTCTGATGGTTAGGAAATGATGATGATCCCCCTGAATTTGTGGTCATTTTAGGTTTCCATGTCTGTTGAGTTTTACCAGCTTGATTGTTTTAAAATTTAACTTCGTGATTGTTTGAAGTTTTTGAAAATTTTGAACTTTCTGGTTTAACTGGAACAGATTGTTTTTGAACCACTTCAGTTTTAAGTGCTTTCTCAATTACCTTGACTTGTTGGCGTTTCTGTTTCTTTTCCCTTTCTCGTACGAGGCGGGGATCTTGTTTTGAAGAAACAGATCGCTTTTGGTAATTTCGTTCACGGGGATCATCAACTTTGGCTTTTAATTTATGAAGATACGGACAATTTCGAATAATATGCCCAATTTCACCACATTCAAAACATGATCTTCGTTCAACAAACCCCGAAGTAACATGTGATTGTCTTGTCGATGATGAACTTTGTGATCCCGAGGTACTAGGTTTTGAACTGTTTGGTTCATTTCTTTGCAACACCTTTGCTTGTTTAACAAAATCTAAGTTAGATTTGTTATCAAATGTCTCAATTTTGTCCGTTCCCTTTGATTTCACAAAGTTCACATTCTTGTCCTTTTTCTGACTCTGTTTCTTTTGACCTTGAGTCGTTGATTTACCTTTTGGTTTGGTATGATTTTGCTGCCTTTTCATTGTCGGTAATTTCTGATTGCCATATTGCTTTCGGACTTCGGCTTTTGGGATAGGAGGGCACTGTGTTACCACAACGTGTGATCCTGTCTTTCCCAAAAACTTACTTGTTGAATCCTCAAAAATTTTACTAATTAAAGATTGATTAACATTCTTAATAGGAAAATCTTTGTCAGAATAAATTTTATCATCACCAACAAGAGTGTACAGCAAATTCACACTCTCAGACTCTTTTGCTGACGAGGACTCGACTGCAACAGTCTTTGCGGGTTTTGCAGGAGGATCACATAGAATATGATTCTCAAGAGGTATGTCCTCTTCTTTGATTACCGCATCAGACTTTGCTGAGTCAGTATCATCGGATTCATCATCAGAAGAATCAGCATCCTCAACAACAACTGGAGGATCCTGATTCTGTTCAGCAGAAGACACACATGTATCTGCTGACACATCCGAACCTGATGATACTTCCTTCTTGTATCCGAGTCCTGTTGCAAATTCCTCAACGTCCAAAGGAACAGATGGTTCAAAGTAAGTTCTATCCTCCTCATCAGGCATGGCATCATAATTGTGTCTAACAGGTGGTGGACATTTCTTATATCCAATGCATGTGACATCCCTTTTCTCTTTCTGAACATCAATGATGTGATCCAACACATAGCTAGAGCTTAAATAACTGTCTAACTTGAGCTGGATCGCCTCACTTTCAGTTTTAACACAAGCCATCTCTTTTTGCATTATCTCAAGGCGATTGATATACAAATTGATGTCAGTTTGTTTTCTTGAAACCATTTTTGTCAACTCGGTTTTATCTTTCTTTAATTTTTCAATCACCGATTTAAATTCCTTTTCATGGTTTTCATAAAACATGTTGGCTTCTGTGCATTTAGAAAGATCTACTGTCAACTTTTGGTTATGGATGAATGTCACATCATACTTGTTTTGCAAAGCCTCATATTTGCTTTGCATATCACACCACTTAGCATTCAATGAAACATGTTTGTCTTGCAAGTCAAACACATTAGCTTTTGAAGCATCATGTTTGCCTTGCAACTCAGACATATTTGCCTCCAAATCAGCACATTTAATACTTAAGCTAGCACAATTATCACAATCAACAACAGTAGGTTCATCGACACATACCTGACTTGATGAACTGTCGACATTAGCCATAAAGGCTGAATGGAGAGAAGAAGAAGAATATGCAGCTTGATCCACCAATATAGATCTCCTATGATTTCCTGCTGCAGCTTCTTCCAATAGCTCATCAACATCTGCATCGACTGACACATTTGAAGTGTCATCCAAATGATCATCGCCTGAAGTCGAGGATTCTTCATCTGAGCTTCTACTGTAACCGAAACTGTCTTCGTCTTCAGAAGATTCATCACCATTGGTGGAAGATTCTCCACCACTGGCGTGTTTACGATCCTTGACAACCTCAGCAAAACAAGCTGTTCCATCCGGAGTATCATTTCCCAACTGAATTGACCAATCACAACCTTCATCTACTTGTACCACAAGAGCCTGGTTGGCATTTGATGGTCCTGCCTGACTTGGGTTGTTAACAGGTATCAACGTACGCTCATTATTCCTGTTCTGATTCTGTTGGTTGCCTTGATTGCCTTGATTCCTGAACGGATTCTGATTCCCATGCTGAGCTGGCCTTGTACATTCTCTCTTGAAGTGACCCCGTTCACCACAGTTGAAGCACTTGACAGCCTGTTTATCGAACCCATACTTGGTGTCTTTCTTGCTTTCCAAGCTGGTTCTGCCAGTCCTCTCCATGAAATCCTTTGCTCGCCTTACAGCACTTGCGAAAGCCCATTTGATATCCATCAAATCCATTTCCTCCTTATCGATCTGCTGATAATCTTCTTGTGTCAGATTGATATTCCCAATCTGCCCTTCTACTAACCCACAATATGCGCTCACCAATGTGTTTAGTAGCTCCATATGTTCTTTTGCTACTTCAACACTTATTTTAGAGAAGCTTGAAGTGTCGAGCCGAACTGTATTCGGATTTGATGAGGTGCCTCCATAACATGCTTGTTTTGGAACTGGTAACGGATTCCCATATAGATCAGTTGTCACAGCAGGCCTTTGGGTTTGCTGCTGAGGCACTGGTTGAGGAACAGGATGAAGCGGATTTCCGTACAAGTCTGTTGTTGGAGCTGGCTTAACAAGAACTTGGATAGGATTGCCATATAGATCTGTGCTAGACACAAACGCCGTCTGAATTGGAGCGTGTGAAATAGGTTTTGCAGAAGTACTAGGAGTTCCATAATACATATCAGGATTATGTCGCACTGGTATTGTAGAAGTGCTAGAAGTTCCATAATACATATCAGGATTTTGTGGCACTAGAACTCTTTTTGCCTTGAGAGTTTCTTCCTGATTCTTGTTCTCCAGGAGTTGAATAAAGTCATTGATGTTTGTTGTAGCCAATGTGCCATTGTACTTCAAGATTTCCAAGAAGTTACTCCATTGTGGTGGCAATGCATCAGCAAACTTGGTGACAACTTCTAATGGAGTTGTTACTACTCCAAAATTTGCCAATTCGGTCAACAAATGATGAAACCGACTCGTCAAATCTCCTAAAGATTCATTATCCATACAAGTAAAACCATCAAACTCTTTCTTTAGCAAGTCGTGTCTCAATTGACGTGTCGCTTCATTTCCTACGCCCCTTGTCTTCAACGCGTCCCACAACTTCTTTGTCGTCTTGAAGCTGACGAATTGATGATAAATATCCTTGCTCAATGCCTGTGTTAGAATAGCATAAGCTTTCTTCTCTAAATCATACGCCTTCTTCTGATCTTCCGAAAGATCGGCAAATGTTGCAGCAGATGAAGCGGCAACCTCGATAGCTTGATCGAAATCTGTGGTAAACCGTAACCACAATTCTGTGTTTTGACCAAGAACATATGTATGAAAACGATCAAACCATCCCGGATATTCATTTATGTGCATCAATTTGGGTGGACGATTTAAACTTCCCGTCTCGCTCTCACTTAAGAGTATACTTTGAATACTAGGAGTTTGATTTGACACAAACGCCCAATGACCAGTTGAGATAGGATTAGTTTGTGAAGATGTGGATACGGGAGACTCGGCCCATGAGGGTGATACACCCGTGCTTCTATACTTGCTTTCGGCCGTAGACGGATTACCCCACCAACTCGGATTCATTTTGTATATGCAAAGAGGAAGTCCACTTGAAATCACACGAAACAGACAGATAAAACAATTTTGCAACCCTTCTGTTAATATTGAACAAAACTCTCGACGAAACAGGTTTCCACGAAACAACTTTGATTCTTTGAAGTTGGCGAAACACTTATGTAATCAGATATGTCAACGAAACAGGCCCAAATATTATCGACGAAACAGGCTGAGTTATTGTACGACGAAACTGAATTTTTCTTTTGGGCTCCCAGTCAACGAAACAGCCCAATTCTGGCCCAATGTATGACGAAACAGAAAGATGTTGTTTATGCGACGAAACTGAAATGATTTTAAGTTATGCGACGAAACAGAATGTTTTTGGGCTCCTAAATGACGAAACAGGCCCAAACTAGTTTGAGGCCCACTATGTGACGAAACGGATAAAGCCCATGTCGACGAAAAGAAGTCTGTTTCGTCGAAAAAGTAACACAGTGAGTTGGTGAAAAAGTTGGTAAAACTTTCGGCTGAACCTTATCTCTTTACTGACATACACAGACAACTTTTTCAACTATACATCATGCCCATATCCAACATACCAACCAAAGTATGACTTTGTAATATTTTAATCAAACAACAAATTCCCAGACACAAACAACTTGAACACTTAATTTTCAAAGATCAAAAAGTAAAAACAATAAAGAACACCTTTGAAGATATGAAGAACACAATGGGTTATCCGGCAAAGATATGAGTTTTCCGGTGAACCGTAACTTCCCGAACACAAGATTTTGCTTAAAACTTCACTAAAAACCAAAGTTTAACATGTGAAAATGAGAAATAAAAAGGTTTTTATAAGAACTTTCAGCAAAATATGAAGATTTTCGAGGTTTTAGACAGAATTTCCAGAAAATGATAAACTCCAAAGACCCGAAAAACAACCCGAAAACACTCGGTTTTAACAAGGAGAAGAGCCAAGGCTCTGATACCACTTGTAGGTCTGGCTAGGGGAGGATCTAGTCGCCTAATCCTTGTGTACAAACCAACCCGGTTGTGCGGAATCCAACCGAGATAGCAAACCGAGATCGAACACGTAAATGATAGACACGAGACTCAACGATTAACACCAATGTATTAATACTTGAAAACGGTTACAATACAAGGTTTACAAATACACTCTGTAAACTCTCTCTAGTTCTCTCGTGTGTGTTCTGAGTGCTCTCTTGTTACTTCAGTCTATTTATAGCACCAGCAACACAGTCATGACGAAACAGAAGCAGGTCGACGAAACACAAATTGTTGTCGACGAAACACATTAAAATATTCATCAAAGTCGACGAAACACAATTTGTTTCGTCGACCCATATGTTTGCAATTGGGGGTCCGGCCCAGTTTAAGTTCCCGCCCAACTGAAATAACCCACCATTCATTCTGTGTTGAAGATGATTGGCCCAAGCTTCTTTACGTGCAAGAATTCAACTAATGTGCATAATGTAAGCCTTAGTCAAACATGTGACATCATCGTGACATCATCATGATGATGTCATGATGATGTGGCAGCGGGAACCGGCTCGCGGCGCTTCGTGCTTCGCGTGTCAAACTCTGGGGCGCACGACGGAGGAATGTCGTGACGTCGGGCTTGAGCCGAACCTAACTGGGTCGAACCGAACCGAATCGAACCGAGTCGAGTCGCGTCCACTTTAGTGTACCAACAAGTTCCGACTCCTTATAAGGATGCCGTGATGAACCACCTAAAGGTTAATAAGTTAGGCCATTTATTGGTGTTAAACGGCTGCATACGGGTGCAAAAACGCAGCCGTTTGCAGTCGTTTAAAGGCGTGTTTACGCCTACAAACGCAGTAGCAAACGGGTGTAAAAACGCAGCCATTTGCTGATGCGTTTGCAGCCGTAAACGGGTGCAATAACGCAGCCGTTTGTAGCCGTAAACGTGACGTTAAACGGCTGCAAACGCAGCAACAAACGGGTATAAAAACGCCACCGTTTGCTGCCGTAAACGCTAGGTTAATGTTTTAACGTTTTTATATAATGTTTTAACAATTGTATTTAATTCCTAGGAGAATTTCAATTTCGATGAAGTTGAACAGGATTTGGAGGCCCGCGACTTAAAAGGTGGCATTAGACAAGTGCTTATGAAGCGGTACTCCGACCGCAAGAACTACGCTAAGAGAGAATTTTGTGATAATAGAGGTTATGCCGATGTCGAAAGTGCAAGGGCACACCACCCCGAGGATATGCCTTATGAAAACTGGCTGAGAACCATTGATCACTTCTTGGACCCCAAATATATTGCAAGAAGTGAGGCAAACATAAGAGTCCGCCAACTTCAACAATTCCCAAACCGTGGGGGTACATCATCATACAGTAGCACCGCCTACAAACATGTAATGTTTTATATGTGTGTGTTTGTATGTTTATGTTTATTTAACGTCTAATCTAAGTTTTAATGTTAAACAGGGTTTGAAACGTCTTGATACGTACCGCAAAACTCACACCGATAAAGATGGGAATTTTGTTGACCCGGTAGCCGAGCAGAATTATGTAAGTATCTATCTATATATATATATATATATATTTATATTTATATGAGTAAATTACAACCGGTGTCCTTTACGTTTGTACACCTTTAACTAAAGATGAGTCAAAGCTGTAAAAAATGGGTTGTAATATGGTAGAAATGTAAAGGACACCGGTTGTAATTTACTCTATTTGTATTTATATCTAACCATCTTGGTAAAATACAGCTTAATCTAGAACGCGAGATTATGGGCGGAGAAAGCGGCGGTTCTCAACCGCCGAATGAGGCTGCCGTGTTTCAAAACGTTTTGGGTGATCGACGAGGATGGCTCCGGGGGCTTGGGCCTAAACCTTCGAATACGCCATCGAACCCGTTTAATGCACAACCTCAAACCGCACAACCCTTTTCGGAGGTAAACTATACAATTTGACTTCAAAAATATAGCATGTATCCAAACAATATATAATATTACAATCTAACACTATAGGTTTTCAATATAACTTAGGCTTTTAGTTTTGGTTCCTTTTTTATATATTGTTGAACCTTTAGCCGCTCTGAATACTGATATAATATTGGGTTTGATATGTGTTAATGTAGGAGTATGTTTCGACTTTGTTCCAAAGTCCGGCATTCGTAAACCAACTTGAAACCTTTCTTGCGGCGAGGGGAAAGCAAGCCGCGACCGACGATGACTATGACTATGACAACCTTTTTGACAAGGATGATGAGGAGTAATTAGTATTATTGTACAGATTTTTAGAATGTTATTTTTCGGATATTATTGTACGGAAATGTTTTATGCGATTTTAGTATGTAAAGCATTATGTTTGTTTAGTCTGTTTGTGTTGCGTAAAACTTGAAAATTGGCAGGTTTGTTTATAACAGGAAATACTGCATATGCAGCAAAAATTTAAAAAAAAAAAATTTTGACTTTTAGCGGCGACATATGTCGCCGCTATTAACTATAACTATTAGCGAAGACCTTTTAGTGAAGACACGTGTCGCCGCTAAAAGTCCTAATCATTAGCGGCGACAAAGGTCAATAGCGGCGACAAATGAGCCTTTAGCGGCCAAGCTTTAGCGGCGACTCAATAGCGGCGACATGTCGCCGCTATTACCATTAGCGGCGACTTTTGGGACTATTAGCGGCGACTTTTGTCGTCGCTATTGGTCGACTTTCTTGAAGTGAAAGGTCAACAACAAGCCTATTATGGAAACACTTCATCAACAGTCAATGCTGGTCAGTTAACTAATCCAAACACAGTTCGGCTAGATACTTCAAGTTTCTCGAAAGTAAGTGTTGAGGTGGCAGGGCAGACTGGGAACATCAATATGACTCAGGAAAATTATCAGCAGATAGATAAGGATGAAATGGATTTGATGGATATCTAGTGGGCATTTGCTAGTGCTGTGAGGCGAGCAAAAGACTTCATGGAAAGAACTGGTAGAACCAGCTTGGAAAGCAAGAAGGACACCAAGTATGGGTTCGATAAACAAGCGGTCAAGTGTTTCAATTGTGGTGAACGAGGTCATTTCAAACGTGAATGTACGAAGCCAGCTCAGCATGGGAATCAGAATCCGTTCAGAAATCAAGGCAATTAACAGAATCAGAATCAAACCAGGAATAATGAACGTGCCTTGATTCCTGCAAACAATTCTCATCAAGCCGGTCCATCAAACAAAAACCGAGCTCTTGTGGTGCAAGTTGATGAAGGTTGTGACTGGTCGATTCAACTAGGTAGCGGCGATCATGGTGGAACAGCTTGTTTTGCTGAAGTTGTCAAAGATCAAAACCACGCATGTGGTGGAGAATCTTCTGATGAAGACAGTTCTAGTTATAGTGGAAGCTCAGATGAGGAAACCTCAAGTTCAGGTGAAGATGGCACGGATGAAGTGTCACATGAGTCCATTGATACAGATGTTGAGGAGCTGTTGAGTGAAGCTAAAGCAGGGAATGAACGAAGATCAATTCTGGTGGATTAAGCTGCTTATTCTTCTTCTTCTCATCATTCAGCCTTCATGGCTAATGTTGGCAGCTCGTCGAGTCAGGTATGTGTCGTTGAATCTAAATCTGATAAATGTGATAATTACTTTGATTTAGATGCTAGATTGTCTGATTTAGGTGCTAGATTGTCTGACTTGCAAAGCAAATATGATGATTTGCAAAGCAAGTATGATGTGACATTTATCCACAATCAAAGTCTGATCGTGGATCTTGCGAAATGCACAGAGGCCAACCTGTTCCATAAAAATCATGAAAAAGAATTTAAGAAAGTAATTGACACATTAAGGGAAGATAAAACCGAGCTAGTAAAAATAGTTTCAAGAAAACAAACTGCTATAAATAATTACATCACTAGGCTCGAGGAAGCACAAAAGGAGTTGGCCTGTGTCAAGTGTGAAAATGAGGCGATCCAGCTTAGGTTGGATAGTTACTCAAACTCTAGGTATGTGCTGGATCACATCATTGACATACAGAAAAAGAAGAATGATGTCACGTGCATTGGCTATAAGAAGTGTCCTCCACCTGTTAGACACAATTATTCCGCAATGCCTGATGAAGAGGATAAACCCCAATTTGCGCCATCTGTTCCTTTAGATGTTGAGGAATACGTAGCTGGACTTGGTTACAAGAAGGAAGTATCATCAGACTTGGATGTATCAGTAGATACGAAAGTATCAACTGCTGAACAAAATCAGGATCCTCCCGTCATTGTTGAGGATGTTGATTCTTCAGATGATGAATCCGATGATACTGACTCTACACAGTCTAATGCAGTTATCAAAGAAGAGGACATACCTCTCGAGAATCACATTCTATGTGATCCTCCCGCAAAACCTGCTAAGACTGTTCAGGTTGAGTCCACTTCTGCACAAGAGTCTGAGAGTGTGAATTTGATGTACACTCTAGTTGGTGATGATAAAGTTTATTCAAACAAAGATTTTCCGATTAAAAATATAAATCAATCTTTAATCAGCAAAGTTTTTGAAGATTCAACAAGTAAGTTTTTGGGAGAGTCGAGCTCACAAGTTGTGGTAACACAATGTCCTCTGATTCCAAAGGCTGGAATTCGAAAACAATATGGCAATCAGAAATTACCAACAAAGAAAATTCAGCAAAATCACACTAAACCAAAAGGAAAATCGACAACTCAAGGTCGAAAGGAACAAAACCAGAGGAAGAACAAAAAGGTGAACTTTGTGAAGTCAAAGGGAACGGATAAAATTGAAACATTTGAAAACAAATCTAACATAGATTATGTTAAGCAAGTTAAAATTTTGAAAAGAAATGATCAAAATAACTCAGGACCAAGTACCTCGAAATCACAAAGTTCATCAACGAGACATCAACATGATACGTCGGGGTTTGTTGAACGAAGATCATGTTTTGAGTGTGGTGAATTTGGACATATCATTCGAAATTGTCCGTATCTTCATAAGTTAAAAGCTAAAGGTGATGTTCCCCGTGAGAAAAATTACCAAAAGCGGTCTGTTCTCCAAAACAAGATCCCCGTCTTATCAAAGAAAAGGAGAAGAAACAGAAACGCAAGCAAATCAAGGTAATTGAAAGAGCTCTTAAAACCGATGTGGTACAAAAACAATCTGTTTCAGTTAAACCGGAAATTTCAAAAATTTCAAAAACTTCAAACAATTACGAAGTTAAAATTTCAAACAATCAAACTGGTAAAACTCAAGAGACATGGAAACCTAAATTGGTCACAAACTCAGGGGGAGCATCACCATTTCCAAATCATCGCGAAGTTGAAATAACTTTTTTCGATGAAAATGTGTGACACCTGGGTCACTGCGACCATCAAACAAATTCCAAGCCAATGAAATATTTTATTTCATACTTGGATCTGTATAAATATGTGTATCTTTTGCACATATCAATTCTTGTTCGATTTCAAGCTCTAAATCGCTTTCTGGAAGGTTATACGCGCACTGATGCGTAAATGTAACCAGTTTAATGCAACAAACACTCCGGAATAGTGAAATAGGCTTAACATACCTTAAATAACCTTTACATAACTTAGAAATAAGTTTTGAAGGCTTTGGTATGGCAAAATCAAGTTAAATCGCTTACAGGGACTAAAGTTGACAAACTGCGAAAGTATGCCAATTTGAACTGTAACAGACATTCCGGAACATGGCCATAAGTTAAACATACCATAAATATCCTTTACATAGCTTAGAAATAGGCTTTGAGGGGTTCGGTGTACTAAAATAAACTTTTAGGCCATTCAGGGACTAAAAGCGTCAAAAAGTGCACAAGTTTGCATTTTCGCGCATAACTTACGTTCTGACTACATCCGGACATCCAAAAATTTATGTAAGCACTAAAACATTTTATTTTAGTGTTTGGCATAAGAAAAATCCATTCGTCACGTCATTTGGATCGTTTTTCGCGCTTATGCGCATTCCGTCGTAATTAAGCGAACATCGCGATCGTACGACCAAACGAACTGACATCCGACATATTTTTAAGAATTTTTCATGTCCACAATGTTTAGGCATCATTTTAGGGCCTTAATGTTGGCTTAACGGGCCTTAAACATGTCGGAAATGGCCTTTAACACCAACAGGGACCAAAACTGTCATTTTTGAAACTTGGTTTCTGATCAGGACTTCAGGCGGCCCGCGTAAACCCAGGGTGATACTTTACGCGGCCCGCGTCAGTCTACCAGACCAGATTCAATGTTTTTAACAGCTATTAACAGCCTTTCAAACCCCCAAAGGCCAATGCCACTTGTCAAACTCTTGTGGTGGGGGCAAAATGAGCTACCATAACGTTCCAACACTTGTACGGATGAGATTCGATCACGTTATTCGAGGAACGATCCTAACGATGGTCCATTTACTATAAATACCCATCCATCCCCATTGCAAAACCCACTTGAAATCTGAGTTTTTCTCTAAGTGGTTGTGTTTATACACTTCCTACCTGAGATTACTTGGAAATCAATCTTGCGGGGACCCTTTGTAAGTGTTCCTTCGTTCTTTTATTGCTTTTCGAGTCCGAAAGTCAAACTTTGTTTGACTTTCTGCATTGACCAGTTTATGGTCAATGCGAAGTTTGTTTGAACTTCATAACGTGAGCGTGATCACGATGGTTATAGTCCTTAGTGACTATACCTATTGATTACCACGTTATCTAGGCTCAGTGACGAGTCGTAGTTTCGGCCAAAATGCGCATTCTTGCGTATTTTGTAACCAAACTACTCATAGGTATCAAAACCGTTTGTTTTGATACCAAACCTGTTTTCTAAACTTAGTTAAGCATGTTTTAACATGCTTAGCTCGTCACTTTTAGTTTAGTGCTTATATAGGGTCGTAAGGTAGGCGATCTAAACAATCGCTTATACTTTCGAACCCGACCCGTTTGGTCGATCATTAGGATCCGACCAAGCACATTAGGTGACCATAGTATATAGGGAATAACCTTCCGAGGTTATACCTTATGGTCGCTTCGTTTAAGTAGTTGTATGATAGGTAGTTTATATGCCTTAGGTAAATTACCAAAATGCCCTTTTGACGCCAAAATTCATTTTAAGCATATGTAACATAACTCTTGGTATCTAAACTGATTTGGCAACAATATTATACATGTTAAGGCATATTTTACTTATCATAGGGCTAGTTAGGCGGCCCGAACGCGTTTCACGCGAACGACGCGTTAAGGTAGCATAAGCTACCTAAACGGGTCGTAATGGGTCATAAGCACTTAGCCTAGGTTTCATTTAGTATGTAGGCCTTGTTAAACCATACTACCTGAGTTCCCATACTCATTTGGTTTACGAGCCCTCATTCTATCTGATCCTCCGATATAGGTCCGGTTTATTAACATAGTTACCTATATTAGGTGCCGTTTGATTCCGTGATCTCTAGCATTGCTTGGTGGTTATCTTAGGACTTCTGAGCAATCTCAAGTGAGTACATAGACCCCTCTTTTACTGTTTCCCAAACGTTTTGGGGTGAAACACATGTGCCTACTTGTTACTTTCATGCTTTCCTGTTTTCACATCATATACTTGCTATGGTTATTAGTACATTTATAGTACATGATTTCAATACATTTTATGCTATGTATTCCCATTGTGTGCATACTTAGTACATCACTTTACAATACATTTTATGCTATGTATGCCCATTGTATGCATACTTAGTACATCACTTCACAATACATTTTATGCTATGTATGCCCATTGTGTGCATACTTAGTACATCACTTTACAATACATTTCATGCTATGTACGCCCATTGTGTGCATACTTAGTACATTGTTTTACATTACACTTATGCTATGTATGTCCATTACGTGCATACTTAGTACATTGTTTTACATTACACTTATGCTATGTATGTCCATTACGTGCATACTTAGTACATTGTTTTACATTGCATTTCTGTTGCATATGCTCATCCAGCATATGAACACATTATACTACATTTTGAACCGTTGTAACCATTTGACTATGTGAACCGTCGTAACCCTTTGATTATATGAACCATTTGTAACTATTGAACCGTGTGAACCAGTTGTATCTGTTGACATGATTTACATTTGACAATAGACATTTGACTATACATAAACATTTCTACAATTGTTAAACATTTCATCTTGATGGTTTGGTTTGAGTAAGTGATTTAAGTAACGAGGCGTATGTAATATGATACAAGCACGGTGGATACGCCGCTGGTACTTCCTATATATAAGTGTTTGTATGGTATCCCATATTGTAGCGTTATTTGAATCATTTCAATTTGAGACATATAACATTTTATACAAATAACATACTTGTCACAAGACATTGATTTACAAACAACTTATCTTATACAAACTCATTTCACATGGTTATTCATTTAACCATACATTATTCTCTTATTTATACATATCATCTGATCTTATCGTTTTTCAAATGATTTACAAGACAAAACAACTTACAAGGTTCATGACTAAACATTTTCTCAAACATAAGTCATGAATTCTGTTTTCACAAAACCTATGTATCTCACAGGCATTTTTATGCTGACGTACCTATTTTCACATGTGTTTTCAGGAGAAGATGCATAGGACTTATCAAGACATACTTAGGCGGACCTGTGCCTTAGTGACTTAAAACTAGACAAGAACTAGTTAATTTATGTTATGTACTCTTTGGTTCTTGTTTAAAACAATGTAAACTTTCGTGTTTGAATATTAAAACGAAACTTCAATTGCCATGGATTTGAAACAATTAATTCTGTTACAACACTCCCCGACGTTTCCGCCACGTTTTGTATGTTCTACGTGGTCGGGGTGTGACAGAAAAGTTGGTATCAGAGCCAATGGTTATAGGGAATTAGGTTATTAGTATTGCTTTGACCTAGACTATAACCTTCCTAGGACCCTAACGCGAGTTTACTTGCGTTTAGTCATAAAACAATACCGTCACCTATCCTTAGGCGACGACCACAACAAGAACATAAATTTCAAAACCGCTTTGAAAACTAATCATCTGTTCTAGGATGATTTATTATATGGTTTTGAACCCTTTAAGTTTTCAAAATCCCTTCGAAGTTGGTCTAAATAATGTGAACACGTGCAAACTGGAAGGGTGGGTGTCTGTACCCTGAGTTTTCTGTCTAAGGCTAGAGTGTTCGTACAAATCCACATAATCGGACCAGTCACTCTTACCTGGGAACTCTTGGGGTGAGTGTCCACTTATAGGCGAGCATGTCTTCGTGATACACTATGAGGATCTATTTGCTTTGATTCAGCCTTTGTGTTGTTTGTTTGCTTCGTGGTTCAAACAAATGACCATCAACCATGATTTTGGTCGGCAATTGTAACATCCTATTCTTACCCAATGCCATTTCATTTGTTTTCTCTCTTGTTTCCTCTTTTTAGAATGCCTCCTCGATGCGAGAATCAGATAGCGACTGCCGAACTGGCAGAAATCATTGCGCAACAAATGGCTGCTGCGTTCCCAAACCTTGTTGCTCAATGGAACCAAGCCAACAACAACAATCATGCTCCATGCAACTTCAAGAGTTTTAATTCGGCTAAGCCACTCAAGTTTAGTGGTTCTGAAGGAGCAACTGGGCTTCTTCAATGGTTCAAGAGCATTAAGAATACTTTCCGTCATGTTCAGTGTCCTGATAATCGCAAGGTCGAGTTTTCTTCGAGTGTGTTTCAGAAGAGGGCTCTTACATGGTGGAACGGGGTGATGAGAGACCGTGGTACAGAAGTTGCTCTAGCACAAACATGGGCCGAACTTAGGGCCCTTATGATGAAGGAGTTCTGTCCTCGTCACGAGATCAGGGCCTTGGAAAGGGAATTCGACGATCTTAAGCAAGACAGCGGCGAACATCGAGCATACACTGATCGATATGAGGAGCTGAGCCTGTTGTATCCTACCATGGTTACGCCTTTGGATAAGGCGATCGAAAAATACATTGATGGTCTCCCTGACTCAATACAAGACATTGTGACTGGTAGCAACCCTACTACAGTTAGACAGGCCATTGAGCTATCTGCAACCTTGACCGAATCAAAGATCAGGAAAGGTAAACTTTTCAGGAAAGGTGACAAAAAAGCGGTCGAGGAATCAAAGACCATGGATGAACAGACTGGATCTCCTAAGAAGTCAAAGAAGCGAAAGGCTTCTCAGAACTTCGCCATGGTTACTCACAATGATCAAGCCGTCCCCAACCAACCAGCTCAACCCCCTGCTAGGAAGCCATACAATGGAACTGCACCCTTGTGCAACCAATGTAGCCTCCATCATCATGCCAATGTAAAGTGCCGCAAATGCCAAACTTGTGGACTTATAGGCCATACAGCAAGAGTCTGCCCAGCTGCAGCTGCACCAAACCAAGCTGGCAACGATCCCGCTCAAGGTCGTTTTCTACCAGGTTCTTGTTTCAACTGTGGCGAGATGTGTCATTTCCGAAGAAATTGCCCAAAGCCTGCTAATGCAAATCCAGCACAGGAATGAGCATCTGACCGACCAGAAGACAACATCGTTTAGAAATAATCACGTCGTATGTATTATTTTCTTTTGTTGTCAAGGTCCATGAAACAGTTGTTATCATTGTTTATAAATAAATATTTTATTTACATTGCAATGCATCTATGTGGTTGTATGTATAAAGAACATATCCCCTACAATACCGACAAGCAAGGAATCGTATTCCTTGAAAAGCAAACTACCCCCAAAATTTTCCCATCTTATGATCTCTTGCGTTTTCCACGAAATTCCTAAGTACCCGTTTATTCTAAGGAAACGAAGTACAAGGCGCAAGTTACAACACGAGACGAATACCCAAAGTACCACTATAAATCCTTAATAAGGGTACCTAAGGATATTTCCGTAAATCCTAAAATTTTGTGTTCCTTAATTCGAATATTACGTTTCTTTGAAAACAAAATCGAATTTTGGGAGATCATCCTATCTTTTCAGATAGATCCCAGAGGATATTGAAGTCCAGCGACTGGTTTCCTGGTGTACTTTGAATATCCATATTCAATCACTAACAAGTTAATAACAAATTAATAACCGAGTTAAACAACTATGTGATTATGTGCTTATGTGTTCCTTTTTATGTTTTTGGTGTAATCCAAGTTTTTGTTATCTAAAATCCTTAATGGACTTCTACGTTGTAGTTAAGTCCCTTGGGTTATAAAGTACTACTCCATAATTAGACCCCTTGAGTGGTCTAGTTAAACAGATTGATCCAAAAATCTGGTTAGGAACATCATGTGATGATATAGCTGAAAGGACTCCTTGGTGGCCTAATTAAAAAGATCATTTGTCGATCTAATTAAAAGGACCCTATGGTAGTCTAGTCACCCTCATCACAGGTTTGATTTTCTTCCCCTAAACATTACAAGACAAACTGTGCGGACTGTGCAAGGAATTACGTAATTATGGATGCATACATAATTATGGAATTTAGTGCACAGAAACCACAGCGAGCTTTGTCAGGTGCCTAGAAGTTAACTCTATTCATTTCCGTTTCTGAGGAAGCACCCGTTGAAAATGACTCCGTTTGTTCATTTTCGTTTATGAAGATTGTCTGTTGAGGAAATGAATATCCGTTTGATTATCCTTTTCATTTCCATTTCTGAGGAAGCACCCGTTGAAAAAGACTCCGTTTGTTCATTTTCGTTTCTGAAGATTGTCCGTTGAGGAAATGAATATCCGTTTGATTATCCTTTTCATTTCCATTTCTGAAGAAGCACCCGTTGAAAATGACTCCGTTTGTTCATTTTCGTTTCTGAAGATTGTCCGTTGAGGAAATGAATATCCGTTTGATTATCCTTTTCATTTCCATTTCTGAGGAAGCACCCGTTGAAAATGACTCCGTTTGTTCATTTTCGTTTCTGAAGATTGTCCGTTGAAGAAATGAATATCCGTTTGATTATCCTTTTCATTTCCATTTCTGATGAAGCACCCGTTGAAAATGACCCCGTTTGTACATTTTCGTTTCTGAAGATTGTCCGTTGAGAAAATGAATATCCGTTTGATTATCCTTTTCATTTCCATCTCTGAGGAAGCAACCGTTGAAAATGACTCCGTTTGTTCATTTTCGTTTCTGAAGATTGTCCGTTGAGGAAATGAATATCTGTTTGATTATCCTTTTCATTTCCATTTATGATGAAGCACCCGTTGAAAATGACTCCGTAAGTTCATTTTACGTTTCTGAAGATTGTCCGTTGAGGAAATGAATCCCCGTTTGTTTATTCCTTCATTTCCGTTTCTGAAGAATACTCGTTGAGGAAAATGACTCCGTCTGTTCATTTTCGTTTCTGAAGATTGTCCGTTAAGGAAATGACAGGATTATGCCTTGTATATCTGGTGGTTACTTGACACAAAGTCACAGATGGACTCCTACAAATAAATTTCGGGACGAAATTTCCTAAAGTAGGGGAGACTGTGACACCTGGGTCACTGTGACCATCAAACAAATTCCAAGCCAATGAAATATTGTATTTCATACTTGGATCTGTATAAATATGTGTATCTTTTGCACATATCAATTCTTGTTCGATTTCAAGCTCTAAATCGCTTTCTGGAAGGTTATACGCGCACTGATGCGTAAATGTAACCAGTTTAATGCAACAAAGACTCCGGAATAGTGAAATAGGCTTAACATACCTTAAATAACCTTTACATAACTTAGAAATAAGTTTTGAAGGCTTTGGTATGGCAAAATCAAGTTAAATCGCTTACAGGGACTAAAGTTGACAAACTGCGAAAGTATGCCAATTTGAACTGTAACAGACATTGTGGAACATGGCCATAACTTAAACATACCATAAATATCCTTTACATAGCTTAGAAATAGGCTTTGAGGGGTTCGGTGTGCTAAAATAAACTTTTGGGCCATTCAGGGACTAAAAGCGTCAAAAAGTGCACAAGTTTGCATTTTCGCGCATAACTTACGTTCTGACTACATCCGGACATCCAAAAATTTATGTAAGCACTAAAACATTTTATTTTAGTGTTTGACATTGTAACACCCCGAAAAATATAAAACTTTATAATTTAATTATAAAGTTTAAATAAATGAGAATTTACCAACTAGGAATTTTAACCTAGTTAGTTACAAGTTAGAAATAACCTATATTAGGGTTAAAAGCAACTAAGTTAAATGTTGATCAAAATGGAGGGACCTAAGTTGTAAAAATTAAAACTTTATTTTAATTAAATCAATAAAACACACCAAACACCCCACAAGGAGGTGTCTGGTCGACTTGAACATCAGGGGGCGACACCCCAATTCCAAAAACCCAAGAACTCTACTAAAACTTTCAAATTGGAGGTGCAAATCTGGTCCAAACGAAAATCCGAGCATAGAATCGTGATCCTCGTCACAAGAGGATTACAAGGTATGTAAAATTTAGTGAAAACTCTTAATTTGAAATTCTCATGAAATTGGGAAAAATCTGAAATTAGGGTTGCATGTTTATGTTATGATGATTTAAGAACAACCATAGTGTCTAGGGATAAACCCTAGGCAAATACAAGTTGAAATCATGTTAAATTTTTATGAATCCATGAACACCATTGTATGTGATTGATGGGTTATGAGTAGATTGATGAATACTAGGATATTGGGTGTTAATTTTATGTAATTTGACAATTTGGAAGGGATTTCAGAAATCTAGAAGCTAACAATCATGAAAAGTGTTGATTGAAGTGTAATTAGGGCTAAATGATAAGCTAGAAACTTGTCATATAACCTAGTGAAAAATCTGCCTTTAAGGTGTTTGTGAAAATGCCTCAAAGAAGGCTTAAAATAGAAATTTAAAGCTTTAAACGCATAATCATGATGTTTCGGTGTATTATGCGATGTAAGGTTTAAAAAGAGTTCTAAACATGTCTTGAATTGAACTCTATAGGAAAGGATAC
Source organism: Helianthus tuberosus (assembly GCA_030545235.1). Lineage (NCBI taxonomy): Eukaryota > Viridiplantae > Streptophyta > Magnoliopsida > Asterales > Asteraceae > Helianthus > Helianthus tuberosus. The sequence continues at coordinate 131,988,141 of CM060351.1, read as the reverse complement.
CGGAACGTCGAGTGGACAAGCCGGTGGTGATTCGCGGTTGAAGGGCGTACGCTAAGGTACGTAACTTGATTGGTTACATTAAGCGAATTGTTGATAAGTTTCGTAAATCTTATTGTTGAATTGAAATTGTGTTGAATTTGCATTGATTATGGTTGAATTGTGAATTAATAGACTTAGTATAGTCAACGAACCAATTGGTAGTCATCATAAGTGGATGGTTCCACAAGATGAGCCAATGGATTGATTAGTTGTGAAAATTGTAGTTTTGAGCGTTCTAGAAATCGATAATGGCGATAATAATCACAAAGGCATTAAACCATGAGATTGGTAATAAATGCGGGTGATAACAAGCTCCGAATGTTGGGCATAAGGCGCCATAGGTTTATTAGTTAAATGATAGTAAAATGTGTAAGGTTAGAATGGGTCGAATAATTACATAATGACATATGGTCTTTCGGTCCGTAAATAAGTTTTTCGGTATGATAAACATAATCACGTCGGTAATGAATTTACAGACGTGTAGGAAAAAGAATCACCTAAAACGGACTTACGAGTCAAAAGTTAGGCACATTTGAAGTTGAAATCTGAGTTTTCTGGAGCTGGTAGAATATGCAGCTCAATAAACATGAGCTGCTGGAAAACCTGTTCCCCCGCGCCACGCGGAAGATGGCTGGTTGGGCGCCGCGACACGCGACAGGTCCTCGCGGCCCGCGTAACACCTCTCGCGGGGCGCGAGCGACCCTTTTCCGAAAATTTCAATTGTTTTCCATTATTTTGACCCTAGATTTCGATTATACATGTTATATTATTGTCAAAACTAACCTTTGATGTGATTTTGACATTAGGCCATGTTGGGGAACTTACGGATGGCGATCAAGCATAGGATGAAGAACCGAACACTATATTTTGAAGCTTCCGCAACGTTTTAAACCTTTAATACTTTTGTGTATGGGTTGTAGACACTTGTTTAAACAACTTTTAAAATGTTTTAACTTAGTCACTAGATGACTAAGCTTGATGTTATTTATAAATTTTTGTAATGAAAGTTATGTGAATCAACAATGGGAATTTAAATGGTATAAATTATTACTAAAATCAAGTAAAATTAGTCGGGTGTTACAAGTTGGTAATCAGAGCTTAAGGTTGTCAACAAAGTGTTCGGTTCAAGCTTGATCGATCGTCCGGTAAGAATTAACTTATTTTGTTAATAAATTATGTATTATGTAAAGAATGAGAAACGAACAAATATGCATGAAAAGAGTGTGTAAGCTCACTCAAATACAGGAAATGCATGAAACAAGAACGATTAAATCAAGTTATGAACTTGATTGAATCAAAACAAGAACGATTAAATCAAGTTATGAACTTGATTGAATCAAAACAAGTAAAACATGTGTTATAAATGGAATGTTTAACAACCTATGTAAACATTTCAGAAATAGAGATGGCAGATAAAGGCAATGATGATGCGGTGCCAAGAGTCACCGAACAAATGAGGGAAACGATTGCCGAAGAGGTTGGAAAGGCGATCGAAAACAGCTTATCGGGCTTTATTGATAAAATTCAAAACACAGTTTTATCAATAGTAGAAGAGAGAATCAAGAAATTGGAAGATGATTCAAATCTAGCAAAGGAAAAGCATGGAGGACGAAAGCCTTGTTCATACAAGGAATTCATGGCCTGCAAACCACCAACATATAATGGGGAGGTTGACCCAATAGTGTGCTAACGATGGCTAAGTGATATCGAAGAGGTATTCGAGAGGGCCCATTGTGACGAAAATGACTACGTAGCCTATGGTACGGGTCAACTAAGGAGTCAAGCGAAAGATTGGTGGGATAACAAAAAGAGAGAGATCGGTATTGAAGCTGCTAAGGTCATGACTTGGGAAGAATTCAAGACGCCATTTCTTAAGCATCATAGCCCCAAGGCGGTTATGAATAAAATCAAGGAGGAGTTCATGCAACTTAGGCACAAGAATGAGACCATAGACAAGATTATGGCAACGTTTATGGATAAGATGAAGTTTTGTGATGATCTAGTGACGAATGAAGAACAAAAGATATACTACTACCATAACATGTTGAGTGCTGAGTATAGGGAATTTATCACCCCTTCCAAATACGAGACCCTTACCGAGATCATAAATGCTGCTCGGGAAAGGGAGATCGAACTGAAAAAGAGCATTGAAAGGGGTGAACGGAAAGCACAAGATGTAAACCCAAGCCCTGCTAAGAAGGCACGAACAAACGAAACCGCGAAGAAATCTGATACGAAAGGCGGGTCTCCAAGTTGCAGAATCTGCGGAAAGGGTCATAAGGGCGAATGCCGTTACAAGGATAAGCGTTGTCCCATATGCAAGAAAACGGGACATATGGCTATATCGTGCCCGGAGAAAGTGACGGTTTGTTACAAGTGTTATCGAACGGGTCACAAAAAGTCGGAATGTCCGGAACTGGTTGAAAAGAATGATGGGCAGGACCCGAAGGGTGAAGCCCCAAAAGCAAAGGCAAGATCTTTTCAACTGACCGCCGCAGAAGCGAAGGTAGAACCTGACGTGGTCTCAGGTATATTTGCTGTAAATTCGATTCCTGTACGTGTGTTATTTGATACGGGTGCGAATAAATCCTTTGTTTCATATGGATTTATTCGACATCCTTCATTTGTTCTAACAAAATTACCTCTGCCCTTAGAAGTAGAGATAGGTAATAACAAGAGCTTTATTGTTTGTGATGTATGTGAAAACTATAAACTGAGCATTGACGATGAAGAATATTTGATAAATCTAATCCCGATGTTGATGGGAGAATTTCAAGTAGTCGTTGGGATGGATTGGCTATCTCGACACCATGCAAAGGTCGTGTGCTTCCGTAAAGAGATAAAACTAACATCTCCGAGCGGGAAACACGTCACCATTTATGGCGAAAAAGGAGGCAACCCCATAGTATGCTCAATGTTGAAAGCTCACAAGCTAATGAAGCGAGGATGCAAGGCATTCATGATATACGCTAATGAGCCCGAAAAAGAATCACGAAAGATTGGAGATGTACCGGTAGTACGAGATTATGAAGATGTTTTTCCGGAAGATTTACCGGGGATACCGCCTGAACGGGAAATAGAGTTCGGGATCGAATTGATTCCGGGCGCGAAACCCGTAGCAAAAGCCCCGTACCGACTTGCACCGTCGGAATTACAAGAGTTGATGTCCCAAATCCAAGACCTGCTTGACAAGGGATTCATAAGGCCGAGTGTGTCTCCTTGGGGCGCACCGGTGTTGTTCGTAAGAAAGAAAGACGGGAGCATGCGCATGTGTATCGATTACCGGGAGTTAAACAAACTCACGGTAAAGAACCGATACCCGCTCCCGAGAATAGATGACTTATTCGACCAACTACAAGGCGCGAACTGGTTTTCAAAAATTGACCTTAGGTCGGGGTATCACCAACTAAAGGTCAAAGAAGAAGATGTGCCGAAGACGGCTTTCCGCACGAGATACGGACATTACGAATTCCTCGTGATGTCATTTGGGCTAACAAACGCACCCGTGGCTTTCACGGACCTCATGAACTGGGTTTGCAAGCCAATGTTGGATAAGTCGGTCATCGTGTTTATCGATGATATCTTGGTGTACTCGAAAAGTGAAGCTGAACACGCACACCACTTACAAGAACTGTTAGAGACACTTAGACGAGAGAAGTTATATGCAAAATTCTCTAAATGTGCCTTTTGGTTACGAGAGGTACAATTGTTAGGCCATGTCATAAATGCCGACGGAGTATTGGTGGATCCGTCAAAGATAGAGGCTGTGTCAAAATGGAATCCCCCGAAGAACCCTTCAGAAATTAGAAGCTTTTTGGGGCTTGCGGGGTACTATAGGAGATTCATTCAAGATTTCTCCAAGATTGCGTCACCGCTAACAAAGCTAACCCAAAAGAAAGCAAAGTTTATTTGGGGAGTCGATCAAGAAAAAGCGTTTCAAACGCTAAAAGAAAAGCTAACTCAAGCTTCGGTACTGACATTGCCGGACGGAGTCGAAGACATGGTGGTTTATTCGGATGCTTCACTATCGGGACTCGGTTGTGTGCTGATGCAACGGGGCAAGGTAATAGCCTATTCCTCGAGACAATTGAAGATACACGAGAAGAAATATCCCACGCACGATCTCGAGTTGGCTGCGGTGGTATTTGCCTTAAAAATATGGAGGCATTACTTGTATGGGGTAAAGTGCACCATATTCACTGACCACAAGAGCTTGAAATACTTCTTCGATCAAAAGGAGTTAAATATGCGACAAAGGCGATGGCTAGAAACGGTGAAAGACTACGATTGTGAAATACATTATCACCCTGGAAAGGCTAATGTGGTGGCGGATGCTCTAAGCAGAAAAGCGGACTATGTCCCAATACGAGTAAGATCGATGCAACTCGTGGTGACCTCAGGTATACTTGAACGTATTCGAGAGGCGCAATTAGAAGCAATGAAAGAAGAGAATTGGAAGAAAGAAAGAATAATCGGTCAAGTGAAAGATTTGTCGGATGGAAATAACGGGTTGAAGACTCGATCCGGAAGAATATGGGTCCCACATACTTGCGGAGTGAAGGCGCTTCTACTTAATGAAGCTCATAAATCCCGTTATTCAATTCATCCGGGTGCAACCAAGATGTACAATGATTTGAAACAAAATTATTGGTGGCCCGGAATGAAGAGGGATGTGGCGAAATATGTGGAAAAATGCTTGACATGTTTACAAGTCAAGGCGGAGCATCATAAACCATATGGCAAACTCCAACCGTTAGAAGTTCCGGTTTGGAAATGGGAACATATTACAATGGACCTATTAACCAAGTTGCCTAAGACGAATCGTGGTTTCGATGCCATATGGGTAGTGGTGGATAGATTGACGAAAAGTGCTCACTTCATTCCGATTCGTGAGACTTATACGTCAGAAAAGATGTCAGAAGTTTACACCAATGAAATAATAGCACGTCATGGGGTGCCGGTGTCCATCGTGTCTGATAGGGATACCCGGTTCACTTCAAATTTCTGGCGAGATTTCCAAGAGCAAATGGGAACCAAATTGTTCATTAGCACTGCGTACCATCCTCAAACGGATGGACAAAGTGAAAGAACGATACAAACATTGGGGGACATGCTACGAGCGTGTATAATTGACTTTGGAGGCAGTTGGGATGTTCACCTACCGTTAGTCGAGTTTTCGTATAACAACAGTTACCAATCTAGTATTAAGATGGCACCATACGAAATGCTTTACGGTAGGAAGTGTCGAACCCCGGTATGTTGGGGTGAAGTGGGACCACGTGAACTCGCCCACCAAGATATAGTACGAGCCACGAATGAAAAGATCGATATAGTTCGGGCACACTTGAAAGCGGCTCAAGACAGGCAAAAGGCGTATGCTGATAAAAGGAAAAGGCCAATCGAATTCCAGGTTGGTGACATGGTATGCTAAAAGTTTCCCCATGGAAGGGCGTCATTAGATTCAGAAAAAGGGGGAAGCTAAGCCCGAGGTTTATTGGGCCATTTAAAATTATCGGGAGAGTTGGCAAGGTAGCTTACCGTCTTGAATTACCGGAGGAGCTAAGTGGAATCCATGGCACGTTTCACGTGTCACAATTAAGAAAGTGCCTAGCAGACGAAACGGCCTATATCCATTACGATGATATCGAAGTGGATAATAGTCTGAATTATGCGGTGAGACCGGTGGAGATTTTAGATCGAAAGGTAAAACATTTACGAAATAAACAAATTGACCAAGTCAAAGTCAAATGGGAGCATAGAAAAGGTTTGGACACTACATGGGAGTCCGAAGAGGAGATGCGACGTCTTCACCCTACATTATTTGGTACGTACTTCGGTTTCGGGGACGAAACCCTTTTTAAGGGGGGTGGACTTGTAACACCCCGAAAAATATAAAACTTTATAATTTAATTATAAAGTTTAAATAAATGAGAATTTACCAACTAGGAATTTTAACCTAGTTAGTTACAAGTTAGAAATAACCTATATTAGGGTTAAAAGCAACTAAGTTAAATGTTGATCAAAATGGAGGGACCTAAGTTGTAAAAATTAAAACTTTATTTTAATTAAATCAATAAAACACACCAAACACCCCACAAGGAGGTGTCTGGTCGACTTGAACATCAGGGGGCGACACCCCAATTCCAAAAACCCAAGAACTCTACTAAAACTTTCAAATTGGAGGTGCAAATCTGGTCCAAACGAAAATCCGAGCATAGAATCGTGATCCTCATCACAAGAGGATTACAAGGTATGTAAAATTTAGTGAAAACTCTTAATTTGAAATTCTCATGAAATTGGGAAAAATCTGAAATTAGGGTTGCATGTTTATGTTATGATGATTTAAGAACAACCATAGTGTCTAGGGATAAACCCTAGGCAAATACAAGTTGAAATCATGTTAAATTTTTATGAATCCATGAACACCATTGTATGTGATTGATGGGTTATGAGTAGATTGATGAATACTAGGATATTGGGTGTTAATTTTATGTAATTTTACAATTTGGAAGGGATTTCAGAAATCTAGAAGCTAACAATCATGAAAAGTGTTGATTGAAGTGTAATTAGGGCTAAATGATAAGCTAGAAACTTATCATATAACCTAGTGAAAAATATGCCTTTAAGGTGTTTGTGAAAATGCCTCAAAGAAGGCTTAAAATAGAAATTTAAAGCTTTAAACGCATAATCATGATGTTTCGGTGTATTATGCGATGTAAGGTTTAAAAAGAGTTCTAAACATGTCTTGAATTGAACTCTATAGGAAAGGATACCGGAACGTCGAGTGGACAAGCCGGTGGTGATTCGCGGTTGAAGGGCGTACGCTAAGGTACGTAACTTGATTGGTTACATTAAGCGAATTGTTGATAAGTTTCGTAAATCTTATTGTTGAATTGAAATTGTGTTGAATTTGCATTGATTATGGTTGAATTGTGAATTAATAGACTTAGTATAGTCAACGAACCAATTGGTAGTCATCATAAGTGGATGGTTCCACAAGATGAGCCAATGGATTGATTAGTTGTGAAAATTGTAGTTTTAAGCGTTCTAGAAATCGATAATGGCGATAATAATCACAAAGGCATTAAACCATGAGATTGGTAATAAATGCGGGTGATAACAAGCTCCGAATGTTGGGCATAAGGCGCCATAGGTTTATTAGTTAAATGATAGTAAAATGTGTAAGGTTAGAATGGGTCGAATAATTACATAATGACATATGGTCTTTCGGTCCGTAAATAAGTTTTTCGGTATGATAAACATAATAGGCACGTCGGTAATGAATTTACAGACGTGTAGGAAAAAGAATCACCTAAAACGGACTTACGAGTCAAAAGTTATGCACATTTGAAGTTGAAATCTGAGTTTTCCGGAGCTGGTAGAATATGCAGCTCAATAAACATGAGCTGCTGGAAAACCTGTTCCCCCCGCGCCACGCGGAAGATGGCTGGTTGGGCGCCGCGACAGGTCCTCGCGGCCCGCGTAACACCTCTCGCGGGGCGCGAGCGACCCTGTTCCGAAAATTTCAATTGTTTTCCATTATTTTGACCCTAGATTTCGATTATACATGTTATATTATTGTCAAAACTAACCTTTGATGTGATTTTGACATTAGGCCATGTTGGGGAACTTACGGATGGCGATCAAGCATAGGATGAAGAACCGAACACTATATTTTGAAGCTTCCGCAACGTTTTAAACCTTTAATACTTTTGTGTATGGGTTGTAGACACTTGTTTAAACAACTTTTAAAATGTTTTAACTTAGTCACTAGATGACTAAGCTTGATGTTATTTATAAATTTTTGTAATGAAAGTTATGTGAATCAACAATGGGAATTTAAATGGTATAAATTATTACTAAAATCAAGTAAAATTAGTCGGGTGTTACAGGCATAAGAAAAATCCATTCGTCACGTCATTTGGATCGTTTTTCGCGCTTATGCGCATTCCGTCGTAATTAAGCGAACATCGCGATCGTACGACCAAACGAACTGACATCCGACATATTTTTGAGCATGTTTCATGTCCACAATGTTTAGGCATCATTTTAGGGCCTTAACGTTGGCTTAACGGGCCTTAAACATGTCGGAAATGGCCTTTAACACCAACAGGGACCAAAACTGTCATTTTTGAACCTTGGTTTCTGATCAGGACTTCAGGCGGCCCACGTAAACCCAGGGTGATACTTTACGCGGCCCGCATCAGTCTACCAGACCAGATTCAATGTTTTTAACAGCTGTTAACAGCCTTTCAAACCCCCAAAGGCCAATGCCACTTGTCAAACTCTTGTGGTGGGGGCAAAATGAGCTACCATAACATTCCAACACTTGTACGGATGAGATTCGATCACGTTATTCGAGGAACGATCCTAACGGTGGTCCATTTACTATAAATTCCCATCCATCCCCATTGCAAAACCCACTTGAAATCTGAGTTTTTCTCTAAGTGGTTGTGTTTATACACTTCCTACCTGAGATTACTTGGAAATCAATCTTGCGGGGACCCTTTGTAAGTGTTCCTTCGTTCTTTTATTGCTTTTCGAGTCCGAAAGTCAAACTTTGTTTGACTTTCTGCATTGACCAGTTTATGGTCAATGCGAAGTTCGTTTGAACTTCATAACGTGAGCGTGATCACGATGGTTATAGTCCTTAGTGACTATACCTATTGATTACCACGTTATCTAGGCTCAGTGACGAGTCGTAGTTTCGGCCAAAATGCGCATTCTTGCGTATTTTGTAACCAAACTACTCATAGGTATCAAAACCGTTTGTTTTGATACCAAACCTGTTTTCTAAACTTAGTTAAGCATGTTTTAACATGCTTAGCTTGTCACTTTTAGTTTAGTGCTTATATAGGGTCGTAAGGTAAGCGATCTAAACAATCGCTTATACTTTCGAACCCGACCCGTTTGGTCGATCATTAGGATCCGACCAAGCACATTAGGTGACCATAGTATATAGGGAATAACCTTCCGAGGTTATACCTTATGGTCGCTTCGTTTAAGTAGTTGTATGATAGGTAGTTTATATGCCTTAGGTAAATTACCAAAATGCCCTTTTGACGCCAAAATTCATTTTAAGCATATGTAACATAACTCTTGGTATCTAAACTGATTTGGAAACAATATTAGACATGTTAAGGCATATTTTACTTATCATAGGGCTAGTTAGGCGGCCCGAACGCGTTTCACGCGAACGACGCGTTAAAGTAGCATAAGCTACCTAAACGGGTCGTAATGGGTCGTAAGCACTTAGGCTAGGTTTCATTTAGTATGTAGGCCTTGTTAAACCATACTACCTGAGTTCCCATACTCATTTGGTTTACGAGCCCTCATTCTATCTGATCCTCCGATATAGGTCCGGTTTATTAACATAGTTACCTATATTAGGTGCCGTTTGATTCCGTGATCTCTAGCATTGCTTGGTGGTTATCTTAGGACTTCTGAGCAATCTCAAGTGAGTACATAGACCCCTCTTTTACTGTTTCCCAAACGTTTTGGGGTGAAACACATGTGCCTACTTGTTACTTTCATGCTTTCCTGTTTTCACATCATATACTTGCTATGGTTATTAGTACATTTATAGTACATGATTTCAATACATTTTATGCTATGTATGCCCATTGTGTGCATACTAAGTACATCACTTTACAATACATTTTATGCTATGTATGCCCATTGTGTGCATACTTAGTACATCACTTCACAATACATTTTATGCTATGTATGCCCATTGTGTGCATACTTAGTACATCACTTTACAATACATTTCATGCTATGTACGCCCATTGTGTGCATACTTAGTACATTGTTTTACATTACACTTATGCTATGTTTGTCCATTACGTGCATACTTAGTACATTGTTTTACATTACACTTATGCTATGTATGTCCATTACGTGCATACTTAGTACATTGTTTTACATTACACTTATGCTATGTATGTCCATTACGTGCATACTTAGTACATTGTTTTACATTGCATTTCTGTTGCATATGCTCATCCAGCATATGAACACATTATACTACATTTTGAACCGTTGTAACCATTTGACTATGTGAACCGTCGTAACCCTTTGATTATATGAACCATTTGTAACTATTGAACCGTGTGAACCAGTTGTATCTGTTGACATGATTTACATTTGACAATAGACATTTGACTATAAATAAACATTTCTACAATTGTTAAACATTTCATCTTGATGGTTTGGTTTGAGTAAGTGATTTAAGTAACGAGGCGTATGTAATATGATACAAGCACGGTGGATACGCTGCTGGTACTTCCTATATATAAGTGTTTGTATGGTATCCCATATTGTAGCGTTATTTGAATCATTTCAATTTGAGACATATAACATTTTATACAAATAACATACTTTTCACAAGACATTGATTTACAAACAACTTATCTTATACAAACTCATTTCACATGGTTATTCATTTAACCATACATTATTCTCTTATTTATACATATCATCTGATCTTATCGTTTTTCAAATGATTTACAAGACAAAGCAAATTACAAGGTTCATGACTAAACATTTTCTCAAACATAAGTCATGAATTCTGTTTTCACAAAACCTATGTATCTCACAGGCATTTTTATGCTGACGTACCTATTTTCACATGTGTTTTCAGGAGATGATGCATAGGACTTATCAAGACATACTTAGGCGGACCTGTGCCTTAGTGACTTAAAACGAGACAAGAACTAGTTAATTTATGTTATGTACTCTTTGGTTCTTGTTTAAACAATGTAAACTTTCATGTTTGAATATTAAAACGAAACTTCAATTGCCATGGATTTGAAACAATTAATTCTGTTACAACACTCCCCGACGTTTCCGCCACGTTTTGTATGTTCTACGTGGTCGGGGTGTGACAAAATGGAAGACCCAAGTCCACGAAGGCTTGGGTCCCCATCTCCAACTGATCATTTGAGTACATGTGCAGGGTGTTCCAGGAGGAACTATCACTAGTCTTTGGATTGTTGATAGTGGTGCATCCAGGCACATGACAGGCGACATGAGATTTCTCTACGACGTCAAATCTATTAGAGGAGGTTATGTTGTTTTTGCTGGAGATAAAGACGGATATATTACTAGTGAAGGAATGGTTTCCAACGTTGTTGTCAGTTTAATTTCCTAAGGCCCATGCTACGTGTTCACATCACTTGATCATCAACTTTGAAAACCTGCACCACGTTAGAAAAATATATTTTTGGGTCAACAAATATGTTCGTGAATAATTTCCTCTGTTTTATAGAAAACAGTTTTATATTTATTTCTTAAAAAAATATTTTTAACATGTACCTCAAGGTTAGTGTGTAAATGGTCTCATATCATCAACATAGTCAACATATCCATAAATCTAAATTTACCAAACATGAATACACAATCAAATAACAACACAAACAACCAAAATAAATAGACTCCTGATAATAGCGTGCATTAGGCTCAAGCCCCAAGGAGCGAGTCTGATACCGTTGGCGATACTAGGCTACAACCCATGGCCGTGGGGAACCTAGTCAGCCGTGGATCCACTAGACACAATAGCATGCAATAGACTTGACATCAGATAGCATATAGAATAATAGAATACACATAAGACATTCACATAATAACACTTGATCATAGCATGTGAAGTAAATAAAAAAGTGTAACATGATGCACCCCAAAATTTGTAAAAGATTAAAAAAATGGGAAGTGGAAGAGATTACTCACAATTTGCGAAGAGTTTATCCACGAGAACGCACCGCACGAAAAAGAACGGTTTATATCTAAATAATAATCGCAATGCAAAAAGATGAAATACTATACGAAAGGATAACCTATTGATTTTAGGAAATTGGGTTCTCCTATTTGGGGACTTGGAAATATATAAAATTATATTCATTCAACAAAGAACTAACCAAAATAATAATTGTATATGTTTTAGAATTTATTAACATGACACAAATCATAGATTTGTTATTTTAATGGTTTTAAATATTTGATAATGCCAAATGATTAAATAAGTTCATCAAGTTCATCTAAAAGTTATAGAGATTCAATTTAATATACATCCCCAAATTTCATTTTAAAATAATAATTTCGTAATGGGATTTATTTGTTTAAACAATTCCACAAATTCTTTAGTTATATAATTATTAATAAAAAATATAAAAATCCATAATAATTTAATAACCATCATATAATCTGTAAAATCAGTAAGTTTATTTAAAAAATATTTATGATAAACTTGTATTTTTTTATAAAAGAATTAAAATATATAAATATGAGTGTTGCAAATTAGATCTAAAAATTACCAAAAATTAAAGAAAGTTTCTATAAAATTTACCTAGTGTTTATATAATCTGAAATAATCAATAAAAATATTTATTGAATTTATTTAAGACTATTTTGTATTTTTATTTATTTAACTAGCAATTAAAATACATATAATTCACCAAAATTCCAATTTGATATCTAAAAATTCCTAAAATTTACACACAATACACTAGTATGATATATAGCAATATTATACTTTCAATTTCATTAAAACACAAATCTAAATCTAAAAGCCCCAAATTCTATGCATGAGAACCCTAATTTCAACTAAAATTAAAATCAGATAAATTAGCCTTCTATCACTGAAATTGATAGAGGGATTTTGTAGAGTACGAAAAATTAAGCAAGTTGGGCTTTGGAATCACCTGAAAACGTTGAGAATTGAAGGAGCAATCGTCCGCACAAGTTACAAGCCCTAGAATGTTCTTCGATTAAATTCGCGATGTAGAGGTGATGAAATGGAGATATTTCAGTGGGGTTTTACATGGTTTAATAAGGAGAATGAACGGTAAGAGTTTCAGGATCTAATTTGACGATTTGAAAGAAACCTTAATTCATGTTCATAAGAGTGTTAATGGTGATGAAACCTTGCATTTGATTGTTTGAGTTTCCACGTTAATTAATCGGTTACTTAGTCTAGATCATAATTCTCCATGAATACGAATCAAATGGGCCCGAATTGAATGTCATACGTTACGTAACTGAAAAGATCAGGTCGGGTCGGACCTATGGGTCTCGTGTCGCGATTCAGCTTCAAGTAAGATGGGGAAGATGATCAGCGGGTTCAGAGTAGGTTTAAATAATAAAAGCGATGGATTAGTATCACATGTGTAGCACTAGTCCAGTGGTTTGTGCGTTTGTCTCTTGTCTGACCCGGGTTAGGTCGCAGATTCAAATCCTGCGGCTGGCAAGCCTTTATATTTTTTTACAGCTTTTCGTTTAATTCGTATAAACAGTTCCAATATCAACACAAGGAGCATCATGGCTCAATTGGTGTGCTCTCTGTTTGCTTAAGGAGGGATCCGCGTTCGAGTCCCTCCCCACGCGTATAAAACAAGCCTTTTTTTGTTCTCTCTTAACAGCTTTCAACTATTTACACTACAACCCCTGCACTATAACTTTGGTATTTTAGCAGTTTAGTCCCTCTAGTTATAACCACTTAAATGTTTAATTGCAAAAGTTGCAGTTTAGACCCTGGTCTTCATGTAATTTGCTAACTTGCTTTAGCTAACAATACTAACTTAGTTAGTGTGTTTCTTTAATAAAACTAACTACTAAACTAACCTAGTTGGCTAACCTCTTTTATAAATTCTAACTAGGTTTACGAGATTTACTAACCTAGTTAGTTGATTTGCTTAATTTTATTAGTTACGAAATAACCCCTTAACTTGAAACTTTATTTAACTAATCAATCTAACTTCGTTAAAGCTCCCCTTATATAAACTAACCAAGCTAACCAAGTTTCTTTATAAAGTTAATGTTTTTCATTTGGTTTAATCAAACGCGATACATGACGATTAATTAAATAATAATAATAATAAATTTATTGAAAAGGGTCCGGTTTTGCAATCCTGGTCGGATTTCGAAGACCCGATTTTGATGGATGTTACACTTTGTGCAACAGCTTGATCACAATCTTCTAAGTGTTTCTCAAATCTGTGATAAGAAATTTTCGGTGCACTTTGATGCTAATGGATGTTTTGTGCTAAAGCCCGGTTTCAAGATCCCCAAAGACTGGATTCTCTTATCTGCTCCAAGGGTTAATGATTTGTATGTCCTTGATATGAGCCAAGCAATCACAGCGTCTGCACAAGTAACATGCTTTGTTACTAAAGCCACGGAAAAGGAAACAATCTCTTGGCACAGGCGGATGGGACACATTCACCTAAGAAAAATGAATCATCTGGTGATGAATGAGTTAGTAAATGGTGTTCCCATAAAAAACTTTCACTTGCAAGACGTCTGTGTTTTGTGCCAGAAAGGAAAACAAAGTAAGAAATCACACCCGATAAAGAAGATCAACACAGTTGCAGTGCCGCTTGAACGCTTGCACATGGATTTATTCGGTCATGTCAATCGCCAAAGCATCAGTAATGACTCGTACTGCCTAGTAGTGACGGATGATTATTGAAGATTTTCTTGGGTAGCGTTTATGGCAAACAAGAGTGAAACTTTCGAAATTATCAAAAACTTGATCACAACGAAATTGAGAATTTGTATACTTTGAAAGTTAGACGCATACGCAGCGACAATGGAACTGAATTTAAGAATCATGCTATGGAGGAGTTCTGTAGATCCAGAGGCATTCTTCATGAATTCAGTGCTAGATACACTCCTCAACAAAATGGCGTCGCTGAGCGTAAGAACCGCACATTGATCGAAACTGCAAGGACTATGTTGGTAGAGTCTCAGTTGCCCATTCCATTCTGGAGTGAAGCTGTGGCCTCTGCATGCTACACCTTGAATCGAGTCCTTACAGTAAAAAGGCACAACAAGACCTGCTTTGATGAGATTGATGACAATGAAAATTTGGATGAGAAATTGGATTAGGATTTTTATTATTTTTTTCTTTTCTAATTCTTTTGGTGTCATTTTCTGTGGTTTGTTATCTAATTTTCCGCTAATAAAATACATTATTTCTCTACTTATAAAACGCCAAACACCAAAACTATAATAATTTCCTTTAATCATGTATTATTAAAAAACTCCAAAAATTACTGAATTGTATAAAACATGGTGCAAGAGAATAGAACAAATGGTGTCTTAGAAAAGTTAATTAGTTGTATTTTGCCATCTTTATCTAAAACGTCATTCATACAAAACGCCAAACTTAATGATATGACACGTTACACCCTTAACAGATAAAGCTGATCAAACAGTAACTACAAAGAGTAACTGAAACGACGGAAACTTTATAACATTTATTATATTAAATTACCGCCTAAACTACGCGCCAAAAACATCTTATATAAACAACGTCTCAGGACCTTTCATTGATCACACCAAAATCAAACGCCATATAATAAAACTCCAAAAAGTTCAAAAACCAATCATGGCAATTGTTCTTCGAGATTCAGTTTTGTTCTCAATAAAGTTTCACTCAATTTGTTGGACAAAATTCTTAAGTGATAATATTGTTCATCTCATTGAGCAAAATCTTATTGAGTTTATCCTCACCTATTTTATTTTGCCTTACAAAAGTTAATTAATTATTTTTTTATATTTTCAAAAACGACATGATTACTTGTCACATTATAGATCTGCATCCTATATCACACGACAAAGATAAAAAATACACATGAAAAAAAAGATAATTACTATTGTTTTTTAGCGCAAAAAACATATAGACCTAATCTACTTCTCTCCAAAAAGGTCATTATATAAGTAGAACAAGTAAACAAACTTAACACACCATAAATTGTCTAAAACATCATACAACTTAAATCAAAATGTCTCAGGTTATTGCATGGAGGTTTGATACACTGGAGAGACGTTTCGTCCTAAAGTTCTCTGACAGGAGAAGGATGAAGGTCAAGACTATCAAGGTCATACTTAGTATGGATGAGGGCGTTCAGAGGGATATTCTGACCCTTGGGTTCCAATGGCCAACCAGTGTGAAAGGACACAAACAGTAATAAGAAGATTGAAGAGAAGATTTTCAGCAGATGATGATGATGATGATGATGAGATTTTGATCTACCAACAGTACCGGCTGGAGTTTGGATGAACAATTAAGGACGGTGAAAGTGATTTATTAAAACGGGGAGGAGTATTCATTGACGATGGACGAAGTGCTAAACACAGATAGACACACCTTCTTGAACAACTCTGTGATTTAGCACCTTCTCACGCTACAACATCCAGGATTGTGATTATATTTAAATATAGGATGCGAGACAGGCTAAACCAGTTGATGATGAGAAAGTGATGAGCAAAGCGATGGATACATCTCTAATGTAATACCATCCACATAAGAATATCAGTTTTGTTTTATTTCGTCTTATTTGTAAAGTTTTGAATTATTAGTGAATTATAATGAATTTGGGAACGCCATGAACGCCAAGATATTTACTTTTATAAGACAAAAGGGATTAATTCAACTGGACAGATCTAAAAAACGCCAAAAAAATTTGTAATGTTTGAATTATTAAAGGTATACAATGAATTTGGAAACGCCGTGGACGCCAAGATGTTTACTTTTATAAGACAAAAAAGATTAATTTCAACTTGACAGATCTACAAAAAAACAAGAAAACGCCAAAAAAATTGCAATGTTTGAATTATTAATCGATTATAATGAATTTGAGAACGCCATAAACGCCAAGGTATTTACTTTGTAAGATAAAAATGATTAATTCATCGTGACAGATCTAAAAAAACAATAAAATGACAGGGAGTTTTTGTTTTTAACTACACGCCAAAAAATCCTACACGCCACAAATGACAACAGTGTGTGTGAGAGGTGCATTGGATAAGAAAATAAAAAGACAAAAAAGCTCCTCCGCCTTAATTATATAGCGCGCCACGTGTTCGAACAGGATCCGTTCTCACCATTTTCTCACTTCCAACCGTTTTCTCCTGATCCCGTCTCTCTCTCTCTCTCTCTATATATATATATATATATATATTATTGTTGGTAATGATCATGAATAGTTACTTTATGTCTATAATAATATAAAACTTTTAAATATTTTATTTTTTAATATTATAAAACTTTATTATTATATTATATTCATATTTAAGTTTTAACATATTTTTATTTTACTTTCGAAAACTATATTTTCTTTTTCATTTATCATTAGTTTTTACTAATTTTTTTTTCATGAATCATATTTCCTTTATCAATTAGTTTGATATTTCTTTAATAATTTATGTTCGTTAGTTTTTTTATATTATATATATGTATTGTTTATATACGATCATGAATAGTAACTCTATTTTAAGATAAATATATAGGTTTTTAATATTTTATTATTTAATATTAAAATACTTTATTATTAAGTTCAGCTTTAACATGTATTCATTTTTATTTTACATTTTTAAAACTATATTTTCTTTTTCAATTATCATCTGTTTTTACTGATTATTTTTTATTATTTAATATTAAAATACTTTATTATTAAGTTCAGCTTTAACATGTATTCATTTTTATTTTACATTTTTAAAACTATATTTTCTTTTAAAATGATCATTTGTTTTTACTGATTATTTTTTATTTTTTCTTTTTGTATTATGTTATATATATATATATATATATATAGGGTGGGGTTCTAGAGTGAACACTAGTGTATTTGCGAACTGAGTGAACAAATCCTGGCCATTGATCTACACATGTGTATGGCCAGGATCTCATCATCAAATCGTAAAATATACTAGTGTATTTTAACATCAAATCCTGACCATTGATCTACACAAGTGTATGACCAGGATTAGTTCACTCAGTTCGCAAGCTACACAAGTGTTCACTCTTGAACCTAATCCTATATATATATGATAAAGTATCTTGAATATCATCTTTATTTTTAAAATAATATATATCTTTTTAAAATTTTATTACTTAATGTAAAAATACTTTATTATTAAATTTATTTTTATGTTTTAACATAATTTTATTTCTACTTTACTTTTTTAAACTATATTCTCTTTTTTATTTATCATTTTTTTTACTATTTTTTCTTTATATATATATATTATATATATTATTGATGAAGGATCCTGAATAGTAATTTATTTCTATAATAATGTATATAACTTTTTAGTAATTTATTATTTAATATTATAATACTTTCTTATTATATTTACTTTTCAGTTTTAACATATTTTTTTAATTTTGTTTTACTTTTTTAAACTATATTTTCTATTTCTTTTGTCATTTGTTTTTACTGATTGTTTTTTTATTTTTTCTTAAATTATATTTCTTTAATAACTTATCTTCTTTATTGGTTTTCAAAGAACCATGAATTGTGATTTTATTTTTATAATAATCGAAAGCTTTTTAATATATTATTATTGAATATTATAAATATTTATTATTATATTAACTTTGGAGTATTAACATATTTTTAAATTACTTTTTTAAAACAATATTTTCTTTTTCGTCTATCATTTGTTTTTATTAATTCTTTTTTATTTCTTTTTCTTAAATCGTATTTATTTATCAATTAGTTTGATATTTTTTTATTAACTTATGTTCGTTAATTTTTTTCTTAGGACCATAAATACTGATTTTATTTTTATAATAATATATAACTTTTTAATATTTTGTTATTTAATATAATAATAGTATATTATTATATTTACTTTTAAGTTTTAACATATTTTTATTGTTTTTTTTTACTTTATTAAAATCATATTTCTTTTATTATTTTTTTTTGTTTTTAGCAATTCTTTTTATATTTTTAAATCATATTTCCTTTATCTCTTAATTTGAAATTTCTCTAATATTTTATTTTCGTTAGTTTTCTTTCTAAAAATTTAATTACGTAGTTGTGTTTAATTTTTCCCTTTCAATATTCCGGTATAAGTTTTGTTAAAAAGGAAGTTGCATTCAAAATCTAATATTTATTTGATGTCGTAAAACGGTATGATAATAAACTAAACTGATTCCGATGGTTTGGCTTTCTAAACAATATTCTTGATTTTCAAATAACATTTGTTTTACGTTATCATTTGCTCCGTTTAACTGCAACACGCGACGTCAATAAACCTATAGATATTAGTTGTGATAGAGTATGAATAGTTGTTTCATTATATAATATTTATCTTATTATTTATTTTTCAATTTCACCATATACTTTAAATCATAGTTGTAAAACAAGGTTTCCAAAGCCGAGTACTCCCCGAGTAGTCGCTACAAGGTAGGCTGCCGAGTCGACTTTCTTTGACTCCGCCTAATTACTCGGAATCGGTCAAACGCGGTCAACCTTGGCCAAAATCGTATCTAGTAGGTCAACTTGGGCAGAGTTTGACTTAAAAAATAATAAAACATAATTTCTATGCCTATCATATTAAAGAAATGGATATTTTCACGTATATTCTTATAGATATTAGTAAATTTATGTTATTTGACATGTATTTAATTTCGAAAAACTAATTTCTTTATAATTTAACATGTTCGAGTACTCCCCGAGTACTCTCCGCCTAGGCCGAGTACTCTCAACTCCCCGGTCGACCGACTAGGGAGCGCCTAGCGACTTTTGCAACCATGCTTTTAATATATGTATTTAACCATTTAGTTTGTTTTTTTTCTAATAATTTATGCTGAAAAACATAGGTTTATTCAAAGTAAAGTAATTTTTTTAGTATCTCAAGCTCTAGAGTGCATGTTGTCCGGTACTGTGACAAATCGATTCGATATGAATTGTCTGTATTTGATTTAAAGCTTTTTAATCAATATAAAAAGTGTGCATCTATACTTTTAGAGATATCATGACTTTATTTATTTCTTATACTATGGCTTTACTTTTTTTTTATATTCTATTTTGGTTAGTTGCTACATTCAGTGCTGGAAAACTTGTTTGGCACATCGTGAGAGGAAATCCCACAAGTTCTCTATTAGGGGACTGGGGGCGATGCCCTTTTATCCGTGATAGAAGAATCTTCCACGCGTGGTGGGAACAAACAACCACCGCCACTCAAGTTTTCAACAAGTGATGGAAAATGTCCGTGATGTTTTCCACACGTTATGGATTGTGAGTGATAGAACATGTGAGGGGGTGTGAGGGTTTATTGTAGGTGTTGTGAGTGGTTACTATTGTCACTAAAAAAGGTTGTGAGTGATAGAAAAATGGTTGATGACATGACGGAACTTAATTGGGGCGGGAGTTTGGGCGTGGGTAGGGGGAAAACGCCCAAGCCACCACCCCGGGTGGGCATGGCTTTCGGCGTGGCCCTTGGGGCATGGGTTTCAAGCCGGGCGTGGGGCGGTTTGGCCATCCTAGTTGGCTGAATATCATTGGCTCACCCGCCACGTCATAGCGGGCCATCCCAAAAGTTTTGAATTTTTAAATTCAAACCGTTGGCTTGGCCAAGTAGTCACCCCAAGCGGTCACCCAAACCCCAACATCCCCTATAAATACCCCCAAACCCCAACCGGGTGGTCCATCCCAACCCCCACCGTGGTCCCAAACATTCGATATCCCCACCCGCTGCCCCAGCCGATCACCACAAACCCAACATCCCACGAACCCGCTATGGCATCCTGGACTCACGACGAAGAACTTGCCCTAGTCACAAGCGTCGTTGACGCTATGAAGGGGCGGCCACCGGGCCAGACCAAATATTGGACGGAAGCTTTCGCGGCCTACCGACTAAACGTCGGTAACGACCGCCACCACATGAACGCGTGCCAACATAAATGGCGCGAGCTACGTCCCAAGCTCGAGCGTTTCAAGGCTTACTACGAAGCCGTTCCCGGGGGCGAGTTAAGCCACGAGGACCGGGTGGCGGTGGCGAACATAGAGTTTCGCGGCAAGGAAAAAAAGCCGTTCGACAAGATCGACCTTTTTGAAATTTATTTAACGCTTTAGGTTTCTTATTTTGTAATTTTTAGGTTTATGTAATTTTATAAATATTAATGAAGTTGTATGTTTTTTTTTATAAATGTTTGTGTGATTTTTTTAAATTTTGTATATTTTTTTTTTTAAACTACCCTGCCACGCGGTGCACCCAACCCACGCCCCACCATACCCCGCGGACACGTACCAGGCAGTGGGGGGGCTCCCATTCCACGTGTCAGCACCCGCCCCAACCCAAGCCCCACCATACCCCGCAGTCTTATATTGGTTGTATTTTCTATAAACACGTGCTAAAATGATTTGCTGGCTAGGGATAAGAACGATCTGAAGTCATAAGTACGGCTGTGATCAAAACACGTTTTTACATACCGACAAAACATGTTTCCCTTGTTGACCACTGTGATAACGGGTAAGTGGTAACATAAACAAGAGAGATGTATGTATATGTGGATAGAGATCTAGATAAGAGCTACTGTTGAAATTTAGCGACATCTCACCACCTAGATCGCCGGAAGAAAGAAGAATGGGGCGGAGGAAGCTCGAAATAAAGCGGATCGAAGACAAGAGTAGCAGGTTAGTCACTTTCTCCAAGAGGAGATCAGGGTTGTTTAAGAAAGCTCGCCATCTTTCCGTCCTCTGCGATGCGGATGTCGCCGTCATCGTCTTCTCCGCCAGAGGGAAGCTCTATGAGTCTTCTAGCGGCAGTAGTAACAGGTGAATTAATTTCATCGTCGTTTATATTTTATTCGTTTTTCAGTTTCTGTTTCAGAAATATTTGCTCGTATATGTTACCGACGAATCATTTCTAGACTTGTGCTTGTTATTCTTAGTTTCTGGTACACTGTTTTTTTACGGAGCTTAATGTTATAGATACATACAGCGGAACTATCTAGGGCAATAATATATTATTATTTTATGTGTAACTTATCCATTGCATCTCTAGCTTCAGAACATAGTGCTATGGTCTAGGATTAGGGTTGAGATGTGACTTCTCAGTTCCTTTGTTTTTTAGAGGTTTATTTTATTTATTTTTGCATCTATGCTCTACAATTAGGGTTAAAATAACCGGCTAACCTCAATGAGGTGGTGGTGAACTGGTGAAGTGGTAAGTGAGAGACTTAGTGTTCTAAGGGACCCAAGTTCGATTCCTGTCCTCCCCGTTATTTTCTGCGGCACCTGGTGATGATGAGAGAGTAGGCGAATATGTGGAGATTGCTAGTTCGATCCTTGAACTAAGCGAGTTTTACCTCACCGCACTGTCGTGCCTTCAGGCGAGTGTTCACGGGCTTCGGCCCTAGGTGAAGGTTTTCCCCGGTTCGAAGGCGAGTGTATCCCGATGTGATGAATTTCGCCAGTAGCCCATTTAGAGAATTCGTTAGCCGTTCGAAAAAATAATAATAATAACCGGCTCACATTTTTTTTGGGGTTTATTATATTTTTTTTCTAGGCTCACATGTTTTTTTGGGGTTTATTATATTTATTTTTTTCCTAGCGATTACCACTGCATGGTTTAAATTTTTCTAGAAAAATCTTAGATTCGCATAGAAATCGAACGATTTTCTGTAGTTGGAGTTAGTGGACGCTCTTGACCTTTCTCTAATTCGCTCTTAGGCTACAGGTTGATTTAAGTTTCCTAGCCCTGTGTGACGAGAAATAATTAGCCCTTTAAAATATAGATACTTGTATATAAATAAAATTCATTATTAAACGACAATTGTTAAAACAATAAACAAAACAAAATTATTGTAGCAACTTGAGTTATCTTATATGGTTAAATGAATCATGGGGCTTTACTTGCATTCTCGGAGGCAAATCAACTCTTCATAATTCATACTCTCTAATAAATATATTGTTGTCAATTACCTTAATCAGTACTTATCCAAGGGCGATCTTATAAAAGGCCGAGGGATTAATGGTTAATTGCCTTAGAGCAGGCGGGGTGGTCCGTTATGGCCACCCCATAACGAGTGATAGCACATAGAACACCGCCGCCTCCACTTCCATAACGAGTGATAGGGTATAACTCATTATATATATAACGCGTTGAACTTGAGGAGTGATAGGGTATGACTTGTACATTGTGTATTAATACTTGTACATTGGAATCCCATCACTAGTGATACCACCCCCACTACAATTCTATCACTAGTGATAGAATATTGGGTGATGACATGGCATGATTTGATTGAATATTGGGAGTGATAGAAATCTATCACTAGTGACCACCCCCTCCCCCCCCCCCCCCCTATGGATTATCCACATTTTGTCTTTCTTATTCAATTACAAGTTACTGCTAATAATTACGTGTTAGTTAGGTTATTATTTGATAATGTAGGGTTAGCCTACTTGGTAGAGACATATGCTTCTTAGAGGAGAGGTCCCAAATTAAACTTGGGCAAAGACGATTAATTTAGGACTATTATTGTAATAGAGTAAGAGCAAGCGTTGCTAGTAAAAAAAAGTTATTACTTCAAATGTTTAAAAGAGCCAAAAGAATATTAGGTTAGGTTAAATAATTAGTAATTGATTAATGGGCTAACGATAAATGGTTATTAACTTATTAAACTCTATTATAGGCCCTCCTAAACTACTAACTCGATATCTTTTATAGGCCCCGCCAAATTAAATAGCATTAAGAGCATCCACAGTATAGACATTCTTTGGTGTTTCTAAAGAGAGAGGGTGTGAGGTGGAGGAGAGATAGTGTAGTGATGTATGTGAAGAAAATGAGAAAAAAAATAGAGGGAAGAAAAGTATGTAAGTATGATGTAGGAGAGCGTAGAGAGAAGACAAATTTTTGGTAGGTGTTTTGTTTGTGAGAAGGCAAGAGAGACAGAGAGAGAGTTTTGAGCAAATGATATGTGGCATTCCAAAAATATACTCTAAATATGACTTATTTTGGGTGCTCTAATATAAATATAAATGTGAGATTTACAAATCATCTTGATCTGTTGACCTATATATTACGAACTTGGGACACATGCAACAGAACATGTGATGCAGGTTTTTTTTTAGTTTTGATTAAAAGAAGACTGGTTTACTTTTATTTTTCAACTAACACAGTTTTTAAAATTACTTTCAAGTTTATATTTTTGTTAACATCTTGGGAGTAAGGCTATTGGGTGTGAAGGAGGGTAGTTCTCAAAGGATGACTCGTTACGTAGGCGTCCACATCAACAGGTGTAAGTATAAGCCTAAAGGGGATGGATCTAATGTGTGGGGGATGGGCCTCTATATATAGGGGCATGATTTAAGGAAAACGACTAAAAATGTGACAATGGTGAGAACGCCCCTCATCCGTTGGATCAAAATAATCTATGGATTAGGTTGGCGTGGTGGCGTTTTCATAAATAACATCAATTTTATTACGTGGACGCGCTTCATTAAGGGTAAAAGGGTCTTTATACTGCTCTATACAACACACGAAACTCATGAGTAGACGCCATTAAAATTCCTGCCTTAAACTCCAAGCCACACACATCATCTTTATCTAAACGCCATTAATTTAAAACGCAAAACTTTGTATTTAACAGATAAAGCTGAACAAATAGCAACTGAAATGACGGAAGCTTCATTACTAACGTTTATTATAATAAATTCCCGCCTAAAAGCGCCAAAAACATCTTATATAAACGTCTCAGACCTTCCATTGAACACACAAAAAACAAACATCATATTTTACTAAATACGATTCAATTTATAAACGCCAAAAAGTTCAAAAACCATAGATTGCGAACGTCGTTTCTTGGAGATTCAGTTTTGTTCTCAATAAAGTTTCACTGAATGGGGTGGACAAGATTGTTGGACAACATTCTTAAGTGAGGATTAACAATGTTGTCCATCTCATTCAGCAAAATATTATTGAGTTAATCATCACCAAATTAGAGGGTTAAGGTATTTTAATTTACTGAAAGTTATTCTTTTTTTGGCGTTTTTGTGTGTGTCCGATCATATATTGTTTGTTTTGTAACTTCCAAATCACAAGTTATCCACAAAAAGTGGAAAAATGTGGGAAAAATATAAAAAAATGGTATATAAAAAATATAAAACGCCAAATGCCAATATTTGTGTGTTCTGAAAAAAAAATACAAAAAACGCCAAACAACTCTTCACTTTCTCTCGAAGACCGTGTCGATTTTCTTTTAATTACGGGCTTCTAGCATGTCGACGCGTAGTGTCCGTGAACTTTACAATTCTTGCATTATCTTTCTTTCGCCCCGGGCTTCCATTTTTGTTTGTTTTTCCGATTGCTTCCTCCTGTTTGGATTTCAAACGCTTGCGAGATCCAGAACCTTTCGACTTATACCTTACAAGGACTCTTATCGGATTCTTGTCGTTTTGATGTTGACCTGTTATCTCCGCAAATCTATCCCTAGTACTAGGAGGAGGAGCAACAATCTGCATATCTTGAACCTTCTTCATATAAGATTGAACATGATCCTTGTATAAGGATAGCTCCTCCTTATTACCAGATAAACAGTTCAATGTATACTCCGTTGCAAAAATAATTTCTCGCATCATACTTTGCACATCGGGATCAAGCTCGGTCATAAATTCACGACTCATTCAGTAATCAGAAGAGCAATTTGGCGAAACCTCTTTACGCCATCTATTCAAAATGTACTATTTTGGAAATTCCCTAATATCCAAAATTCTCAAAACATAAAATATATGTCTACATAGCAAACCAAACTGCTCAAAACGCCTGCATGAGCAAGTGCTGGTGCAATCAGACTTACGGTACATTACCTGAGAAACGCCAAAAACAATGTATGTATAAAACGCCATGCAGGCAATGTTTGTATAAAAGACCATCAAACAACAAACACAAAAACTCCATGCAAAAAAAATAATAAATGTTTAAAAATATAATAAATGCCATATTCAGAAAACCCCAAAATAAAAATAACCAAAAACGCCATTGTTTACCTCGAATAAGGATGTACAAGGCTGCTGGAAATCATTTATGTAGAACTTAACAAACCCATCGGGCTGATCTTCATAACGTTGATTTAAGCAATTCCCAATCATGATTAGCTCAGTTTGAACGTCACAAAAAAAATATTTTTTGTGTATATGTTAGCAGCTTGGCCCTCCAACACTTTATAATTACTTTTCAACTAGGGGCGTTTGTATCGAGATTCATGATCATTTTTCCTGTGCGTGTGACGTTGTGCTTCTATTTCAGTTTCGTAATGAGTCACGAACTCAACAAGAGTAGATTTTCAATTGCACACTTGACAAAAAATGGTTCTCACTCTCCGAACTCGGTGTCGTACGCATAAGGCCCGACAGTTCTTCCACTCTATAGTATGCAGGGATCCAAGATTCCCTAAGTGCAAAAATATCAGAAAGCCAGTCATTATCATCTAAATTGAACTCTCCAATAACCTCTTCTCATCCTGATTCAAACTCTTCGGGTGTGAGAATATCCGTCCACACAACACCACAAATACGTTCTTTGAAATTTTGGAATTGCATAGCCTAACACCAACCTATATATAACATGAAAACGCCATGCAAATATATACATTAGAAAAAACACACTAACATGAAAAACAGTTATGAAGGACAAAACGCCATATATCTTAAAACTCCATATATCTTAAAACGCCAAACATAAGAACACTAACATGAAAAACAGTTATGAAGGACAAAACGCCATATATCTTAAAACTCCATATATCTTAAAACGCCAAACATAAAAATAAGAAAATCAACCTTTAGAGAAAGTTTATGCATCACGTGCCACATTCATAACCGATGCCTCGTTTCAACAAATACAACATAAATAGGCTTCTTCATTGTTGGATCTTGGTCAGTGACAACAACTTTTGGTTGAGAACCAACAACTTTTAGAAAAACTCTCAACAGCCATTTATATGTATCAGCAGTTTCTGACGCCAATAATGTAGCACCAAATGTAACATTGCAGTGATGATTGTCTATACCAGTGAACAGTACAAATACCATAGAGTATCTGCATATGAAAACACCATTGAGAAAATGAAACGAGAACAAAACGCCAATGCATGTAAACAGTGAAAACGCCAAAAAACAGAAAAATAGAATTATTAATATTACTTGTTGGAACGATACGTGGCGTCAAACGAAATCACATCACCAAACACGTGGTAATTACGTTTGGATTGAACATCACACCAAAAAAGTCCCTTCAAACGATTCTCTTCGTCTGTGAAGTAATCGTACGAGAAATTAGGCTGGGACTGTTTTTTTTTCATCCAAATGTCTCACAACCATCTCAACGTTGTATTCCCCTATAAACAAGTTAATTTGCCTCTTGTAGTTCTTGAAATCAACTTTACTTGCACCCACGTCTTCAAAACCGCCAAAACAAGTCTTCATAACATTAAACACCTTAACCGGACCCAAATTCAACTTAGACATGCTATGTATAACATGCTTCTGGAGCTGAGTGAGGTGTTGTTCAGATGGAAGGAAATGCTTATCAGGCTGTTCAACAAAATCATGGTTGTGCTCCTCAACAAACTTATAGACCTTCCATGATCCAGCCTCAAATATTACACATAACAGTGCTCCACAACCAGTCATCTTTGAAAAGTTGGATCGCACAATCATTTCCTTTTGATTCGGGTCCAGCGTATTAACCTTCTTGTCCTTATATACCCCAAATCTCGTACACATGTAATACTTAATATGTTTTTCTCTTTAGCGTTTATCTTTTCAGTCCCTTTCCTGACAGAAAAACCACAAGTCGTAGCATACCTAACATACATTGAATAACAATCATCGAGGCTTGAGAATATCATGTCCATTTTGGCTTTATATCTTCACTAACGTCAGGAATGATAAATTGTAAACCAGTTTTGCGGCAAAACCTTTCATTCGAAGAAACTCCTTCGTCTGAGAAAACACAGTGAGAAAATTTAAGAAAAACGTCATTAAAATAGAAATTGTCTCCTTATAAATTTTTTGATGAAAACACCATTAATTGAATAATAAACAAGACCTAATAAACGCCGTAATTGAAAACTCCAT
This sequence comes from Helianthus tuberosus, assembly GCA_030545235.1. Lineage (NCBI taxonomy): Eukaryota > Viridiplantae > Streptophyta > Magnoliopsida > Asterales > Asteraceae > Helianthus > Helianthus tuberosus. The sequence goes on along the minus strand of CM060351.1, from coordinate 131,960,233 downwards.
AATGAAAACGCCATAATAAAAACACCATTAGTTGATTAATTACAATATGATGAATTAACAATATTAAATAAAACGTGTTAATGAAAACACCATAAGTTGAATAATTAACAATATGAATAATTAATAAATATAACGTAATAATGAAAACGCCATAATTAACAAAACTGATGTTTACAAAGTAACAAACAGTAAGAACTGATGTTTACAAATATTACTCAAAAACATTCAAAACTAATCAGGTGTAAAATGCCATTGATCGTAAACGATAAGCATATATTAGATCCTAATGCGTGTCGAGTGCGATATATTTTTATTGATATTTTAAGCCCATTTTACACATTAGTCAAGTTTTAAGTTTATAAAACACGATATTCTACTAACACTAAACGCACACTTGGGCAAGTGCACCCATCGTGAGCGTAGTATAGCGTTGGTAAGATACCGAGGTCATCCAAGGACACAAGAGCTTTTAATATCGGTTTATCCTCAACGTCTAATCAATCTAAATTTTTTGAGAAAAGGTTTTAATGTATTAATAGTAGTTTACATATGAGGGGATCAAGCCATTTGCACCCCCGCCATCCAATACTAATGGGTATTGAATGAGGTCCTAGTAAGCTTGACCCAGGTCCTTGCAGGATCTATACACTGAACAAGGCAAGAACCTTACTAAACCATTCTCTTAAACCCTGACCAGTTAGCCAACATATCTCTATATAGACCGTAGAGATATGAATGGTGTAAATCTTTTACTTTATATAGACAGTAAAGTAATGCCAAGACACCACGGAAAAATGATAAAGAAAATTCACCTTCAACATAAGAAACTAGTTATTAAAGTCATTAATACAAAACCAAATAAAAAGTGCCAAAAGATTAAAAATCAAAAGTAATACATAAAAGACTTGTCTTCACCAAGTGATGTAAGAGGCTTAGCCAAACATGGCATTTGATTGGCAAGAACTCTTACTATCAATCTTGGATCCCGAGACTAGTACACACTCTAAAGGTGGATGATGGATGATGGTGGTGGGTGTTGGTGGTGGAGTGGTGGCAAAGTGGGAGAGTAGTGCTTTGCCAAGGGATGCCTTTGAAGTGAGCCAAGCACCCCTATTTATAGCGTAAACAGAAGCCCGACGACCGCCCCGTGTCCAGCGGACACGCCCCCGTGGCCATCCTTTTCTCTTCCTTCTTTAAATGCCTTTGTTAGCATAGGGCTCCACACGGCCCGTGTTCAGTGGGCACGGCCTCGTGGGCAGAAGCGTATATGTACTATCAAGATTTTGCAAGATTCTGCGTATCTTAGCTTTGACCACGCCCCGTGCTGAGCTGGGCACGCCCCCATGGTGGGCGTCGAAGCCTTCACAGCTTTGTCTTTTCTGGAGGCAGCTGACCACGCCCCCGTGTCCAGTGGGCACAACCCCGTGGTCAGTCTTCTGTTTCCTTGTTTTTGCTTTGGGGATGCTGCCGAGGGGTCGGGCATGTCACGTTTATTCCTTTTCTTTGTATTTATGTTGGTTTTTGCTGTGTATTTGTTCCTTTTGTTCGTTTAAGCTCATTTGGTCATGTAAATTCAAAAGGAATACAAAAACACATTTTTTACAACATTAGTACTAAAAAGGGTTGGTTTTATACCTTATTTGATGTAATTTATATGTTGCATTTTGCACACATCAATCCCAAACGACAATTAATATTAATAATGAAAACGCCAAATATCAGTTCTTAATATTTGTTAACAAATAATGAAAACGACAAATATTGGATATATGAAAAACGCCATTGAAACATAAACGCATTGTCAAATATACTTTGGAAAAAACGACATTGAAACAAGCATAAAGAACAAAAGACCATATCTGTTGTATATGTGTTGCATGATTTACTGGAACACATATGAAAACGTCATCAAATATTACTTTGTAGAACGGAATCCACGTTAGACGTCATAGATCTCGAAAGCTTGGAAAGGAGGTAACTGCTAATACGAAATTTTTGGAGTTTTATTTGAAACAGAATTATTTATAGAGGGGAACATGTATAATGACAATGGTACCCTTGCATATCATTTAGCGCCCCTGCCACGTGTTCGACCAGGATCTGTTCTCACTGTTTTCATACTTTCAACTATTTTCTCCTGATCCTGTTTCTCTACAAGTTGAAAGAATAAAGAAAGTGTCAAACATGACCGAGTTATGTGGAAAAGTAGTGGAGGTTAAAGCCATAATTCGTCATCGTGGACTAAGTTTAATTTGTATGTGCTTAATTGTTTAGTATAAATATTAGGGTTAAAGTTTTTTGTTATGTAACCTCTTTTGTTTAATAGAATACAAAAGTCTTTCATTCATTTATTTATGCAAAGTACTTCTACACTTTTACTGAGTGCTAGTGTGTAGAGTGTGGCCTGTAACCAACATTCTCCAACTAGATCATGTTCATTAATAGTTTACAAGGTGGTTATTTCTTTTATCTAATTTCAGTGTATGGTTGCGTAATGGCTAATCAAGTTAAGAATGCTTGTAGCACTATCCATGCTCTAGGTTTCTACCATACATTTCAAAAACTATATTTACAATCGGTCTACTTAATTAGATTCACAACAATCATCATAGCCATAGAAAATGCAGAAAACACGTTGAAGTTTTTATTCTATATCTATCATCTGTCCACTTAACTATAGATTGATAAGAAAACAATCATTATAATCATAGAGATTGTAGAAAATACGATGAAGTTTATTTATTTATTTATTTTTGAACGGCAACTACGATGAAGTTTATAGTTCTAAATATGCTATGCTTAGCTTCTGAAAAGGAATTGTACTCATTGTATATTTGTACTCGATAAAGTTCCTTGAATTTGGGGCAAGTACCAGCACAGAAGTAAAAAAAAAAATTGTATAAATATTCTTAGTGTAGTAGATGTTAGAAATATTTAAACTTAGTTATGTTTATTATCGATTATTATTATCCCAAACTTATAAGTAGTTAACGTATGATAAGTGAATGATTAATTAGATGATATGTATTGTAATAAGCGGCTGATAAGCGGGAAATCCATTCAAATAACTGTCTGGACAGTTACCCGCCAAAAATAACCGCCAAACTCGTATGTATTTAACCTTGTTGCCGGCAATATGTTCGGTTATCAAGACAGTTTCTGTTACACCGAAATTGTCCACTTTCATTTCTATTGTTCTTACTTGTATACTCTGCATCATCTTGATCTGAATATACTTAAACATGGCTGCAAGTCTCGTAAATACTTCCGCTGCATCTGCATGTTCTTATGCACGAGACAGGAATGATCCGGATGTCCAACATAGTGGTATCAGAGCCACTACAAGATCTGATGCGGAGATTAAACCGACTGCCACATCAATGCCCTGTCAACATTGCATTGATGAGAAAAACGAAAGAAAACGACGAACTCGACGTGAACGATTATGTTACTATTGCCATTTGCCCGGTCACCAGATTTACACGTGTAAATCCAAAGAGAATGATGAAGAGTTGCAACTTATTCGGCAAGCGATTAATGTCGGAATAAGAACACAGAATGATGAAGTGCATTGCCGAGAAGAAATGGTCGTTACAGGAACCGACGGTGGGCAATGGAAAGATATCTGGTATGTCAATTCGACATTTAATCTTCATTTTGTGGGTAACATAGATGTTTTTAAGATTGTAAAACATATAATGGGGGTAGAAACTAAATCCGGAATGAATAACTTCTTATTCATCCGAGGAGTGGGTGTAGTGGAAATGAAAATGGGAAACGAAACACTGAACGTTCCTAGTGTTTTCTACTCGCCGGACATTGATCGAAACGTTCTAAGTCTTGAACAATTAACTCTTCAAGGCTTTACGGTTCGTCGATCCGGTGATACATGCAATATTTTCCCCATGTTCTCATCTCCGGTGATGAACACAAGGAATGATGTGACGGGTTTAACGAAAGAGGAGGAACTGGGAATGAAAGAGAAAGAAAGGCTGCAAAACATGTGTGGCATAGATGACGAATTCAAAAACGACTACTTGAATTCGTATTTCGAAACATTAAATGTTTCGGATGAAACAGAAGTTGATTGGAATCTAATGATTTTAAAATCATTAGAATTCCACGAGTTTGATGACTGTAAAGCGCTGATCAATATGCTTGATGATCGTGAATACGTGTTCAAGTATAGAATTGATCTACAAAAGAAATTCGAAGAGATGATTCAATGGTTTCTAAATGAATATTTAGGGATCACTCATAGACCAATTCCACCTACACTATGGATCAACGGAAAATAGATTTACTGAGTCTATATATGTTGGTTGATAAGGATGGAGGGTATCGAAATGTTACAACAGAAAATATGTGGCCGATTGTTGCAAAGGATTTGGGGTTGGAATATAAAGATGGTGACTACATAAGGATCGTATATGCAATGTATCTAGACATTCTGGAATACTACTACAAATTCAAAACGGTCCAAAAGATGGTGCATGTTAAGGAAGTAATAAATGAAGATGCTGACTTCTCTCAGCGAAGTCACAGGAAGACTAGGAGTGAAGACATGGGCTGCAACGATGCTGTAGGAGGGGAGAACCATGAAGTTGAGCCAACACAAGCTGCGTTCTTTGCAGGAATTAGGGACGATAACTGGCATCAAATGAAAAGACGGAAAAGATTCAACTTCAACCAAGCAAGATGGGCCGTTGAAGAAGCCAATCGAAGCGTCATGAATCAGGCTCATAAACATAACCAAGTTTAGAGGGGTTATGTTAGAAATATTTAAACTTAGTTATGTTTATTATCGATTATTATTATCCCAAACTTATAAGTAGTTAACGTATGATAAGTGAATGATTAATTAGATGATATGTATTGTAATAAGCGGTTGATAAGCGGGAAATCCATTCAAATAACTGTCTGGACAGTTACCCGCCAAAAATAACCGCCAAACTCATATGTATTTAACCTTGTTGCCGGCAATATGTTCGGTTATCAAGACAGTTTCTGTTACACCGAAATTGTCCACTTTCATTTCTATTGTTCTTACTTGTATACTCTGCATCATCTTGATCTGAATATACTTAAACATGGCTGCAAGTCTCGTAAATACTTCCGCTGCATCTGCATGTTCTTATGCACGAGACAGGAATGATCCGGATGTCCAACAGTAGATAAACTTGTGCTTACATTAAGCTCTTTTTACATTATTGAAAAATATTCTAAATGAATTGCCAAATCTTAAAATTTTAAACTTGAAATTGAATACTAAATAAACGCTTGAGTGTGTAAATTCCAAGATTCACGTGTTCTTAAGAATTAAGAATGAGAAGCTAAATTAATCAAAATAACTAAATTTAGGATTAAATCTTTATCAAAATCAGGCTCTAAATGAAACAAAATGGGATTTAAGCCGGCCACACACACTATATGTGTGGCACACATATACCAAAGTTTTTGGGTTTGTAACTCGATACTAATAAAAAGTTACGCTTTTTTTTAAGTTGGGACATTTTGTTGCTCACTTCTTTTATCCAGTTGTTTCAAATACGAGCTATGATCAGCAACTCTGTGTATCACAAGCACACTTTCCTTACTTGCTCATAGTTTACTTTAATACTCGTCTGTACATCATCCTTCAACTTTGTCATCACTCGAGCAAGTCCTCTACAAGACTTACAATGTGTTAAATAGTTCAATAATTACTACCAATGGTTCAAGTTCATATATAAAGAAAACCACCACTGACCTGATTTATGCCCCGAATAACTAATATTTTATATTTTATATTTACTATTCAGAATCGTTGCTTGTGTTTGTAGCCCCAAAATCACCATTGTCGTAGCTCGCTTTTATAATATGGCGCCCTTGCGGCTTTCTATTTGATTGTATCAAAAGGCCCAATGAATTAGGATTTCCCTATTGGTCCAGGTCATTTCGGGGCAAGCGGATCATTTATGATAAAGAGGATGAGCTTCAAGAGAATGATTCAGAGTTCTTGCAGCGTGGAACCGCGTAGTACCAGACACGAGATAGATTTTCCAAAGAACAAGGCCTTTCTCGAATAAGCCAATTCATTTGGGACCTTGCAGATCCACTCTTTTTCCTATTCCAAACTCAGCCCTTTGTCTCTGTGTTTTCACAATGAGAATTATTTGCAGATGAAGAGATATCAAAGGGGGTTCTTACTCCCCAAACAAATCCTCCTACATCTCTATATAAACGCTAACGGAATATCAAGAAAACGTAAGAAAAGCCCTTGAATTATTGATTAATCGCCAGAGATGACTTAGAACCATTCGTTCATTATCTAATGGATCTTTCCGTTCTAATACTCTATCCGAGAGTTATCAGTATTTATCAAATTTGTTCCTATCTAACGGAACACTATTGGATCAAATGAAAAAGGCATTGTTGAGAAAAAGATGGCTTTTCCCGGATGAAATGCAAATTGGATTCATGGAATAGGAGAAGGATTTCCCATTCCTTAGCCGGAAAGATATGTGGCCATGAAAGGCAAAAGAAGGCTGGAATGCCAACAGGCATCTATTATTGAATTCACCCGACCCGACAGTACTCATTTGGGGAACGTCCAGTGCCAAAGTCACTGAATGGGTAAGTCACCAACCCCTAAAACGGACTATGTAATGCTATGTAATGTACTTTGTTATGGGCGGTCATTTTACTGGAGGATTATAATCTACCCTTGTGTGATTCCTGTTGAAGCATATACTTGAGGGGTGGGTGCAGGGCGGACAATTTTCAATTTTAAAGCAGACTCCCCATTCATTAGATATAAGCTGACCAAGATTTCTTGATCCTCTATCGAACTAATTCCCTAGAGAGCTCAGATCGAATCGGTATTGCTATCCAAGCTCTCTTATTGAATTGCTCATTCAATGAGCATTCTCAATATTATGCCTTGAAGAGGACTCGAACTTCCACGCTCTTTAGCACGAGATTTTGAGTCTCGCGTGTCTACCATTTCACCACCAAGGCATCTTGAAAGTGAATCATATTCCATGAATATGATATCTATCTAGTGTGATGTATGGAATAGTGGAGTGTTGGAGTATTTCTATTGATCAGTTATGTCATATAGGCCCGAATTAGACATCCAATTGCTTCGATTTGAAGACCACTACTCGTGCAACTCATTTTCTGTCATAGGACCAACTACCAATCAACCATATCCCATCCCCATCTTGATATTTCCATCTAGCCTGCCATCTCCCATGTTGTAGTTCTAATTCTTGATTAAGTTTAAGATGAAGTTTTAATTCGTGTCTCGATCCATGTTCCAGTTTTATTCATGTTCAGTTCTTGATTCCGATCATGTCCCACGTTTATTGATCATGGATCCTCATTATATTTTAGAAGTATCATTTGATATCTAAGCAAGATGCAATGTCTCATGAAGAATTAATCCCTAATTTCCTTTTGTCCATCCCATGAGTTGCAGCTCATCTTTCAGCTCAAACTCATGATTATCATTCATGTTCTACTTGCGGTTTCCTGTTACGATCCTTGTCCATCCCCTATCGCGTGTTACAACTTGTGTCCAATCCATGTCTTATGTTAAAGTTTGTATCTAGTTCTTGGTTTGTCCAATGTCCTAGATTCAAGGTTCCAAAAGAGTCTATCATCAACGAAATATCTAAGTATCAAAGTCTAGTGACATCATAGCTATTAGATAGTATTACCATATTAGGGTTTATTAGTAAGAGCTTACAAGCCCATTAGGTTAGGGTTTTGTTGTGATGTATGTATATTGTAAGATAATCCTTTAGTAATAATTAATTATGTATTTCACCATCTAACCTTAGGCTCTCTTCCACCTCCACTGTGCCATACAAAAACAAAAACCCTAGATGTCGCCACCGAGTTCAAACCCTAGACTGGGAAACCAACCTTTCCTAGCCTTGCTTTTAGTTTCGTTTCTTCTTTTTTATTTTTTGTTTCCCATTCGAATAAAGCTTTGTTATCGTACAAGATCCAAGCCACAATACCTAAATATTTATTTAAGAAACCTTTACCGCTCACTGCCTAAAACTCGCCACATGTCCGCCGTTACACACGCCTCCATGTAGAATTGTTGACCAGTGCGTGAAGCCCACTCGCAACCATTAAACGGCGCATGAGAGCGTGTCTGGACGTCGGTCACTACCACATTTTCATAGGGCAGCCAATTTCAAATAGGGTAGTGAAAACAAGACACAAAACGACACGACCTTAAGTGTTGTTAACAGGTTTTTGTTTCTAACAGGTTTCGTGTTTGATCATTATCAGGTTTCATGTCTTAAAAATGTCGACACGATAAGTTATGTTAATTTTCGTTTTCTAAACAGGTTAAAAACCCGTTAAGACATGTTAATATTTTTTATTTATAAAAAAAGAAGTAGGGTTGAGTTTTTATATATGCGACCTAAGCAAAGGAAAAACATAAACCTAATTTTGAAACGCCGAAATCGCAGCTCGCAGCCGCATCTCTCTCTTTCTCCACTCCACGTCTCCACGATCGGCGTCCACACTCCACCCTCAAGGGCTTGTTCGTGTCACAACATATTATATTCATTTCGCGTAACCTATTTATTATAGGGTTCATCTTCGTGTTTGAAACAACTGACACAATAAGATTTGGTGTCGTGCTCGTGATTATCTATTTCGTGTTCGTTATCGTGTTCTTGTCATAATAGTCATGTATGACGCGATATGCCAACCCTACCTTTTCACAGTTGTTGTTAGAATCTTAAATCACACATGCATGTCATCTTCATTTGGATGAATTTTTTTATTTTGCTTCGGTTACGGTTCACAGGTGTTCATATCCATGGATTTTTTTTACAAATTGTACATTGTTTTCATATAGTGATGCTTCTTTGAAAGTATGATATACTCAATTCTAAAAGTTATCAAGTACGTCTTATTGAAATAGAAAACCTATAATCTCAACTCTACATATATACAAGGGCTGACAAATCGTGTCTTATCGAGTTTAACAGGTCTCTGATGACGCGAATAACATAAGTTTTAAACATGAATACAAATTGTTTAACTACTTTATATCTCATGTCTATAACACAATTATATGTTTTATGTACCAAGGAAAAAAATGATTGATCGTAGCCTCCTAATTCTATTTATTTTTAAAAAAGTAAAAAACCAAATAGTGTACCTTTTCAGTAAACAAATTTAATCGTGTCTTATACAGATATCTATTGCCAGTCCTTTGAAGTAACAGATAATGGTTTAAATATGACATTATAAGTTTGTTCTTTGTGTTTAGTTGTTCCAAAATGTTTAAAGATGTTGTACATATTCATAGTCAATGGATACGAGAAGATATTTAAATTCAAATGCTTTACACCTTACACAACATTACTTCTAATCACTTAATCTTCTTTAATTGCCTATATTTCAGTGTGCAACGTACTCTTTCTAGATATCAGAAAAGATGTTCTGAAGAAGGAGAGATAAACACCAACGGAGTGGGCGAAGATTTAGTAAGACATAGTTCTTGTAAAAAGTTATTTTGTTATTTTGGAAATTATTATTCTAACAACAATGTTATATGTTTAATGAAAGAGCTACTTAACTTTTGTTGCAGTGCAAAAGATTTCGAACATGTAAAGAACTTCTACAGACAGTGGACAGGTAATGTAGTCAAATCGAGTAGGATTAAGGTGCCAACTCATGGGATCTTAAACAAGTCTTTTGGGTTCAATGGGATGTTAGGGTTTTGCTTTTCACTTGCTAACCAAGTTGAGCCATGCCTATATATAATCATGATCGAGTCTAGGGATGTGATTATGAGGGACTATTGTAATTAAGTTGTAAGTAAGTTCTTAGTTGCAATAATACAGCCTAAATCTTGCGTGTGAATGTGTTAGTGATATCAGTTCAGTTTTCTTAAATTGGTAACAAAATCAATCACGAGAGATCTGCAGCTTGGAAGAGACAACCGCCAGTCAAAACCAAGAATTCTCGCTTGCACCAAGTTGCCACAGTCGAAGTTTATTGCAACAATGTATACTCGATCGAACCAAGATCGGGTTCGTTCGTTGCATCATCAAGGTGAAACATGGTCATCGACCCCGTTCACGTACCAACGTCGTAAGAAGACTATATTGAGGCATCAATGTCAACATCCCCACCACCACCGAAGGTGAAAGAACCTGGTTCACAAACTATGCAATGCCCCATGCTGCCCCTACAAACTTCAACGTCTTGTCTTTACACATGAAATCAATCCTAAAGGTTTAAAGTTTAGGATACGATGAAAAAAGAATAACATTGCAGTTCTATTTTTCCAATTATAACCTGAAAACATGATTATGCAAATTGGAGAGCTGGATTCTACTAAAGCCATGTGAGATGCGATCTAGGCCCGTAATGTAGGGGTGGAAGGGGTTAGGAGGTATAACTTCAAATGTTGTCAACTGAGTTTGATAATCTAAAGAATAAGGGGACCGGATCAATTGATGACTTTGTAAATAAGTTATCATGCCTAGCTATATTGTCAAAACTGTGCGAGGTGCACGCCTAGGCACAACGAGGTGCCCTAAATGCGATGCAACTGGTGAGCCGCGCCTTTTGGCACAGATGCGCAATTTCAGGCCATATTCAAACTGACAGTTGCCTCAAACCCCTAAAACATCCTAAATGAGCCAAAAGAAGTCCAAAACAACCCTAAAACATCCGAAAGTAGCCCTAAAAAGACTAGAATATCTCTAAAACCCCTAAAAAGGTATTTTATACTATGCGCTGTGTTTAAAAAAAACCCTCTTTTTTTAAGCTCTTAGGCGCCGAGCTTGGCCTATGTGCCTTGCGTGTAGGGCTACAAACGAACCAAACGTTCGGCGAACAGTTTGTGAACCGTTCGGCAGAAAGTTCGTTTGTGTAAGTTCATTTATTAAACAAATGAACACGAACAAGAAATTTCGTTCGTTTAGTTAAATGAACAAACATGAACAGAGGTCGTGTTCGTTCGTTTATGTTCGTGAACGTTCGTTAATGTATCTGTTTGTGTTCGATAGTTCATTAGTGTTTTTAGTTTTTATATTTATTTAAATACTTCAAAATTCCGACAAATTAAATATCTATTAAGTGTCATTGTATTATATAATATGTTCATGAACAATTGTTTTTGTTCCTTTGTTTTCATTTGTGTTCATGAACATTAGTTTGTGCTCATTTGTGTTCGTCAACGTTCGTTTTTGTTCGTTGCCTAAAATTAACAAATAAACACAAACGAACACGAACAAATTCATTTCCATAACAAACGAACACGAACATAAAATCTTGTTCGATAAGTGTTCGTGAACGGTTCGCGAACACATATACTTCTTAACAAACGAACACGAACAAAGTCTTGTTCGTGTTCGTTCGGTTCGTTTGCAGCCCTACTTGCGTCTGCCTAGGTTATTCAATAACATAGATGCATAGCTTCAAAGTCGATTCATTCCGAGAATCCATGGACAAATCAATGTTGGTTAGACGTTTCTCAAGAGCCTTCCCCGAGCAAAATACATTCATAATGTGGCCTCATGATACTAAACCTTGGATTTGAAGAGCATCAGGTTTGAGGATATTGTTGGTAGGTTGAAGGCATATGAAGAACGCCCTAAAGAACATGACATACCCAACGAAGCACAATCAAAGTTGTTATTATACTAATCAGAAGCGACTTCTTCGAGTCAAAGAACCCGTGACTCGAGTTGAGGCTCACATGGCCGAGGAAGAGCCGAGGAGGACGAGGTTCTAGTCAAACCCGAGGGCAACACGAGAGCAATCCAAGCACCGAAAAACGAGGTAAAAGTAAGGGTCGAGATATATCTAAAATATAGTGTTACCAATGTAACAAGTTTGGACACTTTGATTCAAATTGTCCAGAACGGAAGAAGCGAGAGGCACATCTAACTGAGACGAGACATATCCTTCCTGGTTTTCGGTTAAATTTGTTCAGGAGACTGTCTTCTTGAATGAGTCAAAAGTGCTACCCAAGAAATGAGAGGTCACCGTATCGGCTTTACAAAATAATGCTAAAGGTGGGTAAGTCGATGTGTTTACAAACCCAAATAGATGATGAAAGTTAGTTATGGGACGAGAGACTTGGGCACTTATAATTTGAATCAATGAAACATATGGAAAGAAAGAATATGGTTATCGGAATGCCTTTGGTTATGAATGAATGGAAGTTATTTGAATCATGTTTGGTCTGGAAACAATGAGACACCTGTTTCCTCAAATAGTGACTTTTAGGGCAACTTGAGTCCTAGAATTGATTCATGGTGACTTAAGTGGGTTGATTACCTCTCCAACAATAGTGGGGGTAACAGGTACGTCATAGATTTATGTAGAGTTATTTATTAAAGGCTAAAAATGATGCATTAGAGACTTTTAAGAAGTTTAAAAGGTTGGTCAAGAAGCAAATCGACGAAGTGACCTTTCGAACCGATAAATTGGGTGAATTTACATCATATGCAAAGATAAAGGTATAACTCGAAACTTGACCGCCCATACTCACCACAACAAAATGGTGTATGGGAGCATCGACATCATAGATTAATGGAAATCACCTAAAATAAATTAAAGGCTCATGATGTTCCTAACTATATGTGGGGCTATGCGGTCAGAATTCTAGTTTCATAATAAATCAAGTTACTATGCGAGCATTGAAGGATAAGACACCTTATGAGATATTCAAAAATAAGAAACCCGATACGCAATATCTTAAAGGTGTTTGGGTGTAAAGCATACGCAAAAGTGGATGGAGCAACTGTGAAGAAACTGGATGATCGCTCAAGATGCTTGGTTTATTTGGGAAGCGAGCTTGGATCCGGTGCATACAGATTGTATGACCAATGAAACCAAAGGTGGTAGTAAGACGACACCCTAACTTCGATGAATTAACTAGTTGGAAGTGGGAGAAACCAACTGAATTTGAAATGCAGTTTATGCCAAGAATGTTCTTGGTTGATTGGAATAGAGTAATTGACACGGAAACCATGCTCGTTGTTTCGAAGACAGGCGAGCTAAACACACCCGAAACTAAAAAGCCCAAGAGCGAGTGAAGATAGGAGACCATATGCCACCCATCACGGCCCAAGCACAAAACCATCGACATACTTGGCCCAATCCATTTCAAGCACCTCAAATGGGTCATCGGCAACCCAGTCCAAAACCCTTGCACCATCGGCCGCCAAATCCCTCTATAGACGATCAAACCGAGCTACGACCACTCCGACATGGTTCACTGTTTATGTTTTAATGAATGAAGTTGAAAAGGGAAACAAAGATGGATAACTGCAACTCGACCTATGTTCCAATCGGTCCAAGTCTTAAATTAACGAAAGCCGAGGATGAGGAGGATATGAACCCGATTGAGTATAGGAAATTATCAAAGGTTCTTGTCTTTTACACACCCAACTGGATATGGCGTTTTTAGTTGGGATGGTAAGCGTGATACATGCAACAACCTAAAAGCTCCCACTTGGCTGCAATAAAATAGATCCTTCGCTATCACTATATTACAGGGACCTTGAGCTATGGGATCGAGTATACTCGGGGAAGAGATGGCTTTTTAGTTGGCTATAGTGATATTAGTGAAACACCCCCGAAATGGGTCTCAACTGTTGGATTTACTCTTTGGCACATAGTCCAAATAAAACTTTTCATTAAAAACACAACGAAAATTAAATAGTCATTACTTTCCATATACATTAAATTAAAACAATGTCTTAAAACAACATAATAGTAAACGTGATGCTAGTTGCTAGGGAGTTTTTGCCGCACACCAGCCTTCGCCCTACCAATTAGTTAACTTGATGTGCATACTAAAAGTCAGCTACACTGAGTGAGTTCTACATTAAATCAGATATCTATAAACTTTAACAGGAACTAAACACATTTAGTAGTTAAGTACATCTCATAACTTTATCATACATATTGTCATCACATATCACATCATTCATAGCACATATCATCCTTCAAATACTACTTATAGCTACCATTGGCAAGCAACAAATGCATTGCCACTATCATATGGCCACAGTGGTAACCGCTTATCATACAACCCCAAAGGTAATCGCGTATCATATGTCCTTGTAAGTCGCCTATCATATGTCACTGTAGGTAGCCGCCTATGTTGTGCTACATGCATGCTATAACACTTTACATTCCATCATTATAATCACTTAAAAACAGTACACTTTGCTTTGGCTAAATCATTTCATAGTTTATCGCATTTTAAGAAACAACATCTAACACTTTACTTTGAAAACATCGTGAGTGTTCACACCGCCCCAAAACAATCTCTGAAATGTGTTAGAGTGTATAGGCTAGAACAAACGTTGCACGATTTGCATGAAAGTTAACACACGGAACTTGTCACTTTCTAACACAATCTCTGAATAGTGACATCTGATACCGTCCCCTAACTTTCCTTAGGTCCTTGATATTGTCGCGAAGCCTTGGGTTGTGACATTCCTTAAGGTCGTTGACGCTCTTGAGTGGCACCGGCACTGTCACCAATCATGGGCGGCCAGCCTTGTAATCAATGCCCATTCACTATCTTTAACCAATGAGTGTCGCCCAGTTGAAGATTCCATTGCTGTCGATTGAAGACTCAACCATTTTAGGTACGATTTTCGCTAAAAATCTTAACATTTTACATCCAAAAACTTCCAAGAGGCAAGATCCATGGGCTTTTGTCCCATAAACGCCTAAAAATCTGACCTTTAGGTAAAAACACAAGCTTTCCCCATAAAACTCTAAAAACACTAAAGCAGAGATTGATAGGGAAGAATTTGCACTAAAAGTTGACAACACCTTATCTATTGCCTATATATTCACGATCGAGTCTAGGTAGGGTTGTGATTACGAGGTGTTATTTTAATTAAATTTTGAGTAAGTTTCTTAGTTACAATAATTCGTGAGTTTACTCTAAATCTTGTGTGTGATTGTGTTTGTGATATCAATTCAATTTTCTTCATATATAAGTACAACCAAGATTGAACAAATAATAATGGAAATTAAATTAAAATCACAGTGATCCCATAGCATAATTAGGATCAACTATCAAGCATATATGAAATTAAACTCTTTGCACAGGCTTGCTGAATTACAGGATAATGCTGAGGAACTCTCTGTGAATGACATGATACAACTAGAACAAGAACTTGATTGTGCTCTCATGCAAACACGATTAAGAAAGGTGATTATATCTAATTTTGTTCATAGGCTGTTTATCGCTGTGTAATAGCTTTACTAAAAGATACAAAATTATCATTCACAGATCAACAATGGGGTATTATATGTTTGAAGTTGCGTTTAGTTATGCGTTAAGTATTAATTAAACTAGAAAATCAAGGAATCGACACAAAACTAGAATTATAAGCTCAATTCTTTTTCATTAATCAGTGGTTAATAGGAGCTTAATTTGATCTCGATGAAGTTTACTGTTTTTTTCTTCAGTCGATGAGCGACACTAGTATTTCATAAAAATATTGACAGTTACACTTTTTTTTATTACCAGTGGTTTTTGTAGCAAAAACATAATTGGTGACACATGAACAGCTTTGTGTAATTTGGTAGTTACAACTAATTTCCTACTTACATGGCACAAAATAATATTAAGGGTTTGTCACTGAAGGAAAAGGACAGAACTGGTTGTTGATAAGGGCTTATATATTGACTGTAATTCTGGGTTTTGATGCAGGCACAACTAATGATGGAGCACATATCAACCCTTAAAGAAAAGGTATGCTTCTAATATGATTTTTCTGCATATACTCTTGAGGTCCATTACATATTATTGTATACATGAGTATGTTATTAGACCCCTGAATAAATAGACAGTAAATAAATTTCCATTAGAAAAAAAGTACGTTTCTTTAGGAATGTGTTATTAATGCATGATGTAATTGCTACATGTCCTTTACCCTTTTGAAATGTACAGTCTTAGAAATATAATACAGTTTTGTGATAAAGGAGTAACGAAGGTAGAATAGGGAAGTTGATAAATATACTTTTAACATATAATTAAGAACTAATTTAATGATATATTTATATATTATGTAGGTAGTGTGAGGTTCATTGGGAAACACTAATAAAGTGAGGTAACATGCATTTAACATGTTAAATATATTTTAAAAATTCAATTTAAAATGCTAAAAATTAATGTTTTCAAAATTTTTTCGGAGGCTTTTGCTTATAAAGATGTGTAGAAGCTATTCCAATCAAAAAAATCATTTTTTACCCTTTTTACTGTTTTTTAAGAGTTTTTTTTATTTTTTGAATTTTGATTTTTTTATTAAAAAGGTTTTTACATTATTTATATTCAAAAGCTCCGATTTTTTTTTTTTAAATAATTTTTAATATGTTAAGCTGAATTTTTAACATATGATAAATGCATGGTTCTCCATTCAACTCTTCCCTATGTAGGTAATAGGTTATATATAAAGATAATTTAGCTTTTAACAACTGCTGACATCCCTTTAACTATAACCTTCCAAAATGCTTTGCCCTTGCCTAAACAACAATTAATATCTCAAAAAATGATTGACAGTTATCCTTTGAGCCTGCTATATGTTTAGGTGAGTGTATAGAAAAGCTAGCTCGCTTGGAGCTGTTGCTTTAAGCTGCATTTGTCAATTTTACAAGGTGTGTTTGGCAAAAGTGGTTGTAGTTGTAGATATAAAGTATAAAATGACAATTGTGATAATTGTGAAAGGGTGTCTTGAGTACTTTTTATCTTAAAAACTCCAAACTTATTGCTATAGTTGTTATCCAAACAAATCGTTTGCTTCTTTTCAAAAAGAAAGGAACAAGCTCTAACAGCCCGGCCTGTGCCAAACATGCTAATGTGTTATGTGTATACCTGATACCCGATGGGCAATTACCTAACAAATACTGGCCAGGTCTTGGGGCAGGTATAAGACATGATTATACAGTCGATCGGGTATGAGACTGAGATTAGCTTATACCCGGCCCCATTGCCATCCCTGCATGGGCCAAAAAATGGAACCAAATACACACTTGAGTGTCCTTAATGGCAACTGTTAAATACATTGGTGACCTCAACATTAACAATACACACTTGAGATATTGATCACAGTTATGGATGTTTGGTGATAACTTGTTGCTTATGAACTCCAGCCAGTTGATTTATTGTATGTGGAGGTTAATTCATCTGATTAATTGCAAGTTCATTAAAGCATTTCACCTAGGTACCATGAGACCATATATAATTTGTCCTGTTTGGAAGCACAACAATGATTAGAGCTTGGATTAACACAACAATACAAAGCTAATCAACTTATTTATGTATGATAACAGGAAAGTAAGCTACGTGAAGAAAACGAAAAATTGGAAAAGCAGGTAATATTCCAAACGTCTCCCAAATTAATATTTGGTAACATCTGAAGTTGAAACAATGTACTTGTTATATCTAAGCCATGGAATACCCTTGTTTAAACATGTCTAATATATAGAAAAGCTAGCATGCATTATATATTGCTTGCCTATATAGTATATGTTCCTTTAGTAGGTTTTATGCATTATATATTGCTTGCCTATATAGTATATATGCATCATATCTTTGTTAAATTCTTGCTTTCTATATATCTAAAAGAGTAAATTGCCAAAATGTTCCTTGAGGTTTGGTCATTTTTGCTACATTAGTCCAAAACTCAAACCTTTTGAATATGGGTCCCTGTGGTTTCAATTTTGTTGCCATTTTCATCCAAAATCAAACTCTGGTCAAATTTTTCAGTTAACATCTAGCTTTTCTGCTTTTTTCCTCACTTTTAATGAAGGGCAAAATGGTCTTTTAACGTTTTATTATTACAACTTAAAAAAATTTGAACATTTTGCCCTTCATTAAAAGGAAGGAAAAAGACAAAAAAAACTGGATATTAACTGAAAAATCTGACCAGATTTTCCTTTTAGATAAAAATGGTAACAAAATTGAAACCACATGGGTCTAAATTCAAAAAATTTGAGTTTTGAACTAAAGTGGCAAAAATGACCAAGCCTCAAAGACCATTTTGGCAGTTTACTCTATCTAAAACTATGAAGCTGGATATGAAATGTAAAAAAAATAAAAAAAATAGTAACAGTAATATAGTAATAATAATAAAAGAAATAATAAAAATAAAGTAGTAGCAAACCTGAGTAGATCATTGACTTACAGGTTGCTTCAACCCAGGGAAATGATGTTGATGATGGAGGTGGTGGTCTTAACGAACTTGCTACTAACCAGATCAACCCACCCAAACTTACAACACTCCCTCTTTTTAATGGCTAAGATCTGTGATCAAAAGGGCCAATAATCCATTTAAAAATATTATTGGATATTGTAATCTTATTAAGGATTCTTGTGATCCGCTTCATGCTTCTACACCAACTGTCATTTTATGGGTGTGAAAGAAGCCTCATCTGCCTTGTGTTTATGTAATCTTTTTGTGTGTACGTGTGGTTTTATGGGTGGATGGGTAATATATTGATGTGGTACAATGGCAGCACTATAATCGAGAGCTTCTACAAGAAGAAAGGTTTCTTGCTTTTTTTTAATGATCAAGCTACGTAGCGCTGACTTGCATCATTGTTAGGTGGAGTACTTTAAAAATGTTATTCTATAACTTATTCAAGATTCATTTAACCAACTAACCAAGTTCTTGCCAAGGACAAAAGAGCTTCGAGAGATCAGCTAGGATCTGAGTTTCTTAGATTGTGTTTGTTTAATTAAGGTGAAGATGAAACAAAGATGAATTGGAGCGGAATAAATGAAATAAACTTTTGATAACACAATCAATGGAAGAAAAGTTTAAGCACACATGTTTGACATTGAATCGAATGATTGTATTTGACTACAATAAACAATACAAATTGCATGCATGCACAAGTCTTCCCCTCAGCCTGAGCTCACTAATTGTTCGTACGGAATGACTTAGAAGAAAAGAGCTAACAGAATTTATAGTACAACACAACCACTGATCATCTTCGGCTGACGTCACCATGAAAGTGACATCTAACTTCCTAACAAGCTACAAGCACTGTCCTATACGACCACTGATTACTAAACTACTGATTACATAAACAAAGCATAAATAAACTACTGTTTCACTTTCCACTGATGTAGTCTAAGCACTGATGTTGAGCATCAGTGCTTTCTTCAAAGATTGAACAGACCTTGAATGGGCAGTGCTTTAGTCTTCAGCAGTACTTAGGAGACATCAGTAGATAGAGCTTCAGTACTTTAATCTTCATCAGTGCTTGGCTTGTCAGCAGTTGTAAACAACAGTACTTGGAGTCTATCAGTTGTTAGGGCCACTGTCAAGGGGAAAGTCTTTGTACAAGCACTGCTTATGATGATCCACTGTTTGAACCAGTTTTGGCTTTATATCATCTCACTACTAGAAAATCTGAAACTTCTTACACCAGTTTTCGTAGGAAATGCGTCACAAAACAGGCTTTCCCACACATTTGTGACAAATACATGATGTAGGAAAACCCCTCGTAGGAAACTGGTTTCTTACGCATTTCTTACGCATTTTTCTACCCGTTTCTGACAGAAAATGGGCGTCGGAAATTGCTACGCATTTTCTACCACTTTTCTTAATTATCATTTATACTTATATTATTTATAATGATAATACAATAATAAATATTTTTGATATTTTTTTATTATCGACACATTTCAGATAAATAAAAAAATAAAATACAAAAATCTATTTTTTTGTGTGACACATTTCCTACGAAAAAACATAAAAATCATGTATTTGTTTGTGACGCATTTCTGACAAACACAAAAATTAAAAAAAAAATCTATAATTTTTTGACACATTTCCGATAGAAACATAGAAATAAACTATGTTATTTTTTGTGACACGTTTCTGACAAACTAATCTTCTTAACAAAAAAAATTATAAAATAAAATTAAAATCCAAATTTTCCTGCTAAAATTACAAGAAAAAAAATCTATAATAACTTAGAAAGTGTATTTTAGAACATTCACCTCAAATACAATAACATAAATCTAGAAATTAAACATTACAAAGCAACATCCCGATTATCATTTTTCAACTCGTTTTTTTGTAACCCGCACCCGAGCTCGAACAGAAACCCTAGCTCTCCGAATAGTTGCTTCATCAGATTGCTCTATCTCTTCAACATCCCGAATAATTCTACCTCTGATCCTTATCGATCGATCGTGAATGTTCATCATTTTCAGCTGCTAAACCAAGATCCATGTTGTAATCGATTATCATTTTATTCAACACCTCTTTCAACTGTTGATTCTCACCACACATTCTCTCAAATTCAGCTTTAGCACCCCTATTACCTCCTCGTCGCCGGTGCCGGTTCGTCTGACCGGTGCCGCTGGCTTCCACTATCGTCCACCGCCGCAGACTGCGGCGCCGCTGCCGCTGTCATCACCATCATCACCGACATCAGTCATCATCATCTGCCGACAGAGAGAGAGAACGAGCACGAGTGGAGAGAGAGAATAGTGAAGGTGGTTGGATGTGCTTGCAGGTAATCGCCGCCGGAATTACGGCCGGCATCCGGCAGATGTGATAGTCAGAGATGAAATCGAGAGGGAGAGAAGAGGGTCTGGTAATTGGGTGTGTATGAAGATGAGTAGCAGGGAGAAAGATGGGAGGGGAAAGGAAGATTTATCTTTGTGTGTATGTGTTTATGAATAAAGATTTTGTGTTTCTTTTGAAGTGTATTTTCATCCATTGATTTAAAAGGATGTGGGCAATGGATCACCCTAGGATTGTGATCCATGTGATGACTAACCAAGCATTTTGATTGGCTCACATGTTTATATTTAACATATGCCTCCATCATATTCTTTTTAGTTGAAAATTGAAATCTATAAGTTTTATTATTGTTACACATAAATTATTAATATATTTTATAAAACATTTTTTTTAAACTATATATTTCAAAAATTGTATTCTATATACAATATACATGGACGAAGTATTTTTTTAAAATCTTATATTTATTATACAATTAAATATGTTTTCAATTCATGTTTATAATTTTTTTAAAATCTTATATTTATTATAGGTTTAAAGAGTGCCATGTGTAAGGGCACTATTTCGACGTGAAGAAGCTTGATAACACTCCAACCCTGTCCTCTTGTGCGTTACAAGGGCATGAAGAGGTACGGGCATTTATATTATAATGCCAAATGAGGAGCAAATAAATTATGAACGGTTTGGTTTACAATTCCTATCGTATAAAACCAGACCGGTACAGAAAATGTTCAGTATAATATTGTATGGTACCTTATCGGCACTGGTATTTGAAAGTAAAATTTAGAACGAAGCGTAAAACAAAACGTAAAAATGTTAAACCACACAAGAACGCTGCGTCATGTTAACTCGCAAAATTTAGAACAAAACGCAAAACAAATTTTTGCGAACAATGAAAAGTATAGTGTACTAAAGTTGAAAGTAAAAAAGTTCTTAGGTTATATTGTCACAACATTTTGATTGGCTCACGTGTTTATATTTGAAAGTGATTTTTTACCACATGCCTCCATAACATTCTTTTTAGTTGAAAATTGGAATCTCTGAGTTTTATTATTGTTGCACATAAATTATCAATATATTTTTGAAAGGGCATTTTTATTATAATGCCAAACGATGAGCAAATGAATTGGATAGTAATGATTGAAAGGGCATTAAGAGATGTATGGTAATAATAAAATATGGTAATAATAAAACTAGTTAAATATTTAAATATGGTAATAAATTTTCCATCACAAATGCGTAGCAAGTTGCTACACATTTCCTACGCAATAAATTTTCCACCACAAATGCGTAGCAAGTTGCTACACATTTCCTACGCAATAATTAATAATAATGCTGATTAAACATTAAAATATAATCTAAGTATAATAAGAAATATTTCGTCATAAATGCATAGCAAGTTGCTACGCATTTCTGACGCAACAATTAATATTTAAATGAATTTAACATATAAATCTAATTCTAACAAATAAATAATAGTTCCGTCGGAAATGCGTAGCAAGTTACTACGCATTTCCGACGCAATAGTTAATAATAATAATAATAATTAAACGTTTAAATATAATTCAAATACAAATATAATTCATCCGTCGTAAATGCGTAGCAAGTTGCTACGCATTTCTGACACAATACTTAGAATTAGTATTTTTGTCACTATTGTGTCACAAATTGGCCAAAAAAATCAAGGTCTTTTTTCCGTAGGAAATGCGTAGTAAATGTGTCAAAATTTGCGACGCATTTTTTTGCGTAGGAAATTTTCGTAGCAAAATGACCACTTTTCTAGTAGTGTCTGTTTCTTTGTAGGGTTCAATCCCTATAATCTTCCCCTGAAACAGATGATGCCAA
The DNA here is from genome assembly GCA_030545235.1 of Helianthus tuberosus. Taxonomy (NCBI): domain Eukaryota; kingdom Viridiplantae; phylum Streptophyta; class Magnoliopsida; order Asterales; family Asteraceae; genus Helianthus; species Helianthus tuberosus. The sequence continues at coordinate 131,937,839 of CM060351.1, read as the reverse complement.
AACACTTCATTATTCAAGATCTTTATTGCCTCATCAGTCTTTCTCTAATTTGCCCTTTGAACTGCAATTCAAAGTTCAGAGAATCTTCATCATCCTCATCCCTGCACAGTTGAAGCTCTAACAAGTCTTGAAGGTCAGCTACACCCAGACCAAGTGCATCTTCCCTTGTTATATGCTTAACTTCACCACTAGACTTGAGCAGTGTCAATACGTGGGTCTTTTGATCAGACTTCCACTTTAGTATTTTTGAGTCTGGCGGGTTTCTTGGGAGAGATTTTATTTTTGAGGAGTTTGGTGATGAAGGCCTGCTCATGAATCCTTAGGCTATTTCTTGTAGCTTTGTTGATTCAGGATTTTCTACCAATATCTGCTTGATAACCCATTTAAATATTTCTGATTCTTCTTGTGCTTCTTCTTCTTTACTCATCTGTTTTTGCTTTTTCCTTTGATAGACAGCAATAGCAGATGAAGCAGTGGTTGTAGCAGATCTTTTAGTTGACAGGGTCTGTTTGGCTGGAACCACTGCTTCTGGATAATCTGGCCTTTTAGGAACAGTGGGATCCTTCTTTCTTCTTTCTTCCAACCTTACTTCTGGATAATCTGGCCTTTTAGGAACAGTGGGATCCTTCTTTCTTCTTTCTTCCAACCTTTTGTAGGTTTCTAACACTTTTACCTCTGTCCACCTAGTGACTTGATTCCTTGAGCCATAATTTGCAGTTATAAGCTTTTCCTTCATTCTTTTCAACTTCAAAGCCCTTTCAGGTACATTCTTTTTGTACTGGGACCAAACTGGTGGGGTTTGCTTTGTTTTGTCATCCAGCATCTTTTGAATTCTCGCAATTTCTTGTTTGAGCTCACTTATGGTCCATTCTTTGAACTGATACCTTTCTGCCTTGTATTTCTTATTCAGCATGATGTGCTCAATGTAATCTTGTTTTAAGCTTTTATCATCTTTTTCTGATAACTTCTGACAAAGGTCTTTTGAAAACTGCTCTAATGTTCTGACTTGAGTGAGTAGATATTGCAAATTTCTCTGAATTTCTTTGTCAGATTTTCCCTCTGTATCTCTTCTTGATATATCCTCTGCTTGTTTGGCCTTCGGTTGAAGATATTCTTCTATGTTTCTTGGAAAAGGATAACCATGGAGAGATGGGAGGTTCCTCTTTTCAGGATCATCTTCAGAATAGAAGGATTTGATCTCCTCTCTAACTGCTAGAAGATCCAGAGGATACTTTATTCCCAAGGGAACCTAGGCAGTATTTGGGTCAGGGGTTAGAATTGAAGCAGATGAAGTAGGTTTTTGCACAGTGGATAGGATCAGAGGTTGTGAAGAAATTGGAAGTGGGGAAGGTACAGTGTCATCTTAATGTATGGCATTTGTTATCCTTCTTCTTTTGATTTTTGGAGTGGTTGGAGGTGTGGAATTTGAAGGTGTGTTTGTGGGTTGAGTGGTGATTGCTGATTGGTAAGGTGATAAGGGTAGTTATTGAAACAACATCTGTTGAAACCACTGATGTATCAACAGCTGTTGATATAACAGGTGTCTCAACATCTGTTGGTTTTGTGGTTTGAGGTGAGGAACTTTTGGGGATTTCAGAGGTATCTTTAGTGGTTTTGGAAGGTGTGATTTTGGGTTGATTGACCTTTCTGGTAGTCTTTCTTCTGTTTGAAGTACCCTGCACTTCCTTTGCCATAAAAACTTTCTTATCCTCTGCAAATATTTTATCACCCTTTGTTTCCATTCTCTCTTTTATCTTTGCTTTTTCTTCAGCAAACAGGTTGAGAGTCACATCAACCTTCTTTGAACCATCTGGCTTGGGAATCTCCACAACTGGTTTATCTTTTGGATCAGGCTCCAAGTGTAAACCATCCTTTCCTTTCTTTCCTTTCTCCCCCTTTTTGGCATCATCAGGGTTTTCTACATAGACAATGGTAGGAGGAGAAGTACCAGAGGTTTGGAGCAGATGAGCTTTGATTGCTTTAATGTCAGCTTGAGTATCCTTATACCTTGCTTCCATCACATTTCTGATCATTTGTAGCCGAATCTCATGCTGTTGATTAGCATATTTCCTTTGTTGATGAAGCATAGGTTGAAACAGTTGCCATAGCTAATTGGTGGTTGGAGCAGATGATGAAGCAGTGGATGGAGCCTTTGATGATTGTAACAACTGTTGCATCATATTTTTGATATCTGCCACAGAAGTTTCAATTTTGTCAACTCTCTCCGTCAATTCTCTGTATTTTAAACCATCACCCAAATTAATGGGATCATCTGATTTCCCACTAGCAGTGGTTGTATCAGTAGTTGGACCAGAAAAGGTTTCTAATGGTTCAACCACTAATGCCCCTTTTTCTTGGTAGTGGGGACTTCCCTCTACATTAGCTATCTTATTTAACACACCAGTGGGTAAATGAAACACACCAGTGGATAATTTGATAGTATCAGCAGTGGTTGCCTTCAAGGGAGGCTTACTGATGAAACTACTGTCCAGGTGTAAATCAGTGGATTCAACACCTGTAGTAGCTGCTCCACTTGAACTACTGATAGGAATTACATGTAACTCCTGCAGTGTGACCACCTCAACTGTTTGTGGGATAACCAAGTAAGGAATTTCAGACACAGCCAATGTGGTGGTTGTACTCTCAGTGATGTGTTGGTGAGTGGGGTTGCTTTGAGTCTGAAGCTCAATGGCATCAAACAGAGGTTGTATTGATGGTAAAATGAGAGATGTGGGAATGGGAGTTGAAAGAGAATTTACGCTGGGAGCAGGGCTGTGGAAGATGGATTCAAGTGGATCCAGAGCTTCATAATGTGGTGTCTCAGTGTATACAACCTGATCCTTTTGTGAGGATGCAGGAGGAGTTTCAAACTCAAGTTGAGATCTTTCTACCAACTGTTGTGAGGAAGTAGCAACAGTGGTTGTAGGTGACTTTTGTGTTGTCACAGGAGTTACTTCTGGGATCTCATCTTCCAGGAGATCCTTTTTAGGAAGGTTGGTGGGCTTTTTGGTAATTTTCTTTTTGGTCTTTTTGGTGGTTTTTGGTGGGGGTTGCACAACAGTGGTTGTGCTGTTGTGGTCACCATGAGCAGTGGGCTCAACAGCAGAAACCTGAGGAGCAGATGTGGACTCATCCAAAGTTTGCTCAGGTTCCTCTGTTTGTGTTTTCAAATCTCTTGACTCTGACAGCCTTGTAAAAGTTTCAGAAGAATGGCTGCTTATTTGACAAGGATCACCCTGGATAAGCACTTGTGCACTATCCTTTAGGATTTTATTTTGTAAGTAATAGCTCAAAAATCTGGGAAACAGCAAAAACGGTTTCTTCTTTTCTTTTATATTATTAATATTTTTAACCATATCATTGAAAATCTCTTGGGAGTAGTTGAAATCAACTTATGCCATGATAGCATATCCCAAGTATTGGATTTTCAATGGTATTTCATTGAAAGCAGTTGTTTTATTTGAAACACACATGAGCAAGGTATGGAATAAAAATTTCATGGGAGGTGGGAAATTCCCTTTTTGCAAAGTAGCTTTAGTCATTTGTCCCACGTACCCTCTTTCGATCAGATCTGTCTGATACTCATGTTTAGGGAAAGAAGTTTTACCTGTATGGCCATTCATCTCAAAAACTTCTGAAATTGTCTGTGGAGTGATGGAAACAAGAATTTTTCCTACTTCTGATGTGATAGCCCAAGGCTTTTTGTCCTGAACTTCGATTTTGGCATTTTCCAGAACTCACGTAGAGTTTCTTGATAGATGGGTACGTTGCAAGTCAACAAAGTTTTGTACTTTGAAGATGAAAGAGCATCGATGATGCTGTGGAAATCTGAGTTTTTCTTTGTTTTCTCAAAGGTACACAGATAGTTTTGGGGGTTTTTGAGAATGAGAGCCATGGTGATTCGAAGGGAGTTGCGAGAGAAGGAAATAAAATGAATGATGCGAAGGATTTTGATGGAAACTGCTTTTGAAAGAAATTTTGAATTCGATATGGCAGTGAAACCTCTGACTGGGGTTTTAATCAAGGTTTTATAAAGTGAAAAAGTGAATGCTGACGTGGCAGTGGTTACAAATATCTGACGGCTAATAACTGACCACGTGACAACCTCTGATGAATAATGGATGACAGTCGTTTAGGAAACCACTGATGATCAATATCAGTGGTTTACAGTAGTGAAAATGAAAACAGTGGCTGACTTTTAACTATCAGTGGATAGCCATCAGTGATTAAAACACTGATGTTTGACAACAGTGATTAACAATGAAAAGGAGAGAACAGAGGTTGACTTTCGGCAGTGGATAAGTTTCAACAATCAGATGTTTGAACCAAAACAGTGTTTATGACAGACTTTTAAGGATTAATGAAAATTTTCATTTTTAACTATTTTTAAGGATGGAATTTTGATTTTCTGAAAACATTTTAATGCTTTTTATTCATAGAAAAACAGGATTTTGCCTTTTATTCCATGTTAAGCATGCCAATTCTAGAGATCAAGCTTTCAAATGTGGATGTGTCTAATGCTTTTGTTAGCACATCTGCCAGCTGATCCTTAGTATGAACATGATGCAGAGAAATCAAACATTTTTCATAGCAATCCCCCCAAAATGATGTCTGATGTCAATGTGTTTGGTGGTTGAATGTGAAACTGGATTTTTGATGATATTTTCTGCTGCTTGACTGTCCAACATAAGAGGTGTCTTTAAAGCAGTGATATCAAAATCCAGCAGTTGATTTTGAAGCCATAACAGTTGGGCTGTGCAGGTTGCAGCAGCAATATACTCTGCCTCAGAAGTGGATGTTGAAACAACTGCTTGCTTTTTGCTTTGCCAAGACACTAAGCAATCACCTAGAAATTGGCACCCTCCTGATGTGGACTTCCTTGTTGCATTGCATCCAGCAAAGTCACTGTCTGTGAAACCTGAAAGCTTAATCTTCCCATTAGCAGGGTACCAGATACCAAGTGTAGGAGCACTTTTTATGTATCTGAGTATCCTTTTCACAGCTATTAGGTTAGACTTTCTAGGGGCTGATTGGGATCTTGCACAAACACATGTTGCTAACATGATGTCTGGCCTAGATGCAGTTAGGTACAATAAAGACCCAATCATGCTTCTATATAAGGTTTGATCAACCAAATCATCATTTTCATCAGTCATGACTAGCTTGGTGGTTGCCATGGGTGTACTACATGGTTTACAATCATTCACCTCAAATTTGTTTAAAAGTTCTTTAGCATATTTGCTTTGATGAATGAAAGTGCCATTTTGTAGTTGCTTTACTTGGAGACCAAGAAAGCACTGTAGTTTACCCATTGTACTCATCTCAAACTCAGCTGTCATGAGTTTTCTGAACTCTTCACACATTTTAGGACATGTGCTTCCAAAAATGATGTCATCCACATAAATCTGGACAATCATCAGATCTTTCCCTCTCCATTTTAAAAACAGTGTTTTGTCAATTTTACCTCTTGTGAAACCAATAGAGAGAAGAAAGGTGGAAAGTGTTTCATACCAGGCTCTAGGTGCTTGTTTCAGGCTATACAAAGCTTTATTTAGCTTACAGACATGATTTGGATTAAATGGATCCTCAAAACCAGGAGGTTGACAAACATATACCTCTTCTTGAATCTTACCATAGAGGAATGCACATTTGATATCCATTTGAAACACCTTTATGTTGTGGTTGACAGCAAAGGCCAAGAACAGTCTGATAGCTTCCAATCTTGCTATAGGGGCAAAAGTTTCATCATAATCAATGCCCTCTTCCTGTCTGAAACCTTGAACGACAAGCCTTGCTTTATTCTTGACAACAATGCCCCTTTCATCAGTTTTATTTTTGAAGACCCACTTTGTGTCAATAGGGCTCACACCCTCTGGCAGTGGTACAAGCTCCTATACTTGTTGTCTTTTAAACTGTTTGAGCTCTTCTTTCATGGCTTCCACCCAACTTTTGTCTTTCAGTGCCTCTTAGTACTTGACAGGTTGATGAAGTGATAGAAAACCAGCAAAAAGACAGATGTTTTAGGATTGACTTCTTGTGAGCACCACTTCACTGATGTTGCCAATGATTTGGTCTGGTGGATGAGACTTCAAGAAGATTAAATCTCCTTTGTATGGAACAATGGCATTTAAGGGTGAGGGCTGCAGATGTGAATCATCTGAGCTAACAACTGTTGGTGACTTTGATGATCCAACAGTGTCTTGAAATGGAGGTGGAGGGATAGGAGGAATTGGTGTGGTAACATGTTGACTTTTATCCACTGTTTGTAGATTCTTATTAACAGTTTTTGAGGATGTGGAAGCAGGGGTTTGAGGACTACTTTGGTCAACAACTGTTGATGTAGCAGTGGATGAGCTCTGACAGCTGTTTTGAACATCTGCTGCTCTGGCAATGGATGTGAATTTTTGTTGTGGAATGACCACTTGATATCCATTGTCTGATGGAGGTGGTTGAGATGGACCTTCACTGTTAGTCATGACAGAAACATTCTCAAAGGTGAATTTATCAAGATCAAATAACTCAGCAGGGTTTGTAGGGATTTTCATTAAAGAAAGTTCATTGAACTTTACATTCAAGGTCTCTTCCACACACTTAGTCCTAGTGTTAAACATTTGTAGGCCTTAGCAGTGGTTAAGTATCTCAAATGGTATCCACTGTCTACTTTGGCTGCAAATTTTGAAATTGAGTCTTTCAAGTTTAAAATAAAATATGGGCAGCCAAATACTTTAAAGTATGAGATCAGTGGTTTGATTTTATACAGAATTTCATAGGCAGTCTTTTGATGCCTGGGGTGTAACACCCCGTGTTTCGAAAGTCAAAGTCAAAGTCAAGATTGAAGTCAAAGGAAGAAAAGATTGCTAATTGCGATCTGTCACTCCTTGCTCAACTACTGTTTTGACTTCTTTGACTTGTAATCGAATCTATTTAATTATTTTATTTAGTTGTATTATGTGGAGTATCTATTAATAATCGAGGTTTAATCGCTATTTAATCGCATGTTTGATCGATTTATCGCTAATCGCTATCGCAATCGCAACTCGAATTATGTGTTCTGGATATTGTTTTACGTGTGTGTGCTATTTATGTGTTACTTGTGCATGTTATGTTTATGTTGAGGTGTTAATCGCAAATCGCAATCTATCGCATCGCAATCGAATCGCAAACGCTAAACGCAAATTAATTATAGTGATTGTATGTTAGATATAGTAGTTATGTTATTTGTGGAACTAATGGGTAATACTATCGCATCGCTCTCTCTAATCGCATCTCAACGCTTAACACGCGAATCGAAACGAAAAAACTTGTCACGCCGAACAGTAGGATCGAGTGGCCATCCGATCGGATTGCCATCCGATCGGGCTGCCACCCGATCGGCCGACACCTTCCCCACTTTCCTTTTTGGGAAACCCTATAAATACCCACCTGTCACATCATTTGTGATGTGACAGCTCCCTTGTTCGACCAGCTGACTTCAAGCCCTCATTTCTCTCGATTTCTCTCGATTCTTGTAAGTTTTCAACCTAAATCTTGTACTTCTATGATCTACACACACTTCTACATCATTTTTCACCTTTGAATCTTAACTTTTAACCGTGAAATCACCATATTTGAGGCGTTCTAGGGTGATGTCATCATGGAGTTCCTATGAACTTCAATGTTTGGCTTCATTCCACTAAGAACAACTTAGATCTGAAGGATTTCCACAAGATTAATCAATGTTTTTGCATAGATCTACACGAATCCATAATTGAAAGGATTGAAAGAAGGATTTCTAACTTTCTTTCAACTATTTACACTCAATGCACTCAAAACCGATAGAAACGGAGCTTGTTCTGATCTTCTACTCATTTTAAGTGATGGGTTAGTTCAAGATCTGAATTCTATCTAAGAGACTACTCATTTCGGGTTTGAACATGAACAACCGTCTCGAACCGTGAACCGGTCGGACTAAGGTGATTCCTGTTCGATCGGGTAACTTGGGTCGAGATAAGGTTTCTGTTGTTCAAGCAAGATATCAAAACATCTCGTTCATAACTACAAAACTTCAAACAGAATCAAGTGTCAAGTCGATCAGATCGTTGGGATGGATTGTCGTCCGATCGGATTGTCGTCCGATCGACCGGCCATCCGATCGGGTTGCACTTGGTTCTATACTTAAACTTTTATTTAAACATTTCAAGGATCTGGACGTCGAACGGATTGCCGTCCGATCGGATTGCCATCCGATCGAACGACCACCCGATCGTGTTACGTTTGGCACTTTGATACTTAATCAATTTTCAACATGTTCAATACATACGGATTGCCACTCGATCGGATAGCCATCCGATCGAGTGACCGTCCTTCTGTGAACTTGTTCTCAACAGAGAAGCCTCGCCAATCGGATCGTCGTCCGATCGACCGACCTGAAGGGTAGAGATACTTCTCTATTTTTAAAATGCTACAACGAAAACTTCAAAGGACAAACCATCATACACAAACACATCCTCACCAAACGAGGTGTCAATCCAATCGAATGGCCATCCGATCGGATGACCATCCGAACGGATTGCCACCCGATCGACTGGCCATCCGATCGGATTGCCATCCGATCCTTGGTACACTTGCATCGTTTTAAGCGCCGCTCATCGTTATGCTATCGTTAACTGTTCAGGCTAATTTCTCTCAACGCTCCCTTCAATCCAAGGCATTGTTTATTAAGTTAAACGCTATCTGTGAGTATACTCGATCCCTTTTTGCTTTATGCACTTTTGGGTGTTACATACGTTACTTATTCTAAATCACATCGAACACACAACGCAAACACTATTTATACGCTGACCTTTAATGCATGCTATACGTGACTCGATGAATGCCTGTGTGACAACTGTGCTCTGTAATCGATGAACAATGCAAAACAATGTTAATTATTGATGTCTGTCGTTAAGGACATGCAAAAACCAACTAACTCTATAGCTAGGGTAAGTCGGATATCGAACCAGAGGAGGATTGTGGAAAGTGTTATGATGCTAAGTATTAATTAACTAATGCTAAAAAGTAAAATTCAATTGATGGGTTTGATTGATTATCTAGAAATTACGAACTAAAAAAAATGAAGTTTAAATCAATAGAGAAACAATGGTTCCTCCAGATTTCAGGTTTTGCAGCTAGATTCAGTTATGTGTTTAATCGAAACACTCACATAGACATAAGTGTTTAAACTTAATTCACCAATTGTGATAAACAACGACTAAGTACTCCGGTCAATACATAACGGGAGGTTATCGAATGATTATCAATTACAATTACAAACCCTAACCCCATGTCAAATATATCCCAATTACTAGAACTCTCAGGAACTGAATGCTTAGAAATTAAGGTTTAAATAAATGCAATTGTTTACAACCAATAAATCAAATCAAGGTGAAAAGCATCGAATGCTTAGATCACCGAGTTATACGATTATCACAAACACATAAAATTATCCAACTTACAAAACCCTCCATCCGGAGGAAACCATAAAAAGTTTAGCCGCTCATCTCGCACAAAGAATCTTCAAAAGCTTGAATCGATGAAGAGTTCATGGTTGATTCGATGATTGGATGAAGAATCTTGATGGATTGGGATGAAAGAAGCCTTGAATCTTGAGTCTTGGAGTGTCCTTAATTGACCGTAGATGATAGATGATTGCCCACATTAGCCAACCCTAATATATCAAAAAAAAACCTCAAATTCGTGTTTTTTCGTAACCCAAACCGTAGGCTACGGTTTCAGGACCGTAGCTTACGGTTCACAAATTCTGTCCAAACATTCAGACCCAACCGTAGGCTACGGCTACTGAACCGTAGCTTACGGTCGGCAGATTCTTCCAAAATTATTTTCTTCATAACTTCTTCGTTTTAGCTCCGTTTTACGCACCGTTTTCGCCCACATCTTCGTAATTCAACCCTCTATCATGCCATATTCTAATATCTTCATTATCAATCCATTAACATTCCCAAAAACTCATCCAATCTTCGTATTTAATCTACAAAACATCATTTTCACATAGTTATCCAATTCCACACATATAAACAACCAAATATGCATAAGATTAGACATTAAACACATATATATCACATTCCTAAACCCATCCATCACATCCCCACACTTACATTTGATTGTCCTCAAGCAAACCAACTTAGAACTACTCACCACAGTAACAACACTTCTAAATCCCTTAACCGATTCAACATGTTAAGTCCCAAGTCATACCCATCCCATAGACTGACACATTCGAGATTGACAGTCTGACAAGTAAATGATGCAAATTCAAAACTTAAGACTTGCCTATCTAAAACTAACATGTTTACAATTAAACACATGCTACACACCCCTCACAATGTACTCTCCTCTCGGGTTAATATCTGGACTAGCGTGTAATGTGCTAGTATATAAACACTCCAAAAAGCAAACATGAAATCCTGTAATCATAGGCTTGTATGACAATCACACCTCCACTGTATCATCTAACATGGCACACATCAAAAGGACTTTCAGGTTTTGGGCTTAAGGTAAAGGTAGGGATATATTTTTAGGTTCTTTTTCTTTTCTAATTGGCTAACAAACAATAACCAAATCGTGATAACTTTATTTCAAACAATAATTACTAAAACTATTGGGTTGGTTTCTACCCAAGAACATATACGATATTCACAATACTTCTATTTTTTGTTCTTTTCTTTTCATTTTCCACATATTTTTCTATTTTTGTTTTTCTCTTTTCTTTTTTTTTTCTCTCATTTTTTTTCTTTTTCATAACAATATCATCACGGTCGGTTTTTCACAATAGACAATAGGCGAACAAACGAAAGGTAGTTAGGCTCAACAGGGCTACTAAGGGAAATTGGTGAATAACACGAAAGAAACACAAACACAAAAGGGTGTAATAGGAAAATCCTAATGCCTTTATCATCCATGTGCACATGTCAAACCCACAGTCTCAGCATGCATCGAACTATACAAGTTCTAACACAGAATAACACGTAGCCTGCACTCAACAAATGAATTCATCATATAATGTATCCAATCCGTCTACAGGCTCAAGATCTCACCAAGAAAAGGTAAAAAGGTTGACGACATGTAGCATATGCAATTAAAACATGTTAACCCTAGATAGACATCTCTTTTCAACTCATTTCCTATAAAACACTTGTCAAACCTACTCTCATGAAACTTAAAGGGACAACCATGACAAGGGACTAATCTAGTCTACTACCGGTAAAAAGCCTATTAGTGATTGAAACTTCAGGTTTTCGTATCCAATTAGCTTGTTCAAGGCAATGAAAAATTTTAAAATTTTAAAAATTTTCAATTTTTACCAATTTTCATCGATTTCAATCACCTTTCAATCTCTTCAAGCTTTATCCACAAATCCCTTCCCGGTGTGACAACCCTCACTAAACCAGGTATCCGTACGACTTAATTAATAATTAATTACTGCTTAATTACTGTGCTTGTTTGAAATTACTGATGAACTGCTACTTGATTTCTGATACATGCATATACCTGCATCATACTTTACTTACCGTCACTACATTATTTACATGCTGAACCTTAGTGACAAACATGATGCACAAAAAGCACAATAACACTATAAACGGATAACCTATTGAACATGCTGATAAAGCCAGCATCAGGCAGACACTGCCTCTAAGGCCTGTATGAGCCAGAAATATTTTACTACACTAGTGGTGAGTGTAGGGATACAAGGGTTGTAGAACCGCGTCTCTAGGAATAAATTACAGTGACCGGATGTGCCTAAAACGTACTCTAAGTACAAAATTCAGCACTTTAACTAATAATTCAGCATCTAGCTACTTAATAAAGTGCCAAAACATGAGGAAAATATTTCCGACACTTTGGAGGAATAAGTTGTGTCACTAAAAAGGGTATTAACGACACTTTAAAGCTTGTTTAACGCTTTAACGGATTACTATCCAACCAAACAACCGGACTATACCCGGAACATGAAAATATTGTTAATAACATTACTTATCTTTTTCTGAGCCAGTTAGGGTCCCTGAATACCCTAACACCCGCAATAAAGCACAACACACTACTAACCGGGTTAATCCCTAAACTTAACTAGATTAACCTAACTAATTACCAATGTTTAGTTGAAATGGAACCGAATTAACCCCCCCCCCCCCAACCGAGTTCGGTCACAATGTGACCCCCATTGTACTACTCTTGATTATTTAAATCAAACATGCCTAATATCTTGAAGACATGAGGACCTTTGGGTATTAATCTTGGATTTTGCCTTTAAGTACTAAGCTTAAACCAACATGATCATCACAACACTCACAACACAACTCACACTCTCTCTCCCTCTCTAATAACTCTCGGCCGAACACCCCTATCCATCCATCAATTTTTCGAGCTTTGATCTTGCCATTCCAAGTATATACAAGGGTTAAGGATCACATACGAGGAGGCTTGGGCATTCGGAGCGCGAAGGACCTCACCCCATTGCTTTTATCCACTCATTCTTCGACTAGTTTCTTCCCTAGCCTCGAGCTAGTAGTAAGTTGCTTGAATCACACTCTCGAACTATTTTGAAGTGGTTAAAATGTTATGTAAAGGCTAAAACTCGTAAACATACAAGTTGATACATAAAAGTCTACTAAAAATGCTAGTAATGGTGGTTAAAAGCTTGAATGTTGTGTAAATCTTGTAGTATTTGATTTGTGTGGTTATTTATGTCCGATCTATGTTGTGGTAGCTCGGATCATCGTTTAACCCGGATTGGTCATGATCGTGGATTATGACATAAAGCTTGTTTAAGTGTAACAAGGGTTAAGTGATGAAACTCTACCACACATCAAACTTGAACTTGTGTAAAAATGATTTTACTTACGAAATAGTGTTTAAAACTAGTAGATCTATGGATCTACAAGCGGTATTTTCAAAGGACCGAGTGTCGAAGAAACCATATTTTTCTAAAAATGGATTTTACATGAGCAAGAATGATTTTTAGAACACACAAGTGTGTAAACACTTGTGTAGCACTAAGTTTCGACAAAATAACTATTTTTGTAAAAGATGACGAGAAGTTGTAAAAACGGAATTTCTCTAAAAACGAGGTTTTTACAAAATCGGATGGATTTATATAGAGATCCGCTAAAAGTAATGGGATTTACTTCATAATATTAGAAAACCACAAGTTCATGTGATTTTTGCGACTTATATATATTTGTTGACTAGTTTGTTGTCTTGAACATTGTTTTGGTTAAATAAGGAAATTGTTGGGTTGATTTATAAAAGAAAATGATACGCTTGAGAGCGTGGCCACCTCCAGTTACAGAGGAAACTCTGGCGAAATTTTTCTAAAAACCTAACACTTAGAATTATTTTCACTATAAGTGTTAGAAATACTTCTCGACATGTTTTCAAAATATAAGTTTCGCCACGACTTTATTTACAAAATATCGGAGGTGGGATTTTCACAAAAATTAAACGTGATAAATATATTTAGTAAATATATTTTTTTTACAACGTTACTTGTCATTATTTGCGAAGATACATAAATATTATTTTTAGGGTAAAAATAATATTATCGAATGTTAACGAATCCAAAATAATACGAGCGCTTTCACGATAAATATATAAGTTACACCGGTAATTATTATTATCACTCGATCGTTAAAACGTAACTTACACATTTTAAGGAAATATTCATGAACGCGTATTTTTGTTAAAGTATTATTTTGGGGAAAATTATGTGTAATAGAAAATATAATAGTTTTGAGAAGAATATTTATATTTGGGATTAGAAATAAAATATATTTTAAGTGAGACTTAATAATATATTTCGAAATTATACGAACACACATGTATTAATTCCCCCATCCTTGGGAAGGAAAATGATTACCAAGTATACAGAATGTAAACACGAAATAGTTGTCTAACTATTTCCCGAAAACTTAAACCTTAAAGCTAAGGCACGGCCGTCCGTCTAATAGAGTTAGTACGTGTAGGTCGTCACACAGCTGCTTGATTTGGAGGTATACTTGGTAGAGACGCACCACTGTGAGTTCATGTCCCCCTTTTCTCTTAACTGTTTTCAGTTTTCTAAACTACGGGGGTGAAATACATGTTACTTTGATTACAAGTACTTTATACATGGTATGGTTAGCGTAAGGAGGTTCACTACTTAGATCATGTGAGTGGGTAGGAGCAACATGAGGCCATTAGTCCTCATGGTAGGACGGACAGGAGCGGTATATCTATCTGGGTGTAGCGAGCCCAGCCCCAGGCCAAACTAGAAACGGACCTCGGGGTGACTTTGTGCCCGACGCATAAATCTGCTATGTTTGAGTCTCCCTACTTGGACTTCACACATATCAGTGGCCTTGCAAACCATTGGTGATCTCAATTCCCTTATGTGCTACATACCAGGATTTTTATACTTACAAAGGTTTATTTACTCACTTACACATGAACTCGCTCAACATTATTGTTGATTTTTCAACTTACATGTATTTCAGGGAATTAAAGGATCTGGCGCGGTATGACACGTTTTTCCGCTGCACTAGTTACGAGGTCATCCGGGTTTAGGGAATGTGACTCTTTCCTGGACAAGTCACAGTCCTTAAACTATGCTTATGTTATGTTGTGTTTGTTGAACAATGTTTATGTCGTTAGGATGTGTTTCCGTTAAGACAATGTTATTGTATTTGGTTTTTAAAACTTAATCGAATGGATGATCTTGCATGGTTTTATTTCAATAGCTTTGTTATGGTTAAGCTATGGTATTAAGAAGTCACACCAAATTAACCACGCTTCCGCAAAGCCAGGGTGTGACAGCTTGGTATCAGAGATCTGATCATAGCGAACTAGGTTTCCTTCTCGAGTCTAGACTATGATCACTAGGGCTCTCACGAAAACATTTTTACACTGCATACCACTCAAGTCCAGATCCAAAACTTTTTACAAACAAATGTTGAGCACATTTATTTATTATTTATAGGCTCAGTCTGGGAGGCTGAGGCTCGGTCTGGAAGACCGAGGCTCGGTCTAGGAGACCGAGGTAGTTTCCTAGTAGGACTAGGGAGAGCAGTCTGAGAGGCTGGGAGAATAGGCTAGTGGGACTAGGAAGAGCAGTCTGAGAGGCTGGGAGAATTTGGCTAGTAGGACTAGGAAGAGCAGTCTGAGAGGCTGGGAGAATTTGGCTAGTGAGACTAGGAGTATCAGTCTAGGAGACTGGGAGGCTAGTGGGACTAGGAGAATTATTTGAATGCTTACTTGGTGACTTATGTGATTAATTGATTGTATGATTGACTGTTTGTGCATGTTTGTGTTTATGTTACAGACACCATGGACACCTCTGGCACAGGTGACTCAGACACCACAGGACCTAGACCTATAGTATCAGATGACCTAGAGTCTTCAGAGCACGAGGTCCACACATCCGACGTTACTAGCACGGACGAGGACGACTTTCAGCCCTTTGCTTTACCTGATGGTGCTAATGAGCTCGCTGATGGCCCTTTGGCCGGGGACCTACCGTTAGTGGAGATCCCTGCTCCCATACCCTTAGCTGTTTATCCTGCTTACGATTTGCTTCTCGACGCCGACGATGATGGCGACGTCGATCTGTATGATGATGAGCCCTTAGAGGAGGATGTTCAGGGCGAGGCCCTTCTTGCTACTGGTGATCTCTTGATGATCGCAGATGCTCCCGCCGAGGAGTCACCCGCTCACTCTTCGGTCCCAGACTCTTTCAAGTCTGTGGCCTCCGCACCTTCACACACTCAGAGTGCGCAGCACTTTTCTCACGGTTCAGATCCAGATAGAGCATCCTTTGTTGCCCCTGCTTCTAGCTTTGCTTTCGACCACGATGTTGAGGAGGACTCCGATCCTGTCTTTCCCCCAGGATTCGACCCAGATGAGGATATAGAGTTTATACCCATGGATCAGCCTATGGAGGATCCAGTCGACCCAGTAGACCCAGTTGATCCCATCGATCCCGAGTTTGATTTTGGGATGGCCTTTGATGACCCCGAGCCTGCCATGGCCCCTGAGCAGGTAGCCGCTCTAGACCCTGCGTTTGAGCACAACCCAGTTCATGCTGACGCACCTATTATTGAGCCTGTCATTGCTGACCCACCTATTGATGATCACCCAGTGGATGCTCCGTTGTTGGAGGGCGATCATGTCATTGCTGCTAATCATGTTGATCCCCCACTTATTGCTGATGCACCAGTTGACCCTCTTGTTGCGCCTCACCATGATCCTATGCCAGTTCAGTTTGATCGTGCACTTTTTGAGGCACAGATGGACCCACGAGATGAGCACGCCCAGCATGGGTGGATTCCTGCTGATGACGAGGTCCCACCTATTCCCCCTCAGATCACTGATACCCGTCACATAGATACCTCCTTTTCATTTCCTCGGTTTACACCTCCAGCGCGACCTGGAGAGGGTTCTTCGGCTCACCCTTTTGGACATGTACCGGTATCTATCCCTGCTATACCACCGTCTGCTACTTTTTCCCCTGTTTCTCCATTTCATGTGGCACCTTTTGATCCCACCAGTGAGCCGTTTCTCTGGTCATCACCACCTGCCATGACACCGACCGACCCTTACCATCCTTTCCATATGGGATATTCCATTGAGGATGTTTTGATGTCTTTTGTCGCCCAGCACGAGGCACACACGCAGCGCATTCAGGAGCTTGAGAGAGCCTAGCCGCCGCCGTGTCAGTGCCAGGGTCAGACCCACTCTCCTTTGCAGCCCTCTCGACCTTTACCACCAGACTATGCTGCACGCCTTTTTGCCCTAGAGCAGCAGGTTGCTTCTTTCTTGCGTACCCAGAGAGCCATGGAGGAGGACTGGCTCCATTTGCGTCACTTGTTTTACACTCACTTTCCCCCTCCTCCACCGCCATCCATGTAGAGCTCTTCAGTACCGTATGGGTAGACGCTGGTGAGAAGACGGCGATTGCTTTTGACTGCACAGCATTTTTGGAGACTACATTATGATTCTGACTTTTGTTGACATGTATTTGATGTACTGACACTGATTTGATATAGTTTTTGGACTAGGGTGCTGTAGCCCTTAGTCGATGATGATGTATGACACTATTATGTACCTGTACACTTACTATGTGGTCTCGATATATGGCAATCGCAGTATTCTCATCATATGTGATGTTTTGATTGATTATTTATGTTTTATAACATGGGATGTTGTGTGATTGATATGATTATAACATGAGATGTTATGTACTATTACTATCATAATAAAGCGTACGTATTATAACATGGGATCTTTATTATGGCCTGACCGACGTAAACACATCTTTTAGAAGATGCAGCCGAAACGTCCAACGCCGATGCCTACCAATGAGGCAGAACTCCAACAAGTCATCGCTGCCGCCATCGCGCAATACGCCGCCTCGCAAGGAGGACCCAGCGGAAGCAGCTCAAACAACAATGGCAACAACAATCCACCTCATGGTAATACTAAGTCATTTAAACATACCATGACCTTATTGGATATCTATAGCAAAGATGCTAATGCCGTTCACATGTTATAATGTGTGTGCAGGGTGCACCTACAAGCAGTTTCTAGACGGCAAACCGGTCAACTTTGATGGCACAGGAGGTGCTGTCGCCTTTGTTCGTTGGGCTGAGAAAACTGAATCTGTTCTTCGCATGAGCAAATGCGCACTAGATCAGCAAGTCACCTATATCTCGGGGCTATTCTTGGATGGAGCCCTCTCTTGGTGGAATTTGCAAGTACAGACACTTGGTGAAGCTGCTGCCTACGCGCTAACCTGGACTGAACTGAAGGAACTTATGCGCAAAACGTACTGCTCTCGCGCGGAAATCCAAAGATTGGAAACTGAGTTCTGGCATTTGAAAATGGAAGGTCCAAAGATCGCAGAATACGTTCAGAGGTTCCATGACTTATCGCATGTGGTACCCTACATGGTCACTCCGGAGTTCAAGCGGATTGAACGTTTCATTTGGGGATTAGCTCCTCAAATCATAAGCATGGTGACCTCATCCAAGCCTGCGACAATTACTGAGGCAATTGATCTGAGCGTGGCTCTCACAGAGGTGGCTATTCGCCTGAACAAGTTCGATGATGCTGAGCCTAAGAAGAAAGAGACTCACGTCGAGTCATCAGGAGGTAACAAACGGAAGTTCTCGAACTTCAAGTAGGGCGCCAGTGTGGTGGTTAAGAAAGGAGGATCAGGCACGCCAGCTCAGGTTACAGCTGGTAGTGGAAAGAAAGGAAAAGGATATATGGGCACCCAGCCCAAGTGTAATACCTGCCAACGCCACCATTCTGGCCATTGTAGTGTGAAAGTATGCGAAGCATGTGGAAAGCCGGGCCACTTGAAGGACACTTGTTGGGCCACTGCTGGCCAGGGAGGCCAGGGAGGATTCGGAAACAGAAATAACAACCGGGGTGGGAATGGAAATCGCCCACAAGGAAACAATGGAGGTAATGGGAATCGAGGAAACAATGCTAATCAAGCGGGCGCCGTGAATCGTAACCAGAGGAATAATCAAGCTGGTGGAAACGGGCAGAGACCCGGATGCTTCAACTGTGGTGATCTTGGGCATTACAAGAGGAACTGCCCAGAGTTAAACCAAGCCCGTGGAAGAGTGTTTAATATTGAAGCGAGGGAGGCGCGCCAGGATCCCAATGTTGTCACTGGTACGTTCCCTGTAAACCAACGCTATGCATCCATTTTATTTGATACTGGCGCCGATTATAGCTTCGTGTCGTTAGAGTTTAAGAATATGCTTGGTTTAGCCGCTAGTAAGTTAGATATTCCCTACTCAATCGAATTGGCTAATGGGAAGTTAGTAGAAGCCAATGAAGTTATCAGAGGTTGTGTGATCGAATTGGGAGAGCGTGAGTTTGCTTTGGATCTACTACCAGTCCAGTTGGGAAGCTTCGACGTGGTGGTAGGAATGGATTGGTTATCAGGCAACAAGGCTGAAATAGTTTGTCACGAAAAGGTCGTTCGTATCCCAACCGAAGATGGCGAAACAATTGTGGTTCACGGGGAGAAGCGTGATACGCCGTTAAGAATTATCAGCTGCCTGAAAGCGCGAAAGTGTTTGCAGAAGGGATGTGTTGCCTTCCTGGCACACATTGTGGATAAGAAGGCTGCTGAGCCGAGAATAGAAGACATCCCTGTCGTGAGGGAATATCCAGAAGTCTTCCCAGAGGACTTACCTGGACTGCCACCTCAGAGACAAGTAGAGTTCCGCATTGACTTAGTTCCAGGCGCCGCGCCTGTGGCTAAGGCACCTTATAGACTTGCTCCGTCTGAGATGCAGGAACTGTCGACACAACTTCAAGAGTTGTTAGACAAGGGATTTATCCGACCAAGCTTCTCGCCTTGGGGAGCTCCAGTTTTGTTTGTCAAGAAGAAGGACGGTAGTTTTCGTATGTGTATTGACTACCGGGAGTTGAACAAGCTGACGATCAAGAATAGATACCCTCTGCCAAGGATTGATGATCTGTTTGACCAACTGCAAGGCTCAAGCTTTTATTCAAAGATCGATCTTCGATCTGGATACCATCAGTTAAGGATACAAGAGGAGAGTATCCCAAAGACAGCCTTCAGAACTCGTTATGGGCACTACGAGTTCCTAGTTATGCCGTTTGGGTTAACAAACGCACCTGCAGTGTTCATGGATCTGATGAATAGAGTTTGCAAGCCGTACTTGGATAAGTTCGTGATAGTGTTCATCGATGATATCTTGATTTATTCAAAGACGAAGGCTGAGCATGAGCAACACCTAAGAGCTATTTTGGAGCTGCTGAAGAAAGAACAGTTGTATGCTAAGTTCTCTAAGTGCGAGTTTTGGCTACGAGAAGTACAATTCCTTGGGCACGTGGTAAATGGAGATAGAATCCACGTGGATCCCACCAAGATCGAAGCGATCAAGAATTGGGAAACGCCAAAGACGCCAACCGAAATTCGGCAATTCTTAGGTTTGGCTGGTTACTACCGAAGGTTCATTGAGAATTTTTCAAAAATCGCTCAACCATTGACGCTCCTCACGCAGAAAGATAAGAAGTTTGATTGGGGAATCAAACAGGAAGAAGCGTTCCAGATATTGAAGGATAAGCTCTGCAATGCGCCAATCTTAGCACTACCAGAAGGTACAGATGATTTCGTGGTATACTGTGACGCCTCACGTCAAGGATTGGGTTGTGTGTTGATGCAACGCCAAAAGGTTATTGCTTACGCATCGCGTCAATTGAAAGTACATGAAAAGAACTATACCACACATGATTTGGAACTTGGCGCAGTGGTATTTGCATTAAAGATCTGGAGACACTACCTTTATGGTACAAAGTGTACAATTTTTACAGATCACAAGAGCCTACAACACATATTCAACCAGAAGGAGCTGAATATGAGGCAAAGACGTTGGGTTGAGTTGCTGAACGATTACGACTGCGAGATAAAGTATCATCCAGGGAAGGCGAATGTGGTCGCCGATGCCCTAAGTTGAAAAGAGAGGATCAAGCCCATAAGGGTTAGGGCTTTAGAAATGATTATCCGAACCGATCTTTCCTTGCGCATTCGTGCCGCGCAGAAAGAAGCTCTCAAGGAAGGAAACCTTGAAGAAGAATATCTCCGTGGGATGGAGAAGCTACTGGTACCAAACGAGGAAGGAACGTTATGTTTTGAGAAAAGGATTTGGGTTCCTTTGTTTGGAGGTTTAAGGAAGGTTATTTTCGATGAAGCTCACAAGTCGCGGTACTCTATCCACCCTGGAGCGGATAAGATGTACCAGGATCTCAAAGATTATTATTGGTGGCCTAGGATGAAAGGCGATGTTGCTGTTTATGTGAGCAAATGTTTAACATACGCTAAGGTTAAAGCCGAATATCAAAAGCCTTCAGGACTTCTGCAACAACCCAAGATTCCCAAGTGGAAATGGGAACAAATCTCCATGGATTTTATTACAAAGTTGCCAAGAACGCCAAGAGGCCATGACACTATTTGGGTAATAGTGGATCGATTAACAAAGTCAGCACACTTCTTACCTATCAGAGAGAAGGATAATACGAGCAAGTTGGCCGAAATTTACATGAGAGAGATCGTTACGCGCCATGGAGTACCTCTCTCAATCATTTCCGATAGAGACGGAAGGTTCATATCAAGGATTTGGCAATCCTTCCAAGAAGCTTTTGGCTCGCAATTGAATATGAGCACCGCATTTCACCCGCAGACCGACGGGCAAAGCGAGCGGACGATACAGACTTTGGAAGACATGCTGAGAGCGTGTGTTATGGATTTGGGCGGTAGCTGGGATAAGCATTTGCCTTTGGTCGAATTTTCATACAACAACAGCTACCACACCAGTATTGGTGCCGCGCCATTCGAAGCTCTTTACGGGCGCAAGTGTCGATCACCCCTATGTTGGGCTGACGCAGGTGATAGACAGCTTGTTGGTCCCGAAATCGTCCAAGAGACGACAGACAAGATTGCGCAGATCCGAAAACGCATCGAAGCAGCTCGTGAAAGACAGAAAGCCTATGCAGATCCAAACCGGAAACACTTGGAATTCCAAGTTGGAGATATGGTTTTATTGAAAGTTTCACCCTGGAGGGGTGTGGCACGCTTCGGAAAGCGTGGAAAGTTAAATCCACGCTACATTGGTCCTTTCAGAGTTTTGGAAAGAATAGGACTAGTAGCATACAAGCTGGACTTACCTGCCGAGCTGAATGGAGTTCACGATACATTTCATGTATCCAACCTGAAGAAAAGTCCAACTCAAGATACCATTGCCATTCCCATCGACGAGATTCATGTTGACGACACGCTCCATTTCGTTGAAGAACCGGTTGAGGTTACGGATTGGAAAGTAAACAAGACCCGCCGGAGCAGTGTCAAGCTCGTCAAAGTTCGTTGGAATGCCAGAGATGAACCTGAATACACCTGGGAGCGTGAGGACCGGATGAAAGAGAAATACCCCCACCTATTTCCTAAGAACCCTGCATCAACAAGCAGAACTTAAAATTTCGGGATGAAATTTTTCTAACGGGGGGAAAATGTGACAACCCTCACTAAACCAGGTATCCGTACGACTTAATTAATAATTAATTAATTACTGCTTAATTACTGTGCTTGTTTGAAATTACTGATGAACTGCTACTTGATTTCTGATACATGCATATACCTGCATCATACTTTACTTACCGTCACTACATTATTTACATGCTGAACCTTAGTGACAAACATGATGCACAAAAAGCACAGTAGCACTATAAACGGATAACCTATTGAACATGCTGATAAAGCCAGCATCAGGCAGACACTGCCTCTAAGGCCTGTATGAGCCAGAAATATTTTACTACACTAGTGGTGAGTGTAGGGATACAAGGGTTGTAGAACTGCGTCTCTAGGAATAAATTACAGTGACCGGATGTGCCTAAAACGTACTCTAAGTACAAAATTCAGCACTTTAACTAATAATTCAGCATCTAGCTACTTAATAAAGTGCCAAAACATGAGGAAAATATTCCCGACACTTTGGAGGAATAAGTTGTGTCACTAAAAAGGGTATTAACGACACTTTAAAGCTTGTTTAACGCTTTAATGGATTACTATCCAACCAAACAACCGGACTATACCCGGAACATGAAAATATTGTTAATAACATTACTTATCTTTTTCTGAGCCAGTTAGGGTCCCTGAATACCCTAACACCCGCAATAAAGCACAACACACTACTAACCGGGTTAATCCCTAAACTTAACTAGATTAACCTAACTAATTACCTAATGTTTAGTTGAAATGGAACCGGATTACCCCCCCCCCCAAACCGAGTTCGGTCACAATGTGACCCCCATTGTACTACTCTTGATTATTTAAATCAAACATGCTTAATATCTTGAAGACATGAGGACCTTTGGGTATTAATCTTGGATTTTGCCTTTAAGTACTAAGCTTAAACCAACATGATCATCACAACACTCACAACACAACTCACACTCTCTCTCCCTCTCTAATAACTCTCGGCCGAACACCCCTATCCATCCATCAATTTTTCGAGCTTTGATCTTGCCATTCCAAGTATCTACAAGGGTTAAGGATCACATACGAGGAGGCTTGGTGCATTCGGAACGCGAAGGACCTCACCCCATTGCTTTTATCCACTCATTCTTCGACTAGTTTCTTCCCTAGCCTCGAGCTAGTAGTAAGTTGCTTGAATCACACTCTCGAACTATTTTGAAGTGGTTAAAATGTTATGTAACGGCTAAAACTCGTAAACATACAAGTTGATACATAAAAGTCTACTAAAAATGCTAGTAATGGTGGTTAAAAGCTTGAATGTTGTGTAAATCTTGTAGTATTTGATTTGTGTGGTTATTTATGCCCGATCTATGTTGTGGTAGCTCGGATCATCGTTTAACCCGGATTGGTCATGATCGTGGATTATGACATAAAGCTTGTTTAAGTGTAACAAGGGTTAAGTGATGAAACTCTACCACACATCAAACTTGAACTTGTGTAAAAATGATTTTACTTACGAAATAGTGTTTAAAACTTGTAGATCTATGGATCTACAAGCGGTATTTTCAAAGGACCGAGTGTCGAAGAAACCATATTTTTCAAAAAATGGATTTTACATGAGCAAGAATGATTTTTAGAACACACAAGTGTGTAAACACTTGTGTAGCACTAAGTTTTGACAAAATAACTATTTTTTGTAAAAGATGACGAGAAGTTGTAAAAACGGAATTTCTCTAAAAACGAGGTTTTTACAAAATCGGATGGATTTATATAGAGATCCGCTAAAAGTAATGGGATTTACTTCATAATATTAGAAAACCACAAGTTCATGTGATTTTTGCGACTTATATATATTTGTTGACTAGTTTGTTGTCTTGAACATTGTTTTGGTTAAATAAGGAAATTGTTGGGTTGATTTATAAAAGAAAATGATACGCTTGAGAGCGTGGCCACCTCCAGTTACAGAGGAAACTCTGGCGAAATTTTTCTAAAAACCTAACACTTAGAATTATTTTCACTATAAGTGTTAGAAATACTTCTCGACATGTTTTCAAAATATAAGTTTCGCCACGACTTTATTTACAAAATATCGGAGGTGGGATTTTCACAAAAATTAAACGTGATAAATATATTTAGTAAATATATTTTTTTTACAACGTTACTTGTCATTATTTGCGAAGATACATAAATATTATTTTTAGGGTAAAAATAATATTATCGAATGTTAACGAATCCAAAATAATACGAGCGCTTTCACGATAAATATATAAGTTACACCGGTAATTATTATTATCACTCGATCGTTAAAACGTAACTTACACATTTTAAGGAAATATTCATGAATGCGTATTTTTGTTAAAGTATTATTTTGGGGAAAATTAAGTGTAATAGAAAATATAATATTTTTGAGAAGAATATTTATATTTGGGATTAGAAATAAAATATATTTTAAGTGAGACTTAATAATATATTTCGAAATTATACGAACACACATGTATTAAATCCCCCATCCTTGGGAAGGAAAATGATTACCAAGTATACAGAATGTAAACACGAAATAGTTGTCTAACTATTTCCCGAAAACTTAAACCTTAAAGCTAAGGCACGGCCGTCCGTCTAATAGAGTTAGTACGTGTAGGTCGTCACACAGCTGCTTGATTTGGAGGTATACTTGGTAGAGACGCACCACTGTGAGTTCATGTCCCCCTTTTCTCTTAACTGTTTTCAGTTTTCTAAACTACGGGGGTGAAATACATGTTACTTTGATTACAAGTACTTTATACATGGTATGGTTAGCGTAAGGAGGTTCACTACTTAGATCATGTGAGTGAGTAGGAGCAACATGAGGCCATTAGTCCTCATGGTAGGACCGAGGGACAGGAGCGGTAGATCTATCTGGGTGTAGCGAGCCCAGCCCCAGGCCAAACTAGAAACGGACCTCGGGGTGACTTTGTGCCCGACGCATAAATCTGCTAGGTTTGAGTCTCCCTACTTGCACTTCACACATATCAGTGGCCTTGCAAACCATTGGTGATCTCAATTCCCGTATGTGCTACATACCAGGATTTTTATACTTACAAAGGTTTATTTACTCACTTACACATGAACTCGCTCAACATTATTGTTGATTTTTCAACTTACATGTATTTCAGGGAATTAAAGGATCTGGCGCGGTATGACACGTTTTCCCGCTGCACTAGTTACGAGGTCATCCGGGTTTAGGGAATGTGACTCTTTCCTGGACAAGTCACAGTCCTTAAACTATGCTTATGTTATGTTGTGTTTGTTGAACAATGTTTATGTCGTTAGGATGTGTTTCCGTTAAGACAATGTTATTGTATTTGGTTTTTAAAACTTAATCGAATGGATGATCTTGCATGGTTTTATTTCAATAGCTTTGTTATGGTTAAGCTACGGTATTAAGAAGTCACACCAAATTAGCCACGCTTCCGCAAAGCCAGGGTGTGACACCCGGGCTCCCCCATCCCCACACTTGGGATACATTGTCCCCAATATATGGTACTTTTAAAATATAGCACGGGAAAACAAACCAACTATCCTAAATGAGCGGCTAACTCATAACAAAACAACCAAAACACATCCCCTAAACAAAACAAAGGTTCACACCACCAAAAACAACAAAACACACCAAAGACAAATTAAGATAGATAAACACATGCACCTGATCATGTGTCTGTAGTGATGCGACTGTTGTGCTTTAACCGGAATAGATGTATTCCATAGATTCTTTGACATCTCACCGGGGATGTTGCAAAACATCCCCACACTTGAATTGTTGCACCCGTGATGATTGAATCAAGAACCTGTCAAAACACAACCACACCAAAACGAACCAAACCAAAGTACAATACTCTACATCCTCGGGCTGCCTCCTGAGAGCACTAAGTTTTAGGTCTTCAGCCAGACCGTACCTGACATTCAGGGTGGTTCAGCTGCACGTTTTCCCTCCCATGTCTCTCCGTACATATCCATCCAGTTTTTAGGGAGGGTCATCGTTTCACTTTGGTTGGGGTTAACTACAGTTTCATTACCCCATCCAAACTCACCATCAGGTGGTTTTCCTTCGCCAAATGGCCTTCTCACACTTGACTTCTTCACCTGATATCCACTTGCCTCTAACCTGTCCTTTGTCACACTTGAATCATGTTCATTAGTAGCAGCTGTGTGACAAGCACCATTAACAGGATCGTAAGAAGTAGTTTTTAAAAACACATTAAAGTACAACTTACGATTCTTATAGCTCATGGTGACCATTTCGCTTCGACAATCAATCTGGGCGTTCGCGGTATATAGGAATGGGTGACCCAAAACTACCTGCGGCTGCTCGTATGTAAGCGATGGTGCATAATCGACCACCATAAAATCAACCGGGTAGTAAAAATCGCCAAGTTGGATGACCACATTCTTCACAACCCCTCGGGGTTGTTTCAACCTCTCGGGGTTGTTTCCAACTCGAATCTGCAAATACTGCCATTTGATCAATCGCGTGTAACGGACCAAAGTCGTACTGGTCGTAAAGGCTACCGGGAAGAATGCTCATCCCAGCCCCATAATCCAACAACGCCTTGTGGATTTTGAACTTTCCAACTCGAATCGGGACGACCGGCTCTCCTGAGTCACACCCATCTCCATCCTCATTTGCGCCACTTAAACCTGCAATCACATGGGAAACAGAAGAAGTTAAAAATTTATCATTCAAATTGTTTTTAGGAACGAAACTTACCCCGCTGACTGGTATATTCTTCCCGTGCTTGGGGTTCGTTTGAGTGTCACTGGGAAGCTTCCCGTTTTGCTGTTTCAACTCCTTCACATCGGTTGCAAGTTGGGCCATTTGTGTGGTTAATGACTGAACGGCTTTATCTCGCATCTCATCCTTTTGAGCACGATTTTGCAGCTCAAGCCTTTGGTTTTGTAAATCAAGTTGAATTGCTTTCAACATCTCCATCATATCATTATTCACCTGACCATTACTATGCTGGTAATTTCTTTGGAAACCCGAATTATTACCCCCTTGATAATTATTTTGGTTCCGGGGCTGGTAATATTGGTTGTTTCCTTGGAAACCCGAATATCTGTTCCCACTTCCCTGCATCATATTCACCTCATCTAGATTACCGATAATGTTAGGGCACTGATCAGCAATGTGTCCTATATCCCCACAATGACCACACAATGGAAACTGAGCACTTACCTCCGGTGGATTCTCTACTACTCTCACTGTTGACTGTCGTGCACTTCTAGAAGATTGAGCCTTGCGTTTTGACGCCCTTGCAGTTCTTTCTAAATATTCCCAATCATCTTCTTCGTAATTCATTCCAAAAGTACCATTGGATATTGAATTTACATCCCTGGCATCTTCATCTGTTAGGCCTTCATGGAATGTATTAATAAGCTCCCACAAATATATCTCATGATGTGGACAGTTCTTGAGCATCATTTTGAAACGATTGAACGCTTCGTGAAATAACTCACCGGGCTGTTGTCGAAACCCTCGAATATCCTTCCTGGCGTTGTTAGTACGCAAATGAGTAAAAAATTCATCTAAAAATTGTTGCTGCATTTCGCCCCATGTGAAGATCGAAGCTGACGGTAGCGAATGAAACCATTGTTGTGCTTTGTCTTCAAGTGTGAATTGGAAAAGCACCAATTTCACATCATCAACTGAGAAACCTTGGCTGCTGATTGTGTTGCAACGTGCATCATATGCAGCAATGTGTAGATATGGTTCTTCATGTGCGTGACCATGAAACTTAGGCAGACTGGATATTGATTGTGTTCGTACTTCGAATGACCGCCCTCCTTGTAGTTGCGGGATCACAACCGGTGATGGGTTGTTAACTATAGCAGGCCTGAAGTGGCTCTCTATGCCTCGAACTGGACCTTGATTATTTCATCGTGGAATTCCTTCCGGTAAAATCACCGGTCGGTGTAGGTTTCGTGGCAGCGGTCTTGCCTGACCCTGCATCTGAGGTACCAGTGGTGGTAATGGAATATCCACCACCGGCCTCCTCGAAACAGGCTGCTGATTGAGTGGGTCAAGTTGATGATATTGTCGTGGTATCTGCATTGGTTGTACATATTGTTGATACCCCAAATTCCCTTGATTGACTCTTTCGAATCCACCTGCCCCAACTGTTTGCCTCTCGTAGCTACCCGTGTTAACCACTTGTCTCTCGTTTTGACCCATGTAGTTATCATATTCCTCATAGCCATCATCAAAATCTCCTGAGTTATATCCTTGATCATAAATGGCCGATCTATAAAGATGTGGCATTGGCTGACTTTGCTCTGAAATAACCGGTCGGGTGGCTGGCGGAATTGATGTTGCATTAGGTGCTTGAGTCTGACTTGGTGCTGCAGCATCATCAGGAATGATTCTAACATAAGGAGACGAATGTTGTAAATTGACCGTCTGGGTCGTAGTTGGGTGTTGAAGAGATGTTTCTTGGGTAGAAGTTGGTTGAATGTTATCGAGGTTTGGGAAAAAGGTTGAGAATGATGGTACTGGAGATGTAGAAGTAGGTTGTGTAGACTGTGGTGGTGGTATGGTAGTGTTTGGTGAAGGTTGGGTAGGTGTTGGTGAGAATTGTTGTTGTGGAAGTGGGTTTTGCGCTTGTTTCTCCGGAGTCGCTGAGTTCTCCATTGTCTTGAGTGTTGATGTAGGTGATTGTAGAATCTTGTTCTCACGATGTAGTACTCGTTTGGTATGCTTTACTGTTCTCTCGATCTCTGGGTCGAACACTAATGGTGATGACTTCCCGGAGTTCCGAGTGTGATGCATACACTTCCTAGATCACCTGCACAAACAAAAACAAGAAAACCTCGCGTAAATCCGAACAAAACAGAACAAACTAAAAAGACACTATTTTTGGATTTTTTGTATATTTAACTAAAACTAGAACTTAACACTAAGCACTTTGCGCACGCCTCCCCGGCAACGGCGCCATTTTGATGTCTGTCGTTAAGGACATGCAAAAACCAACTAACTCTATAGCTAGGGTAAGTTGGATATCGAACCAGAGGAGGATTGTGGAAAGTGTTATGATGCTAAGTATTAATTAACTAATGCTAAAAAGTAAAATTCAATTGATGGGTTTGATTGATTATCTAGAAATTAGGAACTAAAAAAAATGAAGTTTAAATCAATAGAGAAACAATGGTTCCTCCAGATTTCAGGTTTTGCAGCTAGATTCAGTTATGTGTTTAATCGAAACACTCACATAGACATAAGTGTTTAAACTTAATTCACCAATTGTGATAAACAACGACTAAGTACTCCGGTCAATACATAACGGGAGGTTATCGAATGATTATCAATTACAATTACAAACCCTAACCCCATGTCAAATATATCCCAATTACTAGAACTCTCGGGAACTGAATGCTTAGAAATTAAGGTTTAAATAAATGCAATTGTTTCCAACCAATAAATCAAATCAAGGTGAAAAGCATCGAATGCTTAAATCACCGAGTTATACGATTATCACAAACACATAAAATTATCCAACTTACAAAACCCTCCATCCGGAGGAAACCATAAAAAGTTTAGCCACTCATCTCGCACAAAGAATCTTCAAAAGCTTGAATTGATGAAGAGTTCATGGTTGATTCGATGATTGGATGAAGAATCTTGATGGATTGGGATGAAAGAAGCCTTGAATCTTGAGTCTTGGAGTGTCCTTAATTGACCGTAGATGATAGATGATTGCCCACATTAGCCAACCCTAATATATCATAAAAAACCTCAAATTCGCGTTTTTTCATAACCTAAACCGTAGGCTATGGTTTCAGGACCATAGCTTACGGTTCACAAATTCTGTCCAAACATTCAGACCCAACTGTAGGCTACGGTTGGTGAACCATATCTTACGGTCGGCAGATTCTTCCAAAATTATTTTCTTCATAACTTCTTCGTTTTAGCTCCGTTTTACGCACTGTTTTCGCCCACATCTTCGTAATTCAACCCTCTATCATGCCATCTTCTAATATCTTCATTATCAA
Source organism: Helianthus tuberosus (assembly GCA_030545235.1). Lineage (NCBI taxonomy): Eukaryota > Viridiplantae > Streptophyta > Magnoliopsida > Asterales > Asteraceae > Helianthus > Helianthus tuberosus. The sequence continues at coordinate 131,907,790 of CM060351.1, read as the reverse complement.
TCCATTAACATTCCCAAAAACTCATCCAATCTTCGTATTTAACCTACAAAACATCATTTTCTCATAGTTATCCAATTCCACACATATAAACAACCAAATATGCATAAGATTAGATTAGACATTAAACACATATAAATAACATTCCTAAACCCATCCATCAATTATCAATAAAACAATGTTTTTTGGTGTTACTATATGTGTATTTGTGTTTGATGATTTTACGATTCGATTCGATTCGATTCCGAATTCAAGCTTTTAAATCGCTTTCTGGAAAGTTATACGCAAACTGGTGCGTAAACGCAGTCAGTTTAACACGAAAAACACTCTGGAATAGTGACATAGGCTTAACATACCTTAAATAATCTTCACATAACTTAGAAATAAGTTTTGGATGGTTTGGTGTGTTGAAAACAAGTCTATTCGATCGCAGGGACTATTTGTGCCTAACTGTGAAACTATACCGATTCGTATGGGGTCGAGCAGTCCGGAACTTGATCATAAGCTAAACATACCATAAATAACCTAAACATAGCTTAGAAATAAGCTTTGAGTGGTTCGGTATGCGAAAACATGCTTATTTGATCTTACAGGGACTAATAGTGTCAAAAACGACGTAAGTTTGCCTTTTCGCGCATATCTTACGTTCTGACCACAACTGGACATCCAAAATTTTTGTAGACACTAAAATATTTTTATTTTAGTGACCGGCATGCAAAAATACCGTTCGTCGCTTAATTTGGTTCGTTTTCGCGTCCGTTTGAGTTTCGTCGTAATTTAACGAACAACGCGACCGTACGACCAAACGAGCCGACATCCGAGTGTTTTCCGAACACATTTTGAGTCCTCTAAACCTTATTGTCCTTGTAGAGCCTTGAAAATGGCTTAACGGGGGTCAAAAGGGCCTGAAATGAGCTTAAATCAAGTGCAGGGACCTGAACTGTCATTTTTCAAACTTTGGCTGATCTGGGAAGGCCAGGCGGGGCGCGTAAGCCTGTCCCTGTCCCTTACACGGGCCGTGTGAGATGCCCAGCGACCAGAAAGTTGATTTTTGCAATCTGTTTGATAATTCAGGGGCTGTTATGCAAAGTTCTTTGTGTGGTAGCCAAGTTACCACCTCTCCAAGGCTTTGTACCTGCATCAAACAAGTGTAGGGCCTTGATTTTTGCTTGGAAGCTACACAAACACATGTCATGATCTTGTGAAGTTGCAACAACTATAAATAGCCAAGCAATTTCACTTGTCCATTGCTCATTTCCTCATTCTCTTCTCTACAATCTGATTTGGGAGCTCTCTCAAGTGTTTGGAGCTTTCTAATCTGATTATTCTTTGTAGAAAAGATAGCTAGGACCTATTGTAAGTCTTCTTTCATGCTTATTCTTTATGTTTAAGCAGAAAGTCAAACAGTTTGGCCAACAGTTTGACTTTCGGTTTTGACCATCAATTGGTCAAGTCAAAGTTCAATAAACGTGATTGTAATCACGATGGTTATAATCCTTAGCGATTATACCCACTGATTACCACGTTAACTAGGCGTAGTGACGAGTCAAAGTTTCAGTCAAAATGCGTTTTAGCACGCACTTTGCAATGGAACTATTTTCGGGTATCAAAACCTATTGTTTTGATACTAAATCAGTTTTATAAGCTAATTAAACATGTTTTGACATGTTTAACCCGTCACTACTAGTATAGTGCTTGTTTAAGGTCGTAAGTTAAGCGGTCTAAACAACCGCTTAGGCTTTCGAACCCGACCCGTTTGGTCGATCATTAGGATCCGATCGAGCTTGATTAGTGATCATAGTTGCATAGGGAATAACCACTGAGGTTATACCTTATGATCACATAGGATTGGTTAGTTATTTGTTAAGTAGCTTGTATGCCCATAGAAAATGACCAAAACGCCCTTTTGAAGCTTAAATCCATATTTTACATATGTGAACAAGTTTTTGACATATAATCTGATTTAGAAACATGTTTAGGTATTATTGGGCATGTAAGACTTAACATAGCACATAGTTAACCATCCGAACATAGTTTCGCGCGAACAACGCGTTAAAGTAGCATAAGCTACCTAAACGGGTCGTAACGGGTCGAAAGCCCTTAGGCTAAGCTCCGAGTTAGGATATAGGCTTTGTTAAACCATATCACATGAGTTCCAACACTCATTTGGTTTACAAGACCTCATTCTATCCGATCTTCCGATTTAGGTGTCGATTTATTTACTAGTGATCCGATTACTAGGTACTACTTGAATTTCCTTGGTTTGTCTGAGCTTCGCTAAGTTCTTTAGATCAAGGATACCCTTCTATTCAATGTGAGTACATAGTTCCCCTATTTTACTATTTTCAATTGTTTTGGGGTGATTCATATGTACGAAATGATTTCAAGGTTTAAACGATGATTTCAAAAACGATTGATATGGTTTATACTAAACTTATAACGATTTCAACAAAGTGAACGAAACTTGTTGGTTGTAGTTACATAACGAATGACATTCATTAGCATTGATCAAGCCGACCAGTATTAGGTTATGGTACCATAGGATCTGACAAATCCCGTTATCAGACTACACCCATGGTTATGCGTGGGGGTTATGTAGGTAACGACCGAATCTGATGATTGTTAACTTACCCTTTGGTGGTTTGTTAATACGAGAAACGAGGTAGTCGAGTCACGAAGGTTTGAATGTTATTAACTAGATGACCAAAAGTAGTTTCACAATTAAAACGAAAACGATTTTGGGACGAATTAAATGATTTGAACGAACGATTGGTTTTGGGTAGTGATTAGATAATGGGACGGGTGTAGCATGATAGAATCATGGTAGATACGCCATTGGTACATCTTATATATAAGTGCTTCTATCATATTACATTGCGTGTCATTATTTAGTTCACTTGGGAAACGATTTGAAACGATGTCACACAACGAGGTTTTCGAAATGATATAAACCATACGAGTTTTATTAACGAGTTTTTAACGAGATGTTTTACGAATTGGTTTATTAAAGCAAATGTTTTGGGGTTAAGAATCATGGCTACGAGATTTTATACTATAACCATCTTGATTTGAGTTGGTTAAATTATGTTGCAATACACTTTTCAAAACAAGGTTTGTACTTTTGACTCTTGGAGTCTAATGAGGTGCTACAACACCTAAACGAGCCATGATTCCGATACTCTCACAAAACCTATGTGCTCGCCAGCATTTCTTTGATGACTTTGTTTTTACATATGTTTCAGGTAATGTTGCGTGATGATTGCTAGGAAGCATGTTCATTTAGGATCTGGACGTGGCCTTAGTGTCTTATAAACAGTTATAAACAATGTGTAGTTTGATTGTTTGGGTTTAAGACAATGTAAATTACTTAATGAATCAATAAAACGAAACTTTTAATTACCATGGTTGTTGAAACGATGATTCTGTTACAACACTCCCCGACTTTTCCGCCACGGTTTGTTGTTTTAACGTGGTCGGGGTGTGACAGCCTGTTTGTTATGTCAACACATTGATTGTTGTCTACCTGCCTTAGCAACGATAGTACTATAGTTTGGACTCAGCACCTATTTACTCAGGGGTTGTTAAGGACAATACTTCACGTGTGCACAGTGGTGGACATGTGATGCGCACTCGCTACTCGCAGTCATTGGTATTGATAGGATCTTTGTCGATAACCTACATGCTTCACATTATACCTTGTACATGTTGGTTATGCGTAAACGATTTCGAACTCTATCATGCTATTATCAAACTTGTATGCTCACCTTTACACTATGTGTATTGACCTATATTTTAACGTATGTGGCAGGTGTTTAGGATGTTGTGCTTTGCTTGCTATTTGATGGAACCGAGCTTAGGAGAGTCTAGAAACAAACAAAGACAATTTATTTTTATTTGAATCTGAGTTGTCGGAATAGTTTTACTTGTTTTGGAGATATCTATGTCTGTAATAACTTGCTTGCTTAATAGGTTATGGTATGGGACATAATGTTTAACTATTCGGTAAAGTAGTTGTTATGGAATTTCTCTCGAACAATCTGTTTCGCTCAGTGTCATGGCCTGATGTTTCCGTCATCGGTTGGGGTGTGACAGATTGGTGTCAGAACCATAACTATAGGGAATTAGGCAAGACTCGACCTAGTCCGGGTCGATGTCTTAGAACGACCTAGTCTATAGTCTAAGTACCAACAGACCGACTTGTGCATGCCCAGTAGGGGTTTTGTACGAGCTTACTCTCTATATTCCGCTCGATCTCGCTGTACACTACACACTTGCGCGAACATCGCATGCTACAGTTCAGCGCAAGATCTGCCTTTCCTAAGGCTGATTGCACACACAAACGGATGATCTGGTTAAGATTAGGTGTGAAAACCGCAAACTCTCAACCAGATTACTCGTTCAAATTGCTATTTTTACTACAAAACAAGAGAATTTGCGTTGAATTAGGAGTGAAATCCTTACTTCGACGCATATCTCCTTGTCTATCTCGTGATTTCATCACACAAACAGGAACGTAGTCACAAAGTTAGGGGTGAAACCCGAATCTTGATGACTCGTTCTACTCCTTAATGTGCTTTTACAAAACTCTCACCAAAGGTTTGACGGACTCCAATGACTTAAAGTCACACAGTAACTGAAAGGATGCGTGCCTACCGCTCGAATCGAAGCGAGTGCACAGTTCTGAAGGCTAAAGTGTGCACTTAAAGTACTTGTGAATAGTTGAATCGCCTTGGGTAATCGACGTCTACCAGCCGCAGACGATCTATACTCTATTTATATGTGTTTCGATTTTGAGCCCGCAACTACTGACTCTGATATTTGTCGCTTTTATGAGGATTTTTGTGTGCTTTTATGTGATTACGTGTTTTGATTTTGGTGATTTATTCATTTTCGCTGTTTATTTTGACCAACACGCACAACTCGCACTGCACATCTACCTCAAAACGCTAACAAATCGCTGGTCGTTATTCACCATCGCTGCTCGATACTCGCAATCGCTATATTTAATCGCTATACGCGCTGTGAAGGATAGGGAATACGTGCAACATATAGTTAGGTTTCTATATTCTGACTGCCTTATGTGCTCATGTGCCTTACGTGCCTACGTGTTTTTGTGCTCTACGTGTTATGTGATTATATGTTATGTGCTTATATGAATGGAGGTGTTTCTGAGATTTATGGTGAATCGCTAGACTATACTAGGAGTGATCGAATAAGTGTTTTGAATCCTATGGCGCTGTCTGTTGCAGACAATGTCGTCATCTGGATCCCTACACTCACGAGCTGCTAGGCGTAAGCACGCCGACAAGCGACTTGCTTCTCTCGTCACCAACAAAATCGCTAAAGTCATTCCCCAAATCGTGAGTGAACTAAACGAGAATGCAAGCAAGTCTTCTGAAGAGTCCCGAACTGATTAGCCAAAAGCTGCTTTTAGCTTCAAGTAGTTCAAAGCCTGCGGACCGAAAGAGTTTACTTGTGAAGATGGTCCTACGGCCATGTTCCAATGGTTTGATTCTATCGAGGTCACCCTGCGTTAGAGTGGCTGTCCTGACAATCTCCGTACTCTCAACACAACTGGCGTCTTCCAGTCCCGCGCTTTACACTGGTGGACGGCCGAGAGAAACAAACGTGAAAAATGCAGCTTACGGGCTATCATGGGATGAGTTGAAGGACGTGATAATGGAAGAGTTCTGCCCTCCCCATGAGCACCAAAAGTTGGAGGATGAATTCTGGCACATTAAGCAGAAAGATGGTGACAACGCTGGTTTGACTGCAAGCTTCAAGCAGTTGAGTATAATCTGTCCGGACCAAGTCAAGACGCCCGAAATCGCCATCAAGAAGTATATCCGTGGTCTTCCGGATTGCGTGGCTGATTTTGTTCAAGCCGCAAAGACGTCAACGATTGAAGAAACCTTCTTGCTTGCTGCTGAGATCAACGACAAGCGAGTCAAGTCTGGAGTCTGGGATAAAGCTCCCAAGAATCTGCATCAAGCAACCACTGCTTCAACCGCTGAAGCTGCCACCGCTCCTCAGTCATCCAAGCCCTCGAGACGCAAGAGAAAGAACAACAGTAGTTCCAGCAACAAGAACTGCGTTGTGACCAATGCTGCTCTGCTCCAAACAGTTCCAGCTCCCCAGCAACATCAACACCGCCAAGTAGCGGCCCCGGTTACCAACGCACCTCCAGCAAAGCGTGCGTATACTGGTCCTCATCCGGTCTGCCCTACTTGTACCTATCACCACCCAGTGGGAATCGCCTGCAGATACTGTGCACATTGCAACATGTACGGCCATTTCACCGTCAACTGCCGTACAGGTCCATGACAAAACCCTGCTCCAACCCAAGGTCAAGCTCCTGCTCAACAAGCTCTACTTGCTGCTCCTCAAGGCCATCAAGCGGCTCATGCACCCGCGGTCAATGCTAGAGCTTGCTATGCGTGTGGTGATCCCAACCACTTCGCCAACATGTGCACGAATCGAGTGGTCAAGCAAGAGCCACAACAGCAGCAGCCCCAGCAGCAGCCTCAGCAACATCAGTAACAGCCAGCATCCCGCGGACGTGCGTTCAACATTAATGCCCGCCAGGCCTAAGCCGATAACAATGTGGTCAATGGTACATTTCTCGTGAATGGTATATATGCTACGTGTTTATTTGATACTGGAGCAGATAGCTGTTTTGTATCGTTTGAATTCGAAAAGCTCCTTAATCGTAAGCGCGCTCATCTCCCCTCGACGTTCGATGTTGAAGTTGCCACCGGAAAAACCGTCACCGTCAATTCCGTTCTTCGTGATTGTACTCTCGAGCTCAACAATCACGTCTTTCCTATCGACCTTATTCCGATGCAACTCGGTAGTTTTGACGTCATAGTAGGCATGGACTTTCTTCGTGAAAACCATGCTGAAGTTGTTTTCTTCGATAAGATGATTCGATTTTCGCTCGCTAATGGTGATCAGTTGTGTGTTTATGGTGAAGTCGCGTCGAAGAAACTCCAACTCATGTCGTGTGTTCAGGCTAGCAGGTATCTCCGCAAAGAATACCAAGCTTTCTTGGCGCACATTGTAGTAGCGGAGAAAAAGGAAGTTAAGGGAGTGAATGATGTCCCCGGGGTTTGTGAATTCCCTAACGTGTTTCCTGATGATCTACCCGGTCTACCACCCGCTCGTGATATCGATTTCCGAATCGACCTAATTCCTGGAGCCAACCCTGTTGCTAAAGCGTCGTATCGTCTCGCTCCTTCCGAAATGCACGAACTCTCGAGTCAGCTCCAGGAACTACTTGATAAAGGCTTTATTCGCCCTAGCACCTCTCCATGGGGCGCGCCTGTCCTCTTCGTCAAAAAGAAGGATGGTTCGTTTAGGATGTGCATCGACTATAGGGAGTTGAATAAGTTGACAATCAAGAACCGTTATCCCTTGCCTCGAATCGATGATTTATTTGATCAGCTACAAGGTGCTACGTGTTTCTCTAAGATCGATCTACGCTCAGGCTATCATCAATTACGCATTCAAGAGGAGGATATACCCAAAACCGCGTTTCGAACCCGCTATGGTCACTATGAGTTCGTTGTCATGCCTTTTGGTTTGACCAACGCTCCTGCAGTCTTCATGGATTTAATGAATCAAGTGTGCAAACCCTTCCTTGATCGCTTCGTAATCATATTCATCGACGATATCTTGATCTATTCCAAATCAAAAGCCGAACACTCGCAGCATCTACGTTTGGTTCTTGAGTTACTCCAGGGAAACCGTCTCTACGCCAAGTTCTCCAAGTGCGAATTTTGGCTTGAGGAGGTCCAATTCTTGGGTCACATTGTCAATAGTCAGGGTATCCACGTTGACCCTGCGAAGATCGAAGCTGTTAAGAGTTGGGTTACACCCAAGAATCCGTCTGAAGTCCGTTCTTTTCTCGGACTGGCAGGCTATTATCGCCGTTTCATCGAAGGTTTCTCTAAGATCGCCGTGCCGCTTACCTCTCTTACGCACAAGGACAAGCCTTTTGTTTGGGGAACCAAACAGGAGTAAGCCTTTCAAACCCTCAAGACCATGCTTTGTAATGCTCCCGTGCTCTCACTGCCCAACAGAAACGACAACTTCGTAGTTTACTGCAATGCCTCGAACCTTGGTCTTGGTTCTGTTCTCATGCAACGAGACAAGGTTATCACGTATGCTTCTCGACAGCTCAAAATCCACGAGAAGAACTACACCATACACAACCTCGAGCTTGGCGCAGTTGTTTTTACGTTAAAGATTTGGCGACACTACCTTTATGGTACCAAGTGTACGATCTTCACCGATCATAGGAGCCTACAACATATCTTTGACCAGAAGGAACTGAATATGCGTCAACGCCGGTGGGTAGAACTACTCAACGATTACGACTGTGAGATTCGTTACCATCCAGGAAAAGCTAACGTCGTTGACGATGCCCTCAGTCGACGAAGCTACTTGCTTAGCGTTCGTAATTCTCAAGTCCAGTTTAATCTCGAAGCTCTTATCCGTGACACGCAGCGTGCTTGTTTTACTGAGCGAACTTTGAAGAAGTAAAGAATTCTAAAGGATGGCGCCCAACTCGAGAATAAATCTAATGGTATTTTTCATTATTTCGACTGAATTTGGATTCCCAAGTGTACGAACTTGCGACAACTTCTGATGGACGAAGCCCATAAATCTCGATATTCCATTCATCCCGGTGCCGACAAGATGTACCAGGACATGCGTTACAAGTACTGGTGGCCGGGCATGAAAAAGGATATCACTATCTATGTTTCGAAATGCCTGACCTGTTCCAAGGTCAAGGCTGAGCATCAAAGGCCCTCTGGCTTACTCGTTCAACCCGAGATCCCGATGTGGAAGTGGGAGAGTATAGCCATGGACTTCATAATGAAACTTCCGCGTACTCAATCTGGTCATGATAGCATTTGGGTTGTGGTTGACCGTTTAACCAAGTCAGCTCACTTCCTGCCGATACGAGAAGACTTTAAGGTAGAAAGATTAGCCCGAATCTACACCAATGAGATCATTAGTCGACATGGGACGCCTCGCAACATCAACTCTGACCGTGACGGTCAGTTTACCTCGCATTTTCTGGAATCGTTACAATCTGCTCTCGGTACTACTCTTAATCTGAGTACCGCTTTCCATCCCCAAACCGACGGTTAGACTGAAAGAACGATTCGCACCCTTGAAGACATGCTCCGTTCGTGTGTCATAGATTTCAGTGGTAATTGGGACGCGTACTTACCTTTGGTAGAATTCTCGTACAATAACAGTTATCATTCTAGCATACAAATGGCACCATTTGAGGCTTTATACAGAAGAAAATGTCGATCGCCTATTGTATGGCACGAGATCGGAGACGCATAAATTACCGGTCCCGAGCTGTTGCAAGAAACGACAGACAAAATCCTCCAAATTCAAGACAATTTGTTGAAATCTCGGAGCCGACAGAAAAGTTACGCTGATAGACGCCGCAAGCCCCTTGAATTTGACGTTGGCGATCACGTACTCCTAAAGGTTGCACCTTGGAAGGGGGTGATCAGATTCGGCAAGAAAGGAAAGCTCGCGCCTCGATATGTTGGACCATTTAAGATTCTGGAAAGGATGAGAAAAGTGGCCTACAGACTCAAACTACCAGAGGAACTGACTAATGTCCACCCGACTTTCCACGTTTCGAACCTCAGAAAGTGCTTGGCCGACCAGGAATTACATGTCCCTCTTGAGGATCTACAAGTGGACGAAACATTACACTTCGTGGAACAGCCTGTCGAGATCGTGGGACGAGAAACCAAGGTACTCAGACGCTCACGCATTCCCATTGTGAAGGTTCGCTGGGAAGGCAAACACGGTGCCGAGTTCACCTGGGAACTCGAAAGCAACATGAAGGCGAAGTACCCGCAGTTGTTTGTTACGGCTAAAGCCTAATTTCGGGATGAAATTCCCTTAAGTAAGGGAGGCTGTAACACCCCGTGTTTCGAAAGTCAAAGTCAAAGTCAAAGTCAAGATTGAAGTCAAAGGAAGAAAAGATTGCTAATTGTGATCTGTCACTCCTTGCTCAACTACTGTTTTGACTTCTTTGACTTGTAATCGAATCTATTTAATTATTTGCTTTAGTTGTATTATGTGGAGTATCTATTAATAATCGAGGTTTAATCGCTATTTAATCGCATGTTTGATCGATTTATCGCTAATCGCTATTGCAACTAAAATTATATGTTCTGGATATTGTTCTACGTGTGTGTGCTATTTATGTGTTACTTGTGCATGTTATGTTTATGTTGAGGTGTTAATCGCAAATCGCAATCTATCGCATCGCAATCGAATCGCAAACGCTAAACGCAAATTAATTATAGTGATTGTATGTTAGATATAGTAGTTATGTTATTTGTGGAACTAATGGGTAATACTATCGCATCGCTCTCTCTAATCGTATCGCAATGCAACGCTCAACACGCGAATCGAAATGACAAAACTCGTCGCGCCGAACACTAGGATCGAGTGGCCATCTGATCGGATTGCCATCCGATCGGAGATCGGGCTGCCACCTTATCGGGCTGCTACCCGATCGGATTGCCACCCGATCGGCCGACACCTTCCCCACTTTCCTTTTTGGGAAACCCTATAAATACCCACCTGTCACATCATTTGTGATGTGACAGCTCCCTTGTTCGACCAGCCGACTTCAAGCCCTCATTTCCCCCGATTTCTCTCGATTCTTGTAAGTTTCCAACCTAAATCTTGTACTTCTATGATCTACACACACTTCTACATCATTTTTCACCTTTGAATATTAACTTTTAACCATGAAATCACCGGATTTGAGGTGTTCTGGGGTGATGTCATCATGGAGTTCCTATGAACTTCAATGTTTGGCTTCATTCCACCAAGAACAACTTAGATCTGAAGGATTTCCACAAGATTAATCAATGTTTTTGCATAGATCTACACGAATCCATAATTAAAAGGATTAAAAGAAGGATTTCCAACTTTCTTTCAACTCTTTTACATTCAATGCACTCAAAACCGATAGAAACGGAGCTTGTTCTGATCTTCTACTCATTCTTAGTGATGGGTTAGTTCAAGATCTGAATTCAATTTAAGAGGCTACTGATTTCGGGTTTGAACATGAACAACCGTCTCGAACCGTGAACCGGTCGGACTAGGGTGATTTCTGTTCGATCGGGTCATTTGGGTCGAGATAAGGTTTCTGTTGTTCAAGCAAGATATCAAAACATCTCGTTCAAAACTACAAAACTTCAAACAGAATCAAGTGTCAAGTCGATCAGATCGTTGGGACGGATTGTCGTCCGATCGGATTGCCATCCGATCGACCGGCCATCCGATCGGGTTGCACGTGGTTCCATACTTAAACTTCTATTTAAACATTTCAAGGATCTGGACGTCGAATGGATTGCCGTCCGATCGGATTGCCATCCGATCGAACGACCACCCGATCGTGTGACGTTTGGGACTTTGATACTTAATCAATTTTCAACATGTTCAATACATACGGATTGCCACCCGATCAGATAGCCATCCGATCGAGTGACCGTCCTGCTGTGAACTTGTTCTCAACTGAGAAGCCTCGCCAATCGGATCGCCATCCGATCAAACCGCCGTCCGATCGACCGACCTGAAGGGTAGAGATACTTCTCTATTTTTAAAATGCTACAACAAAAACTTCAAAGGACAAACCATCATACACAAACACATCCTCACCGAACGAGGTGCCAATCCAATCGAATGGCCATCTGATCGGATGACCATCCGAACGGATTGCCACCCGATTGACTGGCCATCCGATCGGATTGCCATTCGATCGGATTACCATCCGATCCTTGGTACACTTGCATCGTTTTATGTGCCGCTCATCGTTATGCTATCGTTAACTGTTCAGGCTAATTTCTCTCAGCACTCCCTTCAATCCAAGGCAGTGTTTATTAAGTTAAACGCTATCTGTGAGTATACTCGATCCCTTTTTGCTTTATGCACTTTTGGGTGTTACATACGTTACTTATTCTAAATCACATCGAACACACAACGCAAACACTATTTATACGCTGACCTTTAATGCATGTTATACGTGACTCGATGAATGCCTGTTTATTATGTCAACACGTTGATTGTTGTCTACCTGCCTTAGCAACGATAGTACTATAGTTTGGACTCAGCACCTGTTTACTCAGGGGTTGTTAAGGACAATACTTCACGTGTTGACAGTGGTGGACATGTGATGCGCACTCGCTACTCGCAGTCATTGGTATTGATAGGATCTTTGTCGATAACTTACATGCTTCACATTATACGTTGTATATACTGGTTATGCGTAAACGATTTCGAACTCTATTATGCTATTATCAAACTTGTATGCTCACCTTTACACTATGTGTATTGACCTATATTTTAACGTATGTGGCAGGTGTTTAGGATGCTGTGCTTTGCTTGCTATTTGATGGAACCGAGCTTAGGAGAGTCTAGAAACAAACAAAGACAATTTATTTTTATTTGAATCTGAGTTGTCGGAACAGTTTTACTTGTTTTGGAGATGTCTATGTCTGTAATAACTTGCTTGCTTAATAGGTTATGGTATGGGACATAATGTTTAACTATTCGGTAAAGTAGTTGTTATGGAATTTCTCTCGAACAATCTGTTTCGCTCAGTGCCATGCCCCGATGTTTCCGTCATCGGTTGGGGTGTGACATGGGGTTTATCAAAACTCTGTTCTGGACATAGCAGGCAGTGTTTATAGCCTCTGCACAGAAAGTTAATGGCAAACCTGAATCAGCAAGCATGGTTCTGGCAGCCTCAATCAGTGTTCTGTTCTTTCTCTCAACAACCCCATTTTGTTCTAGTGTCCTTGGAATGCTGTACTGCCTTAAAATTCCTTTTGACACACAAAACTCATCCAACTCCCTATTTCTGAATTCTGTGCCATTGTCACTCCTAAAGACTTTTACTAGCAAGTCAAATTGCTTTTCAACCTGTTTGACAAAGTCTTGCAAAATGCCTGCAATCTCATATTTAGAATGTAAGAAATAAGTCCATGTAAACCTAGAAAAGTCATCTACAATTACCAAAAAATATTTTTTTTAAGACTCGTGACTTTTACTGGGCCAAACAGATCCATGTGCAGCATTTGCAAGCACTTGGTTGTTTTGGACTCTTCAATGGACTTAAATGAGCTTCTATGTTGTTTTCCTTTTAAACAGGAAACACAATGCTCAGGACAGGTGAACAATTTTTGTGGAAGACCTCTTACAAGGCCCTGTTTTGATAAAGCAGTGACTGTTTTGAGATTTGAGTGCCCCAATCTTCTGTGCCACAATTATGTCTCTTTGTTAGAGGCAGCTGAGAACAGACAGGCATCAGTCATGGGGCTCTTTTTTGACAAATCAACTACATAAACATTGCCACTCCTTTGAGCAACAAGTTGAGTTTTTCCATTTTTTATTATTTCTTCAATCTTTTTAACCATTTTTGGTCTAACAATCCTACAACACTCTTTAGTAAAGAATGACCCATAACCTTTGTCACTCATTTGTGAGACACTAAGGAGGTTGAATTTTATATTGTCAATTAGATTGACACTTTCAAACTTAACTTTTCCAGACTGAACATGTCACACCCCCCAAATTTCCACTTTGCGGAAACACCGCAGGACGTGTGACGTACCAGGATCTAGCCACCAATCACATTGAATTCATAATTCCATTTAAATAAAAACATTCATTCATTAACATGAAGTATTACAAACGTTAAATGTAATTCATTGTATACAGCGGAAGCGTAAATCATTTGTTAAATGTTTCATAAACCACATGTACGAAAACCATTAGACTTGTCTTGTGATTCCATGTATCCCAACCCATGACCACTCCAGCTTCCAAGATAGCAAGTTCCAAAGATATAACCCTATAGATGTGCAAGCATGCAGACAAGTGTGTCAGACGATGCTGGTGAGTTCAAAGTTTTGTTAACACGTTTAGTTACCAGATATGAGTATAAAACATTTCAATGATTTGATGTCGTTAATAACTTAATTACCGCCGATGGCTCCATATTATTTGCCCAAACCCCAATGCCTCTATCAAAGCAATGGTCAAGACCGGGATCATTAGTTCACTCCCGACCTCCCCGGTGCGGTGTGAGGTTGCCAAACCTAAATAGCGCTATTAACTAATACCCTGTTGCCTCCCCGGCAACAATCGGTAGAAAGGACTTTATTGATAGATATGCGAGTATTAACCAACATCCCAATAACCTGACATTCCTCCCCGGAATGATTACCAGATGTCCCTCCCCGGGACGCATGCTTGGAGAAAGAGCAGTGAACTCACCTTGGTTTGCTCGGTATGACTAGTTACTTGCACACACTAAATCAGTCAAAGCGTATGATGTTCATGTACACGAAATCAGTTCACGTTGTTCACGTATGTTCATAGTGTGTATTCGTAATAATGATCATCGCATAACAAGATACCAAACATTTATAACACACGTAACAGATAAGTTCACCATTCACAATTTGTATACATCGCAGAACACCGTATGATACGTAACAACTACTCAGTTTTCATGTTAGTCTACATTCCACGTACACATCATGCAGTAACATTCAACAGTTGAGTGATTATTCACATTCATACACACAAGTTTTCCTCATTCCCAACTAATGTTGTCATCAAGTACCAACGAAATCGTATAACCAATAATTCACATCAAACACATTACATATTGTAATAGTCAGTCTGTTAATTCATTCTCAACTGGCATTCCGATGAAACATCATGTTTCGTCGTCGACTACCATGGCGAAACCGGTGACGAAACCTCAGGGTATTTCGTCGATGTATAGGTGACGAAACATCAAGGTGTTTCGTCGAAGTGTGGGTGACGAAACATTAAGGTGTTTCATCGATGGCCTTAACAGTTTCATGTTTCCTAACCTAGATCGAACAATACTTTTCAATCTAGCCGATCATCAACCCTAATCACTATCATCAATCATTCAATCGAATTAACTATCATAAATGCAATTTCATGTTTCATTCATCATGCCAACATATTGTGAACAGATTGTAGCACAGAATCATCGAGCATCAATTCTCTAAAATCATCGAACACACCATGTAATATCTGAACTATTTAATTCATAATTCATGTTTCATGCAATTTCATGTTTTATTCATGTTTCACTATTTAATGCTGAACCTCACATTATCTAAAACGATGATAATACCCTAATCATGGTTTCACTCCTCTCAGTTTAATATCTGAACTAGCATGTAATACACTAGTATAATCACTCGAAATCGCTTGCATCACACATGATTTCAAAGGGTTTCGTCCAATCGGGTGATTGCAAGATTGGGGCATGTACTAATTGCTCCTTTAGCACATTAAACGCATTTAAACATTTGTCATCGAATTCAAATGGAACATCTTTCAACAATAGGTTACATAAAGGTTTCGTTATGACACTAAAGCCCTTAATAAACCTACGGTAAAATCCGGCG
Source organism: Helianthus tuberosus (assembly GCA_030545235.1). Lineage (NCBI taxonomy): Eukaryota > Viridiplantae > Streptophyta > Magnoliopsida > Asterales > Asteraceae > Helianthus > Helianthus tuberosus. Next base: position 131,892,281 of record CM060351.1, on the reverse strand, counting down.
TGTCCTAAAAAGTAACGGACGCCCTTCACATTAGTTGGGGGAGGTAAAGTAGAGATGACTCTCACTTTTGCTCTATCAACTTCTATCCCCTTACTTGACACGACATGTCCTAATACTATACCCTCTTGAACCATAAAATGGCTCTTTTCCCAGCTGAGCACTAGATTAGTTTGGACACATCTCTCTAACACCCTAGATAGTTCATCTAAACATGTATCAAATGATGACCCAAAGACTGAAAAGTCATCCATAAATATCTCTAAGGCGTCCCCGACCATATCCGAGAATATGCTCATCATACACCTTTGAAAGGTGGCCGGGGCATTGCACAGCCCAAATGGCATTCGCCTAAATGCGAATGTGCCATAGGGGCATGTGAAGGTGGTCTTTTCTTGGTCATCAGGGTGGATAGCAATCTGATTGTACCCTGAATAACCATCAAGGAAGCAGTAAAATTTCTGACCTGATAATTTCTCGACAATCTGGTCAATAAAGGGCAAAGGAAAGTGATCCTTTGATGTGGCAGTGTTCAGCTTCCGGTAGTCAATACATACCCGCCACCCGGTTACCGGCCGGGTGGCTATCTGCTCACCATTATCGCCCTTGACAATCTGAATGCCTGTTTCTTCGGCACCGTTTGGGTTGGACTCACCCACGCGCTATCTGAAATGGGATATATAGTCCCATGGTCCAACCACTTGATTACCTCCTTCTTTACCACTTCTCGCATGTTAGGATTAAGCCTCCTTTGTGTATCCCGTGCAGGCTTTGCATATGCATCAGTAATAATTTTATGCATACAAACAGAAGGACTTATACCTTTCAAATCAGCGAGAGTCCACCCAATCGTAGCTCGATGGGTCTTCAGCACCCTCAGTAGTGCTTCTTCTTGTTCTTTCTCCAAATAAGCTGCAATAATTACCGGGAGAGTCTGATCCTCTCCTAAGAATGCATACTTTAAATGCGCGGGCAGCTATTTCAACTCTACCTTTGGTGGGCTAATTAGTGACGGTTTCAACCCTGAAGAAATCTCAGCTGGAAGGCTCTCCACTTGATGAGACCATGGAGGCCTTCTCTCTTGCACCGCTTGTGCTTCCAACTTCCGAACTTCCTCTTCCAAATCACACCTGTGATTTTCTTCTACCCTGTCACAAAACAAACAACACTCGGGCACCTCATCCTCGCCATGAGGATCGCATCCGTCTATAATATCTGCCATGAAACATTCATCACTTTGAAACATGTCAGAAACATTAGAAAACACATTCAATCGGACCTTTCTATTGCCGAATGTCATGTCGACTGTGCCGGTGCGACAGTCGATCTGAGCATGTGCAGTGGCTAAGAAAGGTCGGCCCAAGATAGCATTTGGTTGATTGTTTTTATCAGCAGAGACATAGTCAAGCACCAAAAAGTCAACAGGGAAGAAGAACTCTTCCACCTTAACTATCACATCGCGAACTATCCCTCGAGGAAGCTTAGGGGTCAAATCTGCCAACACAACAGTTGTGTCGGCTCGACGCAGTGGACCAAAATCATATTGGTCATACAAGCTTCCCGGAAGGATACTCACGCTAGCTCCGAGATCCAACAATGCCCTACTCATTTTAAAGTCGCCAACTTGTATTGAAATTAAAGGGGTCCTGGGATCTCGTAGCTTAGGTGGAAGGACCCCATTCAATACGGCACTAACAGTATCAGTTAAATAAACTTTTTAGGGACTTTGTGTTGCCGTTTTTGAGTGCACAAATCCTTAAGATACTTAGCATAAGCCGGAACCTGTTTAATGGCATCAATTAAGGGTAAGTTGATTTTTACTTGTTTAAATACCTCTAAAATTTCCTCCGGTTGAGGTCCCCTTTTATTATTTATTTTTGTATTGCCCGGGTCCTTCAAGGCTTCAGGAAAGGGAGGTAGAATCGGTTCCCCTTCCTTAGCCCTGATTGGCTCAGAGGTTGTAGCATGGGTGTTTTTGCCATTATCGTTAACAATGTTTGGTTCCGACTCATTGTCGCTCTCACCATTTTCACCTAAATCCTCCACCACACCGTCAACGGGCTGTGGTGAGGTGTCAACTTTTTGATAGTTCCTACCACTACGTAAAGTACTTACCTGGCTGATCGGACTGCCTTTCTTTTGATGAGCGGGATTTGGTATTGTATCACTTGGTAATTTCCCACTATTCTGCTTCAGCTCCTTCACATCGGTTGCAAGTTGGGCCATTTGTGTGGTTAATGATTGAATGACTTTATCTCGCATCTCATCCTTTTGAGCACGATTTTGCAGCTCAAGCCTTTGATTTTGTAATTCGAGTTGAATTGATTTCAACACCTCCATCATATCGTTACCCCCCGAAGTGTTAGAAGACCCAGTTGGTCCTCTTTGATCGTTTTGGTAGCCACCCTGAAAGTTGCCTTAAAATCAGTTCTGATTGAAGTTCCTTTGACCACCAGATTGATTGTTGCCTTGAAATCCCGGATTTAGCTGATTATTCATATTCCCATAGCTAAAATTCGGGTGATTTCTGAGGCTCGGGTGATATGTGTTAGATTGCATGTTGAAATTTCTTCCACCACCCCCACCTTGCACATAGTTCACATCTTCACTTTCACCAAGAATGGTTGGGCATTGATCCGCTATATGCCCTATATCTCCACAATGTCCACACAACGGAAACTGACCATTTACCTCCGGTGGATTCTCTACTGCTCTCACTGTCGAATGTTGTGCACTTCTAGAGGATTGAGCCTTGCGTTTTAACGCCCTTGCGGTTCTTTCTAAATATTCCCAATCATATTCTTCGTAATTCATTCCAAAAGTACCATTGGATATTGAATTTACATCCCTGGCATCTTCATCTGTTAGGCCTTCGTGGAATGTATTAATTAGCTCCCACAAATATATCTCGTGATGTGGACAGTTCTTGAGCATCATTTTGAAACGATTGAACGCTTCGTGAAATAACTCACCGGGCGGTTGTCGAAACCCTCGAATATCCTTCCTGGCGTTGTTAGTACGCAAATGAGTATAAAATTCGTCTAAAAATTGTTGCTGCATTTCACCCCATGTGAAGATCGAAGCTGACGGTAGCGAATGAAACCATTGTTGTGCTTTGTCTTCAAGTGTGAATTGGAAAAGTACCAATTTTACATCATCAACTGAGAAACCTTGGCTGCTGATTCTGTTGCAACGTGCATCATATGCAACAATGTGTAGATATGGTTCTTCATGTGCATGACCATGAAACTTAGGCAGACTGGATATTGATTGTGTTCGTACTTCGAATGACCGCCCTCCTTGTAGTTGCGGGATCACAACCGGTGATGGGTTGTTAACTATAGCAGGCCTGAAGTGGCTCTCTATACCTCGAACTGGACCTTGATTATTTCGTCATGGAATTCCTTCCGGTAAAATCACCGGCCGGTGTAGGTTTCGTGGCAGCGGTCTTGCCTGACCCTGCATCTGAGGTACCGGTGGTGGTAATGGAATATCCACTACCGGCCTTCTCGGAATCGACTGCTGATTGATTGGGTCAGGTTGATTATATTGTTGTGGTATCTGTTGTTGTATTGGCGTTGGTTGCACATATTGTTGATACCCCACATTCCCTTGATTGACTCTTTCGAATCCACCTGCTCCAACTGTTTGCCTCTCGTAGATACCCGTATTGACCACTTGTCTCTCGTTTTGACCCACGTAGTTATCATATTCCTCATAGCCGTCGTTGAATTCCCCTGAATTATTTCCTTGATCATAAATGGTCGATCTATAAAGATTTGGCATTGGCTGACTTTGCTGTGAAATAACTGGTCGGGCGGCTGGCGGAATTGATGTTGCATTAGGTGCTTGAGTTTGACTCGGTAATGGAGTGTCATCAGGAATGATCCTAACGTAAGGAGACGACTGCTGTAAATTAACAGTCTGGGTTGTAGTTGGGTGTTGAAGAGATGTTGTTTGGGTAGAAGTTGGTTGAATGTTATCAAGGTTTGGGAAAAAGGTTGAGAATGATGGTACTGGAGATGTAGAAGTAGGTTGTGTAGACTGTGGTGGCGGTATGGTAGTGTTTGGTGAAGGTTGGGTAGGTGTTGGTGAGAATTGTTGTTGTGGAAGTGGGTTTTGCGGTTGTTTCTCCGGAGTCGCTGAGTTCTCCATTGTCTTGAGTGTTGATGTAGGTGATTGTAGAATCTTGTTCTCACGATGTAGTACTCGTTTGGTATGCTTTACTATTCTCTCGATCTCTGGGTCGAACACTAATGGTGATGACTTCCCGGAATTCCGAGTGTGATGCATACACTTCCTAGATCACCTGCACAAACAAAAACAAGAAAACCTCGCGTAAATCCGAACAAAACAGAACAAACTAAAAAGACACTATTTTTGGATTTTTGTATATTTAACTAACTAGAACTTAACACTAAGCACTTTGCGCACGCCTCCCCGGCAACGGCGCCATTTTGATGTCTGTCATTATGGACATGCAAAAACCTATTTAAACTATTAGTATAGAATAAGTAGGGTATCGAACCAAGGGAGGATTGTGGAAAGTGTCGAAATGTTAAATGTTGGTTATCTATTGCGTAAAAGTAAATCTTGATTGTGGATTTGTGAAATTGCTTAAGTAAACGAATTAAATTGAGGTTTTAATCAATAAGAAGAACAACGGTTCCTCCGGAATTCAGATTTCCAGTTAGATTCGATTATGTGTTTTATCATAACACTCACATAGACATAAGTGTTTGACCTAATCAATTGATTGTGATATCCAACGACTAAGTACTCCGATCAGTAAATAATGGGAGGTTATCAAATGAATATCAATCACAATTACCAACCCTAATCCCGCCTCAAATATATCCCGATTACTAGAACTCTCGGGAATTGAATGATTAAAGATTAACGATTAAATAAAATGTAACTGTTTACAATCAACCAATCAAATCATAGGTGAAAAGCATCGAATGCTTAGATCACCAAGTTAATAAATGTCAAAAACACATAAAGTCACCTAACATACGAAAATCCTCTATCCGGAGGAAACCATGAAGGAATTAGCCGCTCATGCTTGTGAATTGATCTTCAATCTTGATGTTGGAAGGCATGATTGATGATGGAATGATGATTAGATGATGTGGAATGGTGGGAAAAACTCAAGAGAAACCCTAAAATTCTTCCTTTCAGTCGTGCCTCACAATTGGAAAAATCAGATGTCGAAACCCCTATGTTTTAACATATTTTTATTCAATTTTCATAACCCAGCACCGTAGCTTACACCAGAACAGGCTGAAGCCGTAACCTACTGCAAACAGATTCTTCATAACACTGTTTTCTTCGTAACTTCTTCGTTTAAAGTCCGTTTTCCTCCCCGTTTGCGGCCACGTCTTCATAATTCAGCCCTCTATCATACCATATCCCAAGATTTTCAATTCCACTCCACTTATTTTCCTCGAAACACGTCCAATCTTCGTGTTTAACCTACAACACATCAACTTCTCGTAGTTATTCAATTCCAAACATTTAAACACATAAAAACTCATAAAGTTAACCATTTAAACATGTTAAACACCATTCCAAACCCATTCCATCACATCCCCACACTTAGCCTTTGCTTGCCCTCAAGCAAATCCGTTCGAAACACTATAACAAACCGAACAAATACCCCAACTGCCCCGATCATGTCTTAGCTAAGGTCCAAAGTCATACCCTAATCATGATTTGCACTAGATGTGTTAATTCAGCAAGTAAAAGTGATACATTTTTTTTTAAAACAAACTCGCCTAACTAAACCTAACATACTTCTGGCTTTTATTCTCATGCAACACACCCCTCACAATTTTTCACTCCTCTCTGTTTAATATCTGAACTAGCATGTAATACACTAGTATAATCACTCAAAAACATTATCATATCTCAATATTTGTTCAACATTATCCGAACCTCACAAGTATAATCACTATTTAATATCTGAAACCCTCACATGATTAGTGTATTACATGTGAGGACGAAACCCTCACAAGTTTAATTCATTGATTCATCATTTCAACATTATCATATCTCAATACTTGTTCAACAACAAGCCAATGATCAATTAGATTCACCACAGCCTACAAACAAAACTCATGATCATCACTATAAACCAACATCAGCCTACTCCTAGCCGAAACCCTAGTTTATATTCCAGTTCACACTCTATCCATACAAGCAAATATCATTAACATTAACAATCAAACAATAGTAAGCACTAACCGAGTGACGAGATGAAGCATGATGCTTGGAATCAGAAGCTTCGGGAGAGAAGTTGTCGTCGGCCGAGAGAGAGGGGAAGAGGTGTGCTAGGGTTTCGCTAATTGTAACTTGAATATAACACAAAGGATTAGGCCGTAACTACTTGGGCCGAAGGCCCTTATGGCGAAAAACCCACATTGACGAAAGATGTATTTCGTCGAGTCTCTGGGTGATGAATATCTAGGTTTTTCGTCACTAGGGGTCTGTGACAGAAATCCCATATTTCGTTAGAATCTTAATTACACTATAATTTACACCACACATAACACATAACTATTAATCATGTTGGTGCATATGTCTGTCGACTTCGTCTTATATCGAGTCTTGTATGTATATAGATAGATCAGGGCACAGAAATCGGGAAACAGGAAGAATAGTCTATTTCAGACGAAACAGAAAGGTAGGTATTTCGCACGAAATGAAGAGTTCATTTCGTACGAAATGAACCTTAAGCCATTCCGCACGAAATGCTATTTCGTGTGAGTGGTTTCGTACGAAATAGACTGGTATATAAATACTTGATGTGCCATCTCATTTGTAACTTTCCGGTTTCAGAGTCGAACTGCTGCCGAAGTGTCTACTCGCTGTAAAACGTTGTTATATCAATCAAAAGACAGTTTAAAGTGAATTGCATGCTGAATCACCTCAATACGTTTGTTTCCGCCTCTCGTATAGAGCAAAAACTCTTCTGAACGACTCGTTAAGGTCGAACAACGATCCTACAAGTGGTATCAGAGCTCAGGAGGAAGAGTTCTTACCATTTCAGCTGCAATTTCTGTTTTCTACATCTTCTTTTCAAAATTAAACAAGTTTTCATGGTTAAAATGGCTTGATTTTCACACATTTTATGCGAAACTGTGTTTTAACAAAGCCTTGAAAGAATTAAATCTAAAATCAGACTAAAACCTGTTCAATTTGACAAAAACATGGCCGAATTGATGACATCAGCAGCATTTCGCACGGAATAGTATTGGTTTCATCTATTTCACACGAAATAACTTGGGTTACTTCCATTTCGTACGAAAAGGGCATTTCGCTTGAAACTTCACATCAGAATTTTCATTTCGTACGAAATCAGCTTATTTCGTACCAAGTTGTCATTTCGTTTGAACTGTTTCGCACGAAATCAGTATTTCGTTTGAGAGTGCTATATCGCATAAAAGTTCTTTCCGTTTGAAAGTATTTCATTTGAAAGTCTTCATTTCGTGTGAAAGAATCGTCATTTCGTACGAAAGCACTTATTTCGCATCAAAGGTGTTATTTCGTGTGAAAGATCATTTCGTTTGAAGTTGTTTTGCAGGCTATTTCGTACCAGTGTGTCATTTCGCACCAAGTTCATTTCGTTTGAAAGTGATTGATTTCGTTTGAAAGTCTGAATTTGTAAAATTTTGATACCGAATGGAAGAAGAATTTTACAACGCCTTTGCTACTCCGATTACCATTGCACAGAACACAATGTTAGAAAATGAAATGGGCACCATGCAAAAACCGCCAAAGCTCATGAATATTGAGGAGTATAATGGTTGGGAGGAACGATTCGAAAATTGGGTTCAAGCAAATTATTTGGATGCTTGGGAATGTGTTGAAACAAAATATGTTAGACCGGTGAATGATGATGAAGAGGTTATTGCAATTAAAGATTTAAGTGTTGAAGAGAAAAAGAAATACAAAGATGAAAAAATGATGACAAGTCTATTGCATCAAGCTGTGAAAGAAGATATCTTGGTTTTATTGCAACACAATGGAACTGCATATTCAATCTGGAAAGCATTAAAATCAAAGTTTGTTGGAAGCAAAGAGATGATCAAAAACAAAAAATCACTTTTGAAAAAAGAGTTTGATTTATTTCGTGGTTTGAGAACTGAAAGTACTAAGCAGATCATCGAAAGATATTGCAATTTGTTAGTCAACATAAAGAGGGTGAGCATTACGAAAGATAATGAAGAATTGATTGAAAAGCTGGTTGATGCATTGCCACATGAAACGTGGGGCACGTATCTTATGATGTTGAGAAATAAAAAAGATTTTGGGAATCTAACACTGGGAAAGTTTATTGAAAAACTTGAAGCTCAAGAGATGGAACAAAGGAAGATCTCAAGAATGAAGGATTTTGATGGTGAACAAGATATTGGGCTTTATTACAAAGGAGGTATTAGTGATAAGACCAACATGTCACCAAAGATCGAAACTGCCTTCAATGCTAAAAATTCTTCTGGAGGGTCATCTAAAGGATCAAACAACAAAATGAGTTTTTCTTCATATCCATCATTTGATCCAAATGTTTCAGCAACAAAGAGTGGCAAAATTCTACAATGCAACATTGCACTAAATCTTGAAAATGATCAGAATTACTCAGAAGAAATTGCAAAAAGTCACATGTCTTTTGTGACACCCGTGTCACTGCGACCATCAAACAAATGCCAAACCAATGAAATATTGTATTTCATACTTGGGATTTGTAAAAATATGTGTATCGATTGCACATATCAACTCTTGTCCGATTTCAAGCTCTAGATCGCTTTCTTGAAGGTTATACGCGCACTGACGCGTAAATATAACCAATTTAATCCAACGAACACTCTGGAATAGTGAAATAGGCTTAACATACCTTAAATAACCTTTACATAACTTATATATAAGTTTTGGAAGGTTTGGTGTGGTGAAATCAAGTTTAATAGCTTACAGGGACTAAAGTTGACAAACTGCGAAAGTATGCCAATTTGAACTGTAACAGACATTCCGGAACATGACCATAAGTTAAACACACCATAAATATCCTTTACATAGCTTAGAAATAGGCTTTAATGGGTTCGGTGTGCTAAAATAAACTTTTGGGTCATTCAGGGACTAAAAGTGTCAAAAAGTGCACAGGTTTGCATTTTCGCGCATAACTTACGTTCTGAATACATCCGGACATCCAAAAATTTATGTAAGCACTAAAATATTTTATTTTAGTGTTCGCCATAAGAAAAATCCATTCGTCGCGTCATTTGGTTCGTTTTTCGCATTCGGGACCAGATTCGATGTATTAGCCGTTGTTTAATTCACAACCACACATTCTAAACTTGCTTAGTCAGCGGATAAGGATGGAATTTAAACACCTAAACACCATGACATTTCAACACATGTATGGATGGAATTTAAACACCTAAACACCATGACATTTCAACACATGTATGGATGGAATTTAAACACCTAAACACCATGACATTTCAACACATGTATGGATGGAATTTAAACACCTAAACACCATGACATTTCAACACATGTACGGATGGGATTAAGGCACGTTTTCCATGAAACGATCTTAACGGTTCGGGTATTCCTATAAATACCCCATACCCCCCATTGCTAAAATCACTAGAAACTTGATTTGAGAAACTCTAAGTTGAAACATTTGTTTCATACCTGAGATTTTTGAATCGAGTTTAGCATTCGGGGACCCTTCGTAAGTATTCTTTCGTTCTTTTCCTTATTTTACTGCTTTTCGAGTCAGAAAGTCAAACTTTGTTTGACTTTCAGCGTTGACCAGTAATGGTCAATGCGAAGTTCGTTTGAACTTCGCAACGTGAGTGTAATCACGTTGGTCATAGTCCCTTGGGACTATGCCCACTGATTACCACGTTGTCTAAGGTCGTAGGGTAGGCGATCTAATAAATCGCCTATACCTTCGAACCCGACCCAGTTTGGTCGATCATTAGGATCCGACCAAATACATTAGGTGACCCTAGTATAGGGCATAACCTTCCGAGGTTATACCCTATGGTCACATCGTTTAAGTAGTTGTATGATAGGAAGTTTATATGCCTTAGGTAAATTACCAGAATACCCTTTTCATGTATAATTGGTGATTAAGCATATGTAACCTAAACCTTTGTCACATAACTGATTATGTAACATGTTTAAGGCATATAACACTTGTCATAGGACTAGTTAGGCGGTCCGAACGCGTTTCACGCGAACGACGCGTTAAAGTAGCATAAGCTACCTAAACGGGTCGTAATGGGTCGTAGACACTTAGGTTAAGTTTCATTTAGTATGTAGGCTTTGTTAAACCAAATGACACGAGTCTCTACACTCGTTTGGTTTACAAACCCTAATGCTACCCAATCTTCCGATCTAGGTCCGGTTTATTAACATAGTTACCTATACTAGGTGCCGTTTGATATCCGCGATCTCTAGCATTATTTAGTTGTCACTCCAAAACTACTGAGCAATCTCAGGTGAGTACATAGACCCCTCTTTTACTGTTTTCCAAACTGTTTTGGGGTGGAACACATGTGCCTACTTGTTACATTCATGCTTTCCCGTTTTCACATCATATACCTGCTATGTTCGTTAGTACATTATAGTACATGATTTCAATACATTTTATGCTATGTATGTCCATTATGTGCATACTTAGTACATTGTTTTACATTGCTTTTCTGTTGCATATGCTTATCCAGCATATGAACACATTATACTACATATTGAACCGTTGTAATTATACTACATATTGAACCGTTGTAATCATCTGACTATGTGATCCGTTGATATCTGTGAACCATTTGTATCTGTGAACCGTTAGTATCTGTGAACCGTTTGTATCTGTGATCCGTTGATATCTGTGAACCATTTGTATCTGTGATCCGTTGATATCTGTGAACCGTTTATATCTGTGAACCGTTTGTATCTGTGAACCGTTTGTATCTGTGAACCGTTTGTATCTGTGAACCGTTTGTATCTGTGAACCGTTTGTATCTGTGAACCGTTTGTATCTGTGAACCGTTTGTATCTGTGAACCGTTTGTATCTGTGAACCGTGTGAACCGTATTTGACTATACATGAACATTTCTATACTTGTTAAACATTTCATTTTGATAGTTTGGTTTGAGTAAGTGATTAAGTAACGAGGCGTGTGTAATATGATACAAGCATGGTAGATACGCCGCTGGTACTTCCTATATATAAGTGTTTGTATGGTATTACATATTGTAGCGTTATTTGAATCATTTCAGTTTGAGACATAGAACATTTTATACAAGTAACATACTTTTCACAAGACATTGATTTATAAACAACTTATCTTATGCAAACATATTTTACTTGGTTATTCATTTAACCTTACATTTATTTATACTTATCATCTGATCTTATCGATTTTCAAATGATTTACAAAACAAAGCAAATAACAAGGTTCATGACTAAACATTTTCTCAAACATAAGTCATGAAACCTATTTTCACAAAACCTATGTATCTCACAGGCATTTTTATGCTGACGTACCTATTTTCACATGTGTTTTTCAGGAACTGTTGCATAAGATGATCAAGATACATATAGGCAGACTTGGGCTTTAGTGACAATAAAAGATGCAAGACTAGTTAATTATGTTGTATTTCCTTGTTTGTTAAGACATTGTAACACTTTAATCAATAAAACGAAACTTCAATTGCCATGGATTTGACACAATTAATTCTGTTACAACACTCCCCGACGTTTCCGCCACGTTTTGTATGTTCTACGTGGTCGGGGTGTGACAGAAAAGATGGTATCAGAGCCAATGGTTATAGGGAATTAGGTTATTAGTAATGCTTTGACCTAGTCTATAACCTTCTTAGGACCCTAACGCGAGTTTACTTGCGTTTAGTCATAAAACAATACCGTCGCCTATCCTTAGGCGACGACCACAACAAAAAAAAAACATAAATTTTCAAAACCACTTTGAAAACTAATCATCTGTTCTAGGATGATTGATTACAAGGTTTTGAACCCTCTATTGTAAGGTTTTGAACCCTCTGTTATATGGTTTTGAACCCCTTTGAATTTTCAAAATCTCGTCAAGGTTTTGGGTTTTAAATAATGTGAACACGTGTAAACTGGAAGGGTGAATGCCTGTATTCTGGGATTTCTGTCTAGGCAAGCACTTCGTATACATCTCATCAGACGCGAGACCAGTTGTGCTTACCTGGGAATTCTTGGGATGAGTGTTCACTTATAGGCGAGCATGTCTTCGCGATACATTATATTGACCCATTTACTTTGATTAGTCACCATCTCATTTGTTTGCCTTTGGTAACAAACAAATGGTCACAATCTTCATGTGTTGTTATTCTCTTTTGATTATCTTTTGCTTGTTTCCTTCTATGTCTTCCATTTTCTTCATTTTGCCTCTTTATCGCAACAAGACTCGAGTGTCCGGACTAGGTGCTACAATTGCCCAACAAATAGGCGTCGTACTCCAGAAGACTGTTGATTTAGCTATCACCATGACTCATCTCAGGGATGTAGCCGTGCAAGGGAACCGCTCCTTGGAGAAATCAATGCAACCGTCATCATCCAAATCAAATACCCTGTTACAAATGTACCCACGTTGTACGATGGAGACATTTGGTTAACATGTGTTGCTTTGCTGTTCAAAGCAAAGCAGTTACAAACCCTGTTGCTTCTTAACCTTCAAGTTCTGCTTCATATGTCGCCTTGGCATATCTAGCGCCTCAACCTCATGAACTTTCTACCTTGTGTATCGACGTAAGCACACCTAGTGCAAGGTGTCGGAACACTCCCGTTACACAAACTCCAAAAAAAATCCATGTAGGATCTTTCTATCCTCATAATTAGATCCTTGTGGATGGGTATCATTCATCGGAGTCCTTAATTGAATTCTTTGTAAGATTCAATACGTACATCACAATTCAATAAGGACAAAGCCGAATTCCTTTTAAGATTATACTATCTTCATAGATAGATTTTTGAAATGATTAAAGTGCCAAATGAAATCCACGAATTGGATTCCTGGTGTGCTTTAAGTATCCGCGTCCAAAGATAACAAATTAATAACTAAGTTAAACAACTATGTGATTATGTGCTTATGTGTTTCCTTTTATGTTTTTGGTGTAATCCAAGTTTTGTTATCCAAATCCTCGTAGAATCTTCCATATCTTTGTATAAGGAAATTCATAGTAGGATATCCAAAGGTACTATATTAAATCCTCAATGGGATTTTACGTAATAGTAAAGACCCTCGGATTATATTGTACTATTCCATAATTAGACCCCTGAGTGGTCTAGTTAAACAGATTGATCCAAAAATCTGGTTAGGAATATCATGTGATGAGATAGCTGAAAGGACTCCTTGGTGGCCTAATTAAAAAGATCAATTGTCGATCTAATTAAAAGGACCCTATGGTAGTCTAGTCACACTCATCACAGGTTTGATTTTTCCTCCCCTTCACATTTCAGACAAATTGTGCGGACTATGCAAGGAATTGCGTAATTATGGATGCATACATAATTATGAAATTCAGTGCACAGAAACCACAGTGAATTTTGTCATGTGTCTAGAGTCTATTCCGTTCATTTTTGTTTCTGAAGATGTAAAATGACTATTCCGTTCATTTTTGTTTCTGAAGATGTAAAATGACTATTCCGTTCATTTTTGTTTCTGAAGATGTAAAATGACTATTCCGTTCATTTTTGTTTCTGAAGATGTAAAATGACTATTCCGTTCATTTTTGTTTCTGAAGATGTAAAATGACTATTCCGTTCATTTTTGTTTCTGAAGATGTAAAATGACTATTTCCGTTCATTTTTGTTTCTAAAGATGTAAAATGACTATTCCGTTCATTTTTGTTTCTGAAGATGTAAAATGACTATTCCGTTCATTTTTGTTTCTGAAGATGTAAAATGACTATTCCGTTCATTTTTGTTTCTGAAAATGTAAAATGACTATTCTGTTCATTTTTGTTTCTGAAGATGTAAAATGACTATTCTGTTCATTTTTGTTTCTGAAGATGTAAAATGACTATTCTGTTCATTTTTGTTTCTGAAGATGTAAAATGACTATTCTGTTCATTTTTGTTTCTGGAGATGTAAAATGACCATTCTGTTCATTTTTGTTTCTGAAGATGTAAAATGACTATTCTGTTCATTTTTGTTTCTGAAGATGTTATGGAAAATGACTATTCTGTTCATTTTTGTTTCTAAAGAATGTCTGTTGAGAATAACTCTGTTCATTTTTCATTTCTGAAAAATGTTCGTTAAAGAGAAATTACAGGATTACGTCTTGTTCATCTTTGATGGTTATTTAACACAAAGTCACAAATAGACTCCTACGAATTAATTTCGGGACAAAATTTCCTAAAGTAGGGGAGACTGTGACACCCGTGTCACTGCGACCATCAAACAAATGCCAAACCAATGAAATATTGTATTTCATACTTGGGATTTGTAAAAATATGTGTATCGATTGCACATATCAACTCTTGTCCGATTTCAAGCTCTAGATCGCTTTCTTGAAGGTTATACGCGCACTGACGCGTAAATATAACCAGTTTAATCCAACGAACACTCCGGAATAGTGAAATAGGCTTAACATACCTTAAATAACCTTTACATAACTTATATATAAGTTTTGGAAGGTTTGGTGTGGTGAAATCAAGTTTAATAGCTTACAGGGACTAAAGTTGACAAACTGCGAAAGTATGCCAATTTGAACTGTAACAGACATTCCGGAACATGACCATAAGTTAAACACACCATAAATATCCTTTACATAGCTTAGAAATAGGCTTTAATGGGTTCGGTGTGCTAAAATAAACTTTTGGGTCATTCAGGGACTAAAAGTGTCAAAAAGTGCACAGGTTTGCATTTTCGCGCATAACTTACGTTCTGAATACATCCGGACATCCAAAAATTTATGTAAGCACTAAAATATTTTATTTTAGTGTTCGCCATAAGAAAAATCCATTCGTCGCGTCATTTGGTTCGTTTTTCGCATTCGGGACCAGATTCGATGTATTAGCCGTTGTTTAATTCACAACCACACATTCTAAACTTGCTTAGTCAGCGGATAAGGATGGAATTTAAACACCTAAACACCATGACATTTCAACACATGTATGGATGGAATTTAAACACCTAAACACCATGACATTTCAACACATGTATGGATGGAATTTAAACACCTAAACACCATGACATTTCAACACATGTATGGATGGAATTTAAACACCTAAACACCATGACATTTCAACACATGTACGGATGGGATTAAGGCACGTTTTCCATGAAACGATCTTAACGGTTCGGGTATTCCTATAAATACCCCATACCCCCCATTGCTAAAATCACTAGAAACTTGATTTGAGAAACTCTAAGTTGAAACATTTGTTTCATACCTGAGATTTTTGAATCGAGTTTAGCATTCGGGGACCCTTCGTAAGTATTCTTTCGTTCTTTTCCTTATTTTACTGCTTTTCGAGTCAGAAAGTCAAACTTTGTTTGACTTTCAGCGTTGACCAGTAATGGTCAATGCGAAGTTCGTTTGAACTTCGCAACGTGAGTGTAATCACGTTGGTCATAGTCCTTTGGGACTATGCCCACTGATTACCACGTTGTCTAAGGTCGTAGGGTAGGCGATCTAATAAATCGCCTATACCTTCGAACCCGACCCAGTTTGGTCGATCATTAGGATCCGACCAAATACATTAGGTGGCCCTAGTATAGGGCATAACCTTCCGAGGTTATACCCTATGGTCACATCGTTTAAGTAGTTGTATGATAGGAAGTTTATATGCCTTAGGTAAATTACCAGAATACCCTTTTCATGTATAATTGGTGATTAAGCATATGTAACCTAAACCTTTGTCACATAACTGATTATGTAACATGTTTAAGGCATATAACACTTGTCATAGGACTAGTTAGGCGGTCCGAACGCGTTTCACGCGAACGACGCGTTAAAGTAGCATAAGCTACCTAAACGGGTCGTAATGGGTCGTAGACACTTAGGTTAAGTTTCATTTAGTATGTAGGCTTTGTTAAACCAAATGACACGAGTCTCTACACTCGTTTGGTTTACAAACCCTAATGCTACCCAATCTTCCGATCTAGGTCCGGTTTATTAACATAGTTACCTATACTAGGTGCCGTTTGATATCCGCGATCTCTAGCATTATTTAGTTGTCACTCCAAAACTACTGAGCAATCTCAGGTGAGTACATAGACCCCTCTTTTACTGTTTTCCAAACTGTTTTGGGGTGGAACACATGTGCCTACTTGTTACATTCATGCTTTCCCGTTTTCACATCATATACCTGCTATGTTCGTTAGTACATTATAGTACATGATTTCAATACATTTTATGCTATGTATGTCCATTATGTGCATACTTAGTACATTGTTTTACATTGCTTTTCTGTTGCATATGCTTATCCAGCATATGAACACATTATACTACATATTGAACCGTTGTAATTATACTACATATTGAACCGTTGTAATCATCTGACTATGTGATCCGTTGATATCTGTGAACCATTTGTATCTGTGAACCGTTAGTATCTGTGAACCGTTTGTATCTGTGATCCGTTGATATCTGTGAACCATTTGTATCTGTGATCCGTTGATATCTGTGAACCGTTTATATCTGTGAACCGTTTGTATCTGTGAACCGTTTGTATCTGTGAACCGTTTGTATCTGTGAACCGTTTGTATCTGTGAACCGTTTGTATCTGTGAACCGTTTGTATCTGTGAACCGTTTGTATCTGTGAACCGTTTGTATCTGTGAACCGTGTGAACCGTATTTGACTATACATGAACATTTCTATACTTGTTAAACATTTCATTTTGATAGTTTGGTTTGAGTAAGTGATTAAGTAACGAGGCGTGTGTAATATGATACAAGCATGGTAGATACGCCGCTGGTACTTCCTATATATAAGTGTTTGTATGGTATTACATATTGTAGCGTTATTTGAATCATTTCAGTTTGAGACATAGAACATTTTATACAAGTAACATACTTTTCACAAGACATTGATTTATAAACAACTTATCTTATGCAAACATATTTTACTTGGTTATTCATTTAACCTTACATTTATTTATACTTATCATCTGATCTTATCGATTTTCAAATGATTTACAAAACAAAGCAAATAACAAGGTTCATGACTAAACATTTTCTCAAACATAAGTCATGAAACCTATTTTCACAAAACCTATGTATCTCACAGGCATTTTTATGCTGACGTACCTATTTTCACATGTGTTTTTCAGGAACTGTTGCATAAGATGATCAAGATACATATAGGCAGACTTGGGCTTTAGTGACAATAAAAGATGCAAGACTAGTTAATTATGTTGTATTTCCTTGTTTGTTAAGACATTGTAACACTTTAATCAATAAAACGAAACTTCAATTGCCATGGATTTGACACAATTAATTCTGTTACAACACTCCCCGACGTTTCCGCCACGTTTTGTATGTTCTACGTGGTCGGGGTGTGACATCTTTGTTGGTGACTGTGTTAGAATCGTATGGAAGTTTAGTAGCAGGAAGGATCGGAAATCCAATGTTAACAAAAGAGGATTACGATCAGATTGATGCTGAAGAAATGGAATTAATGGACATAAAGTGGTGTATGGCAAGTGTGTTGAGAAGAGCTGAGAAATTTAAACAGACCACAGGAAGAGATGATTTCCGTCATACAAATGTTTCTACTTTAGGATTTGATAAATCTAAAGTTACTTGTTTTCGTTTGCATGGAAAAAGGACATTTCAAGAGAGAATGCACAAACCGCGAAGCAAGTGGAGCTCAAAATCCGTTCAACAACAATGATTATTATCGGAAAGTAATTTATCATCAAGTTGCTCAACAACCACATCAACAACAACCACAAACTGCTCATGCTAAGAAGGAGATTGAAGAATCAAAGAAAGCATATTTGATGAGCAAAATGATCGATCAATATCATGAAAGATTACTAGAAGGTTTTAGCTGGGAAAATTATTGTCCAGATAAAGAATTATTGGCTAAAGCTTTTATTGCTCAAGTTACTGAAGACAGTGATAATGATAATGATAATGATTATTATGCAAACAGAATGAAAGAGCATTTAAGAATGTTAGAAGAAAGTGATAGTGATGATGGAAAAGTTCGAAAGAAAAAGAAGAAAGTTAAAAAACAAGTTAGCAGTGATGATGAAGAAGTTCCTGTGATAAAGAAAAAGGTAAAAGAAGTTCCAGCTTTCACAGTTGAAGCAGAAGCTGATGCAAGAAAAAATCCTGTTAAATGTGAAACCTGTGAAACAGTGAAGAAGCAAAACAGTACTTTGATTCATAACATGAACATATTGAAAGAATCCTATGATGTTCTCAACAAAGCAATGAATCAGTACAATCAGTCAAGCAGTGAACAAGCAACAGCAATGAAGACACTTCAAGGAGCTTTCATGACAAAGCAGAAAATTATGAATAATTACATTGAGAAGTGTGTTGTGCTTGAACAGAAATTGGAAACTCAGAGGATTGAAACAGAAAGAGTAAATAGGTTGTTAAAAAGTTACTCACGTACTTCTTATGTTATTGACAGGATTTATCCAACAGTGGAACGCATGAAGGCGTTTGAAGAAGAGGAAGTGTCCGAAGAAAAGAATTATAAAAAGAAGAAGGATACTGAAGTGAAGAATTCTGGTAAGAAACATAGTGCCAGTTACAACAAGTGTCCACCCCCACTTGAAAATGGATATTCATCACGAAATCCAAATTCAAAAAGAGTCAATAAGGCAACCAACTTACAGTGGGAATCTGAACCTTCAGATAATTTTCCAGACAACATTGATGTCACTTTCACTTCGTCTGATATTGATCATGAGTCTGAGTTGATAAAGAAAGTGGACGATCAGGTGTTGGATAAAGATGCATCCGAATAGTCAAAGTCGGAGTCAAATTCAGAGTCAAAGTCGGAAACGTCAAGTCCAACAGTTAAAAAGGGCAAACGGGTTTACAATAAAGAGTTTTTGTTATCAAAATATAATTTGAATGATGAAACATTCAAAGTAGCTTATACTTTGAATGATTCTGACAAATTATATTCTGATGAAGAATTTCCAATAAGAGGTGTTAAAACTGAAATGATCAAAAAGGTTTTCAAACTAACAGAAATTAATATTTCTGAAATAAAAATAGTAAATTTTTCTGAAAAACCTAAAAACACACTTCAAGAATACAACAAAGAGAAAACAAGAAAAAGGGTTATAGTTCTGGTTCTGGTTTTCAAAAGAAACCAAACCATAACGGTAATTTCAAAAGGAAATGTCTCGGTTTTATTCCATCGAAAAATCATAAAAATGAGAAAACTTATAAACCAAAAACTGTTTTTGTTTCAGGAACATCATCTGAAGAAGAAAAAGAGCAATTGTTCAGAAAGCAGACAAATAAAGAATTCCTTGCTAAAAAGCAAGAAGAAATGAAGAAGGAAGTTGTTCAGAAAAAGGAAACGAGAACGTGTTTTCAATGTAAAACAATTGGTCATATTGCCAGGAATTGTCCAAATACAATCCAAACAAAACAGGGAGTTTTTCTTAAACTGAAAGAAAAGATGGTTGAGAATGAACCACCAACCAAACAATTTAAAGTTTTCAAAAATTCAAAGTTTGAGGTTGGTGAATGTTCAAAAAGTTTTTACAGAAGAAAAGTGAATCTTGACAACCATAAGTGGGTTGTTAAAAAATCTAATGACAGTTCTGGCGATGAATCTGATTCCATAAAGTCAGGGGAGCCACAGGTTGAGAAAAAGGGTGTAAATTTGGTTCCGCCAATGGATGATGCAAATTTTCCACCATTGCGAGCTGAAAATTTTAGACAAAAAGTTGGAAAAGTTGAGATTTCAAATCAATTTTTTTCTGAAAAGAAAGAATTTGATATTGAAAAAACCTTTAACCCCACAGTTAAAAATATTTTTGGAAAAATGGTTAATGGGAAGGTCAAAGGGGTAAAGGAATTCTATGAGAAGAAAACAAAGAGACCAGGTGAAGATGGGTCATCCCAGGTTGGTAACTGGGATAGAACCTATTATGATTAAACTCTGGACTTGCCGGAGCTCCCAAGTTGATAATCGTGGAGCAGGAATCGGCATCTTTCTTGAGAAATTCACTTCGGTGATATTTCTATGTTCAAAGGATTAATCAAGGACATTAAGTTGTACTTGTTTTATCTTTCCTACATGTGATAGTGTTGGTAAAATCTAAAAATGTTAAATTTTTCAAAGTGGTTAAAGAAGAACAAGGTGATGAATTGATCCCCTAACCTACAAGTGGTTTCAACAAAACTTATTTTCCAGAAAAACCATTTGATTAAAACAAACTTATGTGTTTTGAAATCATAATGGGAAAATAGTTTGTTGTCAGGGGGAGTTCTGATTGTTTACGCCAAGTGGATGGCGATTTGAAGCAATTCACAACAGTTGTCATTTTATGTGTACAGTTTGTTTTCAAATTTCTTTTAAATGCTTTTAAATCTTAGGGGGAGTAAGAAATTTCAGAAAATCCAAAAACATTAGAAAAAGCACAAAAACATGATAAAATTCAAAATGAGTTTTGTTGAAAAAAAGAGGAAATGATAGTACATCAGTGGACAATCACAGCACGCTAAAGAATTGGAAAGTTAAAATGTGATAATCGGTCTCACTGATGATATGCCAGTAGGTTTTTACAACATTTAGTAGATTGTGTCGAGATATAAACCTAAATTTCAAACTTACTTATCTTGTGGGGAACATCTCTCGGATATATGGGTAACCCCTGAAATCTTGTTTGAAAGGTCCCTCTTTCTGAGATACTAGGTCTTTATGCTTAGTGATATCAGGGGTATTATCCCGGGACTTCTGATTTTGCGGAAGCAATGGCCTAGTCCCCGTATAATACTTTTCGCTTGCTTGAAAAATAGCACCCCCCCCCCCTCAGCATAAAAAATGATGAAACATTGCAAAATGTTAATCATGTGCTGTTGAAGAAAAGATTCTCTAAAAGGAACACACCTAAAGTCGAAGCCATCATCTCTCTGATTTTGCGGAAGCAATAGCCTGAGCTCTCATGGCCCTCGCATTTAACCCTTTACAGATATCATCTAGGTATACTCACCTGTAAGACTGAATATTGGGATTTGGATACGGGAGTATATTCTGAGGTGGGACACGCGTATAAGTTTAAGTCTCTAAAACATTAATCTCGTATCTCGAAACAGTTGAATTTTGTGTGAAAATTTAAGTGGATCAGTATACTGACAATCTAAGTGAATCGTTTAGAACTTAAAATGTTTAAAGCTTAATGGTGTTAGTGATTTGTTTAAGAAACTGATATGATCCTCTTACATAAACTCACAAAAATTATTGTTTGTAAATATTTCTTTACTGTATTTTCGTTCAAATTCAAAAATCTAAAAAGATTTTCAGTGTGTTTTTGCATAAAATTTTGAAAAATACAAAAAGATTTTCGACAACTGATGTTGAAAAACTGATTTTCAAAATTCCAAGTGCTAAACATGATGAACCAAAGGTTTAGGAGAGTTTGTTTGAGATGTTGAAAAATTGTTTGAAAAGAAAAACGGTATTTCTTCAAGAGGTTCATCAGAGATTAACATTGTAAAATAATTTATTGATTGATTAATACCTGCAAGTGGTAAATAAATTTGTCAAATTTTAAATTTGTGAAATTTATTGTGAGGTAGAGATGTGTGCAGGTTAGCCAGGTTTTTTTATCCTGAGCAGATTGTGAATCAGGTTACAATCTTGGTACTGTCGATACTGATGAACTTAAGGAATCAAGAGATCTGATCAAGAGATTTAGAAAGCTTGAGATTTAGATTCAAAGATTGTGAAGATGATAGATCAACATCCAAGGGGGAGATTAGCTGATAGAGAAAAGAGAGAGGATTGAGGATGCTTTACAATGTTAGATACTTCAGAGAGAACAAGAAGACTAATAAAGATTGAAGATTGAAGACTCGACACTGAAGACTTCGTCAACATCCAAGGGGGAGTCTGTTGGTGCATATGTCTGTCGACTTCGTCTTGTATCGAGTCTTGTATGTATATAGATAGATCAGGGCACAGAAATCGAGAAACAGCACGAAATAGAAAGGTAGGTATTTCATACGAAATGAAGAGTTCATTTCGTACGAAATGAACCTTAAGCCATTCCGCACGAAATGCTATTTCGTGTGAGTGGTTTCGTACGAAATAGACTGGTCTATAAATACTTGATGTGCCATCTCATTTGTAACTTTCCGGTTTCAGAGTCGAACTGCTGCCGAAGTGTCTACTCGCTGTAAAACGTTGTTATATCAATCAAAAGACAGTTTAAAGTGAATTGCATGCTGAATCACCTCAATACGTTTGTTTCCGCCTCTCGTATTGAGCAAAAACTCTTCTGAACGACCCGTTAAGGTCGAACAACGATCCTACAAATCAATCACATACACTACACATTTAACATTTAATGCCCAAACACAAAACATTAGTCATTCAGATAAACTACACATGTAACACCTCGAAAATTTACGTCCAATAATGTATTGACACGTGTCATAGGCTTTGAATATGTGAAAAAGCACTTTAGAGGGACTAAAGTTGACAAACGGTGAAACTATGTGAATATAAGTGTCCAAAGTGTCAACAATGGATAAATAGGCCCTACAATAATCCTACATGGTGTCTATAATCTTAAACGATTAAATCATGGATCATACAAAGCGAAAGATGAAAGAAAGTGAGGAATTACAAACTACAGGGGCTAAATGTGTCAACATGTTGAAATTATACCTCTGAGTGACCTTTTGGCAAACCCGAAGCTTTGTAATGATAAAATATACTCACTAGAATATGTGATAAAAATTTCATCAATTTTCGTTATCGTATGAGAAAGTTATGATCAAAACCGTGCACGAAGGGTTAAATGCGTCAACGTTGAATTTCGTGACTTTTCGGGTAAGCACAAAGTTAACCAAGGACTTTACCATGTTTGTAAATGTCCCAAGGTCCTTAAAAATCAGGTTTTAGGGTCTAATGTGCAAGAAAAGTAGCCAAAACCACGTTACAAAGGACAAGGACTGAAATGTTAAACATGAAAACTTGTTTGGCTGGTTAACAGCTTGTACGCGGCCCGCGAGAGGCCCTTCGCGGCCCGCCTACAAGTCGCCAGCGACAAAAGGTGCCTAGATGTCAGTTACAAGTCTGATTTCGGTTGCTAACAGCTGTGAATCGATACAAGGGGCTCTCCAATGGATTTACATGCATCTAGGGGCACTTGGACAGATCTCATATCATCAGTAGACCCTTGTGGCATGATCTTGAATAATCAAAAGTGATATTTAAGAACCCACATTGTTGCAACTTATGTTCATTCATTTACAACTTTGCAAAAGATCATCTCTGGAGCTCTCTGGACATCAAGCCAACTTTCTAGTGATCTCTAAGCTTAATTAGAACTCTTGTAAGTGTTCATAACCCTTTCAAATTCGTTCTAGCTTAGTTAATTAACCAAAAGTCAAACCGTCGTAAATTAAGTCTGACTTCGTGATTAAATGAAATTGGCTCTGTCATTTCTCGAATTGAAAGTACCTACAAGTTGGTATTTATGTGGGTAACAAACCCTTAAAAGGGTATTTCCAGATTCCCACTCTAACTATGATAATTGTCGAGTCAAAGCTTGTTTCAAAAAAGTCAACAGAATTATTATTTGCAAATTTAAGCATGATTAGCAATGTAGGATACATGCAACCTGTTTGATCATTAAAATAACTTGGTAACTAATGTAAGAACATGTTCCAACATGATCAACTCGACAATTTTCAGTTTAAACCCGAATCGGAACCGAAAGTCGCATAAATTGACTTTTGCTTTGACTATCAGTTCTGATCCGTTTATGCATGTTTGAGATCTGCCTTAGAGCTTATTTTGGACCAAGTTTCATATAAGTATAACTCTCTGAGATTTTACAACTTGGTTCAATACTTATCCGATTCATATGCATGTTTCCGATTTATGCTTAAAAGTTGACTAATATGCCCTTTTGACTATAAAACATGATTTTTGAAAAAGTGAAAGAGTAGAAACATTTGTTACTGATTTATAAACTTGCACCTAAAATTTGATATCAGTTTGAGGTTTAGATTAAGAGTTATGCTCATTATCGTAATTTGAAAGCTTTATGTTATTTAAACGGCGTAATTAGCGAATAGCCTATTTAAACCCACTTTTTGATATCAAACTTTTTACCCACTGATGTTATATAATATTTTGGGATTTTTAAAGATTTTTATTTAATTTTTGGCTGAGCATAACATAGGTCTCTAGGTTTGATTCGGTTATGACGGTTTTGCCCTTTTAAGCCATAAAATGAGTTTTACAAATCCTTTTGACCCCAAACCTTTTTCTACTGATTTTATTTGTTAAATAAAATATTTTGAGCCTTCTGGAATTAATAAAATATCAGCTTTCTTTTAAAAACCCGGAAATGGCTCCAAATCGCCTTTTTAAGCGTTTTTAACGCATAGTATGTGCTATAACCATATTAAATATATAAGGATTATACCTACTGATGTTTTTAGTATATTTTTATATAATAACAGTAAGTAAAAGTTTTTGAACTCAGGTTTCCAGTTTTGACCTTTTTAGCCCTTGTGAAATTACCAAAATACCCCTAAGGTTCATAGTTTGGTTTTAAATGATAAGTTTCACATATGGGTCATACCCTACTGTTATAACATGTTAAATTAAGTGTGTGTATTGTATAAATCAGACCTGTAACTCAGATTTCAAATTAAACTCTTTTATAATATTTTAAATGACCAAAATGCCCTTAGGAGGCATAAGTTGAGTTTAAATTCATTTGGGGCATAATAGAAGATATCTTACTGATATTATAACATATTTAAGCCATATTATCTCAGGGAACTTGCATATGACTCTTATGGTTACCCGTAACGCTCTTTTCGCGTTCGGTTCGGTTTATGTAACTAGTTTGCATAAATTGACCGAAACGGGTCAAACATTATCATTTTTGTCTCAAAATCCAGAATGTACTTAGTATACCCATATTATACAAGGCTCCAAACTTGTCGGGTCTAAATCACATTCTATCCGGTCTTCGCTTAATCGTGCGTTTGAACCGTATCGTCCTTAAAAACTAACCGCTCTAGGCTTAGGCTTAAATAAAGACCCGTTAGAAATCTAATAGGTTATTATAAACCTTTGTTCCAGAATAGAAGAACCAGTAAAAGCTACCTTCACTTGCTAGTTGTGAATTATACTTACCAAGGTAAATACTTTTAACTTATTTTCCCTATACGGGCTTGGGTTACGGTATATAGAATACCGCTTGATCGAGCATCAAATCTTACATCTTTGGGTGGTTAATTGAATAATTTGATCGGCTCGTTTAAACAGTCTTGTTCACTTAAAGCCTTTGGGGGGTTAATGACCATGTCCCGGATATCCTCGGCATCATCTTACGAGATGGCCACGACCTGAGCACGGGGTGTAGGCGTACACCTGTCAGTGTATAACTCAATATTGTGGTGGGTCTATTGATCTTTAACCCGGACAAGATCCGGGCTACTGAACGCACAAGTAACATGTAATTCGTTCACAAGATTATATATTACATAATTATCCCAAGTTAAAAAATGTTTTGTGCCACGTGCATTCAAACCAATTTTCAACCCTTTTCAAAATGAGTCAGTTAAATTGTATTTACCAGTGTAAACTGACGTATTTTTCCCAAAAGGTTAAGTGCAGGTACTACTCGTACTAGGCTGGCTGTCTTCTAGAGCGTCCACAATAAGTCTCGCAAGCTTGGATGACAATAAACTGTTGAACAATATCTTATTTTATTTTGATCCGCCTGTGGATGCGTTTCAACTACTAGTGATATTTAATATTACACTTTATTAAAGTTGAAATGAATCTATCTTTGCTTCCGCTGTGCATTTATATATTGTGTTGTTTGTCTATGATGATACCAACTACGTCACGATACTCCCCACCGTGCCCACCGGTGACACGTGGAAAATAGGGGTGTGACAGGTTGGTATCAGAGCCAACTCTGAGTGAATTAAACACTAGCCTTTGGTGTTTAATCTCAATTACACAATTGCACAATCCTCGATTCTCGAGTCTAGACAAAGAACTTAGGAACTACCCAAATTTTTGGTTTTATTTCTAACTTTGTCTTATATATATTTTGTTGTATCACTTGTTGTGTTTGACAGGTTCACAAAAATGCCGCCACGTATGAGAGGAAGAGGAAGGGGACAAGGAGCACATGTAGCCCCAAACGACCATGAAGCCGGACCTTCGCACCGGCGAACACCTTCAGACCCCCATAACTCAGATGCTCAAAATCTTTGGAGGTCTTTTATTGAACCAGCTAGGCGCTCAGTTTCACTGAGTACCTCACCGTCTATCCCACACTCCTTCGGGCCTCATTTGAAAAATGAGCCCCACAACTCTCACCAGTCCTACATTCCTCTACTAGGACACAATTCACCCTTTGACCATCCATCACCCGTCTTCCAGGGCCAGTTCAACCCTGACGACTACTTAGGAGCAGCAGTGGGTTTTAACCCACTTGGACCCGAAGACCACTTTTCTGGTGGCAACTCGATGGACATCGATGAGGATACCGATCCTGCAATGCCACCGTCCGGAACTCCCAATCATCCCATTGAGATTTCAGATGGGTCACCTTTTGTGGGATCACCATACAATGGTCCCGATAGCTTTGAGGAGAAATTCAAGCAGTATGACTGGGTATTTACTCCCAGTTACCATAACTCTCCCCTTCACCAGTCTTACCATAACTCTCCTCTGCACCAGCCACACCACTCTCCCCTGCACCAACCACACCACTCTCCCCTACACCAACAGCAGCCACAGCAGCAGCAGAATCCTTCTGAGGATTCCCGATTTGTCGCAGTCACTCCGCCAGCAGCACCACCTCAGCTTCAACCTCCCTCGCCCCCGAGGCGAAGGAGAACTACCTTGCGAATATCCACGCGAGGGGGAGTGCGCATCAGCACCCCTCCACATTCTAGTGGCAGCCGGTACTCGCCAGTCCACGAAGAACCAGAGATGGGTGAATCTTCACACCCTGTCTCAGAAGTAAACTCGGCGCCAGTCGCGCCACAGCCACCATTGGGTTTTGGAGACCCAATTCCCACTTACACTGGTGCTGCAGCATACAATCCCTTCGAGCAGCAAATCCACACAGGTTACAACTTTGCAGAGGATCCCTACTGGTTAGCTTCAAGCTTCAACGTTCCCCGACCGGAAGGTCCTTATGGAGGTCCCTGGAATACGGGACACTCGACATATGGATACCCACCATATGGGTATCAGCAACCGCCGCCTCCTCAACCTCAGCATCTTCAGCAACCACCACGAACACCGGTGATGTCACCGCCACAAATTCAGGAAATCCTTCAAGGGATAAATGAGGTGCGACAGGACTTTCGGCAGGAGATGCGGCAAGAACGAAGGCATAACCGGGGGATGTTCAAGAAGATGGTGGATTTGATCAAGGGTAAAAGCAAGAAGGATCACTGAATCCTTTGTTTGTTGTTTAATTATTTTAATTGTAATCATGTCCCTGCGAGGACATTTATTTCTGTACTCTGCCCCTGCGTGGGCATATTTTCCTTTCTGTTCTGCCCCTGCGTGGGCATGTTTTTCCTATTTGACCCCTGCGTGGGTTTGTTTTGTTATTTGGCCCCTGCGTGGGCATGTTGTTTATGTAAAACTCCCGTTTAGGGCAAAACTCGTACTAGTTTAAATTTTTAATGGTATGATTAATTCAAGTTTTTCATTTTAAATTATGTGCATAAACATAGTATATGAATAAATGAAAAAAATAACATTCATTACTTTGATTTACCATTTTAATAAAATAATAAGAATCTTAAAAAGGTAAAACCTAGCTTGAATGTCCTATTAAAGACCTGGCCAATATGGTAGAACCTGTATAAAAGATTCAAATCTCTGTTAACATCTGCAAACATGTTAACATTCTCGGCTAGTGTGATCCGTAAAATCACACATGTCTCCCTTTTAATAAATTACCCAAAGTTATATTTATATATATCCGATTATGACATAATGCCTACGGGCTATAACTAATGTCATATAAAACAAAAGGCAGTCGTAGCTTATAGACTCCCTGCCAAGAAAAGGGATTGATTTGTTTTAATTATTCAAACCTTAATCCTATAAGATCTAAATTTATAATTTAGAAAATTGTCTACGTGACTAGGCCTGTTGTGCCAATATTTTATTTCATTCTAGGATTAAGTTACTAATAAAAAGTCCTGAATGAAATTACCTAACAAATTAACTAATATGGCTCTTATTTACCATGGTTAATAAATCGTCAAGAACGATAATACTGTTTAGGCTTCTAAATAGACCTTGTCCTTATTTTTATGTAGCATTTAAGACTACATGGCTAAGTCTGAAGAAATAAACAGTCATCCAGTGGATAACCCTGATAACACTAAAATACTTGTAACTGGTGCGGAGCTACAAGCATTAGTAGAAAATGTTGTTACCAGAGCCATTGAAAGGCAATATAGTGAATCAAACGGGACCCGGAGTAGGACCCGATCCGCACCACATTCCAAGCCAAAAGTTCACTCTGAGGCTCATAGCAAACCGCCCTCTAAGAAAGTTGAACTTAAGAAAGATGAGCTCAAGAAGGATGATGAGGATCATCACTCCTCTAACCAAAACAGTGTCCCGTTAAAGAAGGTCGAGCATAAACAGTAATCGCGTAGTAAGTCCTGTACATACAAATACTTCGTCTCGTGTAAACCCAGAGACTTTACTGGGGAGAAAGGAGCGGTCGACTGCATGACCTGGTTGGACGAAATGGATACGGTAGTAGACATCAGCGGGTGTGCTGAAAGAGATGTAGTGAAATATGTATCCCAATCATTCAAAGGAGAGGCACTGGCGTGGTGGAAGTCGCTCATACAAGCTGCTGGGAAGATCCCACTCTACAACTTGTCATGGGATCAGTTCGTTGCTCTTATTAAAGAGAATTATTGCCCGCAACACGAAGTTGAAAGAATCGAATCAGATTTCCTATCATTAGTGATGAAGAATTTAGATTACCAAGCATACCTCACAACTTTCAATACTCTATCTCGCTTGGTTCCATATTTGGTCACCCCGGAACCTAAAAGGATTGCTCGCTACATCGGGGGTTTAGCCCCTGAAATTAAAGCAAGTGTTAAGGCATCAAGGCCTGCAACCTTCAGATCAGCAGCTGATCTATCTCTATCTCTTACCTTGGACGTAGTCAGGTTGAGAGCACTCAGGAATTCAGAAGAGAACAAAAGGAAGCGTGAGGACGATACCTCACGAAGATCAGGTAAGAAACACCGAGGAAATGACGACCACAAGAAAGGGTCGGGATCTAAGAAGGATGGGCAACAATCGGGGGATAAGCCCAAATGTAAAACTTGCAAGAAGAACCATTTTGGGAAGTGTCGATTTGAGTCAAGATCCCAGTCTCACACGAGATCCTGTGGAATTTGCAAATCCACGGATCATAAGACTTTGGAGTGTAAGAAGCTGAAAGATGCAACATGTTACGGTTGTAATGAAAAAGGGCACATTAAGTCTAATTGCCCAAAGAACACCAAGAAAACCGAGGATGGGAAAAAGACCAACGCAAGGGTCTTCAAGATGGACGCTAAGGAAGCTGTTCAGGATGACAATGTGATTACAGGTACTTTTCTCGTAAATGATGTTTATGCTAGAGTATTGTTTGATTCTGGAGCAAATAAGTCTTTTGTTGATGATAAGTTCTGTAAGTTATTAAACCTACCTGTTAGAACCTTAAGTGTGAAATACGAGGTGGAATTAGCTGATGGAACCATAGAAACAGCCTCAACTGTTTTAGATGGATGTGTTATATCCATTAGGAACCATTCTTTTCCTTTGTCCTTACTTCCCTTGAAGCTAGCTGGCTTTGATGTAGTTATAGGTATGGATTGGTTATCACGTAACCAAGCTCAGATTGTGTGCAACAGAAAGCAAGTAGTAGTCAAAACTCCGTCTGGGGAGTCACTTACCATTCAGGGGGATACTCAGCATGGATTGCCTGAGCAAGTGTCCATGCTCAAGGCATCCAGATGTCTGCAGAAGGGTTGTGTCATTTATATGGCACAAGTTACTATTGATGAGCCAAAACCCAAGATCGAAGACATTCCCGACATTTCAGAATATCCTGAAGTTTTTCCCGAAGAACTACCTGGTTTGCCGCCAGATAGGCAAGTGGAATTCCGAATTGACATCATTCCGGGTGCAGCACCAGTAGCAAGAGCACCTTATAGGTTAGCACCAACGGAGATGAAGGAGTTAAGGACGCAGTTAGATGATCTGTTAGCTAAAGGTTTCATTAGACCTAGTTCGTCTCCTTGGGGAGCGCCGATCTTATTTGTCAAGAAGAAGGATGGATCGATGCGTCTATGCATCGATTACCGTGAGCTTAATAAGGTCACCATCAAGAATAGGTATCCTTTGCCCAGGATCGACGATCTGTTCGATCAGTTACAAGGGGCAAGCTATTTTACTAAGATCGATTTGAGATCAGGCTATCATCAGTTGAAGGTCAAGGATGAAGATGTACACAAGACAGCGTTTAGGACTCGTTATGGACATTACGAGTTCCTAGTGATGCCTTTTGGGCTCACTAATGCACCGGCCGCATTCATGGATCTCATGAATCGCGTCTGTAAGCCTTACTTGGACAAATTCGTCATTGTCTTTATTGACGACATCCTTATTTACTCAAAGAACCAAGCTGACCACGAGAAACACCTTCGTTGTATTCTCAAACTTCTACTTCATGAGAAACTCTACGCCAAATTTTCGAAGTGCGAATTTTGGCTTCGAGAAGTCCAATTCCTTGGACATGTGGTAAGTGAGCGTGGTATCCAAGTGGATCCCGCTAAGGTAGAAGCAGTTATGAATTGGCAAGAGCCAAAGACGCCTACTGAGATTCGCAGTTTTCTGGGTTTAGCAGGATACTACAGGCGATTCATCGAAAATTTCTCAAGGATTGCTGCGCCCCTAACCTCGTTGACACGTAAGAAGGTTAAGTTTGATTGGGGCCCTAAGCAGCAGGAATCCTTTGACATTCTGAAGAAAATGTTGAGCAATGCACCAGTGTTAACATTGCCCGATGGTATAGAAGAATTTGTGGTATATTGTGATGCGTCACACACTTGTATGGGCTGTGTACTCATGCAAAAAGGCAAAGTTATTGCCTACGCTTCACGACAGCTAAAGGTGCACGAGAAGAACTACACCACCCACGACTTGGAACTGGGTGCCGTTGTATTTGCATTAAAGCTATGGAGGCATTACTTATATGGAACCAAGTGTGTGATCTATTCAGATTACAAAAGCCTTCAACATTTGTTCAATCAGAAGGACTTGAACATGAGACAGCGACGCTGGATGGAAACTTTAAATGATTACGATTGTGAGATAAGATACCATCCAGGCAAGGCAAATGTAGTTGCTGACGCTTTAAGTAGGAAGGAAAGAGTAAAACCGATAAGAATCAATGCCAAGCGCATTGAAATCAAGAATAGTTTGAATGAAAGGATATTGGTTGCACAGAAGGAAGCTGTGTTGGAAGCTAACTATCCTGAGGAAAAGTTAGGAGTAACTGAGGAGCAGTTATCCTATGACAAGGACGGAATGCTAAGATTGAATGGACGAATATGGGTTCCAGTTTTTGGAGGACTTCGAGAGGTTATCCTCCAGGAAGCCCACAGTTCCAAATATTCCGTTCATCCTGGAGCTGATAAGATGTACGAGGATCTAAAGGCAAACTACTGGTGGATTGGTTTGAAAAAGTCTGTAGCTGCCTTTGTAGCTAAATGTTTGACTTGTGCGCAAGTCAAAGCTGAGCATCAGAAGCCGTCAGGTTTGCTGCAACAACCTGAAATTCCCACATGGAAGTGGGAGATGGTGACGATGGATTTCATCACCAAGTTGCCAAAGACGAGAAAGGGAAATGATACTATATGGGTCATAGTAGATAGACTGACTAAGTCAGCACATTTCCTACCCATAAAGGAAACTTACAGCTCTGACATGTTAGCTCAATTATACGTAGATAAGATCGTAGCTCTACATGGTGTACCATTGTCAATTATCTCTGACCGAGATACGAGATACACTTCTCATTTTTGGAAAAGTTTCCAACAGTCTTTGGGCACGCGCTTAAACTTTAGTACGGCTTACCATCCACAGACGGACGGACAGAGTGAGCGTACCATCCAAACGCTGGAAGACATGCTTCGAGCAAGTGTGATTGATTTAGGTGGCAGTTGGGATAACCACCTACCATTGATCGAATTCTCCTATAATAATAGCTACCATACTAGTATTAAGGCTGCGCCTTTTGAGGCATTATATGGTAGAAAATGCAGAACACCCATTTGTTGGGCGGAAGTAGGAGAAGTTCAATTATCAGGACCAGATTTGGTCTTTGAAACAACGGACAAGATTGTCCAGATTCGCGATCGCCTGAAAGCTGCCAGGGATAGGCAGAAAAGTTATGCGGATCCAAAGCGTAAGTCCTTTCACTTCGAAGTAGGTGACAAGGTATTGCTTAAAGTATCACCCTGGAAGGGGGTGATGCGATTTGGTAAGAAAGGCAAGCTAAGCCCGAGATACATAGGACCTTTCGAGGTTATCGAACGTGTCGGGTCAGTTGCTTATAAGTTAAACTTGCCTGAAGAGCTCAGTGCTATCCACAATGTGTTCCACATCTGTAATTTGAAGAAGTGTTTCGCTGATGAATCATTGGTTATACCACATACGGATGTGCATATAGATGAAAGCTTGAAATTTGTGGAGAAACCATTGTCGATTGAGGATCGACAGGTAAAGAAGCTTCAAAGGAAGCATGTGCCTATTGTTAAGGTCAAATGGGATGCCCGTAGAGGTCCCGAATACACATGGGAGGTAGAATCCACGATGAAAGAAAAAATACCCTCATTTGTTTCAGTAAATCTCAAGGTCGAGATTTCTTTTAAGGGGGTGAGGATGTAACACCTCGAAAATTTACGTCCAATAATGTATTGACACGTGTCATAGGCTTTGAATATGTGAAAAAGCACTTTAGAGGGACTAAAGTTGACAAACAGTGAAACTATGTGAATATAAGTGTCCAAAGTGTCAACAATGGATAAATAGGCCCTACAATAATCCTACATGGTGTCTATAATCTTAAACGATTAAATCATGGATCATACAAAGCGAAAGATGAAAGAAAGTGAGGAATTACAAACTACAGGGGCTAAATGTGTCAACATGTTGAAATTATACCTCTGAGTGACCTTTTGGCAAACCCGAAGCTTTGTAATGATAAAATATACTCACTAGAATATGTGATAAAAATTTCATCAATTTTCGTTATCGTATGAGAAAGTTATGATCAAAACCGTGCACGAAGGGTTAAATGCGTCAACGTTGAATTTCGTGACTTTTCGGGTAAGCACAAAGTTAACCAAGGACTTTACCATGTTTGTAAATGTCCCAAGGTCCTTAAAAATCAGGTTTTAGGGTCTAATGTGCAAGAAAAGTAGCCAAAACCACGTTACAAAGGACAAGGACTGAAATGTTAAACATGAAAACTTGTTTGGCTGGTTAACAGCTTGTACGCGGCCCGCGAGAGGCCCTTCGCGGCCCGCCTACAAGTCGCCAGCGACAAAAGGTGCGCAAATGTCAGTTACAAGTCTGATTTCGGTTGCTAACAGCTGTGAATCGATACAAGGGGCTCTCCAATGGATTTACATGCATCTAGGGGCACTTGGACAGATCTCATATCATCAGTAGACCCTTGTGGCATGATCTTGAATGATCAAAAGTGATATTTAAGAACCCACATTGTTGCAACTTATGTTCATTCATTTACAACTTTGCAAAAGATCATCTCTGGAGCTCTCTGGACATCAAGCCAACTTTCTAGTGATCTCTAAGCTTAATTAGGACTCTTGTAAGTGTTCATAACCCTTTCAAATTCGTTCTAGCTTAGTTAATTAACCGAAAGTCAAACCGTCGTAAATTAAGTTTGACTTCGTGATTAAATGAAATTGGCTCTGTCATTTCTTGAATTGAAAGTACCTACAAGTTGGTATTTATGTGGGTAACAAACCCTTAAAAGGGTATTTCCAGATTCCCACTCTAACTATGATAATTGTCGAGTCAAAGCTTGTTTCAAAAAAGTCAACAGAATTATTATTTGCAAATTTAAGCATGATTAGCAATGTAGGATACATGCAACCTGTTTGATCATTAAAATAACTTGGTAACTAATGTAAGAACATGTTCCAACATGATCAACTCGACAATTTTCAGTTTAAACCCGAATCGGAACCGAAAGTCGCATAAATTGACTTTTGCTTTGACTATCAGTTCTGATCCGTTTATGCATGTTTGAGATCTGCCTTAGAGCTTATTTTGGACCAAGTTTCATATAAGTATAACTCTCTGAGATTTTACAACTTGGTTCAATACTTATCCGATTCATATGCATGTTTCCGATTTATGCTTAAAAGTTGACTAATATGCCCTTTTGACTATAAAACGTGATTTTTGAAAAAGTAAAAGAGTAGAAACATTTGTTACTGATTTATAAACTTGCACCTAAAATTTGATATCAGTTTGAGGTTTAGATTAAGAGTTATGCTCATTATCGTAATTTGAAAGCTTTATGTTAATTAAACTGCGTAATTAGCGAATAGCCTATTTAAACCCACTTTTTGATATCAAACTTTTTACCCACTGATGTTATATAATATTTTGAAATTTTTAAAGATTTTTATTTAATTTTTGGCTGAGCATAACATAGGTCTCTAGGTTTGATTCGGTTATGACGGTTTTGCCCTTTTAAGCCATAAAATGAGTTTTACAAATCCATTTAACCCCAAACCTTTTTCTACTGATTTTATTTGTTAAATAAAATATTTGGAGCCTTCTGGAATTAATAAAATATCAGCTTTCTTTTAAAAACCCGGAAATGGCTCCAAATCGCCTTTTTAAGCGTTTTTAACGCATAGTATGTGCTATAACCATATTAAATATATAAGGATTATACCTACTGATGTTTTTAGTATATTTTTATATAATAACAGTAAGTAAAAGTTTTTGAACTCAGGTTTCCAGTTTTGACCTTTTTAGCCCTTGTGAAATTACCAAAATACCCCTAAGGTTCATAGTTTGGTTTTAAATGATAAGTTTCACATATGGGTCATACCCTACTGTTATAACATGTTAAATTAAGTGTGTGTATTGTATAAATCAGACCTGTAACTCAGATTTCAAATTAAACTCTTTTATAATATTTTAAATGACCAAAATGCCCTTAGGAGGCATAAGTTGAGTTTAAATTCATTTGGGGCATAATAGAAGATATCTTACTGATATTATAACATATTTAAGCCATATTATCTCAGGGAACTTGCATATGACTCTTATGGTTACCTGTAACGCTCTTTTCGCGTTCGGTTCGGTTTATGTAACTAGTTTGCATAAATTGACCGAAACGGGTCAAACATTATCATTTTTGTCTCAAAATCCAGAATGTACTTAGTATACCCATATTATACAAGTCTCCAAACTTGTCGGGTCTAAATCACATTCTATCCGGTCTTCGCTTAATCGTGCGTTTGAACCGTATCGTCCTTAAAAACTAACCGGTCTAGGCTTAGGCTTAAATAAAGACCCGTTAGAAATCTAATAGGTTATTATAAACCTTTGTTCCAGAATAGAAGAACCAGTAAAAGCTACCTTCACTTGCTAGTTGTGAATTATACTTACCAAGGTAAATACTTTTAACTTATTTTCCCTATACGGGCTTGGGTTACGGTATATAGAATACCGCTTGATCGAGCATCAAATCTTACATCTTTGGGTGGTTAATTGAATAATTTGATCGGCTCGTTTAAACAGTCTTGTTCACTTAAAGCCTTTGGGGGGTTAATGACCATGTCCCAGATATCCTCGGCATCATCTTACGAGATGGCCACGACCTGAGCACGGGGTGTAGGCGTACACCTGTCAGTGTATAACTCAATATTGTGGTGGGTCTATTGATCTTTAACCCGGACAAGATCCGGGCTACTGAACGCATAAGTAACATGTAATTCGTTCACAAGATTATATATTACATAATTATCCCAAGTTAAAAAATGTTTTGTGCCACGTGCATTCAAACCAATTTTCAACCCTTTTCAAAATGAGTCAGTTAAATTGTATTTACCAGTGTAAACTGACGTATTTTTCCCAAAAGGTTAAGTGCAGGTACTACTCGTACTAGGCTGGCTGTCTTCTAGAGCGTCCACAATAAGTCTCGCAAGCTTGGATGACAATAAACTGTTGAACAATATCTTATTTTATTTTGATCCGCCTGTGGATCCGTTTCAACTACTAGTGATATTTAATATTACACTTTATTAAAGTTGAAATGAATCTATCTTTGCTTCCGCTGTGCATTTATATATTGTGTTGTTTGTCTATGATGATACCAACTACGTCACGATACTCCCCACCGGGCCCACCGGTGACACGTGGAAAATAGGGGTGTGACAACACACGACCCCACATAAATCAAATTATAAAAACAGGATTATGAAGTCAGTGATGTGTATGGGAAAGACCTTGAAATCTTGGATTGTCACATCATCCCAACTTGAAAGAAATTTTGTCCCGAAATTTGACAAGTAATCCAAAACGGCAAGATGCAAGATGTTAACTCAGGATGACTGTGGATTTTTCGTGGGTACCACATCATCCCCAACTTGAAAGGGAATTTCGTCCCGAAATTCGTCAATGATATCAGAAGTTGACACAACCGTTTGAACAACTGAGGATACTAGGGCTTATTCCGATCATTGCGTTCCCACGTGAACTCCTGTCCATGTTTTGAGTTCCAACGAACTCTTACGATTGGAATTCGACTATGCTAACGATTCTTGACGTCCTGGTCCATGATTTCAGTAGATTCCTCAACAACTGCTACTTGTCATAACCTCAGACTCTAATAAGGGTATCACAAGTGTTTCATCGGACAAACACTGCCTTAGATTCGAAAAATGACATCATGCACGTCATCTAATTCGTCGGGTAACTCGAGTTTGTAAGCGAAGAAATCCCTTCTTTCCAGAATTCTGAATAACTCATTGTAACATAAATTAAGCTTGCCACGCTTCCCAAGCGTACCACACCCTCCCAGAGTGAGATTTCCAACATGATACTATCCCCTACATCGAACTCCCAGTGTTTCCTAAGCTTATCAACTTCCCTGACTGTCACTTGTTGCCGCCAAACAATTTCCGATCCCAACAATCTTCCCAAGAGTTTCAAGTATAAGTCTTGGACCTGTGTTTAGGTTGTCACCCACCTTAATCCAACAAGGAGATTAGCGTTACTGTCCATGCAATGCCTCAAACAGAGCTGTCTGAATACTAGAATGGTAACTGCTACGGTAGAACCCAACCAAAGGTAAGTGTCCTTCTAACTCTTGCTAAAGTCAATCACACGCATGCTCGCAGCATGTCTTCGAGTGTCAGGATGGTTTGTTTACTCCGACCGTTTGTCCTCCAGTGATAAGCAATGCCCATGACTAGACGTTAGCCCAGGGTATCGTGTATTGCCTGTCACAAATCAGGTGTAGCTCAAAATCAGAAGTAACGGGAGTTGGCACCTCGTGCCTAAAAGCCGCCTCTCTCAGAGGAACATTCACAACTTGTGAAGACTCGTCAGTTTCCTTGATTACAAGAGAGTGTGCTGGTAACGTGATACAATCAACGATCACCCTGGTGATATTGTTTCCATTTCGGGTTCTAGGTAGCCCAATGAAAAAATCCATGGCAGTCTGTTCTCATTTCCATATCGGTGTTTCTGATTACTGTCACAAACCAGAAGGTTTCCGATGTTCCACCTTGACTTTCGCACAAGTCATGCGTCGTTCACATGCTTCCCTGTGTAGGCCTTCAAGCCCAGTTGCCAGTACAAGATCCTTAGATCCTAATATATTCCATAAAAAAAATCCAGATGACTAGAATATCGAGGCTGGTGTGCTTCGCTCAACACAAGTTTCCCTTGGATTGCTGTACAGTGGAATCCGTAGTCATTTCATGAAGTAGCAAATATCGTCCAACTTACTAGAAGTTGCTCCTCCATGCCCCGCATGGACCCAACTTGAAAAATTCTCTACCTTCAGCGCTTCGGTTTAAACAGGGTGAATCTGATCCGGTAGGCTAGAGTCGATGGGGAGCCGCAAGCTCGCACGCGTTTAGGTTCCATAGTCGTAATCGCTATCGCTCGAGAGTTCCATCCAGTGGTGTCATTACATGTTTAGCTCCTTCGAACCAAAGGTACACGGGAGGCCCTTGTGATCGGTCTAAGTAGTGCATTCGGTACCGTCCAAGTAATGCCTCCAACTTAAACCCAAAGACCACGGTTTCCACCGCAGGTTGTGTGTCGTGCAGTTCTTCTTTGTAACTTCATTACGTAAGTCATCACTCTCTCGTGTTGCATCGGTGTGTAGCTGGGACTTTGATTCGGAGCATCATGGTATACCACTAGATCACCCGTATCCTTAGGTAAAGACGATGCTCAGTGCATTGCATAGTTGGGATTCGAAAGCTGAAAAGACGTCCTCCTGCTTTGTCTTCCACGAGCACAGCACCCTGCTGTGCTAAAGAGATTTAAGCTGCGCGATCTTCGAAAATTCTGTGATGAATCCACGATAGTATCTAGTGAAACCAAGAAATTGATGTATCCTCGAAGGGATCTTTGGAGTCGATTAGTTTCTAACAAAATGGATCCTAGCGAGATCCACGTGTATTCCCACTTCGTTGTTTATATGGCAAAAAAGTACCTCTCGAAACCAGAAGTTACCTTTAACAAGACTTCGCGTGGAGTGGCTCCTCTCTCAGGAGCTCTAAAATAGGATACATATGCCACCCATGTTATTCCTTTCTCCTGGTAATGATTCAAAACGTCATCAACGAACACGGTTGATTCTTGTGGTCCATAAAACTGTTGGTATGTTGATTAACTCAATGATCATGGTGTGCAAAGTTGCAATGGCCGCATTGCGTTCAATATGCCGTTCTAACAGCATTCTCCCCTTGGACTTCCACCTGATGATAGCTCGTTCGTTAGTCAATCCTCGAATGGAAGCTTGTCCCTCGCAACTGGTCGGTAGGTTGTCAATACATGGTCGAGGCAAGCGGTTCTTAACTGTCACCTTGTTAAGTTCTCGATAATAAGTACACAAACGAAAAGGCTTGTCTTCATAGATATAACTGGGGCTCCCCAAAGCTAAAAACTAGGTCCGATGAAACTCCTGTCCAACAGTTCCTGTAGTTGATTAGACAGTTCTTGCAACCCTCCTGGTGCAAGATGGCAGAGGCACGAGTAATCAGGGCTGCCTCTGGTGTGAGATCAACTGAGATTCTTCTCTACAATTGTGGAAGTAGACCAGTAAATTCTACGGGTAGTACCTCGAGAGAAATCAGGAGCAATAGGTGGATCCTCGATCCTCTTTTCCTTAGTCTTAACATCAGTAACGGTTGCTAACATAGTGGGGTAATCCCTCCGTATGCGCTTTCTGGGCTTCCATTGCTGATATGATGCCAATCTTTACACCACTCTGATACTTTAAAGCATAGAGCGACGCTAAATTTCTTTTCACAGGGTACGTCTGCGCGATATCCGAATAACCAACCCACACTAACTACTGCGTCGAAACCATCAAAGATAGTAAAAGGAAGGTCGATGTCGAACACTTGTCCCACAAGGTCGAGTTTGCATCCCAACGAACATATGAGGTTTTAATTGACTTGCCATCTGCCGATTCTACAAAAGGTTCGGTTTCAAGAAACATCAGGGTCAAACAGAAGATAGACTAAGCGATTAGCTACCATACAAGTTACCATGTTGTTATATTGCCTAGCGTCGCCTACGCCAATCCTAAATGCCCTCCCGCGAGCATCACTACTAGTGTTGTTGCTACTGTTACGAGGATTCCTTGGGTTATTGTCGTCTTGACTTAGCATCAGCCAGTCTCTGTTAAAGCCACCTTCCTTTCCATACTGAAAGTCATGATTTGTGAGTACCTTGTTATCGTCGTGTATGCTGCCTCTAATATCGTCGCTTTAAACGGAGCCCCTACGATCTTCACCAATAGGGTCCATCTCTTCGCATTCTGTGTCACGTCCTAAGGCGCTACTCATTGTGTTGGGAGTTACACATTCCATACTGTAGTCAATTGTCATTGCTTATATCCCGATTGATTCGTAAGAGTTGACTCCCATAATTCGCTGACTAGGGTTAGAGATTCAATTGCAGTCACTTTGCTGGTGTTCGCTACCGATAATCAGGGTCGCCCTAATACTGAAGTCGGTGAGATACTAAGCTCATCCTCTTACTCATCGGAGTTGCAAGTTGTTTGAGTAATACACGGTCTGTTGCGAGAGTGTCGTAGAAGTGATCACACTTCGGGATCCAAGACGTCAATGCGTGAGTTCCAGCAAACGTGAGAAAGGTATAGACCAATCATTCGACGCTGCGACATCCAACTCAGGGGCGTTCGTACCAGCACCTAACATTCTACATAGTTCGCTAGACGTTCGGATGGGTGCTCAGGTAATACTCGATAACATCGAGATTCGAAAGGATTCAGAGAGGAGTGAAAAGATCACGTTCAAGTAGGAGGCAATCACTGTTAGGACTCCTATAGACTTGTTACATTTCTCATTGATTAGAGCAGAACCCCTTCTTCACTCGTTAAGGCTCACTGGGACTCACATGCACCCCACATTATTATTATGTGTGCACCCATAATAATATTGGGATTTGCATGTTCATCTCAGTTCATCCTAACTCATGTCAAATGGTTCCTCAAACTCAGACGTAAAACAGAGGTTATCAAGATGATAAGATCACAGAAATCCAAGAACTATGACAGACTACCAACGCATCATAAGGTAAGCAAGCAATTCATGTAATCATGCTATAGTGACGAGTGTGTGTTCGTATGTTACGTCATAAACAAGTGTGTGCTAGTCATGTGATGTATGCAACAAGTGAGAAGGACGAACCTTGCAATCTGGAGCTAAGTGTCATGGCCGTATTCACGTATTCAAAACTGTTCGGTTATAGTCTGGTTTTACAAAATCGTTTTAAAACCAAGTTCACTATAACAAGTGGCTCTGATACCAAATTGTCACACCCCCAAATTACCACTTTGCGGAAACACTGCAGGACGTGTGACGTACCAGGATCTAGCCACCAATCACATTGAACTCATAATTCCATTTAAATAAAAACATTCATTCATTAACATGAAGTATTACAAACGTTAAATGTAATTCATTGTATACAGCGGAAGCATAAATCATTTGTTAAATGTTTCATAAACCACATGTACGAAAACCATTAGACTTGTCTTGCGATTCCATGTATCCCGACCCATGACCACTCCAGTCTCCCAGATAGCAAGTTCCAAAGATATAACCCTATAGACCTGCAAGAATGCAGACAAGTGTGTCAGACGACGCTGGTGAGTTCAAAGTTTTGTTAACACATTTAGTTACCAGATACAAGTATAAAACATTTCAATGATTTGATGTCGTTAATAATTTGATTACCGCCGATGGCTCCAGATTATTTTCCCAAACCCCAATGCCTCTATCAAAGCAATGGTCAAGACCGGGATCATTAGTTCACTCCCGACCTCCCCGGTGCGGTGTGAGGTTGCCAAACCTAAATAACGCTATTAACTAATACCCCGTTGCCTCCCCGGCAACAATCGGTAGATGGGACTTGATTGATAGATATGCAAGTATTAACCAACATCCTAATAACCCGACATTCCTCCCCAGAATGATTACCAGATGTCCCTCCCCGGGACGCATGCTTGGAGAAAGAGCAGTGAACTCACCTTGGTTTGCTCGGTATGACTAGTTACTCGCACACACTAAATCAGTCAAAGCCTATGATGTTCATGTACACGAAATCAGTTTACCTTCACGTTGTTCACGTATGTTCATAGTGTGTATTCGTAACAAGGATCATCGCATAACAAGATACCAAACATTCATAACACACGTAACAGATAAGTTCACCATTCACAGTTTGTATACATCGCAGAACACCGTATGATACGTAACAACTACTCAGTTTTCATGTTAGTCTACATTCCACGTACACATCATGCAGTAACATTCAACAGTTGAGTGATTATTCACATTCATACACACAAGTTTTCCTCATTTCCAACTAATGTTGTCATCAAGTACCAACGAAATCGTATAACCAATAATTCACATCAAACACGTTACATATTGTAATAGTCAGTCTGTTAATTCATTCTCAATTGGCATTCCGACGAAACATCATGTTTCGTCGTCGACTACCATGGCGAAACCGGTGACGAAACCTCAGGGTATTTCGTCGATGTATAGGTGACGAAACATCAAGGTGTTTCGTCGAAGTGTGGGTGACGAAACATCAAGGTGCTTCATCGATGGCCTTAACAGTTTCATGTTTCCTAACCTAGATCGAACAATACTTTTCAATCTAGCCGATCATCAACCCTAATCAATATCATCAATCATTCAATCGAATTAACTAGCATAAATGCAACTTCATGTTTCATTCATCATGCCAACATATTGTGAACAGATTGTAGCACAGAATCATCGAGCATTAATTCTCTAAAATCATCGAACACGCCACAATAATCATTGATACATTCATGTTGATCACCATAATCTATATATATACAACCCTAGGTTATTGACATTAGAATCAGTCCACAAGTTTAATTCATTGATTCATCGTTTCAACATTATCATATCTCAATATTTGTTCAACAACAAGCCAATGATCGATTAGATTCACCACAGCCTATAAACAAAACTCATGATCATCACTATAAACCAACATCAGCTTACTCCTAGCCAAAACCCTAGTTCATATTCCAGTTCACACTCTATCCATACAAGCAAATAGCATTAACATTAACAATCAAACAATAGTAAGCACTAACCGAGTGACGAGATGAAGCATGATGCTTGGAATCAGAAGCTTCGGGAGAGAAGTTATCGTCGGCCGAGAGAGAGGGGAAGAGGTGTGCTAGGGTTTCGCTAATTGTAACTTAAATATAACACAAAGGACTGGGCCGTAAGTACTTGGGCCAAAGGCCCTTATGGTGAAAAACCCACATTGATGAAAGATGTATTTCGTCGCTAGGGGTCTGTCACGGAAATCCCATATTTCGTCAGAATCTTAATTACACTATAATTTACACCACACATAACACATAACTATTAATCAATCACATACACTACACATTTAACATTTAATGCCCAAACATAAAACATTAGTCATTCAGATAAACTACACACGACCCCACTTAAATCAAATTGTAAAAACAGGATTATGAAGTCAGTGATGTGTATGGGAAAGACCTTGAAATCTCGGATTGTCACAGAACAGTTCCAGAACCCAACACCTTTCCCTTACTATTATTACCAAAAGATATATCACCCCCTCCATGAGTTTTGAATTCTTTGAGTAGGGCTCTACATCCAGTCATGTGCCTGGAGCCTCCAAGTTTAGGAGGGTCTCCAAAGCTAATAAGGCTTTGGATGGGGTCTCAACATTGTCAGTTAAGTTCAGGAACATGGACCGTGGTTAGCTCAGGGGTTTGAGCAGCTTTTGAAGTCTGTGCCTCTAACCACTGTTGGGGACCATTTCCAATCAGTTGTTGATATCCAAAGGGATGCCTATGCACTTTTGGTTTAGGAGGCCTTTTGTAAGCCTCATAAACATATGGGACCCTTTGGTATGGAGGTTGACATTTTCCTCTTTGGAATTGGTTAGCAGGGGGTGCATCTGTCACTTGAACCTCTCTTTTAACAGATTTTTGGTTCAGCTGTTTTGTAACAGCTGTTTGGACAGGCACAAATGATGGTTGTTACTTAACTTGTGATTTTAATGAACTCATGAGTGTTTTTGAAGTGTACTCTTCCTTTTTGACCTCAAAGGTTTTGAGGTACACACACTCCTAAGTGATATGGTTTGTTTTACCATAGATGG
The DNA here is from genome assembly GCA_030545235.1 of Helianthus tuberosus. Taxonomy (NCBI): domain Eukaryota; kingdom Viridiplantae; phylum Streptophyta; class Magnoliopsida; order Asterales; family Asteraceae; genus Helianthus; species Helianthus tuberosus. The sequence continues at coordinate 131,848,037 of CM060351.1, read as the reverse complement.
TGCAGCTTTTTGAAGGCACAATGGTACTTGTTTTGTTAATTTCATAAGCCTTTAAATGAAAACAATCTTTGGTCAAATGATTTTTCTTTTAACAGAAGTCACAAAACAAGTTTTTAATCTTCACTCTCTTTTTCTTCTTTTCAGACTCCTTTGCAACAGGGTTTTGAACTACTGTTGGGATGTCCTTAAGAGGAATTACCTTGGCCTTTGGAGCTTTTACACCATCCACTGTGGTGAAGTCCATGGGTTTAAAATTTTCAAGGAGGTCACACTCATTAGACCATGTGGGTTTGAATTGGTATTTCTCAATCTCCTCAAAGGTTGAGGACCACACTGATCTTTCAAGAGTGATTTTGTTTCCACTTTTATCAGTTATTTTAACCTCTTGACCATCCTTGTTAGTGGGTATGATTTCAACAGTGTTTTGAACGGATTCATTTTCTGCAGTGTTTTCAACTTGGTCATTTATCCTGAAACCTATGCCAAATTTTACATTGCTTTTGATATGTTTTTCAAGCATAACTTCATAACCTTTGCAGGATTCCACCCATTTTTCACATGTGATTTGGGTGGATTCCAACTCCTTTTTACAGGTTTGATATTTTTCTATCATTGCCTGAAGTTGGTCCTTGGTTATGCTATGCTCATGTATGAGGCTGCAAATCTCATTTTCTTTTTCAGACAATTTGATTTTCAATTCTTTTAAAGATTTTTCAAATTGTACTTTATCTTTTAACATTTTATCTCTAAGGTTTTCATTCACCTCCTTAACATTAGCAAATGCCATGATGCATTTGTCTGAACGTAGGTTTTTAAGAACCTGGGGTGATACCTTAGTTGCAGCCATCATGGCACAATCGCAGACATGTTCACTTTCTTCTGGCTTCTTCTCTTCTACTTGGTTCTGAATTTTCTCCTAGCAGTTGTTCATTCACAACAGCAGTAACCACTGCTTCAGCAATTGTATCCACTGTTTCTACATTGGATGCTCCTTTTTCAGTTTCCAGCCCTTCTAGTATAGACTCTAATGCTACAAAACAGAATTCATCACTAGAAGCATCATTTAAATAGAGCAAAATTTTCATCAGCTAAATCTTCAGGTAAGCTACTCCAATCAACAAAGCCTTGGGTGAAGAAGCTTTGCTGTTTTGTTTGAACAGAAGGTTGAGTAGCTTGTTGAGGTGCAGTGGTTCCACCAGTGGTTCTGAATTTTCTCCCAACAGCTGTTCATTCACAACAGCAGTAACCACTGCTTCAGCAATTGTATCCACTGTTTCTGCACTGGATGCTCCTTCTTCAATTTCCAGCCCTTCTGGTATAGACTCTAATGCTACAAAACAGAATTCATCACTAAAAGCATCATTTTCAGCAAATAGAGCAAAATTTTCATCTGCTAAATCTTCAGGTAAGCTACTCCAATCAACAAAGCCTTGGGTGAAGAAGCTTTGCTGTTCTGTTTGAACAGAAGATTGAGTAGCTTGTTGAGGTGCAACTTGTTGCACCTGAACCTGAGGAGCTGGGGCTTGGACATACTGTATCTGAGGATAGTGGTTTGGACATAGTGCACTGGAACAGGGGTTGCAGGGTGTGCATAGTGAGCAGTGTTTACATGAGTAGCAGGGGCATATTGAGAATACTTCACAGTGGTTTGGTTATTTTGTGGTCTTGAGCTAGGATGTGTGATGATTGGTCCATTATTTTAACTCCTACACTCTCTAGCAAAATGACCTAAGCTGTTACACTTGTAGCATTTTATCTTTGATTTATCCAACCCTACTTTTAAGTTCCCATGTAACCCTGGAAATTTTCTCCCTGTTCTCTTATAAAACTTGCTGGTTCTAACACTCAGCAGTGCAAGTTGGTGCAAAATATCCATCTCCTCCAGATCAGTTGGATCAAAGTGCTGGAGATCATTGAGTTCAAAGGACAGATTATCAGAATTCTGGTTTTCTCCATAAGCTGTAAAAGCATAATTGGATGAGTAAGAATCAGAGTTGTTAAAAGCTCCACCAGCTGTCACACCCCTTTCTAAGGCGGAAGCACGAGGTGTGATCCTGAAAGGTTCTCATTGCATACGAATGGTAAACATACTACATGCTCGTAAAATAACTCCAAATGCCATTAACATAACATAAGTTAAGTGTTTACTTCACAAGATAACATATTGTTTGAAAAGTTTACAACTTTATTTAAAAGATAGACATCAAGGTTTTGGTTCTTATATCACCACACGGGATGGAGTATAATAACCAAATCCCACAAAATAGGCAAAGGAGTCTTGACACGACATGACTAAAACATAAGCGACATCTGCACGCACATCCACCTTAGTTACCTGAAATACATGTAAGTTTTGGAAAATCGTCAACATAATGTTGGTGTGAATTCATGAAGTTGTTGTAATAAATGTTGAATACTTGTATGAAAACATGGTATGTAATTTGTAAAGACGTATCTGAAACTGAGTTCTGTAAATGTAAGGAATACGAGATCGCTAGTGGTTTGCAAGGCCACTAACATGTGTCACGACATAGGAAGCATCCAAACCATAGGCATTTTACTTGTCGGTTAAAACTAGAGACACAAAAGCACTCCAGGTAGCACGTGGCCCAGAGTGTGGCTGCCTGAAACCCATTAGATCTAACCTTTTGTTCTGCGGTCTTGGTATGTAATTGATTAAGGGTGCTTATGGCACCCTATACGTCACATGATCTATAGTATCATTCCTTAGTTTTTGCATTTAACATACCATAGCACATGTATTTTCCCCAAGTTTAGAAAACAAGTAAAGTTTAAAAGTGGGGACATGAACTCACAACTTTGCGTATCCTGCGCCGCAAACTTCACCGGTTGGTTTTATAGCATCGTGACCTATACGTGTTCTATTAATTTAGTCACTAGACTTGTATCACACAAGTACAAGTCACCATCTTTTGTTTATGTATATGTTCTTGCACTTTGAGTTTATATTTCTTTATACGTCTTCTTGTCAAGGTAATAAGGGTTAAAAATAATTTATATTTTTAACCTTTCAAGTATGTTACTTATATTATTTTACCAAAAATAAATATAAGTATTTTGTGAAATAATATTTTCAATATTATTTTTGTACAAGTATACTTAGGAAAGTCTACTTGTATTTTATGTAAATACTTGTGTATTTGTATTCTTCACCAAAAATCAATACTTTGATTTTTATTACTTTTCGGAATTATATTTCTTAAAAATAACATATTTTTAATACTTGTATGCAATATATATATATATATATATTTTGTCATGTTATAAAATATAAATATGGTTATTCTTGTTTTCCACCCGATTTTTTTTGTATAAATTCCAATATTGGGTATAGGTTATATATTTTTTCAAAAATACATATTTAAGTCCATAGTGTCTAAATTCAATAATATGTTAAGAAATATATTTTCATAAATATATTTTCCTTGTATTTGTCCATGTGCTTCTTTGTGAGGAATTTTTGTATACTTGTATACTTATGTATTCTCATGTATTTGTATTTGTATGTGTACTTTTGTATTCACACTCCTTGGGAGTATTTAGTGTATTTTCAAGTTCCTAATATACTAATATATATAATACACATAATATACACTTAACACAAAATTTGGTGATCACTAAATATATATTTTCCCTAAAAATATACATACTTAATATTAATTTTAAACTTGAAGAAATCACCACTTCTTGACTTGTGATTTTACACAAAAATTAGGGAAACCTTGGTAAATATTTTTAGGGAATAAGTTTCACCAAAACTTATAATTTTTCTAAGTGTCAAAATTTTATAACAATTTTGACATAGTTTCCCCTAAAAATGGAGGTTTACCATGTTTTCAAACCATGTGTTTATTTTCTTTTCAACACCAAAACAATTTTCCAACAATAATCACCAACAACATATACTAATTTCTTCATATGAAACATCATGGTGAACTTGTTTCTTGCTAAAAATGTGTAGTCTTTTAGATCTACACTTTACATAAGATGATCTTTCCAAAAATAAATGTTCTTGAGTATTTTAACAAACTTTTATGAAACTTTATTTTACTAACCAACTCATCCATGAGTTTAATGATCTTTAAAGTTTGTAAATCATGTTCTAAAACCACTTTTATGTTTATTAGAAAGATCATTATTTTTAACATCATGTTTAATCATGGATCTTTCAAGATCCATGCTTAATAACCTTAGATCTTTCAAAAAAAAAAGCCTTATGTTAACTTTTTAACAAACTTTCCATGAGATTTAGTTTCAAAAATTTGTTCTACACACACTTTATCACTTCAAAATTACAAGTTTATGCATAAAAATTCATATTTCAAGTTCACATTATGCTTTATATGTTCACCTTCAAGTTTAACCATGCATCCTTCAAGATCCATGCTTAAACTTGTTAGATCTAAGCTCTAACATACTTGATCTAAACAAAAACACAAGATATAACATCAAAAACATCATTACATACACCAAAAATTCATGTAATCACTTATTTTCTTCATGAATATGTTAGATCTTTTCATTTTCTTCTTTAAAAGTTAAGTTGTTTAGATGGTGAAACTTGTACATAACATAAACATGACTTAAATTAGTGATCAAGAAGCTTACTACTAGCTCTAATGTCTAGGGAAGTGGCACAAAAATGAAGGTGATGAACAAGGAAGAAATCAAGTGGTTAAAAGCTCTACAAGGTGGTCCTTCAAGTTCCTACACTTCAAGCCTTCTTAGATGAGCTTCTTACACCTCTTAGTGACCTTGAATGATGAGTTTAGGACTTGAAATTGGTGGTGGGATGGTGGTGTATATGAGCCGAGACCATGGGGAGTTAGGGGGAGGAAGATGATGAATTTTGTGAATGATGGATAATGTATACTTACTTAGGGTCTTATAGGAAAAAGTTCCAACATAATCTTCTTAAGAGATTTCTTTGTTTTCTAGTTAGGGAACATAGTTAAATATAATAATAAAAGTCATGTGGGCCCAATTGGGGCCGGCCAAGGGTGAGGGGGGGGTAAAGTGTAAAATTTTGGTACTTGGGGGTTTAAAGTGCAAACGAGGGGGTTTAACTTAGTTTAAGTGTGTTTAGGGGTTTTTATGATGTTTAAGGTGTTTTAGAACCAAAACTAGTTTAATATCATAAAAAATTACTTCTAGTCAAATTTTGATGTCTCGGTTATTGTCCGGTTGTTCGGTTCGTTACGGTTCGTTAAAGTGCTGAATTGCGCAGTTTCACTAGGTACGAAGCTCCTTTTGTGGCAGTTTTAATTCCCAACACTTTGTAAGTTATTTTGGAAAATAAAACATAAATTTTGCATGATATTATTGTGTTAAAAAGCTGATTATAGCTGAATTGGTGCTGATTTATGCAAAATTCTGCATTTAAAGTGCATTTAAGGTGCTTTTTAGTGCATAGTTTAGCTTCCGGAAAGTTTATATGTTAACCCTCGTATCCACACTTGGGTTTTAATGTATTTTAGATGTTGGACCTATCCCTAGGCCCTAATTCTATTATATGACTGCTTTCTGCAGAATTGCTGACACAGCGTGTCTTACCGGTGAGTTTATTAGTCTTTCTGACGCAACGCTAAAAGTAATGCATAAAGCAATATTTGAAGTTTAAAACGTGCATGAATTCACATGTATAGCATGAAATCAGACAATGTTGACATTTAAGCACATAATTGCTGATATTAAATAATAATTAAACTGTACGGAAATTACCAGTTTTGTGCCGGTTTGTCACACCAGCTGTTATGTCAATGTAATGACCATAACTCTGATCCTTACTACCACCAGATTCTTCCTGACCAAAAAGAGCTGTGTTGCCAAATGTATAATCATCAGCAACCTTCCCAGTCTCTTGTAGCTTCTTTTTCTGGTTCAACTCCCTTTCATAGGTAAGGAGTCTACCATGAAGCTGGGTCAGGGTAAGTTCTTTGAGCCCAACTGAATTTCTGATTACAAAAGCAATTGTGTCCCATTTTTCAGGAAGTGACCTTAGAAGCCTACTATTTAGAGTTGATTTAGCAAATTCAACATTAACAAGTTTCAGTTCACTTATGAGACAGCTAAAACATTCAAACTGTTGTGTTAATGATTCACCCTTAGTGTGACAAAAGGTTTTATACTGTTGATTCAAAACCTCCCTGTTATTTTCAATTACTTCTTCAGTACGACCAAACTGTTCCTTAAGTGCATCCCACAATTCCTTGGCACTGTTACAGTGTAACAGCCCAGCATAGATTTCATTTGGGAGTGCAGATGCTACGATGCTAAATGCCTTGGCATCCAGTTCCATTTTTTTGAAAATCCTGGTCAGAATAGTTTTCAATTTTCTTAGGTTTAAAAACTTTTGGATCCTTAGCACTCGGCACCATTGGGACAAGTGGTCCAAAGGTAACCGACTTCCAACACCCTATGTTTTATTGGGCTAATATGTGACCCATCCTACGCTGTCAGATGTTATACTCAGATCTAACCAACATAGGTGGTTTGAAGAGTGTGCCAGTGTTGTTAGTGTCCTGTGATTGTGACACCATTCTGGTTGTTTTACAGATACTGAATAATCAACTTTTGTACGTGATTACCCCTTACTCTGTTTTTCAACTAAAAACGAACAATCGAAAGTATCGACGAGATTGAGCTGAACTTTTACGTCAAAATGACTGTTAAATCAAATTTGACTGTCCTCGCTCTGATACCAATTGTTAGGATCTGAGTTTCTTAGATTGTGTTTGTTTAATTAAGGTGAAGATGAAACAAAGATGAATTGCAGCGGAATAAATGAAATAAACTTTTGATAACACAATCAATGGAAGAAAAGTTTAAGCACACATGTTTGACATTGAATCAAATGATTGTATTTGACTACAATAAACAATACAAATTGCATGCATGCACAAGTCCCCCCCTCAGCCTGAGCTCACTAATTGTTCGTACAGAATGACTTAGAAGAAAAGAGCTAACAGAACAGTACAGGGTACTGTTCTATTTATAGTACAACACAACCACTGAGCATATTCGGCTGACGTCACCATGAAAGTGACATCTAACTTCCTAACAAACTACAAGCACTGTCCTATACAACCACTGATTACTAAACTACTGATTACATAAACAAAGCATAAATAAACTACTGTTTCACTTTCCACTGATGTAGTCTAAGCACTGCTGTTGAGCATCAGTGCTTTCTTCAAAGCTTGAACAGACCTTGAATGGGCAGTGCTTTAGTTTTCAGCAGTGCTTAGGAGACATCAGTAGATAGAGCTTCAGTACTTTAATCTTCATCAGTGCTTGGCTTGTCAGCAGTTGTAAACAGCAGTACTTGGAGTCTATCAGTTGTTAGGGCCACTGTCAAGGGGAAAGTCTTTGTACAAGCACTGCTTTGATGATCCACTGTTTGAACCAGTTTTGGCTTTATATCATCTGTTCCTTTGTAGGGTTCAATCCCAACAAGATCCAGTGGCGGAACTAGAAGAAATATTTAGGGGCATCCTAATTTTTTTACTGTACATTTATAGAAGGAAATTGTTTTTACCTACATTACGGGGCAGGGCTGATCCTGAAAGTTCAAGTGCCCTGGGCGAGCAAAAAAAAAAGACCCTTAGGCCTTGCCCTTAAATTTTATAAACTAGTTTTTTTCATGTTATAAGTATTTAGGTTACCGAATCAATATTGAGCATTTCACATTTGGGCTAGGCTTTATGAATTAATATTGGCAATAAGTTTTTAGGTTTTAGATTGGGCTGGTTTATTTTTAATTTTTAGATCGGACATGCATCAATATTATCATTATCAACATTCGGAGTTGTTTCATTCGGAATTGTATCATCATCACCAAAATTTTAAATAACCTAACAAAATTCAAAATATCGAAGCACAAACTAACCAAGAAATCAAACTATCAAAGAACAAGAAGAAAAGAATACTCACAAACGATCTATGAATTTTGATCAGTCGATGTTGGTTCGAATTTTGATCAGTTCTACGACTGCACTTCTGCTTCTGCTTGTTTGAAAATCAAAATTATGATCAGTTCTGGTTGTTCGATTATTTTATCAGTCTCACACAGGTCATCACACTTTGTCGAATTTTGATCAGTTTATGCACTTTGTCGCTGCTGATGTTATGGAGTTCAGATGTTTGTGCCTTGTATGACGTTTGGTTTCCACAAATCTATTGTCGCGCACCTGCCCCACATCCAAAGGGTTATTATTTGTTTTGGGCTAAAATATTAGTTGGGTTGGGACTTATACTTGCACAACAATTGGGCTTATATTCAAAGATTTATTATTTCTCTTAGAGATCATTCTTTTTTTTTCCTTTTAACTGTTTCATGTCCTTATAAATTGAAACGTCGACGTGCGCACATCGAAGTGAGATGACATGACATGCAATTTTTGTGATGACATGCAATTTTTGTGGCATGGGCCGAATAGAATAAAATAGTAGATACTTGGTATAAAGTCCGAATACATCACAAGTTCTGATGCCCTTTATCTTGGGTCGAATAAAATAAATAGAATCTATAGAATTTATTTTTAAACTTATAAAATAAAAATTTTAACATTCCATAAAAGACAAACAAAAATAACATACAAACCAAAATTGATTTAATAATTTAGTTTAGTATAAGAGATTACATGTATAAAAAATAATAACCCTCTTTAAAAGAAATAGTAAAGTTATATTCCGTATCGTTTAAAATTATAAAATTAGATTTAAAAAAAATATATACTTTGGGAACATACACTTGAATTGATGATGTGTGTCACTGTGTGCAAAGAGTAGTCAATCAACTTTTTTTATATTAACATTCACATTTTCTATTTTATTACACAACATACTCTCAGTTTCATTTTCTATCTCTACCGAGTACTAGAGTTCGTCGGCCGGAGATAAAATTACCATTCTTAAATCTTCAAAAAATCTACTCACAGTGGAGTTCCAACGCCATGAACACCGAGTCTTCTTGTTTCCTCTTCGTTTTCTTCCCGTGACGTTGATGTTACGCAGTTACTAAGTTCAGCAGTTTTCCTCACAACCCGTCGCCTCTGTCACTACCTCTCATCTTCATTGTTGACGGTCGGAGAACCTTCTCTCTTTATTAATCGGATTAAAAAATAAACATGATTTAACCACCGGCCCGACCTTTTCCGGCGAGTTTCGGGTACGGCCGCCGGTCACAGGCTCGACCGGCCAACCTGATGCAAAAGGGGTCCAACATAGCCACCCGGACCGCTGAAGCCACCGAACGCCGGCCATCCGGTCCGGCTTTGAAAACCATGCTTAAGACCATTGCAATTCACAGTTTCACACAATTTATTTATTTGTTTTTCTTTAAGTTCTAACTAGTGTTAAACCCTCGCGTGACGACGGGGACATAAAACTGTGTCAAGTTGCATCAATGCTATACTCCTGCTAACGACCACCAACACCGGAAAAAATCATAAAAAAGAAAATAAATAAAAAATAAAAAGTAACACCGGGCGAAACGTAGACGTAAAATCATTAAACCGCGCACGCGAAAAAATTAGACCGAAACATAAAACATAGAAAAGAATGATAGGACGTGCGAGTTGCGATGAACATGTTAAACGGAAAAAAAATAGACGTGAAAACATTGAACCACGTACACACGTGCGCCGTGTATAGAAGCGAATAAAATTTCAAAAAGATAAATCAATGTGTATTACAAAAATACATACATGATTAAAGTAAGTAATAAAATTAATACAAAGAAATCATAAAAGAAATAATAATAGAAATAAACATAACAATAAAATATAATGTCCATGGACCCACGACTACTTTTTTTTGAAAAACTTACAAAGCATAAGATACAATACATTTATGTTCACAAAAGTTTCTAATTGATAGTATGGAAATTTATTTATTCTGACGAAAGTTCGCCTTTATTTATAAAATTTATATTTCATAACAAACTTGTGAGACGTTTAAAAAATTAAATATAATATCTAATTAAAGTTTTAAAAAGGCAAATATACTTGTAACATATTTTAAAGGGAAAATTACCAAAATGTTAGTTGAACATTTTTTTTTAAATGTCAAGCTTATGCGTCCTAGCGCATCAGCCTTACGATGCGTCTTTGAATATAAAGGTTATGCGTGTCCCTTTTGTTGGCGGAAGCGGTTGCCGGTGCATCAAAGCCAAAAAGGTGGCTAGTGCGTATGGCGCAGCTGCATCGTCTCAGCTTGGAGGCGGCTTGTACTTGTGGCTTGTGTGGCTCGGCTGCAAACGGCTCTGGCGCATCAGTTTGGCTTGGGGACGCATCACGTAGTTTTTTTATATGAAATTAAAAAAAAATATGTAATTTTATTTTCTTAAGGCTATAAATACGCACGTTATTTTGTATGCTTTGAACGAAAAAAGACGGTTATTCTTTAATGGTTTTTTTTCAAATGATAGGAAAATCCGATCTTCACATGAGAGGAAAAACCATGATCGTTATGTTTCAACATGATGTTTTTCTTAGCTTTAAAATTGCAGGTACCTATTATCGACGGTACCTTAAAGAGAAACGGATAAGACGACAACGTGTATAAGGAACTTGTAGATGACAACGTGTTAATTATTTGCTCCAAGTGACCGTATCTTAATCCAAGAAGAACTCACTTATATAAGGAACTTGGAGATGACAACGTGTTAATTATTGTTTCTGTCACACCCCTTTCTAAGGCGGAAGCACGAGGTGTGATCCTGAAAGGTTCTCATTGTATACGAATGGTAAACATACTACATGCTCGTAAAATAACTTCAAATGCCATTAACATTACATAACTAAAAATATAACATAGGTTAAGTGTTTACATCACAAAACAGCATATTGTCTGAAAAGTCTATAACTTTATTTAAAGATGAACATAAAGGTTTTGATTCTTATATCCCACGCAAGATGGAATATAGTAACTAAATCCCATAAAAACAGGCATCGGAGTCTTGACATGACATGACTAAAACAAAAGCGATATCTTGGTGCAAGAGTAAGACCGCGCGTACGTCCACTTTAGTTACCTGAAATACATGTGAGTTTTGGAAAAATCGTCAACATAACGTTGGTGTGAATTCATGCAGATTTGTCAAAACATTTAAGCATTCGTTGTAGAAAACACGGTATGTGATTGTATGAAACAAGTCTTTTTGTAAATGTAAGGAAATCGAGATCGCTAATGGATAGCTAGGCCATTAACATGTGTAACAACATAGGAAGCATCCAAACCATAGGAATTTTTAGTTGTCGATCCACGACTGTCGATTTACGACTAGAGACACAAAAGCACTCCAGGTAGCACGTGGCCCAGAGTGTGGCTGCCTGAAACCCATTAGATCTAACCTTTTGTTCCGCGGTCTAGGTATATTGTTGATTAATGGTGCTTATGGCACCCAATTCGTCACATGATCTATAGTATCATTCCTTAGTTTTGTATTCAACATACCATTTGTAAACATTGTAACATTTGTAACATGTATTTCACCCCGAAGTTATAAAACTGAAAACAGTTAAAAGAAAAGGGGGACATGAACTCACAACTTTGCGTATCCTGCGCCGTAAACTTCACCGGGTTTGCTTTATGAGCGTTGTGACCTATGCGTGTTCTATTAACGTTAGTCACTAGACTTGTATCACACAAGTACAAGTCACCATCTTTAGCTTAGGCATTTGTTCTTTATACGTTCATGTAGACTTTTCGAGGTAAGAAGTTGTTAAAAATAATTTATATTTTTAACTTTTCAAGTGGGTTACTTATATTATTTTCCCAAAAATAAATATAAGTATTTTGTGAAATAATATTCTCAATATTATTTTGGTACAAGTATTCTTAGGAAAGTATACTTGTATTTTATGTAAGTACTTGTGTATTTTGTATTTTTCACCAAGAATCAATACTTTGATTTTTAGTACTTTCCGGATTATATTTCTTAAAACAATATACTTTTAAGACTTGTAAGAAATATATATATTTTGTCATGCTATAAAATATATATAATCATTCTCGTTATTAACTCAATTTTTGTATACTTGTATACTTATGTATTCTCATATATTTGTATGTGTATTTTTCAAGTTCCTAATACACTACTACATATGATACACATAATATACACTTAGCACAAAATTTGATCACAAAATATATATATATATATATTTTCCTCAAAAGTATAGATACTTAATATTAAACTTTATCTTGAAGAAATAATCATTTCTTAACTTGTAGTTTCTTACAAAAATTAGGGAAACCTTGGTAAATATTTTTAGGTGGATTTTTAGGGAATAAGTTTCACCACAAGTTATATTTTTCTAAGTGTCAAAATTTTATAAAAATTTTGACATAGTTTCCCCTAAAAATGGAGGTTTCCCATGTTTTCAAAACATGTGTTTATTTTCTTTTCTACATCAAAACAATTTTCCAACAACAATCATCAACAATAAACACTAACTTCTTCATATGAAACATCATGGTGAACTTGTCTCTTGTTAAAAAACTGTAGTCTTTTAGATCTACACTTTACATATTATGATCTTTCCAAAAACAAGTGTTCTTTTGTATTTTAAACAACCTTATGTGAAACTTTAATCCACTAACTCATTCATCCATGAGTTTTATGTTTTCAAACCTTGTAAATCATGTTCTAAAACTACTTTTATGTTTATTAGAAAGATCATCATTTTTAATATCATGTTTAACCATGGATCTTTCAAGATCCATGCTTAATATCTTTAGATCATTCATAAACAAGCTTTGTGTTAAACTTTTAACAAACTTTTCACAGATATTAGTTTCAAAAATTAGTTTAACACACACTTTATTACTTCAAGATTACAAGTTTATGTGTAAAAATTCCTATTTCAAGTTCACATTATGCTTCACATGTTCATCTTCAAGTTTAACCATGGATCCTTCAAGATCCATGCTTAAACTTGGTAGATCTAAGCTTTAACATACTTGATCTAATCATAAACTCAACATAAACGACTTCATTACTTACACTAAAAATTCATGTAATCACTTATTTTCTTCATGAATATGTTAGATCTTATCATTTTTAACATTAGAAGTTAAGTTGTTTAGATGGTGAATCTTGTACATAACATAAACATGACTTAAATTAGTGATCAAGAAGCTTACTACTAGCTCTAATGGCTAGGGAAGTGGCACAAAGATGAAGATGATGCACAAGGAAGAAATCAAGAGGTTAAAAGCTCCACAAGGTGGTCCTTCAAGTTCTAGCACCATACACCTTCCCAAATGGCCTCCATACACCACTAGATCACCTTGGATTGAATGATTGAAGTTTGAAAATAAATGTGTAAGTGTGTGGGTGTGGAGCCGTGAGCAAAGGAAGAAGAAAGGTAGAAGATGAGTGAGTGAGGAAGTGTGATTTGTTTAGGATTTATAAAGATCTTTCATATCTTTCATATGGTATATTACTAGAATATTCCCTACATAAAATCTAATAAAATCAAGTAAAATCTTTAGGTGGGACCCATAGGGACCGGATTTGGTGAAGGGGGGGTAAAGTGTATTTTTTGAGAAGTTGAAGGTTTAAAGTGCAAACGGTAAGGTTTAAGTATGTTTAAGTGTGTTTAGGGGTTTTTATGATTTTTAAGGTGTTCTAGCATCAATACTAGTTTAATATCATAAAAACATTGCTTCTAATCTAATTTTGATGTCCCAGTTATTGTCCGGTTGTTCGGTTCGTTACAGTTCGTTAAAGTGCTGAATTGCGCAGTTTCACTAATTATGAAGCACTTTTTGTGGCAGTTTTAATTCCCGACACTTTGTAAGTTATTTTGGACAATAAAACATAAATTCTACATGATATTAATGTGCTTAAAAGCTGATTATAGCTGAATTGTTGCTGAATTACGCTGATTTCAGCATTTTAGATAAGTTTCGGGTGCTTTTTAGTGCATAGTTTAGGTTCCGGAAAGTTTATATGTTAACCCTTGTATCCACCTAATTCTATTGCCTGATTGTTTTCTACAAAACTGCTGACACAGTGTGTCTTACTGGTGAGCTTACTAGTCTTTCTGACGCAACGCTTAAGGAAATGCATAAAGCAATATTTGAAGTATAAAACGTGCATGAATTCATATGTATAGCATGTAATCAGACAATGTTGACATTTAAGCACATAATTGCAGATATTAAATAATAATTAAACTATACGAAAATTACCGGTTTTGTGCCAGTTGTCACAGTCTCCCCCCGTTAAAAGAATTTCGTCCTGAAATTCAGTCTGAGTTATCTCCCGCAGGAGCTTTTTCGAACAAATGGGGGTACTTGGCTTTGAACCGATCTTCACATTCCCACGTGTACTCGGGTCCGTGCTTAGAGTTCCAACATACTTTGACAAGCTTAATGCGACTTCTCCTAGTTTTATGGATCTTCCAATCCGTTACCTTAACAGGTTGTTCTGTAAATCGGAGTGTGTCGTCGATATGCACTTCATCCGCAGGGATGATCACTGTTTCTTGGGTTGGACTCTTCTTGAGGTTGGATACATGAAACGTATCATGTACTCCGTTAAGTTCTTCTGGTAACTCCAACTTGTACGCCACGGTACCAATTCTTTCCACGATCTTGAATGGTCCAATGTATCATGGATTCAGCTTTCCATGCTTTTCGAACCTTGCTACACCCTTCCAAGGTGAGACTTTCAACAGAACTTTGTCTCCCACCTCGAATTCTAAGGGTTTTCGTCTTCGATCAACGTAGCTCTTTTGTCGATCTCGAGCCGCCTTAATGCGCTCTCGGATCTGAATGATCTTGTTGGTTGTTTCTTGAACAAGTTTAGGACCAACCATACGTTTGTCTCCAGCGTCTGCCCAACATAATGGTGAGCGGCACTTGCGGCCATATAGAGCTTCGAACGGTGCGGCTTTTATGCTCGTATGATAGCTGTTATTATAGGAAAACTCAACTAAAGGTAGATGAGTATCCCAGCTGCCGCCCAGATCCGTAACACATGCGCGAAGCATGTCTTCCAGAGTTTGTATGGTCCGTTCGCTCGGGCCGTCTGTTTGCGGATGGAAGGCCGTGCTTAGATCTAGCTGAGATCCAAAGGCCTCCTGGAAGGATTGCCAGATCCTTGAGACTAAACGTCCATCTCTATCTGAAATAATCGAAATAGGCACTCCATGACGTGCGACGATTTCCTTTAGGTACAGCTCAGCAAGCTTTCCAGTGCTATCCTTCTCTCGGATTGGTAGGAAATGCGCAGACTTCGTTAACCGGTCGACTATCACCCATATCATATCATGCCCTCTAGGGGTCCTGGTTAATTTCGTTATGAAGTCCATTGAGATTTGTTCCCACTTCCACATGGCTATCTCGGGTTGTTGTAGTAGGCCAGATGGTTTCTGGTACTCGGCCTTAACCTTAGCACAGGTTAGACACTTTCCAACGTAAACAGCAACGTCGCTCTTAAGCCTTGGCCACCAGTAGTATTCTTTCAAGTCTTGATACATCTTGTCCGATCCTGGGTGGATCGAGTATCTCGACTTCTGGGCTTCATCAAAGATG
Source organism: Helianthus tuberosus (assembly GCA_030545235.1). NCBI lineage: Eukaryota > Viridiplantae > Streptophyta > Magnoliopsida > Asterales > Asteraceae > Helianthus > Helianthus tuberosus. The sequence goes on along the minus strand of CM060351.1, from coordinate 131,832,467 downwards.
ACTTCTCGAATACCGCCATAGAGCGGAACCCAAATACGCCCCATAAAGTATAAGTTTCCCTCTTCGTTTGGCACCAACTTCTTCTCCATTCCACGAAGATATTCAGCTCTACGATTCTCCTTCTTAAGTGCTTCTTGTTGGGCGTCATGAATGTGTGCAGTGAGGTTCGTCCGAATAGTCATTTCCAATGCTCGAACCCTTAGGGTCTTAACCCTTTCCTTTCGACTTAACGAATCTGCCACTACGTTTGCCTTTCTAGGATGGTACTTAATCTCACAGTCATAATCATTTAGCAGCTCGACCCACCGTCGTTGACGCATATTTAATTCCTTCTGATTAAATATGTGTTGTAGGCTTTTGTGGTCTATGAAGATTGTACAGCGTGTACCGTACAAATAATGTCGCCAGATCTTCAAGGCGAATACCACCGCGCCTAGCTCCAGGTCGTGTGTGGTGTAGTTCTTCTTATGAACTTTCAACTGTCTTGAAGCGTAAGCGATGACCTTTTGGCGTTGCATGAGCACGCAACCCAATCCTCGCAGTATACCACGAAGTCTTCAGTGCCCTTGGGTAAAGATAGTATTGGTGCATCGCATAGTTTGTTCTTGAGAAGTTGGAAGGCTTCTTCTTGCTTATCACCCCAGTCATACTTCTTGTCTTTCTGCGTAAGGGAAGTCAGCGGTTGAGCTATCTTGGAGAAGTTCTCGATAAATCTGCGGTAGTAGCCCGCTAATCCCAAGAATTGTCGAACTTCGGTTGGTGTCTTGGGAGCTTCTCAATTCTTTATCGCTTCTGTCTTGGTTGGGTCTACATGAATACCCTTCTCGTTCACCACATGACCAAGGAACTCTACTTCGCGAATCCAGAATTCGCACTTTGAAAACTTTGCGTAAAGTTTCTCTTTATTCAGCAGTTCCAGAATGGTCCTGAGGTGTTGCTCATGCTCCTCTTTCGTTTGCAAATAAATTAGGATATCATCGATAAATACAATCACAAATTTATCGAGATATGGTTTGCAAACACGGTTCATCAGATCCATAAATACTGCTGGCGCGTTCGTCAATCCAAATGGCATCACCAGGAACTCGTAATGCCCATAACGCGTCCTGAATGCAGTCTTTGGTATGCTCTCTTCTTGGATCCTTAACTGATGATATCCAGATCGAAGGTCGATCTTGGAGTAGTAGCTCGATCCTTGCAACTGATCGAATAAGTCGTCAATCCTCGGTAGTGGATACCGATTCTTGACAGTGAGCTTATTCAATTCTATATAATCGATACACATCCGCAGTGTTCCATCCTTCTTCTTCACGAACAAAACCCAAGGCGAGAAGCTTGGCCTTATGAATCCTTTATCTAACAACTCCTGGAGTTGTGTAGATAATTCTTGCATCTCGGATGGCGCAAGTCGATATGGTGCCTTGGCTACAGGAGCGGCTCCTGGAACCAAGTCAATATGGAATTCGACTTGTCTTTGCGGAGGTAGTCCTGGCAGATCTTCGGGAAAAACATCAGGAAATTCCTTCACCACAGGAATGTCTTCGAGTTTCAGCTCCTCAGCCTTCTTATCTACTACGTGCGCCAAGAATGCAACACATCCTTTCCTTAAGCACTTCTGCGATTTCATACAGTTGATTATTCGCAAAGGCGTGTCTCGTTTCTCTCCATGAACGATGAGGGTTTCATCATTCGCAAGGGGGATGCGAATAATTTTCTCATGGCAGACAACTTCAGCCTTGTACTTGGACAACCAGTCCATTCCAACCACCACATCGAAGCTACCCATTTGAACAGGTAAGAGGTCGATACTAAATCTCTGCTCACTAAGTTCTAATGTGCAACCTCTAACAACTTCACCTGATTCAACAAGTTTACCATCGGCTAGTTCTATGGAATAAGGAATATCTAATCTACTAGATTCTATTCCAAGCATACGTTTAAATTCCACAGACATGAAACTATAATCGGCACCAGTGTCAAATAGTATGGATGCAAAGTGATTGCTAACGAGAAATGTACCGGTGACCACATTAGGGTCCTCGCGTGCGTTCCTTGCTCCAATCACGAATGCTCGAGCTTGAGCATTGTTTCCCTCGGGTAGTCTTTCTTGAAATGATCTTTGCTTCCACATCCAAAGCATCCTTGGTTTTGCCCAGATCCATTACCATTCCGGTTACCATTACCATCGCCATTCATATTCCCATTGCCAGCACCGTTTTGATTTCCATTCCCGTTCCTGTTACCATTCCCATTCCTATTAGTGCCTCCGTTTCCTCTTACCCAACAATCTTCTGTTCGATGACCCAACCTACCATATTTGTCGCAACTTGGAATGCGACAAGCTCCTTCATGATGATACCTACACTTTTGGTATTTAGGTAGAGTGCCTTGGTATCCTCTAGCTACAGTATCATTTGCAGCTGCAAAGGTTTTTGTCCCCTTGGGTGGGTTTGTATCACGTTTCTTGTTACTGGAGCCCTTGTTGTTGTTACGCGTCGCTTGACTCAGGTTCGAGTGCTTCCTCTTCTTGTCACCGGACGACTCAGCATGCGTCTCGGTTTTCTCAGTTGGGTTCAGCGATAACTTCTTCATACGGACAACATCTTCAGTAAGGCTGACAGCCAGAGTTACAGCCTGAGTGATCATTGCAGGTTTAGCCGAAGTCACATGCTGCGAAACTCTGGAGCCAATCCCCATATGTAGCGCTCAACGCGCTTAAATTCGGGAGTCACCATATAGGGGATCACTCTTGACAGGTCATGGAACCTTCGGGTATAACCAACAATGTCCGCAACTTCCATGGACAAGTTCCAGAACTCAGTCTCCAACCTTTGGAGTTCAGCACGAGAGCAATACTTCTCTCTCATTCTTTCCTTCAATTCATCCCACGTCATACCATACGCAGCATCGTCGCCCAGAGTCTGGACTTGCAAATTCCACCAAGTCAAAGCCTCATCAACGAACAACCCAGTAACAAAAGTGACTTGCTGGTCTGTGGTACACTTGCTCATGCGGATAGTGGAATCAGTCTTCTCCGCCACTGCACCTCCAGTGTCGTCGTAGTTCAGTGGCTTGCGGTCGAGAAACTGCTTGAAGGTGCAACCTGGAATTGATCCAACCAATTCACATGTGAGCAATTAATGAAACAATGAAACAAGACCGTTCATAAATTTCATCATGGTTAGCAAATCATCTTAAGGTTACCTTGAGCCGTGTTTCCTCCAGATGAATCTCCCTGTCCATTACGTCTAGTACCGCTTGGTCCTCCACTGGTCTCAGTAAGGTTCGCCTCGTACTGGGCGATAGCTTCGGAGATTCTCTCTTCCAGCAGGGAGTTCAGTTCCTCAGCAGTCCTTGGCAGTAGAGGAGGAGGAGGAGGTTGATCAGAATCACGATTGTTCATAGTCTTCCTGGGTGCCATGTTCTGTCAGAACACAACATAATAGGGTTAGACATTTGTTTGATATCATCACACAAGTTAGTAGTACATATATGTATAAACATATACACACAAGTCATATCAAACAATCCGCCAACGTATAAATCAATTCATACAGCAACAAGCATGCATAAACAGATAATTACTTATGTGTCATAAGATATTCACCGAGTCTTTATACATATTAGGACAACTTGTTACATCATTGTTTGTGAAGAAAACAAAATGCATAAGGGTTACATCGCCCTGTAGTACAAGTTTAATACATATAAGGACAAATATCTTTCTTTACATCGGCTGTTCTTGTCTTCATACCCAAAAACATTACTCCAACAGAGTACTTAATAGGCTGGGGGAAGGGGTGGGGGTGTAGGGAAGAACAAACTATGAAGATGGGTCATTTCATCCTCATGCTCCTGAATTCGACGAATGAGGGAGCTGATCTGAGTAGGAGTGTGGGAAGGTGTGGGAACACGGGTAAGAGTGGATGGCACAACAGGCATAGTGTCATCATCATCACCAGTCGGGTAAACTCTCAGTCCAGCAGGGAAAGGGGCCGAAGATATCACTGAATCGAAGGAATCGGCATCAGACTTGAGGTCAGAATCGGAAGGGACATCGGTAACGAACACAACAGGAGAGGCCACACCATACTCCAGGTCATCAACGAGAGATCAGTCCTCAACAGGGATGGCAGCAAAAGGTACAGCATGAATGGGAATAGGTTCAACGAGATGTCCACCATCTGGATGTCCTATGATCTGCTGGCCAAGACGAGGTAAAGGTAAGGCTAAGACCTCGTCGGGATCATCATCGTCGCTTATCATCTCAGGGTCGGTCTCGAAGTCAGGGATGGAGGGGTAGTGGTGTTCACATCTGACCTTCTTCTGGGCTGAAGGAATCTCGTCGTCAGGGGCCATCATCATCGGGGCACTTCCTTCAGGTAGGCTGCTGCTATCAGATGAAGACATGTGTACCTGTAATATTCTATTCATGGTACATATATATATATATATTATTACTTAATTAATATACAAATAATTATACACATTGTTGCAAGTATTTCTCAGTCAAAGACAAGTGCTACTCCAGTGCACCCTAAGTCTCGTAGTGTCTTTTGAAAACAGTTTCAGGTAGTGGATGTCGCGGGAAGATTTTTGCAATGAAAACTTTTGAAAAAATTGTTTTCGTGAGAGGATCCTAAATATTGTAGTCTAGACTTGAGAAGGAATCCTGGTTCACTACAATCGCAGCTCTGATACCAATCTGTCACACCCCTTTCTAAGGCGGAAGCACGAGGTGTGATCCTGAAAGGTTCTCATTGCATACGAATGGTAAACATACTACATGCTCGTAAAATAACTCCAAATGCCATTAACATTACATAACTAAAAACATAAAATAGGTTAAGTGTTTACATCACAAGACAGCATATTGTCTGAAAAGTTTACAACTTTATTTAAAGATGAACATAAAGGTTTTGATTCTTATATCCCACGCAAGATGGAATATAGTAACCAAATCCCACAAAAACAGGCATCGGAGTCTTGACATGACATGACTAAAACAAAAGCGATATCTTGGTGCAAGAGTAAGACCGCGGGCACGTCCACTTTAGTTACCTGAAATACATGTGAGTTTTGGAAAAATCGTCAACATAACGTTGGTGTGAATTCATGCAGATTTGTCAAAACATTTAAGCATTCGTTGTAGAAAACATGGTATGTGATTGTATGAAACAAGTCTTTCTGTAAATGTAAGGAAATCGAGATCGCTAATGGATAGCTAGGCCATTAACATGTGTAACGACATAGGAAGCATCCAAACCATAGGCATTTTTAGTTGTCGATCCACGACTGTTGATTTACGACTAGAGACACAAAAGCACTCCAGGTAGCACGTGGCCCAGAGTGTGGCTGCCTGAAACCCATTAGATCTAACCTTTTGTTCCGCGGTCTAGGTATATTGTTGATTAATGGTGCTTATGGCACCCAATTTGTCACATGATCTATAGTATCATTCCTTAGTTTTGTATTCAACATACCATTTGTATACATTGTAACATTTGTAACATGTATTTCACCCCGAAGTTATAAAACTGAATACAGTAAAAAAAAAAGGGGGACATGAACTCACAACTTTGCGTATCCTGCGCCGTAAACTTCACCGGGTTTGCTTTATGAGCGTTGTGACCTATGCGTGTTCTATTAACGTTAGTCACTAGACTTGTATCACACAAGTACAAGTCACCATCTTTAGCTTATGCATTTGTTCTTTATACGTTCATGTAGACTTTTCGAGGTAATAAGTTGTTAAAAATAATTTATATTTTTAACTTTTCAAGTGGGTTACTTATATTATTTTCCTAAAAATAAATATAAGTATTTTGTGAAATAATATTCTCAATATTATTTTGGTACAAGTATTCTTAGGAAAGTATACTTGTATTTTATGTAAGTACTTGTGTATTTTGTATTTTTCACCAAGAATCAATACTTTGATTTTTAGTACTTTCCGGAATTATATTTCTTAAAACAATATATTTTTAAGACTTGTAAGAAATATATATATTTTGTCATGCTATAAAATATATATAATCATTCTCGTTATTCACTCGATTTTTGTATACTTGTATACTTATGTATTCTCATATATTGGTATCAAGTTCCTAATACACTACTACATATGATACACATAATATACACTTAGCACAAAATTTGGTGATCACAAAATATATATATTTTTTCCTCAAAAGAATACATACTTAATATTAAACTTTATCTTGAAGAAATAATCATTTCTTAACTTGTAGTTTCTTACAAAAATTAGGGAAACCTTGGTAAATATTTTTAGGTGAATTTTTAGGGAATAAGTTTCACCACAACTTATATTTTTCTAAGTGTCAAAAGTTTATAAAAATTTTGACATAGTTTCCCCTAAAAATGGAGGTTTCCCATGTTTTCAAAACATGTGTTTATTTTCTTTTAAACATCAAAACAATTTTCCAACAACAATCATCAACAATAAACACTAACTTCTTCATATGAAACATCATGGTGAACTTGTCTCTTGTTAAAAATCTATAGTCTTTTAGATCTACACTTTACATATTATGATGTTTCCAAAAACAAGTGTTCTTTTGTATTTTAAACAACCTTATGTGAAACTTTAATCCACTAACTCATTCATCCATGAGTTTTATGTTTTCAAACCTTGTAAATCATGTTCTAAAACTACTTTTATGTTTATTAGAAAGATCATCATTTTTAATATCATGTTTAACCATGGATCTTTCAAGATCCATGCTTAATATCTTTAGATCGTTCATAAACAAGCTTTGTGTTAACCTTTTAACAAACTTTTCATAGATATTAGTTTCAAAAATTAGTTTAACACACACTTTATTACTTCAAGATTACAAGTTTATGTTTAAAAATTCCTATTTCAAGTTCGCATTATGCTTCACATGTTCATCTTCAAGTTAAACCATGGATCCTTCAAGATCCATGCTTAAACTTGGTAGATCTAAGCTTTAACATACTTGATCTAATCATAAACTCAACATAAACGACTTCATTACTTACACTAAAAATTCATGTAATCACTTATTTTCTTCATGAATATGTTAGATCTTATCATTTTTAACATTAGAAGTTAAGTTGTTTAGATGGTGAATCTTGTACATAACAGAAACATGACTTAAATTAGTGATCAAGAAGCTTACTACTAGCTCTAATGGCTAGGGAAGTGGCACAAAGATGAAGATGATGCACAAGGAAGAAATCAAGAGGTTAAAAGCTCCACAAGGTGGTCCTTCAAGTTCTAGCACCATACACCTTCCTAAATGGCCTCCATACACCACTAGATCACCTTGGATTGAATGATTGAAGTTTGAAAATGAATGTGTAAGTGTGTGGGTGTGGAGCCGTGAGCAAAGGAAGAAGAAAGGTAGAAGATGAGTGAGTGAGGAAGTGTGATTTGTTTAGGATTTATAAAGATCTTTCATATCTTTCATATGGTATATTACTAGAATATTCCCTACATAAAATCTAATAAAATCAAGTAAAATCTTTAGGTGGGACCCATAGGGACTGGATTTGGTGGGGGGGGGGGGGGTAAAGTGTAATTTTTGAGAAGTTGAAGGTTTAAAGTGCAAACGGTAAGGTTTAAGTATGTTTAAGTGTGTTTAGGGGTTTTTATGATTTTTAAGGTGTTCTAGCATCAATACTAGTTTAATATCTTAAAAACATTGCTTCTAGTCAAATTTTGATGTCCCAGTTATTGTCCGGTTGTTCGGTTCATTACGGTTCGTTAAAGTGCTGAATTGCGCGGTTTCACTAATTATGAAGCACTTTTTTGTGGCAGTTTTAATTCCCGACACTTTGTAAGTTATTTTGGACAATAAAACATAAATTCTACATGATATTAATGTGCTTAAAAGCTGATTATAGCTGAATTGTTGCTGAATTATGCTGATTTCAGCATTTTAGATAAGTTTCGGGTGCTTTTTAGTGCATAGTTTAGGTTCCGGAAAGTTTATATGTTAACCCTTGTATCCACACTTGGGTTTTAATGTATTTTAGATGTTGGACCTACTCCTAGGCCCTAATTCTATTGCCTGATTATTTTCTACAAAACTGCTGACACAGTGTGTCTTACTGGTGAGCTTACTAGTCTTTCTGACGCAACGCTTAAGGAAATGCATAAAGCAATATTTGAAGTATAAAACGTGCATGAATTCATATGTATAGCATGTAATCAAACAATGATGACATTTAAGCACATAATTGCAGATATTAAATAATAATTAAACTGTACGGAAATTACCGGTTTTGTGTCGGTTGTCACAGTTTCAACCTATCTGGTCGATTAATTTTTTTGTGATTTATTGTATTTTGGAAATATAATATCTAATGCAATTTGTATATTGAAACAATAAAATACTTTCCTGTATTTTGCTGTTAAGTTAAATCTGGACATAACACTATTGATACACATAACTACAACTACGAAACTACCACATTTGTTTCTGTCTTTAAAATCACTACAAGTAAGCGTCTGTATGAGATAAAAATTTTCATTTATATCTCCAGCCAGATTAATTGGTTTATCTGTAACCAATGCTCCATCAGCATACAAAGATACACAGTTTCGTTACCAATAGCAACCTGTTAGACACAACATAGTCGTCATTAAGCTAGAACGATAAGTGTCCCGGAGTCAAAAGAGAAAAGAAGAAAGTGTGGATAACAAAATCGAAGAAATCGCATAATGGTATCGAAATGAAGTTGCTGCTAAAACAAAAAAAAAGATTCGAGGCTTCGAAGACTTGGGGTAACAGTGGCCACAAAAGTTGGTCCTGAGTTTTGGAGTTCATTAATTAGCGATGACGGGAACGGTTGGTTAACCAATGATGTAAGAAGAAATTTCTATGCTTTCTTAATACTGCTAGTTTCTTAAAAATTATAATTAAAGTGTGCACTATGAAAAACATTTTATTTATATTTTTAATTGGTTAACAACATATCTATGTTTGCATGGTTGTCCTGTATCGATGGAGAGAACCAACCGATCGTTGGAGCATTTTACTACCGCATTTCGCATGATGGATATTTAACCGTGAGTCGGAGAAAAAGTACAAGTATTATTACGATGGGTCACTAGAGCCTGTGCCACGACTTGCGGAGGTTGACGAGGTAATTAATTTTTTTTTAGTTGAAACTTGTTATGTAGTTCCTCATTTTTGCTATTTGTGAAGGTTTACGTCCCATTGAATATTAAAGACTCGCATCGGTTGTTGGGCATCTTCAACCTTCGAGATAACACTATTACAATATATGACAGGTTTTTGTTATTTTTATAGTGTATATCCAACACAACGATAACTCAACGTGAATTTCAGGACTAAATTCTTTTTAACAGGGGGAGTATGTGACAACCGGTAAAATAAATGATAATTCCGTACAACTTAACCACTGTTTACATATTTAATTATGTATATTAGACTTAATTTTTGAATGATTAAGTCGTATAAAGCCTAGCAATCTCAGGACATGTCATTTTAATTACATATCATATCGTTGTATTCGTCGTGTCGCGAAACGAAACGAAACAAACTATCAGGGGCGGCCCTGGAGGTGGGCGGGGAGGACCACTGGCCAGGGCCCGAGATTCCGAAGGGCACGTTTTTTTTTTTAAATCTTATATATGTTATAATTCTTTTGTAAGAGTATACCAAAGTAATTAGATGAATGGCTTAGTGGTTAAGTTCCCCACTTCCAAACTTGAAAGCGTGGGTTCGAGTCATGCTTGCTGTTATATTTTTTGAAGGGTTTTTTTTTTAAATCTAATATTAGTTTTGATCTGTGAATTGATTTTGGTATGGATTGTGCTGATAAAAGTAAACCACATTTAGAGAAATAGGAAATGTGTTTGTGTAACAACCCGCGTCTTTGAAGTCAAAGTACAAGTCAAAGTCAAAGGAAGAAAAGATTGCTAATTCGATCTATTATTCCTTGCTTAATTATTGATTGTACTCCTTGACTTGTTAATCGATACTTTAGTTTATGTTACTTTTGTTGTATTATGTGGAGTAAATGCAATAATCACAGTTAATCGCTAATCTACTTAACACTATCTCATCGCAATCGCATCGCAACCTGAACCGCATGTTCTGGATATTGTTTTACCGATCGGAATGTCACGCTTCGGTCAAAGATAATATTTATAAGGCCAAATTACCCTTAACTATGTGTTAGTGGTAGTAAGGGGTCGAACCACGAAGAGTATGTGGTTTGCGAATGGATTCGATTGAATTAAAACGAAAGTCACAAATTATGAAGCTTGCTATAATGTTTTTGTATTTTTATTTAGTTAAAAAAGATGTGGATTGGTTTAATTGATTAAAGACTACTGATTAACAATTGTAAGAAAATTTGATTACTAAACAATAATTAGAAGAAGGGTTCACACCCGGTTTCGGTAATTGCCAACCTAGGGTTTCTACAAGTTTTAGATCCAACTCAATTGTGTATGATTAACGGATTTAGTGTACCATGACTTAGGTGCCAATAACTATCAACGTTTCGAAAAACGGACAAGAATGCACTTTGTAATCAACACAAGTAAAACCTAACCAAGACAATGCATACTACACATAACTATTTCGCGAAGTCATAACTTTATAATCGTCGAGAATTTACGAATACGAAACAAATGCAACACTATTGTCAATGGTTTCAAAAATCAACACAATTTGTCACAAAGTTGAAGCAAGAAACAATTCGGAACTCTAAATTAAACAACTACCTACACCGGGGTGAAACCAGGGTGATTAGCCGCTCATGGTTGATGAAACTTGATCACCGGATGCTTGGAAAAGATTGGAACTTGAATGAAGTCATCTTGAAGCTTAAACAATGGAGAATTGATGGATGATTAGGGTTTTGGTGAACGATGATAGTGGAAGAATGATGGTGGACGGATTAGGGTTATGGATGAATTGATGATTGTGAATGATGGTGATGATCTCCAATTCTTGATGTTAGAGATCAATTGGTAGTCAAGATGATATTCAATTATGGCTCCAAGAATGATTTTCAACTCAAAATAATGTGTAACTGTCGAATTTATGGCTCAAGAACCGTTTAAACTCGTCAAAAGATCAAGAAAACATAAGTTTCGCAATTGAACAAACGGGAGCCCATCGCCGACGGCCCAGACCCCGTCGGCGACGCCCTCTAGATTTGCTGATTTTCTGCGACGGCTTGTTTGACTGGTTACGGGCAAAGTTGGCTGACGGGAGTTTCTAGAGCCCATCCCGGACGGCCTAGAGCCCGTCGGCGATGGCCTCTCCAGCTTCAAATCTCCAATTTTCCATTTTGCTCTCCCATTTGATCCGTAACGCATCCCGATTGTCCGTTTTTCATCCCGATGGCTCGTAAAGCTCCCGAAAAGCACATTAAACTTCGTTAAACCTGCAAAACGCAAATCTAATTAAAAGTAGGTTTTTCAAAATTAAAAGTCGAGTAAAAACCCAAACTTAAACATATACAAGCACCGTTATTCGAGCACGTATCACATCCCCACACTTGTCTTTTGCTAGCCCTCAAGCAAATCTGTTTTTCACTTTCACGTGGGTCGAACAATGAATACACTCCCCATTCCCGAGACGAAGGTTAAGGTCAATTATCATACTAAAGTTCAAACTCTTTTCAATTTTCAACATATTTAACGGTAAAGTGAGCGTTCACATATAAAATAGTTATCCAAGATTAACCCGCCCTTGAAACCAACAATTCATGCACATCCCTCAAAATGTTCTCTCCACTCGGTTTATAAATTGGCTAATTTTCATAATGTATTAGCTCTTCAACAACTAAACGCTCAAAACCGATTAGAACACGTACCTGCATAGGCTTGCAACTCAATCATTCTCCACCACCGATCACGAGTACTAAGCACAAGTCATAAGGTCTTTGTAAGGGTTGTAACGGGGCTAGGCTATGGGTAGGGAATATGATATTTAAAGTGGATAAGGTGATGAAAACTCAATTTTATTACAAAGCAATTATTCTATGCCTAACTAACTACCAAAATCAAATTAGAAGGCAACAAGTTTTCGCCTTTTATTTATCAAACTAAGAACATATATTTTTGTTCTTTTCTCAACAATTTTCTATTCTTTTTTCGTAACATTTTCTGATTTCTCTTTTTTTTTATATATGCAAACAAACAAACAACCATACAAACTTGACTCCTATAATCGAATTTCCATCACACGGGTTAAAAACAAAAAGGTTTAAGGTTATGAGCTAAAGGGTGGTAAAACGAAAGGGTTAGGCTCAAAATTGGCTACTAAGGGATAATTTTTGGGTAAGGATATATAAATGGTGTAAAAGGAAAAGGTTTACCTAATGCCTTAATCATTCTTGTGCTTGTATTCGGTCTATGGTCTAAAACGTATCAAAAGTTGCAAGTTCTACAATACATGACTAATGGTCCACTCAACAAAGAAACATAAGCATGTGATTCTATAATGTAAAAGTGGCTCAAAATCTCACATATGTAAAGGGTATGATATTTGACATGCATAATGTGCTAGTTTCTTAGGCAAATTATTCCCAAATAACCACCCGCTAAATACCCGTCATGCTATTAATTTGAACTTGACCATGACAAAAGACCAAATGGGTTGTGCCATCCCTCGTTGACTTAGTTACTTGTGCTTTAAGATCGCTTTCGAGACAAAACATTTTTGAAATTTTTTTTTGAAATTTTCCCCCATCCCCACACTTGAGGTAAACATTGTCCTCAATGTGTAGGAACTAGAGTTTTATAACGCACAAGGGATGTGACACGGCTAATTTCCCAAAAATTTCACCCCGGAAAATAAAATACAATTTACAATCCACTTATTACCAATCTAAGAATCAAGGTAAAAGGAAACGCATGCACCTGATTTCTGTCGCTAGATGCTCATATCTTCTTCTTCTCGTCACAAAAACGGTTGTCTCGCGAACATGTTGTACCTACAAATCTTAACCCATGTGTAGAAGCATGCTTCTCACAACCATTGAAATTTGTTAGGTGGTTAGTTCTACCATTTTTATGAAAGTGTTACCAACTCATGCGTTAAATTACCTTGATTTTTGTGGAAAAATAATTTACAACAATAACAATCCTAACTCACTTTCGTAGGAATCACGGCGGCATTTAGCATATGCACGCAAGCCCTTTAAACCTCCCGATAGCTCGGGAGGACGAGTAGGTCTCGTGAGGGTTATATAGGGAACACACCCACAACGTTCATTTAACTAATAAAACGAAATACAAAATTATACAACAACAACAATACTAACTAAACTACGGATAACAACTAAAATGAAATGCAAAATAAAATATACAACAACACTTGACTTACCACCTCATGGTGGTCGAATGGCATGCTTGCCGCCTACAAACTCCTCGAAATCACCCACCGGTGATTCATACCATTTGTTGCCAAACGGTCCAAACTTCCTCACTTCCTCTTCCTTCTTCTTTTCTTGAGGCGACTTCTTCGCCTTCTTCTTCTTGACCGGTTTCTTCTTTGGTTCTCCAAACCTACCAACCATAGCACATACCTTTTTGTTTGGATTCATGTCCTTCTTGGACATGTATCCTCACCGAGTGGGTTAGTAAATTTTGGAAAAACATTTAAATTTAATTCCCGGTCCCCAAACTTCATGCTCACCGTTCCCATTGCAGAATTTATTATGGCATTAGCAGTTGCGAGGAACGGTCTACCCAGTATGACTATCGGCTGGGTGTCCTCAACACACCCAACACAGTCTACTACCAAAAAGTCCACTGGGTAATAGCAATCTTCCACCTTCACAATCACATCTTCCACCATCCCCCTTGGATGCGTGGGAGTCTGATCGGCCAATACCACGGGAGTATCAAACTTTTTCAATGGACCAAAATCGTATTGGTCATACAAACTCCCGGGCAAGATGCTCACACAAGCTCCAAGATCGAGGAGCGCCCTCTCGATTTTAAATGCTCCAATTTGAATTGGAATAAGAGGATCTCCCGGATATTGAGCTTTTTGGGGGGGCGCACTCGATAAAACGGCACTAACATGAGATATCAAATCAACCGGTTCGGGTAATTTGTTGTGCCGTTTTTCGATGCTTAACTCCTTTAAGCATTCCACATGGGCCGGAACCTTTTTAATGTCATCGAGTAACGGTAAATTAATTTTTGCTTGTTTAAAATTTTCCCACCTCTCGTCATTCGGTGGGTACCGTTCCTCAACTTTTGATGCATTAATCGGTTTAATTTGATTTAAACAATTTTCACAAAAAGAATTTTTATTCATTTTTTCAATTTTAATTTGTGAAATCGTTTCTTGTTCATTTTTACTTTTCGACTCATCTCTAGTATTTCCCACTACACCATCAACGCATTATGGTGGTGGAATGCTTTCAACACTACTACAAACCTCATCATTTGAAAGAAGACTTACCGCGCTAATGTGTACATTCCTTACATTGCCCGTGCTTGAGCTTTGATGCTTAGGGTTCACCGTGGTGTCACTTGGGAGCTTTCCCATGCTCCCCCTCATTTGTGCCATTTCCTCCGCAAGTTGGCCCACTTGTTTTGCTAATGCTTCATGCGATTTGTCCCGAATTTTGTTCTCCTTCTTGGACTCTTGCATCATTGAAAGCATTGCATCCATTTTGGCACTCAAATCACCACCACCTCCTTGATTATTCATCGACCCGTGACCATCTTGATTGTAACTTCTTTGGCGAGTTTGGTGCGAATACCCACCTTGATTCCCCGATTGAAAATTCGGGTTCATTTGGTTGGAGGCATTACCATACCTAAAGTTAGGATGGTTCCTCAACCCGGGGTGGTAAGTGTTGGAGTTCATATCATATTGCCTTCGGTCCCCATACACTTGATTTACCTCTACGGTGGCTTGACAATTCTCAGTCCGATGACCGATGTCTCCGCATTCTTCACATACGGCGTATTGCACCGCATTCACTTCCCTTTTCTTCATGCGAGCTAACTCTCGCTCTAACGTTTCAATTCGATCCTTAGAATTCGCATCACGATCGGGCCAAGACCTTGAGGTGGGGTGCTTTTTTGCTCGATCGGCCGACTCTTTCGCTTTTGACCTTTTACTCATCCTTTCAAGGAACTCCCAATCGTCATCCTCGTGATTGCTTAATAAAGTTCCATTGCTCGTTGACTTGAGGCGATTCCACGTCGCATCATCCAAACCACGTACAAAACACTTCACCAATTCCCACTTTTCTATTTGGTGATGTGGGCATTTCTGAATCAATTCTTTGTATCGATTGAATGCTTCATGCAACGGTTCACTCGATAGTTGCCGAAACGACCTTATTTCATCCCGTGCATCATCAGTCTTCGCCATTGAATAGTATTCATCAAGAAAGACTTGTTGCATCTCACCCTATGTCCGGATACTATTCATCGAAAGTGTAGGAACCATTGCTTCGCCTTGTCTTTTAATGAAAACTGGAATAATCGAAGCTTGACCTCCTCCAATGCAAAGTTGTGCCCCCCGATAGTGTTACAAATGGAGGAAAACTCCGCCAAATGCGTGTACGGTTCATCATTAGACCTCCCATTGAAGTGGGGAAGTATATTGATGTAATGAGGCTTACAGTCGAACATTCTCCTTTCACACACTATTGGAGAGTCATTATCGGTAACCACCGGTCGGAAACGGTCATTCACTCCCCTTGGAGGTTGTTGACGATGATGCGGACCGTTAACTTCTTGATCGACCGGTCTTCGATTGCCCCTTCTATCACCTCCCCTATCACCTCTTCGGTTCCCACCTTGGTTACCCCTTTGATTACCCCCTCCCACGAAACGAGGAATCCGGTTAGGGTTAGCATTGTTGTTGTTATTGTAAAACCCTTCATTCCGGTTCCTTTGGTTATTGTTTCGTGGTTGGCGGTTATTTTCGTAACCGTTATTTATCCTATCCCCGTACCCATAGTCATCGTTCCCCACAAAGTTGGCGTTTTGGTAGCCAAACTCATCATCTTCAAACCCTCTTGCATTGTAGATGTTACCTTGATTCACATACCCCCAATCTTCGTCATCATTAGCCCAATCATCGTAGTACCCCCCATCATCCGAATATTCCGTATGAACACTCACATGTTCCGGCGATTGATAACCGGGAACACTATACGGTTCATCATCAGGGATAGTGTTTCTCAAATCGTTGATGTTAAAGAGCGGGTCTTCATTTGCGGGATTGCCATGATCTCGATTACCTCTATGGTCAGAATTAACATTCCGATCATCAAGGTGAATGGGTAAAGAGTTTTGACGGTGAAGGTTTTGTTGTTGGTGTGTCCGTTGGTTATTGTTGGGGTTTTGATTTCGGAAAGGTGGTGTGGGTGGTCTAGAGTTGTTATTACCACCCGGCTGTTCTTGAGGTATAGGTTGAACATTTTGGGCGGGGTTAAAGTTGCTTTGGTATTGAAATTGGTTTGAGTTTTGGTTTACCATTGAATCGGTTTCAATGGTCGGTGTGAGTTGTGGGGTTTGATTGGTTTGATTAGAAGCAAGAGTTGCTTCTAACCAGCTTGCTAGGTTTCTTCTTGCTACTCTTTCGATTTCCGGTTCGTAGACTAATGGTGAAGTCCTTCCGGAGTTCCGCGTATGCATACACTACCTGTAACCTGCACAAGTAACACACCCGCGTAACAAGGAAAAAGACAAAGTATAAAAAGAAACTAAACAAATTAAACAGATAATCACGCAAATTCAAACAATAATCCAAACACAAAGCGCACGCACTCCCAGGCAACGGCGCCAAAATTTGATCGGAATGTCGCGCTCCGGCCAAAGATAATATTTATAAGCCCAAATTACCCTTAACTATGTGTTAGTGGTAGTAAGGGGTCGAACCACGAAGAGTATGTGGTTTGCGAATGGATTCGATTGAATTAAAACGAAAGTCACAAATTATGAAGCTTGCTATAATGTTTTTGTATTTTTATTTAGTTGAAAAAGATGTGGATTGGTTTAATTGATTAAAGACTACTGATTAACAATTGTAAGAAAATTTGATTACTAAACAATAATTAGAAGAAGGGTTCACACCCGGTTTCGGTAATTGCCAACCTAGGGTTTCTACAAGTTTTAGATCCAACTCAATTGTGTATGATTAACGGATTTAGTGTACCGTGACTTAGGTACCAATAACTATCAACGTTTCGAAAAACGAACAAGAATGCACTTTGTAATCAACACAAGTAAAACCTAACCAAGACAATGCATACTACACATAACCATTTCCCAAAGTCATAACTTTATAATGGTCGATAATTTACGAATACGAAACAAATGCAACACTATTGTCAATGGTTTCAAAAATCAACACAATTTGTCACAAAGTTGAAGCAAGAAACAATTCGGAACCCTAAATTAAACAACTACCTACACCGGGGTGAAACCAGGGTGATTAGCCGCTCATGGTTGATGAAACTTGATCACCGGATGCTTGGAAAAGATTGGAACTTGAATGAAGTCATCTTGAAGCTTGAACAATGGAGAATTGATGGATGATTAAGGTTTTGGTGAACGATGATAGTGGAAGAATGATGGTGGAAGGATTAGGGTTATGGATGAATTGATGATTGTGAATGATGCTGATGATCTCCAATTCTTGATGTTAGAGATCAATTGGTAGTCAAGATGATATTTAATTATGGCTCCAAGAATGATTTTCAACTCAAAATAATGTGTAATTGTCGAATTTATGGCTCAAGAACCGTTTAAACTCGTTAAAAGATCAAGAAAACATAAGTTTCGCAATTGAACAAACGGGAGCCCATCGCCGACGGCCCAGACCCCGTCGGCGACGCCCTCTAGATTTGCTGATTTTCTCCGACGGCTTGTTTGACTGGTTACGGGCAAAGTTGGCTGACGGGAGTTTCTAGAGCCCGTCCCGGACGGCCTAGAGCCCGTCGGCGATGGCCTCTCCAGCTTCAAATCTCCAATTTTCCATTTTGCACTCCCATTTGATCCGTAACGCGTCCCGATTGTCTGTTTTTCATCCCGATGGCTCGTAAAGCTCCCAAAAAGCACCTTAAACTTCGTTAAACCTGCAAAACACAAATCTAATTAAAAGTAGGTTTTTCAAGATTAAAAGTCGAGTAAAAACCCAAACTTAAACATATACAAGCACCGTTATTCGACCACGTATCATTTACGTGTGTGTGCTATTATGTGTGAATTGTGCATGTTTATTGTATGTTTGAGGTGATTAATCGCAAACGTAATCGCAACTCTATCGCAACGTAATCTCATCGCGAACTGGAAACGCAAGTTTATTTATGTTGTTGTATGTTAGTTATGTAATTTGTGTAATTATTAATTAAACCTATTGCGTCGCTTAATCGACACTCGCTTAAACGCATCGCAACGCTCAACGCACAAAACAAAAGTCGAAAACAAACTCGCACTAACCATCCGATCGAAGGACCATTCGATCGAATGGTCATCCGTCTGGATGACCATCCGATCGGATGGCCATCCGATCATACCATTACACCGCCTCTTCTCTCCTCTCACCTATAAATATCACCTGTCACATCACTGTTCATGTGATGTGACAGCTCTCGTTCAACAAGCACGCTCTTGGCCTATTTTCTCAAGATTCCTCGTGATTCTTGTAAGTTTTCATCTCAAATCTTGTACTTCTGTCATCTACACACACTTTCTCATCAATTTCATCCACAAATCTCAACTTTCCACCGTGAAATCGGCTGATTTGGGCTGTTCCAGGATGATGTCATCATGGGTTCTCATGAACTTCAAAGTGTGACCTCATTCCACCAAGAACAACTCAGATATAAGAGATTTCAACATGTTTAAACACTAATTTCGTCATAATCTAAACATTTTCCAACTGGTTTTCACTTTTCTTCAATGTTCTTAACTTTTCACTCAAAAACCGATAGAATCTGACCTTGTTCAAGCCTTCTACTCATTCTCTAGTAAAGTGCTGGTTCGAGAACTGATTTCTATCGACGATATGACCGACTTAACGGGTTGAACATGAAGTTTCGTCAAGAACAGTTAGTTGATCGGACGGGGTGATTCACATCCGATCGGATGACTTAGACTTGGTGGGGTTTTCCGTTGTTTAATACGTTGTCATACCATCTCGGTCAAACCGCAACCTTTCTCAACTTAGTAAATTTTTACCAGATTTTAAAACGATCAGGTTACCAAACGGATTGCCATCCGATCGGATAGCCATCCGATCAAACGACAATCCGATCAGACGACAATCCGATCAGACGACTTGTGGTCTTTCAACACTTAAACAAAATTTCAAAACATAACAGTTTCCAACGAATAGTCATCCGATCGGATGACCATCCGATCGAATGACTATTCTATCAGGAGACTTGAAACTTTGGGAAATATTTCATCTGGAACAGATTGCCATCCGATCGAACGACCATCCGACCGGATGACCGTTCGATCGGACGACCTGAAAGGTAGAGATACTTCTCGTTTTATAAAATGCTACAACGAAAAATTCAAAGTCACATCATACACAAACACATCCATCCCAAGCGAATGAGCATCCGACCGAATGGTCATCCGTCCGGATGACCATCTGTCCAGATTGTCATCCGATCGGATCACCCTTCGTCATTTTATTCCACTCGCACTGTTTAACGCACCGTTCATCGCTTATGCTATCGTTCTGTAATCAGGCTAACTTTCCAGCGCTCCCTTCAATCCAATCCAAGACTGTGTTTATTCAATAAACACGATCTGTGAGTATACTCGAACCCCTTTCTGCTTTACGCACTTTTGGGTGTTACATACGTTACCTATTTCAAATCACGATCGACACACAACGCAAACACTATTATACGCTGACCGATATTGCATGTTATATGTGTTACTTGATGAATGCTTGTATGTTATGTTTACACAGTGATTGTTGCCTGACACCTTAGCAACGATAGTACTATAGTTTGGACTCAGCACCAGTCATGGACTGGGGTTGTTAAGGGTTTTACTTCACGTGTCACAGTGGTGATATGTGTTGCGCATTCTACAACTCACAGTCATGTCTGTGCATATTTCATTGTCGATAACGTGCTAGCTTCGCTTTTCAACATGTTACATGTTGGTTATGTGTAGACCGCCTTGTGCGAACCCGGTAGGGATCCCGTGCAAGCATATTCCTATTATTCGATCGACTCGCGAACATACTACACCCCATCGACCTTTCCTAAGGTCGAGCACTATCACTCTGCCTTTCCTAAGGCAGGCACACCGCACACTCTATTTTTCAAAAATGAACGAGTGATTAGATCGAGATCAAGTGTGAAAACCGCAAACTCTCGATTGGATCGCTTGTTCGACACGCATTTTACTATAAACACGAGAATTTGCGTTGAATCATGAGTGGAATCCGTACTTCGACGCAAAATTTCCCTCTCTATCCCGTGATACTATCACACAAACAGGAATGTTGCCATTAAGTTAGGGGTGAAACCCGAATCCTGATGACTTGTTCCGTTCTCTATTTGGATTTTACAAAACTCTCACCAAAGTCTCGATGGATTCCAACAACTCAAGTTGCGTGAATAACCGAAAGGATGCGTGCCAATCACCATATGTCGGTGAGAGAGCACAGTCTATTAGGCCAAAGTACGTACTCGAAGTCCTTGAGAATTGTCGAATCACTTTGGGTAGTCGACGTCTGTCACCCAGATAATCTATTTTCGATTTCAAGCTCGCAATCGCTGATTTTTATGTGTTTCGATTCTGAGTCTGCAACCGCTGACTCTGTGATTTATCACTTTTATGTGAAATTGTATGTGTTTTATGTGGTTTTACATGCTTTATGTGTTTCGATTTTTGGTGATTTATATGCTTTTTGTTGTTCGCTTTGATCAACACACACAACTCGCACTACACGTTTATCTCAAAACGCTAGCAAATCACAACCTCTCATCACATTATAGAAGTATGTGAACCGTATGCTGTGATTACTCGCACTCGCTGCCCTCGAACGCGCTCGGTAGGTGAATACGTACAATATATGTAGGTGAATACGTGCAAAATATAGTTGGTTACGTGCTTCTGTGCTCTACGTGCTTATGTGGATACGTGCCTATGTGGTGTATGTGCCTACTTGTTTATGTGCTTACGTGTAGATGTGTTCCTGAGCTTTATCTAGTTGTAGTATGTTGTGAGGTGAGATTCGATTATATCGCGTCTGAATCCTATGACGATGTCTGTTGCAGACCATGTCGTCATTTGGATCCCATACTTCTCGCGCTGCACGCCGTAACCATGCTGATAAGAGAATCGCTCTCTAGTCGCAAAGCAGATGGCTAAGGTCATTCTGCAAATAGTCAGTGAGCTTAATGAAAACACCAGCAAGTCCTCTGAGGAATCAAGGACTGACTCTCCAAAGGGTACTTTCAGCTTTAAGCAATTTAAGGCATGTGGCACAAAAGACTTCACAGGCGAAGACAAACCAAACGTTATGTTTCAATGGTTCGACTCAATCGAAGTCATGCTACGCCAGAGCGGATGTCCCGATCACCTACGTACTATCAACGCAACTGGCGTTTTCCAGTCCAGAGTCCTGGATTGGTGGACAGCCGAAAGGAACAGACGTGGGAATGATGCAGCCTATGGGCTTACTTGGGATGAGTTGAAAGAACTCACGATGAAGGAATTCTGCCCACCCCACGAGCTCCAGAAGCTGGAGAACGAGTTTTGGAACATCAAGCAGGATGGTAGCGATAACGCCGGTCTAACTATCCGCTTTAAACAGCTGAGTATCATTTGTCTAAGCCAGGTGGCAACACCTGATATGACGATCAAGAAGTATATCCGCGCTTTACCAGATTGTGTTACTGACTTCGTGTAAGCCGCGAAGACAACAACAATCGAAGAGACATACCTACTCGCTGCCAAGATTAATGACAATCGAGTATTGGCTGGTTATTTCAAGAATACCACCAAGAGTCTCCACCAAGCTACCGCTTCTCCCACCGCTGAAACCGCTGCTCCGCAAGCTTCCAAGTCTTCTCGCCGCAAACGCAAGCAGAACAACAACAACAACAACAAGAATTATGCAATAACTGCCGCTCCACTCTAAGTTGCCCCTGCTCAACCGCAACCCCAGAACCGCAAAGTAGCGGCACCAGTGACCAATGCACCGCCGGCTAAGCATGCATATACTGGTCCCCACCCGCTCTGCCCTACTTGTACCTATCATCTTCCTGTTGGTAATTTCATGTCGGTTTTGTGTTCATTGCAACCTGTACGGCCACTTTACTGCCAATTGCCGTACTGGTCCTTGCCAAGCCCAAGCCCCAGGTCAAGCTCCTGCACCACCAGCTCTCCTTCCTGTTCCCCAGGGCCAACAAGCAGCTCCTGCAACCGCTGCCCACGCAAGAGCCTGCTTTGCATGTGGTGATCCCAAACACTTTGCAAATGTCTGCCCCAACAGAGTGGTAAAGCAAGAGCCACAGCAGCAGCCGCAACAACAACAACAGCAGCAGCCGCAACAACAACAACAGCAGCAGCCGCAACAACAGCAGCCAGCAGCCCGCGGACGTACATTCAACATCAACGCCCGCCAGGCCCAAGCAGACAACAACGTGGTTAATGGTACGTTTCTTGTGGACGGTATATATGCTTCATGTTTATTTGATACTGGAGCCGATAACTGTTTTGTGTCGTTAGAATTCGAAAAGCTCCTAAATAGCAAGCTGATGTGTGTAAAATGCAACATATAAATTACATCAAATGAGGCATAAAACTAACCCTTTTTAAGTACTAATATTGGAAAAAGGGTGTTTTTGTCTTCCTTTTGTATTTTCAGGATTAAATGAGCTCAAAAACGCAAAAGAAGCAAAAAGATAGCTAAATCCAACATAAATACAAGAAAAGGAATATTAGTGGACTGCCCGAACCCTCAACGGCACCTTCCAAAGCAAAGTAGAGAAATCAGAAGACTGAACACGCCCCGTGCTCAGCCAGCACGGGGCCGTGCCCAAGAAGCAGCAGAAAAGACAAACCTATAGAAGCTTCTATTGCCCACCACGGGCCGTGCTCAGCGGACACGGGGGCGTGTCGAAAGTACAGCAGGCGCATTTATTGTAATTGCGAATTACAATTAATGAGGAGAGAGAGTGTCAGACGGACACGGGGCCGTGCCCAGCGGACACGGGGCCGTGTCCAGCTCTCTGTTCAGCCTATAAATAGGAGTGCTTGGATTCATTTCATCTCATCCCTTGGCACACCACCTCTCTCACACTTCATCCACCACCCACCACCATCACAACACCATCATCCACCACCATCATCCATTGTCCATCGTAGAGTGTGTGAGTCGTCTCAGGATCCAAGATTGATCGTAAGAGTTCTTGACAATCAAGGCCATGTTTGCCTAAGTCTCTTACATCACTTGGTGAAGACAAAGTGTCTAGTATAATACTTTTTATTTCTAATCTTTTGCACTTTTTATTTGGTTTTGTATTAATGACTTTAATAACTAGTTACTTATGTTGAAGGTGATCTTTCCTTATCGTTTGTCCGTGGTGTCTTGGCATTATTTTACTGTCTATATAAAATAAAGGATTTTCACCATTCATATCTCCACGGTCTATATGGAGATATGTTGGCTACCTGGTAGGGGGTTAAGGGAACGGTTTGGTAAAGGTCTTGCCATTGTTCAGCGTTTAGAGGTCCTGCAATGGACCTGGGTCAAATTTAGTAGGACCTCCTTCAATACTTCACGGTATTGGATGGCGGGGGTCCAAACTCTTTGATCCCCTCATAAGTTAACTACTATTAATACTATAACCCGGCTATTTAGGACTGTATCCCTGCTGACTCAGACTACTTAGCCGAGGGTAACGTCACCGCCAAAAGCGGGGCCTACCACAATACTGCATTAATAACTTAATTCATTATCTTCTAATAATCCACCCTTTTAGGATTGTATCCCTGCTGACTCAAACTACTGGGGTGAGGGTAACGTCGCCTTCAAAAGAGGGGCCTACTACAATAACTAAGATAATCTCTTAATTATGTGCAAAAGTGCGGAAATAATCAAAGGGTATACTAGATATGAGTCGGAACCAAGTGATTCATCTTGTCTATCTGTTTTTCTTTTATTTTTATTTTCAGCATTTTAGTTAATTTTATTTTTCTTAGTTTAAAACATTTTTCTAAACTTTTATTTTGGTTAGACGTTGAGGATAAACCGGTACTAAAAGCTCTTGTGTCCTTGGACGACCTCGGTATCTTACCAACGCTATACTACACTCAACGATGGGTGCACTTGCCCATATGTGTGTTTAGTGTTAGTGAAATATCATGTTTTATAAATTTAAAACTTGGCTAAAATAAGTGTTAAAAAGGGCTTAAAATATACACCTAATATATACGACACTTCGCACGCATCAAGTTTTTGGCGCCGCTGCCGGGGACACAAGGATTTTAAGAAAGTTAGGAATCAACGGCCTAATCATCTTTTATTTTTCTTTTTATTTTTTTAGGATTTTCTTAGTTTTTCAGCATCTGCAGAGCTCAGCACGGGCCGTGCCCGCTGAACACGCCCCCGTGCTCAATCATTGGAACTGGCAATCCTGTTTTACATCAGACAGTAGCTGAACACGGGGCCGTGCCCACTCAACACGCCCCCGTGCCCAAGTTTCGGTTACTGAAAACAGAACCGTTAGATCCCGGCGGTTGGTAATTTCTGACATAAACATGAGTGATAGTAATTATTTTTACTTTCGGCACTCTTATGGTACGTGGTGTCAATTATGTGGTGGCGAACATGAAGAAGTAAAATGCTACTTCCTAAATTATAGGCCCCACTACATGGACCCACCAACTTCTCACAACCTTAAGAGGGGCGAAAGTAAAAATAAGCACTATTTCTCCCTCGAATGCGCCCAGCCAGATATTCTAGGGGAAATGCTCCTTGGCGAGTTATTTCAACTAGAAGAGCTAATTCTGAAATGGTTAGAAGAGCTTGGGAAGGATTTTATTGATCCACCCCAAGACGATACCCATGAAGAAATGTTGGAACCGCATTCCGACAACCTCGTTGTTCCCGAAAATACCTTCGTTCCTAGCAAAGACTTGGACGATAGTCGTCCCTGTGTTGATTGTGCCGTGAAGGACTCTCCATCGACTTCGTTCGGTGCATACATAGACCTGAGCGATTCGGCATATACCTTCTTTAACAAGAGCCCGGGAAAGGGTTGGACTTGTCCACCTAGAATGAAAATAGGAATTACCCTCACCGACAACCTCTTGCGTTCTCGCCTTAGTCTAGGACAATTAAGGTATATTAGGCACTTTGGGGTTGTTCCAACCAGTAAGGAACCACCCGATATCGATGAGATCCTTGAAGTAGCAAAACTCCATAAAGCAGCCTTCAGACACGGGGCCGTGTCCAGGTCAACACGCCCCCGTGCTCACTAAAAAAGATTCTCTGCTGATTTGGTCAGAATACGGACAAAATGTGTCAGGATTTCCTCTGAACACGGGGCCGTGTCCAGTCAACACGGGGCCGTGCCCAGTACGCTGTCGTTTTCTTTAAATGCAGCCTGATTCCTGCTCATTTTGACCACCTCAATTGACAGAGATCCCTGGGATTTTCACTCATACCATCCTAGGTAAGTGTTAAAAGAAGGTTCCAAAGGACCCTCTTGTCCCTTCCACTTTTATTCATTTCCTCCTCTTTCAAAATTTTTTCAAAATTTCCTCCATGGAAGCTTGGAAATCCCTTGATTCCCACCCTCTATGTGAAGTTTGTAAGATTATTTGCTAAAGATTCTTGCTTAAAGTTAGTTGTATAACTTTGTTTTAAATTATCTGAGCTTAAAACCCAGATAGAAATCATAAAAATAATTTAAAATTCCAAGATTCTTTAGCCAAAAATCCTGCAGACAAATGGACACGGGGCCGTGCTCAACGAGCACGGGGCCGTGTCCAGGGGCTCTGTTTTGTAAAAATTTAGCTTTCTTCGGTTTCCTTCACAGAAAATGGCAAGCAGAACAAGCGGATCATCTTCAAGAAATAATCGACAAGGGAGGAGATCTTCAACAGCAGAAGACTCTCTTGTAAACTATGTTTACGCTCTAAGGGAGGCTATTGATGAAATGACGGGAGTGGAAGAAGCATTGGTCGACCGTATCAACCATCTTACAGTAGGGCTGGAGGGCTGTCTCCATGAAGTAAACCTCTTGCACCAGAGGTTGAACCTTCTCGCCTCCCCGCCTTTGGTACCTATAATAACCCAAAGGGCGTGGAACATGGTGCCCGAAGTTGTCATTCCAGCCGAATGGTACGCCATGCACCAAGAGCTTCCGCGAAGAGTGGTGCAAGGAGTCCCGGTGAATGTTCCCCCTCAACCACCAGCAGCGGAGGAAAATGAAGCCGCATTCTTCCTTCCTAGGGAGATCGAAGAATGGCTTTAAACAACGTTTAGGGAAGAATTCGTTCGGCTAAAAGTCCTACTATATCGGGAAACCATTCTCAAAATTTTCTTAAAATAGTAGAACTCCTTATGATAACCTCGTGTACCTGCTGACCTATCTAGTTAAGTTTTAGTTTTATTTTAATTTAGAATTATGTAAGTTCTCTCTATGATGAAATGAAATGATGGTTTTAAGGTTTGGATGGTTTGTAAGGAATAAAACACACTCATGGTGGTAAAGAATGAAAAGGGGAACGAGAAAAATGAACCCATGCACAAGAACAAAGCAACCCGACAATTCTCACCAGTTTAGAAGGTTCAACACGGGCCGTGCCCAACCAACACGGCCCCGTGCCGAACCACCTGCAGAAAAACGCCCAGTTCAGGTACCTGGACACGGGCCGTGTTCACCCAACACGCCCCCGTGTCCAGACTTCTGTTTCTCTTATTTTAATTTTGTTACTGGCACTTGAACACGGGGCCGTGCCCGGATAACACGGGGCCGTGTTCAGTGCCCAGTAACACAAATTTTTGCTTTTTAAACACTATTTTACACATCTAATCAACCTAAAAATTTATTTTTGGGACACATTGAGGACAATGTGTAATTTAAGTGTGGGGGGGATGCTAAAACCTTGAATTTTGCAAGTCCTAAATACAAGCCTTACACAAAACTCTATTGGAACCGCTAATCACCCCAATTTTTTTCAAAAATTTCATTTTTTTACTTGTCTAGGTTTAACTCGGGAAATTCAAGTTCTCAAAAAGGTTATATTTTTACAAATTTACAACCGATAGCGTAGTGATAAAAAGAACCAACATAAGAAAATTATAAAAAGGCATAGCAAACTTATTTAAAATTTGATTATATATACTTGATCACATAAAAACCCATTCCCACAAAAGTGAGTTTTGAGCCTTTATTGAGCACAATTACATATCATTTGACTAAATGCTCATTTTTCGTTTCTTGTGTGAATAGCCGCTTGGTTCTTACGACTCTAGAACTTGCCATGACAATACATTCCCGGTCCTTATCAACTTAAACTCAAGTAAGTAAATGATGGAGGCATTAGGACTAACCCTTTTTATTTCCACACCATTATTTTTTCTTTTTCTTTTACCACCTACCCAAAAAAAAAAATCCCCCTAGTTAGCCCCTTTGAGCCTAAACCTTTTCGTTTCATCACCCAAACAAAAACCCTTTTACCCACCAAAACCTTTTTCATTTTTAACTCTTTAATTTAGTAACAAGTTCGGTTCTTCGTGAAAAAAAAATTGTGTGATAATGATGAAGCAAAAAGAAAATAAACAAACAAGTTAATCAAAAATAACTTAGTTTGAATAAAAGCTTCATCAAAATAAAAAGTTGCAAAAATACGAAAACCGACACTTGTTACGCTTTTAGCCCTTTTTCTACTAACCACTAACCCAACCACCTACCTTTAACCCTAGCCTAACCCTTAACCCACAAAGTCCTCTTGATATCTACAAAGGTATAAAAGTTAAAAAGGAGGAGGATTGATTTCTTGGCAAGCCTATGGTAGGAATAAGTTCCATGCCGCTCTCGAGTGATTCACTAAAAATACACCTTCGGCCGAGTGTGAGTGATTTCCCCGTGAGGTATGTGAACTTGTATATAAATAGAATTTTAAAAAGGCATGTTATGCCCAAATAAGTAATTTCTTTTATGAAAAGTTCTAAATAAATCATTACGAATAGGAGTGTAAATAAATAAAAATAAAACCCAAAAAGATCTTGGAAATCCCGACACTCTACGACAAGCCCAAAACCTTCTCTTCTACCTATTCCGTTTGCGAGTGTAAGCCACATATTAAAGAGTTTTGCTTGAGGACAAGCAAAAGTTCAAGTGTGGGGGTATTTGATGTGTGTAAAATGCAACATATAAATTACATCAAATGAGGCATAAAACTAACCCTTTTTAAGTACTAATATTGGAAAAAGGGTGTTTTTGTCTTCCTTTTGTATTTTCAGGATTAAATGAGCTCAAAAACGCAAAAGAAGCAAAAAGATAGCTAAATCCAACATAAATACAAGAAAATGAATATTAGTGGACTACCCGAACCCTCAACGGCACCTTCCAAAGCAAAGTAGAGAAATCAGAAGACTGAACACGCCCCGTGCTCAGCCAGCACGGGGCCGTGCCCAAGAAGCAGCAGAAAAGACAAACCTATAGAAGCTTCTATTGCCCACCACGGGCCGTGCTCAGCGGACACGGGGGCGTGTCGAAAGTACAGCAGGCGCATTTATTGTAATTGCGAATTACAATTAATGAGGAGAGAGAGTGTCAGACGGACACGGGGCCGTGCCCAGCGGACACGGGGCCGTGTCCAGCTCTCTGTTCAGCCTATAAATAGGAGTGCTTGGATTCATTTCATCTCATCCCTTGGCACACCACCTCTCTCACACTTCATCCACCACCCACCACCATCACAACACCATCATCCACCACCATCATCCATTGTCCATCGTAGAGTGTGTGAGTCGTCTCGGGATCCAAGATTGATCGTAAGAGTTCTTGACAATCAAGGCCATGTTTGCCTAAGTCTCTTACATCACTTGGTGAAGACAAAGTGTCTAGTATAATACTTTTTATTTCTAATCTTTTGCACTTTTTATTTGGTTTTGTATTAATGACTTTAATAACTAGTTACTTATGTTGAAGGTGATCTTTCCTTATCGTTTGTCCGTGGTGTCTTGGCATTATTTTACTGTCTATATAAAATAAAGGATTTTCACCATTCATATCTCCACGGTCTATATGGAGATATGTTGGCTACCTGGTAGGGGGTTAAGGGAACGGTTTGGTAAAGGTCTTGCCATTGTTCAGCGTTTAGAGGTCCTGCAATGGACCTGGGTCAAATTTAGTAGGACCTCCTTCAATACTTCACGGTATTGGATGGCGGGGGTCCAAACTCTTTGATCCCCTCATAAGTTAACTACTATTAATACTATAACCCGGCTATTTAGGACTGTATCCCTGCTGACTCAGACTACTTAGCCGAGGGTAACGTCACCGCCAAAAGCGGGGCCTACCACAATACTGCATTAATAACTTAATTCATTATCTTCTAATAATCCACCCTTTTAGGATTGTATCCCTGCTGACTCAAACTACTGGGGTGAGGGTAACGTCGCCTTCAAAAGAGGGGCCTACTACAATAACTAAGATAATCTCTTAATTATGTGCAAAAGTGCGGAAATAATCAAAGGGTATACTAGATACGAGTCGGAACCAAGTGATTCATCTTGTCTATCTGTTTTTCTTTTATTTTTATTTTCAGCATTTTAGTTAATTTTATTTTTCTTAGTTTAAAACATTTTTCTAAACTTTTATTTTGGTTAGACGTTGAGGATAAACCGGTACTAAAAGCTCTTGTGTCCTTGGACGACCTCGGTATCTTACCAACGCTATACTACACTCAACGATGGGTGCACTTGCCCATATGTGTGTTTAGTGTTAGTGAAATATCGTGTTTTATAAATTTAAAACTTGGCTAAAATAAGTGTTAAAAAGGGCTTAAAATATACACCTAATATATACGACACTTCGCACGCATCACAAGCGCGCTAATCTCCCTACGACGTTCGACGTTGAAGTTGCCACTGGAAGAACCGTCACTGTACGTTCTGTTCTCCGTGATTATACGCTTGAACTCAACAATCACGTCTTCCTTATCGATCTTATCCCGATGCAGCTTGGTAGTTTTGACATCATAGTAGGCATAGATTTTCTTCGCGAAAATTGTGCTGAAGTCGTTTGTTTTGATAAAATGATTCGTTTCTCGCTCGCTAATGGCGATCAACTCTATGTCTATGGAGAAGTCGCATCGAAAAATATCAAACTCATGTCTTGTATCCAAGCGAGCAAGTATCTCCGCAAGGAATACAAAGCTTTCTTGGCACACATCGTAGTAGCGGAGGAAAAGGAAAAGAAGGCAATGGATAAGGTGCCTGTAGTTCGTGATTTTCCTAAAGTCTTTCCTGATGATTTACCTGGTTTACCCCCGAGTCGTGATATTGATTTCCGAATCGACCTCATTCCTGGAGCTAATCCTGTAGCTAAATCTCCCTATCGCCTCGCTCCATCTGAAATGCGCGAACTCTCGAGTCAACTCCAGGAATTGCTTGACTTACGGATTTTGTGGTAATCAAACCACGTGAATAAATATGATATTTTGTCGTAAAATATATATTTATTGGGTTGAATTTGTAGTTCGGGACAAGGTCTCGACATTGTGTGACAATGTGTGAAATATATATATATATATATATATATATATATATATTGTAATATATATAAATACTTGGGAATTCTCGGATAACCACCCACCAACGCGTCGTAAGAATTAAACACTTTTATTTAAAAAGGGGTTAACATCTCGTTGTCTAAACAAATTTGGTGAACGACTTGTCGGGTAGACACGTATATAGACCTAGTGTCTTATTGAATTAGGACACGTGTAGGTCGGGAATTATTTTGGACATTTGGTTTTGCTAGCATACGCATGGAACGCAATTTGTGAGTCTTCACAGCCCCTTTTACTTATTTAAATGTTAATTTAAATCGGGGGGAATTCATGCTTGATTACGGGGTATGGTAGTGGGGAATGAAACCTATTTTTATCTATTTTGTGCACATAAGTTAGTTGGTTTTAGAGCTCGGAAGTCCTCGTGTTATTGTTTCGTTTAGTAACCATTAGTCGTGGTAATGACCGCGGAACAGTCGAATAGATCTATTGGGTTTAACGAGCCCTGCTCCTGGTCGGTCGTGACCCTGTGGGAGTGTAATTGTGTCCAATTATTCTTAGACATCGTCATGGTGCACGATGTGGCGAGGCATCATCGTTATGGTTTGGTTACGGGCTTATGTCATGCCACACCCCCAAAATCCACCCGCGGAGTACTACCGCTTGGAGGCGTGACTGACCAGGATCCAGCCACCAATCATATTGAACAAGCATGTAAATAGTTATAAAAATCCAACCAATACAATTGGTGTTCAAACAAAACATAGTTTAAGTTGCAAGCGGAAGCATAGGTCTTAAAACCAAAACATAAGTTTAATTGTTCCAAGGTTTAACATGGCACACAGCCGTCCATGTCCCACAACGACTCTCTTCCATGCAAGCTCCAGTTAAGCACCTATTGTCCTGCAAAGCATGTAGTAACGAGTCAACAACAAGTTGAGTGAGTTCACGGTTGGGTGTTCGTTTTAAGTTGTTCAAAAACAGTTTCCTTTATCTGGCATCCTGCCGTGGGGGTTACCCCATAGTTAAAAACGTGACCTGTTTATTCCCGGTTACTCTGGCAATCCAGCCGTGGGGGCTACCCCGTGTTAGTTATCTGGCATTTCGGCCGTGGGGGCTACCCCATGTATCCACTAGACTCGTTACCATATCGACTGCTGACTGTAGTCATGTTTATGTGCCCTGAAACTGTCAATGTCTATCGTCATTGACGTGCCCCAGATCCATTAGTTCACGCCCGTCCT
The DNA here is from genome assembly GCA_030545235.1 of Helianthus tuberosus. NCBI lineage: Eukaryota > Viridiplantae > Streptophyta > Magnoliopsida > Asterales > Asteraceae > Helianthus > Helianthus tuberosus. Next base: position 131,800,478 of record CM060351.1, on the reverse strand, counting down.
CTGCGGCACGGTGTGAGGTTTGTCAGACCTAAATAGCGCTATCTAACTAATGACCCGCTCGCCATTGGCCCGGCGATTAAGTCGATATAAAAAGGAGGGACTTCGTGATAGAGTTTTGGTCTAGTACGAGTTATCTGTCCGTGAGGACGAGGAATTACATTCCTGAACCATTGCTGTCCTACCCAAGGAGGACGAGGAACCCATGTTCCTTAACCCCAATTCCCGACCCCTGGGAATCCCATGCTTTGTAGAGGGTGTGAACTCACCTTGGTTTGCTCGGCAGATACACAGAAAAGTCAATCAAGTTGTAAGTGGTCAACTACGTCCTAACATAGATACCGTACAAGTCAGGTTCGTATTCATGTAGTGCACGTATGTTTCTACACGTATGCTAGCACATTGTATGCAAATATCATTCATGGCAGCCCAAACAACATTCACATTCAACAGTAACACATGAGGTCCATGCATTAGGCCCAAAAGTCCGGCCCAATCGTCTAAGTCCGTAATGGGGTGCAAGTCCAAACAGTGTGCACATGCACATGGTCTCGAGTCGAGACTGTGCGGTCTCTAGTCGAGACTGTGCGGTCTCTAGTTATAGCTTACAAGTCTCGAGTCGCAACTGATGAGGTTTCGGGTTATGCATATGTTGGTCTCGAGTCGCAACCGGACTCGTAAGTATGGTCTCGAGTCAAGATGTTTGGGTGTTGATCAAGTGTGGTCTCGAGTCGCAATCTATGTCGCAACCGTGGGTCTCGAGTCGTCACGAGGTGATCTCGAGTTGCAGCTTCATGGTCTCGAGTCGAGACTGAAGCTCTCGGCTGAACATCTGCTGATTTCTGTCCTTGTACTTAGCCAATGAGGTTTTGATTTCATGCAACAATTGTGTACTATCCACTAAACATGTTTTCTTGTCTAGTTATTAACCAAAATGGATCAAACATGGCAATTTCAAATGTTCATAACATATTCATATCATCTTCAAATAGTTCTTCATATATTCAAGTCATGTTCATGTTGATTATTCAACTTGTTCATCATATTTCCGGGTTTTTAGCACTAATCACAACATAATCATGAACAACCATCAAAACACTAGAACATACTCATCTAATGGTTTCAATTCATCACATAACATCTCAAAATCAACTCTACACTAATCCGATTAACATGATGCTACCTATACACCTATGCAAGTCGGTTTCATGAACATCCACATTTAATGGTTTGAATCACATTTAGACACAAGATATCATGAGCTCATTAGCAACATATCCGAATTTAAAACATGTTAGCCGATTATCAACATCACACACATTCGATCCACAAAGCATTATCAAGCATACAACTACACTAGTTAAGTCATATCATTCATACTATCATTTAACAACAACAAACATCATAAAGACACTAACCGGTTGATGAGTTTCAAAGGTGAGTATGAAGCTTCTAAATGGGTGCGTGTGTGAGTCGATCCGAGAGCTCCTAGTGGTCACCGGTTTGAATCCGAGAAGAAGGAGAAGAATGTTGTGGCTTAGGGTTTAATGGTTTCTAGAGAGAGAGTAGGGGAGTGTGTGTGTTGTCCAAAAGATGATAGTGTTGGTTAGCAACAAGGATATATACTAGCTTCAAGTGATGCACCCTAATGGGTTTTCGGTTGGGTTAAATGAGGTGTATGGCCCATCCGGCCCATTGTTTCATTGCTCACTCGAGACCGCATGGTCTCGAGTGGGTCCTTGTGTCTCGGCTCACTTAAACATATACACATACCATACATATAAGCATACATATATCACATAAAAGGTTCACTTATCATTAATCACACAAGTTAACTAATCACATAACGTTCAAGCAAGTAACATCGAGATATAACGAAAGGTTCTAAATTTCGAGTTGTCACATCATCCCCAAGTTGAAAGAAATTTCGTCCCGAAATTTGGTAAGCACTCACTGAGGAAGCTAGTTAAGTTGTATGGTTTTCCTGGGGTGTCACATCCACCCCCCGTTGATCTGGAATTTCGTCCCGAAATTCTGTAGCTTCGGCCTCAGTAGTGGGTGTACTGTTTGCGAACAGTTGGGGATACTTTTGTTTCATCTGATCTTCGCGCTCCCAGGTGAACTCTGGGCCGCGACGTGAGTTCCAACGAACCCGAACGAGAGGTATTCTAGTGCTCTTGAGGACCTTAACATCCCGGTCCGTGATTTCGACTGGTTCCTCGACGAATCGTAACTGTTCGTCGATGGTGAGTTCCTTCAGAGGAACGACGTGGGTCTCATCTGACAGACACTTCTTCAGATTCGACACGTGAAAAACGTTGTGAACTGCACCAAGTTCTGCTGGTAAGTTCAGTCTGTAGGCCACCCTGCCTATTTTCTCAATGACTTCGAAAGGTCCAACGTATCGTGGGTTAAGTTTGTCGCGTTTACCAAAACGAACCACACCCTTCCAGGGTGAAACTTTGAGTAGTACCCGCTCCCCAACCTGGAGCTCAAGTGGCTTCCTGCCCTTATCGGCGTAGACTTTCTGACGGTCACGAGCTGCCGCCATGCGTCTTCGTATCTGAGCAATTTGTTCGGTCGTGTCTACCACATGTTCTGGACCAGTGATCTGACTATCCCCCACCTCTGCCCAACAAAGAGGTGACCGGCATTTACGTCCGTACAATGCCTCAAACGGGGCACCTTTAATGCTAGTGTGGTAGCTGTTATTGTACGAGAATTCCACAAGTGGTAGATGCTTTTCCCAGCGGTTGCCAAAGTCGATTACACATGCACGAAGCATGTCCTCTAATGTTTGAATAGTGCGCTCGGACTGCCCGTCCGTCTGAGGGTGATATGCTGTGCTCATGTCTAATCGTGAGCCAAAGGATTTGTGCATTGCTTGCCATAGCTCTGAAGTAAAACGCGCATCTCGATCGGAGATAATAGAGGTGGGCACCCCGTGCCTCGAAACAACTTCCTTAAGGTATATTTCTGCAAGAGTGGAGAACTTATCCGTCTCCTTGATAGCCAAGAAGTGTGCAGATTTTGTAAGTCGATCCACGATCACCCAAATAGTATCGTTCCCGCGCTGGGATCTAGGTAGGCCAGTGACAAAATCCATGGAAATTTGCTCCCATTTCCATTGAGGTATCTCTGGTTGTTGGAGTAGGCCTGAGGGTTTCTGGTATTCAGACTTGACTCTCGCACAAGTCAAACACTTGCTGACATAGGTCGCTATGTGGGCCTTCATGCTAGGCCACCAGTACGTAGTTTTGATATCGTGGTACATCTTATCTGAACCAGGGTGTACCGAGTAGCGAGACTTGTGTGCTTCGTCCATCACAAGCTCTCGTAGGTTGCCATAGAGTGGGACCCAAACGCGTCCCGTCACGTAGTAAGCACCGTCTTCCTTCTGTTCTAAGCGCTGCCTTGACCCGCGTAGGGCTTCAGCCCTGACGTTTTCTGGTTTCAGTGCTTCCATCTGAGCAGCTCGTATTTGGGAAGGAAGGCTAGAATGGATCGTGAGTTGTAAAGCTCGCACGCGCTTAGGCGCAGTGTCCTTTCGACTGAGGGCGTCAGCCACAACATTGGCCTTACCCGGGTGATACCTGATCGAGCACTCGTAGTCATTCAGTAGTTCGACCCATCGTCGTTGTCGCATGTTCAGTTCCTTCTGCTTGAAGATATGTTCGAGGCTCCTGTGGTCGGTGTAGATGGCGCACTTGGTACCGTACAGGTAATGCCGCCATAACTTAAGTGCAAAAATAACAGCTCCCAGCTCCAAATCGTGTGTAGTGTAGTTCTTCTCGTGAACTTTGAGTTGGCGTGAGGCGTAGGCTATAACTTTATCTCGTTGCATTAATACGCAACCGAGACCCTGAATTGATGCGTCGCAGTAAACCACAAAGTCGTCTGTGCCCTCTGGCAATGAAAGGATAGGCGCACTGCAAAGTCTATCCTTTAAGTGCTGAAATGCTAACTCCTGTGCATTTCCCCAGCGATAAACAACGCCTTTCTGCGTTAGTGAAGTGAGAGGCTGTGCAATCTTGGAAAAATCCTTAATGAATCTCCTGTAGTAACCTGCCAAACCCAAGAATTGGCGAATTTCCTTTGGTGTACGAGGTGCAGGCCAGTTCTTAATCGAGTCTACCTTGGATGGATCAACATAAATCCCATCCTTGTTTACCACGTGACCTAGGCAATGAACTTCTCGAAGCCAGAAGTCGCATTTCGAGAACTTTGCATAAAGCTGTTCTGTTCGAAGGAGTTCCAGAATAAGTCGCAGATGCTGCTCGTGTTCCTCCTGACTCTTAGAATAGATCAGGATGTCGTCGATGAAGACTATAACAAACTTGTCCAGGTAAGGCTTGCACACTCGGTTCATCAAGTCCATGAAAACCGCAGGTGCGCTTGTCAGTCCAAAAGGCATGACCAAAAACTCATAGTGCCCATAACGCGTTCTAAAAGCCGTTTTGGAGACGTCCTCTTCCCGGACTCTCAGCTGGTGATAACCCGATCTCAAATCAATCTTTGAATAGTAGCTCGACCCTTGCAGCTGGTCGAACAAGTCGTCAATACGTGGTAGAGGATAACGGTTCTTCACCGTCACCTTGTTGAGTTCCCGGTAGTCGATGCACATCCTGAAGGTACCGTCCTTCTTCTTTACAAATAATACTGTAGCTCCCCAGGGCGATGAGCTTGGACGAATAAAACCCTTATCCAGGAGTTCTTGTAGTTGCGTAGAGAGTTCTTCCAACTCTGATGGAGCTAAGCGATAAGGTGCACGAGCTATGGGCGCAGCTCCAGGAGTTAATTCAATCTGAAACTCGACTTGGCGATGGGGCGGAAGACCAGGTAATTCCTCAGGAAATACCTCAGGATAGTCGCGTACAATTGGAAAATCTTCTATCTTCCTCTCTTTCTCCGAGGTGTCAGTAACGAGAGCCAAAATGGCAGTGTGCCCCTTTCGCAAGCATTTCTGGGCCTTAAGGAGAGAGATGACATTCTCAACAGCACTCCTCTTGTCGCCACGAATCATGAGAGGTTCATTACCGGAACTCGGAATACGAACAATCTTCTCGTTGCAAAGAATCTCTGCTCGGTGTTGGGATAACCAATCCATCCCAATGACAACGTCGAAACTACCCAAGACAATAGGAATGAGGTCGATAGAGAAGGTCTGGTCAGCGAGAATAAGTTTACAACCCTTTACTACGTGTGTGGCCTCTAAACTCTTACCGTTTGCTAGCTCTACAGTGTGTTTGCTGTTCAAGGGTGTTGGGATATGCTTAAGCATTCGACTAACTTCTAGTGACATGTAGCTAGTATCGGCACCCGAATCAAATAATACTGAAACATAAAAGTCGTCGAGAAGGAACTTACCCGCCACAACATTGGGGTCATTCCTTGCTTCACCTTGGCCAATCACGAACGCCCGCCCCCTGGCTCCATTGTTGTTGTTGTTCCCATTGTTACCATTCCCCTAATTGTTGTTGTTGTTGTTGTTGTTCTGGTTCCTGTTTAGTTGGGGACAGTCTCTCTTGAAGTGGCCCTCAGCTCCACACTGAAAGCACCCTTTGTTATCACCTTGCTGCTACTGCTGGCGCTGGTTCTGCTGAGCTTGTTGACGATTCTGATTGGCGGGGTACAAGCTCCTGCAATCCTTTGCAGCGTGACCTGGCTTGTTGCAACGATGACAGTTACCCCTGGTGCACGGCCCGCTGTGGTGCAGGCTGCAGCGATTGCATTTGGGGTGATTCCCTTTGTACCCACCATGACTCTGACCACCAGATGATTGCTGACTAGGGCTCTTGTAGTCATCAGTCTTTCTCTACTGAGACTGGGACTGAACAGAAGTCGAACCCTTACTTGAAGTTCCATCCCATTTCCGTTTGTTGTCACTAGAGGTACCAGAAGTAGTTGCAGCACCTATGCGCTTTGGTAACTTGTTCTGCTCCACCGCTTGGTCGGTAAGACGGTGAGCCAACTGAACAACTTGCTGGATGGTGGCGAGGTTCGCTGAAGTCACATGACTTTGGATCTCTGGCACCAAGCCTTTGAGAAAGAGTTCAATACGCTTAAATGGAGGGTCCACCATAGTAGGACACAGTAAGGCCAGCTCATTCGACCTCTTGGTATACGCCTCAATTTCTGAGCCCGTCATCTTGAGGTTGAAGAACTCGACTTCCAGCTTATGGATGTCATCACGACTGCAGTATTCTTCCTTGATCATCTCCTTAAAAGTTTCCCAAGGGGTGGCGTTGGCAGCAACCAACCCCAGCATTTGAACTTGAGCATTCCACCACGTGAGGGCTAAACCCTCGAGAGTACCGGTAGCATACTTCACCCTGCGCGCCTCAGGGCATTCACACATTTCGAAGACAGATTCCAGCTTCTCAAACCAGTGAAGGAGGCCTACAGCTCCTTCAGTGCCGCTAAAAGTAGTTGGTCGGCAGTCCATGAAAGTCTTAAAGGTGCATACGGGTGGCTGAACATGTTGACCTCCTGCGTGTGCAGCTGCAAGTGCTGCGGCAACTCGTTCGTTGATCAGAGCCGTCAACTGGGCTTGTGTCAGGTTAACGCGTCCAGACATGATCTTCATATTAAGAAGAACGTGAGTGAGAGGGGTTCGCGAAAATGCGATGACAGAAGTGAGTAAGCACACACGTGTTCAAGCAACAGTAGTTATACTAACCAAGCATACCATGAGCAATGTACTATGTAACTAACAAGTAGGCAATACATACACAGATCATATCACCTAGAATGTCGAGCCTTGCATATGGAGTGAAGCGTCGTTGTGGATCGTAGAGCACTGTACAGGTTATAGTCTGATTTTAATAAAACTTTTCCCTTATTAAAACCAAGTTCACTATAACCAATGGCTCTGATACCAATCTGTCACACCCCCAAAATCCACCCGCGGAGTACTACCGCTTGGAGGCATGACTGACCAGGATCCAGCCACCAATCATATTGAACAAGCATGTAAATAGTTATAAAAATCCAACCAATACAATTGGTGTTCAAACAAAACATAGTTTAAGTTGCAAGCGGAAGCATAGGTCTTAAAACCAAAACATAAGTTTAATTGTTCCAAGGTTTAACATGGCACACAGCCGTCCATGTCCCACAACGACTCTCTTCCATGCAAGCTCCAGTTAAGCACCTATTGTCCTGCAAAGCATGTAGTAACGAGTCAACAACAAGTTGAGTGAGTTCACGGTTGGGTGTTCGTTTTAAGTTGTTCAAAAACAGTTTCCTTTATCTGGCATCCTGCCGTGGGGGTTACCCCATAGTTAAAAACGTGACCTGTTTATTCCCGGTTACTCTAGCAATCCAGCCGTGGGGGCTACCCCGTGTTAGTTATCTGGCATTTCGGCCGTGGGGGCTACCCCATGTATCCACTAGACTCGTTACCATATCGACTGCTGACTGTAGTCATGTTTATGTGCCCTGAAACTGTCAATGTCTATCATCATTGACGTGCCCCAGATCCATTAGTTCACGCCCGTCCTCTGCGGCACGGTGTGAGGTTTGTCAGACCTAAATAGCGCTATCTAACTAATGACCCGCTCGCCATTGGCCCGGCGATTAAGTCGATATAAAAAGGAGGGACTTCGTGATAGAGTTTTGGTCTAGTACGAGTTATCTGTCCGTGAGGACGAGGAATTACATTCCTGAACCATTGCTGTCCTACCCAAGGAGGACGAGGAACCCATGTTCCTTAACCCCAATTCCCGACCCCTGGGAATCCCATGCTTTGTAGAGGGTGTGAACTCACCTTGGTTTGCTCGGCAGATACACAGAAAAGTCAATCAAGTTGTAAGTGGTCAACTACGTCCTAACATAGATACCGTACAAGTCAGGTTCGTATTCATGTAGTGCACGTATGTTTCTACACGTATGCTAGCACATTGTATGCAAATATCATTCATGGCAGCCCAAACAACATTCACATTCAACAGTAACACATGAGGTCCATGCATTAGGCCCAAAAGTCTGGCCCAATCGTCTAAGTCCGTAATGGGGTGCAAGTCCAAACAGTGTGCACATGCACATGGTCTCGAGTCGAGACTGTGCGGTCTCTAGTCGAGACTGTGCGGTCTCTAGTTATAGCTTACAAGTCTCGAGTCGCAACTGATGAGGTTTCGGGTTATGCATATGTTGGTCTCGAGTCGCAACCGGACTCGTAAGTATGGTCTCGAGTCAAGATGTTTGGGTGTTGATCAAGTGTGGTCTCGAGTCGCAATCTATGTCCCAACCGTGGGTCTCGAGTCGTCACGAGGTGATCTCGAGTTGCAGCTTCATGGTCTCGAGTCGAGACTGAAGCTCTCGGCTGAACATCTGCTGATTTCTGTCCTTGTACTTAGCCAATGAGGTTTTGATTTCATGCAACAATTGTGTACTATCCACTAAACATGTTTTCTTGTCTAGTTATTAACCAAAATGGATCAAACATGGCAATTTCAAATGTTCATAACATATTCATATCATCTTCAAATAGTTCTTCATATATTCAAGTCATGTTCATGTTGATTATTCAACTTGTTCATCATATTTCCGGGTTTTTAGCACTAATCACAACATAATCATGAACAACCATCAAAACACTAGAACATACTCATCTAATGGTTTCAATTCATCACATAATATCTGAAAATCAACTCTACACTAATCCGATTAACATGATGCTACCTATACACCTATGCAAGTCGGTTTCATGAACATCCACATTTAATGGTTTGAATCACATTTAGACACAAGATATCATGAGCTCATTAGCAACATATCCGAATTTAAAACATGTTAGCCGATTATCAACATCACACACATTCGATCCACAAAGCATTATCAAGCATACAACTACACTAGTTAAGTCATATCATTCATACTATCATTTAACAACAACAAACATCATAAAGACACTAACCGGTTGATGAGTTTCAAAGGTGAGTATGAAGCTTCTAAATGGGTGCGTGTGTGAGTCGATCCGAGAGCTCCTAGTGGTCACCGGTTTGAATCCGAGAAGAAGGAGAAGAATGTTGTGGCTTAGGGTTTAATGGTTTCTAGAGAGAGAGTAGGGGAGTGTGTGTGTTGTCCAAAAGATGATAGTGTTGGTTAGCAACAAGGATATATACTAGCTTCAAGTGATGCACCCTAATGGGTTTTCGGTTGGGTTAAATGAGGTGTATGGCCCATCCGGCCCATTGTTTCATTGCTCACTCGAGACCGCATGGTCTCGAGTTGGGTCCTTGTGTCTCGGCTCACTTAAACATATACACATACCATACATATAAGCATACATATATCACATAAAAGGTTCACTTATCATTAATCACACAAGTTAACTAATCACATAACGTTCAAGCAAGTAACATCGAGATATAACGAAAGGTTCTAAATTTTGAGTTGTCACATCATCCCCAAGTTGAAAGAAATTTCGTCCCGAAATTTGGTAAGCACTCACTGAGGAAGCTAGTTAAGTTGTATAGTTTTCCTGGTTTTCCTGGGGTGTCACATCCACCCCCCGTTGATCTGGAATTTCGTCCCGAAATTCCGTAGCTTCGGCCTCAGTAGTGGGTGTACTGTTTGCGAACAGTTGGGGATACTTTTGTTTCATCTGATCTTCGCGCTCCCAGGTGAACTCTGGGCCGCGACGTGAGTTCCAACGAACCCGAACGAGAGGTATTCTAGTGCTCTTGAGGACCTTAACATCCCGGTCCGTGATTTCGACTGGTTCCTCGACGAATCGTAACTGTTCGTCGATGGTGAGTTCCTTCAGAGGAACGACGTGGGTCTCATCTGACAGACACTTCTTCAGATTCGACACGTGAAAAACGTTGTGAACTGCACCAAGTTCTGCTGGTAAGTTCAGTCTGTAGGCCACCCTGCCTATTTTCTCAATGACTTCGAAAGGTCCAACGTATCGTGGGTTAAGTTTGTCGCGTTTACCAAAACGAACCACACCCTTCCAGGGTGAAACTTTGAGTAGTACCCGCTCCCCAACCTGGAGCTCAAGTGGCTTCCTGCCCTTATCGGCGTAGACTTTCTGACGGTCACGAGCTGCCGCCATGCGTCTTCGTATCTGAGCAATTTGTTCGGTCGTGTCTACCACATGTTCTGGACCAGTGATCTGACTATCCCCCACCTCTGCCCAACAAAGAGGTGACCGGCATTTACGTCCGTACAATGCCTCAAACGGGGCACCTTTAATGCTAGTGTGGTAGCTGTTATTGTACGAGAATTCCACAAGTGGTAGATGCTTTTCCCAGCGGTTGCCAAAGTCGATTACACATGCACGAAGCATGTCCTCTAATGTTTGAATAGTGCGCTCGGACTGCCCGTCCGTCTGAGGGTGATATGCTGTGCTCATGTCTAATCGTGAGCCAAAGGATTTGTGCATTGCTTGCCATAGCTCTGAAGTAAAACGCGCATCTCGATCGGAGATAATAGAGGTGGGCACCCCGTGCCTCGAAACAACTTCCTTAAGGTATATTTCTGCAAGAGTGGAGAACTTATCCGTCTCCTTGATAGCCAAGAAGTGTGCAGATTTTGTAAGTCGATCCACGATCACCCAAATAGTATCGTTCCCGCGCTGGGATCTAGGTAGGCCAGTGACAAAATCCATGGAAATTTGCTCCCATTTCCATTGAGGTATCTCTGGTTGTTGGAGTAGGCCTGAGGGTTTCTGGTATTCAGACTTGACTCTCGCACAAGTCAAACACTTGCTGACATAGGTCGCTATGTGGGCCTTCATGCTAGGCCACCAGTACGTAGTTTTGATATCGTGGTACATCTTATCTGAACCAGGGTGTACCGAGTAGCGAGACTTGTGTGCTTCGTCCATCACAAGCTCTCGTAGGTTGCCATAGAGTGGGACCCAAACGCGTCCCGTCACGTAGTAAGCACCGTCTTCCTTCTGTTCTAAGCGCTGCCTTGACCCGCGTAGGGCTTCAGCCCTGACGTTTTCTGGTTTCAGTGCTTCCATCTGAGCAGCTCGTATTTGGGAAGGAAGGCTAGAATGGATCGTGAGTTGTAAAGCTCGCACGCGCTTAGGCGCAGTGTCCTTTCGACTGAGGGCGTCAGCCACAACATTGGCCTTACCCGGGTGATACCTGATCGAGCACTCGTAGTCATTCAGTAGTTCGACCCATCGTCGTTGTCGCATGTTCAGTTCCTTCTGCTTGAAGATATGTTCGAGGCTCCTGTGGTCGGTGTAGATGGCGCACTTGGTACCGTACAGGTAATGCCGCCATAACTTAAGTGCAAAAATAACAGCTCCCAGCTCCAAATCGTGTGTAGTGTAGTTCTTCTCGTGAACTTTGAGTTGGCGTGAGGCGTAGGCTATAACTTTATCTCGTTGCATTAATACGCAACCGAGACCCTGAATTGATGCGTCGCAGTAAACCACAAAGTCGTCTGTGCCCTCTGGCAATGAAAGGATAGGCGCACTGCAAAGTCTATCCTTTAAGTGCTGAAATGCTAACTCCTGTGCATTTCCCCAGCGATAAACAACGCCTTTCTGCGTTAGTGAAGTGAGAGGCTGTGCAATCTTGGAAAAATCCTTAATGAATCTCCTATAGTAACCTGCCAAACCCAAGAATTGGCGAATTTCCTTTGGTGTACGAGGTGCAGGCCAGTTCTTAATCGAGTCTACCTTGGATGGATCAACATGAATCCCATCCTTGTTTACCACGTGACCTAGGAAATGAACTTCTCGAAGCCAGAAGTCGCATTTCGAGAACTTTGCATAAAGCTGTTCTGTTCGAAGGAGTTCCAGAATAAGTCGCAGATGCTGCTCGTGTTCCTCCTGACTCTTAGAATAGATCAGGATGTCGTCGATGAAGACTATAACAAACTTGTCCAGGTAAGGCTTGCACACTCGGTTCATCAAGTCCATGAAAACCGCAGGTGCGCTTGTCAGTCCAAAAGGCATGACCAAAAACTCATAGTGCCCATAACGCGTTCTAAAAGCCGTTTTGGAGACGTCCTCTTCCCGGACTCTCAGCTGGTGATAACCCGATCTCAAATCAATCTTTGAATAGTAGCTCGACCCTTGCAGCTGGTCGAACAAGTCGTCAATACGTGGTAGAGGATAACGGTTCTTCACCGTCACCTTGTTGAGTTCCCGGTAGTCGATGCACATCCTGAAGGTACCGTCCTTCTTCTTTACAAATAATACTGTAGCTCCCCAGGGCGATGAGCTTGGACGAATAAAACCCTTATCCAGGAGTTCTTGTAGTTGCGTAGAGAGTTCTTCCAACTCTGATGGAGCTAAGCGATAAGGTGCACGAGCTATGGGCGCAGCTCCAGGAGTTAATTCAATCTGAAACTCGACTTGGCGATGGGGCGGAAGACCAGGTAATTCCTCAGGAAATACCTCAGGATAGTCGCGTACAATTGGAAAATCTTCTATCTTCCTCTCTTTCTCCGAGGTGTCAGTAACGAGAGCCAAAATGGCAGTGTGCCCCTTTCGCAAGCATTTCTGGGCCTTAAGGAGAGAGATGACATTCTCAACAGCACTCCTCTTGTCGCCACGAATCATGAGAGGTTCATTACCGGAACTCGGAATACGAACAATCTTCTCGTTGCAAAGAATCTCTGCTCGGTGTTGGGATAACCAATCCATCCCAATGACAACGTCGAAACTACCCAAGACAATAGGAATGAGGTCGATAGAGAAGGTCTGGTCAGCGAGAATAAGTTTACAACCCTTTACTACGTGTGTGGCCTCTAAACTCTTACCGTTTGCTAGCTCTACAGTGTGTTTGCTGTTCAAGGGTGTTGGGATATGCTTAAGCATTCGACTAACTTCTAGTGACATGTAGCTAGTATCAGCACCCGAATCAAATAATACTGAAACATAAAAGTCGTCGAGAAGGAACTTACCCGCCACAACATTGGGGTCATTCCTTGCTTCACCTTGGCCAATCACGAACGCCCGCCCCCTGGCTCCATTGTTGTTGTTGTTCCCATTGTTACCATTCCCCTGATTGTTGTTGTTGTTGTTGTTGTTCTGGTTCCTGTTTAGTTGGGGACAGTCTCTCTTGAAGTGGCCCTCAGCTCCACACTGAAAGCACCCTTTGTTATCACCTTGCTGCTGCTGCTGGCGCTGGTTATGCTGAGCTTGTTGACGATTCTGATTGGCGGGGTACAAGCTCCTGCAATCCTTTGCAGCGTGACCTGGCTTGTTGCAACGATGACAGTTACCCCTGGTGCACGGCCCGCTGTGGTGCAGGCTGCAGCGATTGCATTTGGGGTGATTCCCTTTGTACCCACCATGACTCTGACCACCAGATGATTGCTGACTAGGGCTCTTGTAGTCATCAGTCTTTCTCTACTGAGACTGGGACTGAACAGAAGTCGAACCCTTACTTGAAGTTCCATCCCATTTCCGTTTGTTGTCACTAGAGGTACCAGAAGTAGTTGCAGCACCTATGCGCTTTGGTAACTTGTTCTGCTCCACCGCTTGGTCGGTAAGACGGTGAGCCAACTGAACAACTTGCTGGATGGTGGCGAGGTTCGCTGAAGTCACATGACTTTGGATCTCTGGCACCAAGCCTTTGAGAAAGAGTTCAATACGCTTAAATGGAGGGTCCACCATAGTAGGACACAGTAAGGCCAGCTCATTCGACCTCTTGGTATACGCCTCAATTTCTGAGCCCGTCATCTTGAGGTTGAAGAACTCGACTTCCAGCTTATGGATGTCATCACGACTGCAGTATTCTTCCTTGATCATCTCCTTAAAAGTTTCCCAAGGGGTGGCGTTGGCAGCAACCAACCCCAGCATTTGAACTTGAGCATTCCACCACGTGAGGGCTAAACCCTCGAGAGTACCGGTAGCATACTTCACCCTGCGCGCCTCAGGGCATTCACACATTTCGAAGACAGATTCCAGCTTCTCAAACCAGTGAAGGAGGCCTACAGCTCCTTCAGTGCCGCTAAAAGTAGTTGGTCGGCAGTCCATGAAAGTCTTAAAGGTGCATACGGGTGGCTGAACATGTTGACCTCCTGCGTGTGCAGCTGCAAGTGCTGCGGCAACTCGTTCGTTGATCAGAGCCGTCAACTGGGCTTGTGTCAGGTTAACGCGTCCAGACATGATCTTCATATTAAGAAGAACGTGAGTGAGAGGGGTTCGCGAAAATGCGATGACAGAAGTGAGTAAGCACACACGTGTTCAAGCAACAGTAGTTATACTAACCAAGCATACCATGAGCAATGTACTATGTAACTAACAAGTAGGCAATAAATACACAGATCATATCACCTAGAATGTCGAGCCTTGCATGTGGAGTGAAGCGTCGTTGTGGATCGTAGAGCACTGTACAGGTTATAGTCTGATTTTAATAAAACTTTTCCCTTATTAAAACCAAGTTCACTATAACCAATGGCTCTGATACCAATCTGTCACACCCCCAAAATCCACCCGCGGAGTACTACCGCTTGGAGGCGTGACTGACCAGGATCCAGCCACCAATCATATTGAACAAGCATGTAAATAGTTATAAAAATCCAACCAATACAATTGGTGTTCAAACAAAACATAGTTTAAGTTGCAAGCGGAAGCATAGGTCTTAAAACCAAAACATAAGTTTAATTGTTCCAAGGTTTAACATGGCACACAGCCGTCCATGTCCCACAACGACTCTCTTCCATGCAAGCTCCAGTTAAGCACCTATTGTCCTGCAAAGCATGTAGTAACGAGTCAACAACAAGTTGAGTGAGTTCACGGTTGGGTGTTCGTTTTAAGTTGTTCAAAAACAGTTTCCTTTATCTGGCATCCTGCCGTGGGGGTTACCCCATAGTTAAAAACGTTACCTGTTTATTCCCGGTTACTCTGGCAATCCAGCCGTGGGGGCTACCCCGTGTTAGTTATCTGGCATTTCGGCCGTGGGGGCTACCCCATGTATCCACTAGACTCGTTACCATATCGACTGCTGACTGTAGTCATGTTTATGTGCCCTGAAACTGTCAATGTCTATCGTCATTGACGTGCCCCAGATCCATTAGTTCACGCCCGTCCTCTGCGGCACGGTGTGAGGTTTGTCAGACCTAAATAGCGCTATCTAACTAATGACCCGCTCGCCATTGGCCCGGCGATTAAGTCGATATAAAAAGGAGGGACTTCGTGATAGAGTTTTGGTCTAGTACGAGTTATCTGTCCGTGAGGACGAGGAATTACATTCCTGAACCATTGTTGTCCTACCCAAGGAGGACGAGGAACCCATGTTCCTTAACCCCAATTCCCGACCCCTGGGAATCCCATGCTTTGTAGAGGGTGTGAACTCACCTTGGTTTGCTCGGCAGATACACAGAAAAGTCAATCAAGTTGTAAGTGGTCAACTACGTCCTAACATAGATACCGTACAAGTCAGGTTCGTATTCATGTAGTGCACGTATGTTTCTACACGTATGCTAGCACATTGTATGCAAATATCATTCATGGCAGCCCAAACAACATTCACATTCAACAGTAACACATGAGGTCCATGCATTAGGCCCAAAAGTCCGGCCCAATCGTCTAAGTCCGTAATGGGGTGCAAGTCCAAACAGTGTGCACATGCACATGGTCTCGAGTCGAGACTGTGCGGTCTCTAGTCGAGACTGTGCGGTCTCTAGTTATAGCTTACAAGTCTCGAGTCGCAACTGATGAGGTTTCGGGTTATGCATATGTTGGTCTCGAGTCGCAACCGGACTCGTAAGTATGGTCTCGAGTCAAGATGTTTGGGTGTTGATCAAGTGTGGTCTCGAGTCGCAATCTATGTCGCAACCGTGGGTCTCGAGTCGTCACGAGGTGATCTCGAGTTGCAGCTTCATGGTCTCGAGTTGAGACTGAAGCTCTCGGCTGAACATCTGCTGATTTCTGTCCTTGTACTTAGCCAATGAGATTTTGATTTCATGCAACAATTGTGTACTATCCACTAAACATGTTTTCTTGTCTAGTTATTAACCAAAATGGATCAAACATGGCAATTTCAAATGTTCATAACATATTCATATCATCTTCAAATAGTTCTTCATATATTCAAGTCATGTTCATGTTGATTATTCAACTTGTTCATCATATTTCCGGGTTTTTAGCACTAATCACAACATAATCATGAACAACCATCAAAACACTAGAACATACTCATCTAATGGTTTCAATTCATCACATAACATCTCAAAATCAACTCTACACTAATCCGATTAACATGATGCTACCTATACACCTATGCAAGTCGGTTTCATGAACATCCACATTTAATGGTTTGAATCACATTTAGACACAAGATATCATGAGCTCATTAGCAACATATCCGAATTTAAAACATGTTAGCCGATTATCAACATCACACACATTCGATCCACAAAGCATTATCAAGCATACAACTACACTAGTTAAGTCATATCATTCATACTATCATTTAACAACAACAAACATCATAAAGACACTAACCGGTTGATGAGTTTCAAAGGTGAGTATGAAGCTTCTAAACGGGTGCGTGTGTGAGTCGATCCGAGAGCTCCTAGTGGTCACCGGTTTGAATCCGAGAAGAAGGAGAAGAATGTTGTGGCTTAGGGTTTAATGGTTTCTAGAGAGAGAGTAGGGGAGTGTGTGTGTTGTCCAAAAGATGATAGTGTTGGTTAGCAACAAGGATATATACTAGCTTCAAGTGATGCACCCTAATGGGTTTTCGGTTGGGTTAAATGAGGTGTATGGCCCATCCGGCCCATTGTTTCATTGCTCACTCGAGACCGCATGGTCTCGAGTTGGGTCCTTGTGTCTCGGCTCACTTAAACATATACACATACCATACATATAAGCATACATATATCACATAAAAGGTTCACTTATCATTAATCACACAAGTTAACTAATCACATAACGTTCAAGCAAGTAACATCGAGATATAACGAAAGGTTCTAAATTTCAAGTTGTCACATGTCAGCACATGTATCACGGTTTTTGCAAGACCATGATTTGACTTTCGTGATTTCATTAACTACGCATACTAATTTTTTATCAAATTAGTTTAAGTTTCATTTGTGTCATTTAAACCTGTGAACTCACCAGCGTTATGTTGACATTTTAAGCATGATTTTCAGGTAAGTGAACTCTCGTTCGCGGCTTTTGGAAGTTGCATGCATATTGGACGATACCCTTTGGGGGTTTTGCCTTGTATATTTCATCATATCGGAAATATACTTGACAAATCCTATGAACTTTATAAACAATATAACTTTTTGTCGTATGTGTTTGAAACTAGAAGTATTATATTTGGGTTGTGTAAACTAAATATATTGTCATCTTTGTAAACGGTAAACTTCGGTATCCTTAATGCTTAATCATATTAGTTGTTTGCTTATCGTATGCTTGAAAACCTTTCATGGTCGCACCTTGCGTTTTCGCCTTCAGCGGGGTGTGACAAATTGGTATCAGAGCCTCGATTATAGCGAACTAGGATTCGGTCTCGAGTCTAGACTATAATCTCATATCTAGGTTGCTCCCATTAAACGTTTTCACTTGCATGAAAAGTTTCATTGCATTGCATCACGTTCATGGTTGGGTTTATATTGTATAGGCAAGTTATTGGGTTCATGTGGAGGGTTTTGTGATTTATATATATATATATATATAATTTATATATATGTGCTTGTACGGATTATCTTGCCAGGTCTCGATGTCGTCAGCTTCGGATCCTACCGACATTTCAGATTCAGACGAGGAGATCATTGACCTCGTGTTCGATGAGGAGGTGATCGAGTTGGATTCGGGTGATGAGCCCGCTATGGAGGTAGTGCCGGAGACAGATAGTGAGCCGGAGGAGGATCCGGACTACGTGTCTGATGATTCGCTGAGTGGCATTAGTGGTGAGGGGGAGATCATAGCCTTAGGTGGCCCTGTGCTGATGGATGATGTTCTTGATCTAGGGAATGTTCTAGTCCCCGGTGTAGTTGTCGTCGGTCAACCCGATGGACACCTTATTCTTGACATCCATCCCCTTGCGATTGAGGTCCCTCTTGTTGATGTGCCTGCTGGTGGGGACAAGGTTCCAGTGTTTCATGTTGATCATGTCGATGATAACTTAGGAGTGGGCGAGATGTTTGATATTGCGATTCTAGAGGTCTCTTCCCTAGTTGTGTCCGTCATCGACATTTCATCTTCTGACACTATTGATAGTGTATCTTCTTCTGCACTTAGAGCCGTAGGACCTAATGCTCACGCTACGGACTGTGGCTCTGCTGTAGAGCTTATAGCTCCCACTACTCTCGAGATGGGTGGACCGTCTCGCGCTATTCTTGCTCAAGTCAATGATGAGAGGGTTAGTGAGCCCAGGAGGGAGATTCCTTCCGTTTTTTAGACTGGAGGACCTTCACATCCCACTACTGCCAGTCCTTTCATTGAGAGATTCCGAGCTGCTGGCTTTCCTGTGCCCCCAGAGCTTGAGATGGGCGGACCGTCTCGATCCCCACCCACCATGTTGCCTTCCGATCCTTACTACTGTTCTCCCATATTTCCACCCACTCTCGAGGAGAGGATGGGTTTTATTGAGATGCACCTACATGTGTTTATGCGTGGGATTGATAGGGAGTTGGATGTTATACGTCAGCAAAGAATCAATGATGTCGAACAGATGACTACCCTCACTTTAGCTTCAGCACGCCACGATGTGACTTTTGATATGACGGATTCTGAGATTTTAGACATTCGGGCTAGGGTGACTACACTCGCTCATGGGAGGAGAGTTATCGAGGAGGACTTAGCTAGAGTCAGGGAGACACTCGAGACACGACCACCCCACCCCCACCCCAGTAGCTGTGATGTGATGACCCTACTTTTGGTTACGAAGATTGCTCGTGGAAGATATTTTACCTTTTTGTATATTGTCTAAACTTGTAAGTCGAGGTGATGTAGCCTCAAGCTCTTTTAGATCTTCCATGAAACAATGTAACAAGTTTGAATGATATGTAAATTATGGTAGTTTCTTTTGATGCGTTGTATTTTGTTCTTTTCATGATTATTATGATGTTGTGGTTGTTATGGCATGGTACTTGTATGACATTTCAATTATTATGATGGTGATTAATCATATAATTGTTATTACTCGTGCACTCATGATTGTTGGTGATACTTGTCGACGTCATCATATGGTTATTACGATTGGTTGTATTCTTATATCCGTACATGGTTGGCAATATTTGTTGAAATATATGTCTAAAATTCTTTTGATATTTTACATTAGAAGACCATGGCTCCGAAATGAAGAAATACTCGTAAACAACCGAATTACCAACTTCCCACCACGGAGGCAGAGTTGGAAGCTTTGTTGGAACAGCACATCACTACCGCAATCGCACAATATGAAGCAAACCGTGTCGATTCCAGCGGTGGTACTGGAGGCTCCGGTGGTTCTGGACTTGGAGGATCAGGAACGGGTGGCAACGTTGTGATTGGTAATAGTTGATTTTACATGGCAATCTAAGGATTTTCTTGATTATGTTATTCTTGTAATAATTATATCTTGATAATTCAGGAGGTACTACCATTCCGGGTGCACTTATAAGGCGTTCCTCGACTGCAAGCCTCTAAACTTCAACGGTACCGAGGGAGGCGTTGGGTTTGTACGTTGGGTGGAGAAGACGGAATCGGTGATCCGTATCAGCAAATGTACCCCGGAACAAACGGTGATGTATGTTACTTGCCTTTTTTTTGGATGAGGCGTTGACTTGGTGGAACATTCAGGTTCAAACATTAGGTGATGAGGCCGCTTATGGAATGACATGGGAAGGACTTCGGGAATTGATGCGAGAAGAGTACTGCTCGAGAGCTGAAATCCAAAGACTAGAGACAGAATTTTGGAATTTAACTATGATCGGTGCTGATATTGTGGGGTATACGCAACGGTTCAATGATTTATCCAGAGTAGTTCCCTATCTCGTGACACCGGAGTACAAGAGAATCGAACGATATATATGGGGTTTGGCACCTGAAATCCGTAGCATGGTTACCTCGTCTCACCCTGCCACAATTCGAAGTGCAGTGAGCCTAGCGGTTAGTTTAACTGAAGATGTGGTGCGTATGAAGACCCTAACTAGGAAGGGAAGTGACAAGAAGGATTCAGTCGATGAATCAAAGAGTTCGGGTAAACTGAAATGGTCTAACTTCAAGAAGGGTAACAAAGCTACAAACCAAACTGCAACAACTCAAGATGTGAAAGCTTTCTCTGCTACTGTGAACGCAACAAGCTCTGGTCCAAGGAAGTATGCGGGTCCTCTACCCAAGTGCAACAAATGTAACTACCACCATGTGGGCACTTGTGAAAGTGCCAAGTGTAAAAGGTGTGGAAAGGTAGGACACAAAATGGAAACTTGTAGGGTGGTGTTACCAAAGAAGGACAAAGGATGCTACGAGTGCGGTGCCGAGGATCATTTCAAGCGGCAATGTCCTAAGTTGAACCCAGCTAAGGGTCGAGCCTTCGTGATTGGAGCTAAGGATGCTCGTCAGGACCCGAATGTAGTTACGGGTACGTTTCTTCTCAATAATCATTATGCTTTAATTCTTTTTGATACTGGTGCCGACCTTAGCTTCGTATCTACCGAATTTAAACGTATGTTGAATTTAGAGTCAAGCAAGTTAGATATACCCTATGCTATTGAATTGACTAATGGAAAGTTGGTTAAGCCCTGTGAGGTTGTTAAGGGTTGCACGTTGGTCTTGTGCAATCATGAATTTAGTATAGATCTTCTGCCAGTCCAACTGGGTAGCTTCGATGTCGTAGTCGGCATGGATTGCTTGTCGAAAAATCATGCCGAAGTGATTTGTCATGAAAAGATAATTCGTATTCCTCTATCCGATGGTGAGACGCTTTCTGTCCATGGAGAAAGACGTGGAACCCCATTGCGAATTATTACTTGCATGAAGACCCAAAAATGTCTATGGAAGGGTTGCTTCGCATTCTTGGTGCACGTAGTTGATAAGAAGACAGAGGAGCCTAAACTTGAGGATATTCCTATTGTGAGGGAATTCCCTGAAGTCTTTCCCGAAGACTTGCCAGGATTTCCCCCACAAAGGCAAGTCGAGTTTCGCATCGACTTGGTCCCAGGAGCTGCCCCTGTAGCTAAATCGCCTTACCGTTTAGCTCCATCAGAGTTGCAGGAGTTATCTAACCAACTTCAAGAATTGCTAGACAAGGGTTTCATCCGACCGAGTTTCTCGCCTTGGGGAGCTCCGGTCTTGTTCGTGAAAAAGAAAGATGGAACCTTCCGTATGTGTATAGATTATCGGGAGTTGAACAAGCTCACTATCAAGAATAGGTACCCTTTACCAAGGATCGATGACTTGTTTGATCAACTTCAAGGTTCTAGTTTCTATTCGAAGATTGATTTGCGTTCGGGTTATCATTAGTTACGAGTTCAAGAGGAGAGTATTCCCAAGACGGCGTTTAGAACTCGTTATGGTCATTATGAGTTTCTTGTCATGCCTTTCGGCTTGACTAACGCACCGGCCGTCTTTATGGATTTAATGAATCGCGTGTGCAAACCTTACTTGGACAAATTTGTTACCGTTTTTATTGATGAGATATTAATATATTCGCGGTCAAAGGAAGAGCATGAGCAACATTTAAGGCTTATTCTTGAATTGCTGAAGAACGAGAAACTATATGCAAAGTTTTTGAAGTGCAAATTTTGGATTCGCGAGGTACAATTTCTCGGTCATGTAGTAAACAAGAAAGGGATTCATGTCGATCCGTCCAAGATAGAGGCTATAAAGAACTGGGAAGCACCAAAGTCTCCAACTGAAATACGCCAGTTTCTAGGATTGGCGGGGTACTATAGACGATTCATTGAGAATTTTTCAAAGATAGCACAGCCTCTAACCGCCTTGACCCAAAAGGATAGAAAGTTTGACTGGGGAGATAAACAAGAATCAGCGTTCCAGTTACTTAAAGAGAAACTTTGCGGTGCTCCAATTCTGTCACTACCCGATGGTACGGATGATTTTGTGGTTTATTGTGATGCGTCACATCAAGGTCTAGGTTGTGTGTTAATGCAACGAGACAAAGTCATCGCGTATGCATCGCGTCAATTAAAGGTCCATGAGAAGAACTACACCACCCATGATTTGGAATTGGATGCGGTGGTGTTCGCTTTGAAAATTTGGTGACATTATCTCTATGGTACACGGTGTACCATTTTCACGGATCATAAAAGTCTTCAACATATATTTGATTAAAAGGAATTAAATATGCGCCAACGTCGTTGGGTGGAATTATTAAACGACTACGATTGCGAGATAAAGTATCATCCGGGCAAGGCCAACGTTGTTGCGGACGCCTTGAGTCGGAAAGAAAGGGTTAAGACTTTACGTGTTCGTGCGTTAGGATTAACGATCCAAACAAGCCTCACCACTCAAATTCGTGACGCACAACGTGAAGCTCTTAAACCGGAGTTTATTAAGGAAGAATCTTTGCGTGGTATGCAACATTAATTGGAACCTAAGGAAGATGAAACGTTGTATTTCATGGGTCGTGTTTGGGTTCCATTGTTTGGCGGGTTACGTAATCTAGTTTTAGATGAAGCTCATAAGTTGAAGTATTCGATTCATCCAGGTGCCGATAAGATGTATCATGACTTGAAGGAATTTTATTGGTGGCCTAATATAAGAGGTGATATTGCGACCTACGTGGGAAAGTGTTTGACTTGTTCTAAAGTTAAGGCCAAATATCAGAAGCCGTCTGGCTTGTTACAACAACCTGAAATCCCAGTATGGAAATGGGAACAAATTTCTATGGATTTCATTTCAAATTTACCTAGAACATCTAGGGGTAATGACATGATTTGGGTAATCGTGGATCGTTTGACAAAGTCCGCACACTTTCTACCTATCCGCGAGAAGGACAATATGAAAACGTTAGTGGAATTGTATATCAAGGAAGTAGTGGCACGTCATGGGGTGCCGGTTTCTATAATCTCTGACAGGGATGGCCGTTTTATTTCAAGGTTTTGGCGTTCCCTCCAAAAGGCATTGGGATCTCGCGTAGATCTAAGTACGCCCTATCATCCTCAAACGGATGGCCAAAGTGAAAGGACCATCCAAACACTAGAGGACATGCTCCGTGCATGTGTGATGGATTTCGGTGGAAATTGGGATACTCATTTACCATTAGTAGCGTTCTCGTATAACAATAGTTATCACACGAGCATCAAAGCTGCCCCGTTTGAGGCTTTATATGGAAGGAAGTGTCGGTCCCCGTTGTGTTGGGCGAAGGTCGGTGAGAAACAGTTGATTGGTCCGGAATTAGTCCAAGAAACCACGGACAAGATTTTTCATATCAGAGACCGTATCAAGGCGGCTCGTGATCGTCAGAAAAGTTACGCGGACGTTCGGCGTAAACCCTTAGCCTTCGACGTCGGAGACAAAGTATTGTTGAAAGTCTCGCCTTGGAAGGGTGTTGCAAGGTTCGGTAAGCGTGGTAAGCTTAATCCGAGGTATATCGGGCCGTTCGAGGTTTTGGACAAGGTTGGTTCCGTCGCGTACAAACTAAAGTTGCCCGATGAGCTTAGTGGCGTTCATGACACATTCATGTGTCGAACTTGAAGAAGTGTCTAGGCCGACGAGACACTTATCATTCCTGCGGATGAAATCAACATTGACGACAAACTCCATTTTGTTGAGGAACCAGTCGAGGTTATGGATTGGAAAGTCCAAAAGCTAAGACGAAGTCGTATTAAACTGGTTAAAGTTCGTTGGAACTCCAAGCGCGGACCTGAGTTTACATGGGAACGCGAGGATCAAATGAAGATGAAGTATCCCCACCTATTTGAGAAGATTCTTGTTCAGGATGACTCGGCTTGAATTTCGGGACGAAATTCTTTTAACGAGGGGAGAATGTGACAACCGGCAAATTTTCAGGTTAATCCGTACGATCTAATCACTTTTTATTTATTAAATTACGTGCATTAAGACTTAATTATATAACTAATTGAGTCCATAAAGTCTAGCAATGTCCGGGTAAATGCATGGGTTCGCATTTGATGTCGTTTGGTATCATCTTACCGTGTAGCGATAAAAGTGTATATAAAAAAACGAGCGTTGGTGGATTATCCGATACACTATAAACCAAAAAAAAAAATACTGACACGGTTCCAATATGCCTAGAACATTAAAATTATAGCATTACTATATGTTTAGTGTGAAAAATAAATGAAAACATAATACGGATATTGGAGTATCGTATTTTGGGTTCGTATCGCCTATAAATTAATTTTGTCAAAAATTAATCGTTCAAGCGCTTTTCACCAAGTGAACTCTAAAATATAACCAATAAGTGACATTGGTTAATGTATGGTATGTTAGGGGATAAAAGATATAACACGAATAATTATATAACAAACCCCAGTTTTTATTTTATAAACTTTCTTTAGACAAATAACTAGCCAAAATAATAACCGCATGGCACTAAATCACTAGCTAATAAATGCCTAGTGAACTAGTTAGTGATGATTAGTGAACTAATACCAAATTAGGGTCCTAATCCCTCTAATTAGCCTAATCACTAAAATATCTAAAACTTACATCATTTCATGTGTTTATTTTTCAAACAAAATTCAACAACCCAAACCCCCTCCCCCTCCCATGCCCAAAATCTACGGCTCCATGATGGTGGACCCACATTCACCATGTTTTGTGTTAACGATTTGGACATGAGTTAGATTTGGGTAGATTTTGGATGATTATATCCATTCTAGCAATACATATACACATTACATATGATATAAGTGCAAGACTTTCAAAAAAAAAAAGAAAAAAAAGAAACTCCAACTTCATCTCTCTTGCTCTCAACTCTCGGCCCAAACCCATTACCCTAAATCTCATTTATTTTTTCAAAAATCACTGCATTAACACATAGATTTAGGTATATGTTAAGGTGTTAGAAGGTTTAGGCAAGGATTTCTTGGAGCTACACCTTAACATACACTAAAACTCCATTTTCAAGGGTTTACTAGCTTGGTATGATTCTCAACTTTACTAGTTATTAAACTATTTTTAAATGTTTGCTTTTACAAGTATTAGTTCACCAAGGAGATGTTAATCTATTTTTTTTTTAAAGAAAACCCTTGTTAAAAATGAAAATATGAAGTGCATATGTATGTGAAGGGTGGCCGTGGATATGTATATGTGTTGTAGGAGGTTTTGTTTTGTGATTTGGTATGGTATTAACACTTGTTTGTTAAAAATGTTAAGTGGTTTACTTGGATTAGTGGGGATTTTGGTTCTAAACTCATGTTTATCTCTCTCTCTCTCTCTCTCTCTCTCTCTCTCTATATATATATATATATATATATATATATATATATATATATATATATATATATATATATAGGGGCTGGTTAATGTACAAATGCGCTTATCGTACATTATGTACGCTACAATCTCAGCCGTCAGATCATCTTCCCGCATTGAAAATCGCATGTTGTTTTTTTTGTAACAATTTCGCATGTTGGTTTTTTAACATGCGATTTCATCAAAATTACCACATGCGAAATTGTTACAAAAACCAACATGTTATTTCATCAAAATTATCACATGCGAAATTGAACTATCACATGCGAAATTGTTACAAAAAAACAACCTGCTATTTCATCAAAATTATCACATGCGAAATTGAATTACCACATGCGAAATTGTTACAAAAAAAACAACCTTCTATTTCATCAAAATTATAACATGCGAAATTGAATTACCACATGCGAAATTGTTACAAAAAAACACCTGCTATTTCATCAAAATTATCACATGCGAAATTATTACAAAAAAAAAAACAACATGCGATTTTCATTGCGGGAAGATGATCTGACGGCTGAGATTGTAGCGTACGTAATGTACGATAAGGGAATTTGTACAGTATATATATATATATATATATATATATATATATATATATATATATATATTGCTTGAAAATGTATGAAATCATGAAGTCGGACAGTGGCGGATCTAGGATTCCGACCAAGCGGTAACGTTTTATAAATAAGCGGTAACGAAATCGAAAAAACGTCAATTTTTTCCAAAATTTACACTAATTTTTCCAAATTTTTTCCGACCAAGGGGTAGCGGACGCCACCCCTTAACTACCTATAGGTCCGCCCCTGAAGTCGGATGATGATTATGAATAATGTGGATCTTGTTGAAGTACTAAAAATATAAGTTGGACATATTTTAGTAGTAATCGTGAATGACTAGGATTGAAAGGTGATTTGTTAGGTTTAAGCATGATTTATTATGTTAAGGGTATATTAGTAATAATATAACTTGACAAGGTTAAAATAATAATTTTAGTAAAGTAAAGTGTATAAATTACAAGATGAAATTATTGATGGGTGAAAATCATACAAGTTATAAGTATATGCTAATACTTGGTTAAGCATGATTAAGGGTAATTACGGGGTGACTAGCTTAAAATGCGAATTATAATAGTAAATTATGCTTGGAAATGCGATTAATATAAAATGGCATGTTGAGGTCTTAAAATGGTGAATTATGGTTAACCTTGTTTTGACATGTTAAGTGTGTAGTTAATAGTTATTGAGCTTAAAATGGGTTAAATGATGACTTAATATGTCAAATGGGTAGGTTAACATGAGGATCACTGGAAATTGGGATTTGGTAAAGGATGATGAAGTTGTGATCATTAATGGTTAATACAAAAGGGTTTTCTTTTCTTTTTTTTCTTTTTTTTTTTAACAAGACTTGGAATTTTATCAAGTTATGGTACTATATATGTGTGTATATATATATAGGACAAAGATCTGTTAGGAACCATCTCTTATTGCGAGAACCGCGAGAACCAATGTGAACACAAACAAAAATGCCTAAAAATCACACAAAAAATATATTTTTTTTTAATATTTTTTATAGAGTGAATTACAAGTTTTGTCCTTTATGTATATAGACAATTGCAAGCGGTGTCCTTTATCTTTAAAATTGACGAGTTTTGTACTTAATGTTTCAAAATCTTGCATGATATGTCCTTTGAGCCTAACCTAGTTCATTTTTTTTTGGTTAAATCTGGTCACTCAGGGGTATTTTAGTCTTTTTACCCTATTTACTTAGTATTATTAAAAATCAAAATAATTTTAAAAAAATATTATTATTTTTATAACTATATATATTTATATAGAAATCAATAACCACCATTCAACCACCCTCCACCACCATCTCCAAATCAACAACCGTCGTCATCACTACCGCCACCACCCTTCATCATCTACAATCACCATCACCACCATCTTCAAATCAACTCCCCTACCTAAAAACCCCCAAAATCAATCAACGCACCAATGCCCTCATATCGCCACCGGTGATCTCAATCGTCGCCCCACCCACCTGCAACCAAACCCACAACCACCCAACTGCCACCCACCTGCAACACCTTCGTCGCCGCCCCACCCACCTACAACCAAACCCACCAGAACCACACAGCCGCCACCAGACACCCTTTCATCCTCAGTATTCGTGACGACTCCGTTAATTTCTCTTCTTTCAAACGTTGGCTGGTAACTTCCCCTTTTTCTTAACAAACCTCATCTTTTTAATTAGTGATAATTTTGCTAAACAATCAATTGTTTTTAAAAAAAATGGAATTTTGATTTTAGGGCTTTTAGATCTGTAGAATCGATTGAACAAATTAGATTTGAATTATTGAAATTTGATGACAGTGAATAATACAGGGACATGATTACATATTCGTGAGATCGTTTGTGCCTTTTGCAGCAGGTCAATTGATGAAAGAATGCAAGGAATCGAGTGATGAATCCGATATGGAAGTGATCTTAGGTGGTATGGCTTCTCTGAATGATGAGATCCACTGGTTTAAAAATGAAGCTTCCAAGTTCATGTTTCATTGACCAGTGTCGTCCCACAGAATGCAAATGTGTTTAGAGAGAGAGAGATGAGTCTAGAGAGAGACGAGTCTAGAGAGAGATAAGGGGTGAGAGAGAGGGAGAGTTTCAGTTTTTTATATTTTTTATTTATATATTTTTTTACAAAACAGTCCTTGAATATTAATTATTTACACACTAGTCCCTGGAAAGATAAAATGACAAGAATGCCCTCATGTGCAAGGCACATGACCAGATTTAACCAAAAAAATAAACTGGGTTAGCCTCAAAGGACATATCGTGCAAGATTTTGAAACAATAAGTACAAAACTCGTCAATTTTAAAGATAAAGGACACCGCCTGCAATTGCCTATATACATAAAGGACAAAACTTGCAATTCACTCTTTTTTATAAAAAAATCGCTACTTTTCGAAGCCAAAAAAAAAAAATTTTTAAAAAAATTTGTTTTTTTAAATAAAAAAAAATTTGGATACTAAAAGTAGCGATTTTAACATAAAAAATATTAAAAAAAAATTAGATTTTTTTTTAGATTTTTTTAGGTTTGTTGGGGGTTTAGTTTTTAGCATTTTAGCTTGGGGGTGTGGGGGGGTTAGGTTTTTGGGGGGTGGGGGAGGGGGGTTTAGGTTTTTTTTTTTTTTTGGGGGGGGGGGGGGGGGTTAGGTTTTTTGGGGGTTTTAATTTTTAGCATTTAGCTTTGGGGGAGGGGGGGTTAGGTTTTTTTTTTTTTTTTTTTTTTTTGGGGGGGGGGGGGGTTAGGTTTGTTTTAGGTTTTTTTAGCTATTTTAGGTTGTGTTCACATTGGTTCTCGCAATAAGGGTGGTTCTCGCATGAACCTTACCCTATATATATATATATATATTTTCAGTCGACTTACGGAATTTGTGGTCATCAAACCACGTGAATAAATATGATATTTTGTCATAAAATATATATTTATTGGGTTGAATTTGTAGTTCGGGACTAGGTCTCGACATTGTGTGACAATATGTGAAATATATGTTGGTGCATACATCTGTCGACTTCGTCTTATATCGAGTCACGGTTGAGTTAAGGATCTGATCATGCATTATGTCATCATCTTTGATGATGACATCATCATTTCATCATTACACATGAGACAAAAGACTTTGCATGAAAAAGTTTCTAATTTAGTCAAATGAGTTGGCCGTTTGAAGTTACACGTAGGTGACCGTTTGAAATGCATCGTGACCGTTTGAGGATGTCTTGCCACTTTCAAACGGTCAGGGTCCTTCCCTATAAATACTCTTCAAACTTTCATCATTTGTAACGATTCAAGATTTGATACCGAGGTGCTGCCGGTTTATTCTCTGATTGTAAACATTGTTAATTGAATATACAAGAGGTTTAAAGTGTATTTCAAGCTGTTTCCAAGTCCGTTTCTTAGTTTCCGCCTCTGAAACGTACGAGAGCTCTTCTGAACGACTCGTTCGGGTCGAGACACGATCCTACAATATATATATATATACTTGGGAATTCTCGGATAACCACCCACCAACGAGTCGTAAGAATTAAATATTTTTATTTAAAAAAAGGGTTAACATCTCGTTGTCTAAACAAGTTTGGTGAACGACTTGTCGGGTAGACACGTATATAGACCTAGTGTCTTATTGAATTAGGACACGTGTAGGTCGGGAATTATTTTGGACATTTGGTTTTGCTAGCATACGCACGGAACGCAATTTGTGAGTCTTAACGGCCCCTTTTACTTATTTAAATGTTTATTTAAATCGGGGGAAATTCATGCTTGATTACGGGGTATGGTAGTGGGGAATGAAATCCATTTTTGTCTATTTTGTGCACATAAGTTGGTTGGTTTTAGAGCTCGGAAGTCCTCATGTTATTGTTTCGTTTAGTAACCATTAGTCGTGGTAATGACCGCGGAACAGTCGAATAGATCTATTGGGTTTAACGAGCCCCGCTCCTGGTCAGTCGTGACCCTGTGGGAGTGCAATTGTGTCCAATTATTCTTAGACATCGTCATGGTGCACGATCTGGCGAGGCATCATCGTTATGGTTTGGTTACGGGCTTATGTCGGCACATGTATCGCGGTTTTTGCAAGACCATGATTTGACTTTCGTGATTTCATTAACTACGCATACTAAATTTTTATCAAATGAGTTTAAGTTTCATTTGTGTCATTTAAACCTGTGAACTCACCAGCGTTATCTTGACATTTTAAGCATGATTTTCAGGTAAGTGAACTTTGGTTCACGGCTTTTGGAAGTTGCATGCATCTTGGATGATACCTTTTGGGGGATTTGCCTTGTATATTTCATCATATCGGAAACATACTTGACAAATCCTATGAACTTTATAAACGATATAACTTTTGGTCGTATGTGTTTGAAACTAGAAGTATTATATTTGGGTTGTGTAAACTAAATATATTGTCATGGTTTGTAAACGTTAAACTTCGGTATCGTTGATGCTTAATCATATTAGTTGTTTGCTTATCGTATGCTTGAAAACCTTTCATGGTCGCACCTTGCGTTTCCGCCTTCGGCGGGGTGTGACATGAACAAGGCAAGAACCTTACCAAACCATTCCCTTAACCCCCGACCAGGTAGCCAACATATCTCTATATAGACCGTAGAGATATGAATGGTGAAAATCTTTTATTTTATATAGACAGTAAAATAACGCCAAGACACCACGGACAAATGATAAGGAAGTTTCACCTTCAACATAAGAAACTAGTTATTAAAGTCATTAATATAAAACCAAATAAAAAGTACGAAAAGATTAAAAATCAAAAGTATTACACTAAATGCTTGTCTTCACCAAGTGTTGTAAGAGACTTAGGCAAACATGGCCTTTGATTGTCAAGAACTCTTACTATCAATCTTGGATCCCGAGACTACTACACACACTCTAAGGTGGATGATGGATGATGGTGGTGGATGTGGGTGTTGTAGTGGTAGTGGAGTGGTGGTAAAGTGGGAGAGAGGTGGTTTGCCAAGGGATGCCTTTGAAGTGAACCAAGCACCCCTATTTATAGCCTGTACAGAAGCCCGGACACGGCCCCGTGTGCATCCACTTTCTCTTTCTTCATTAAATACAATTGTCTGCATTAGGCTCCACACGCCCCTGTGTCGGCTGGGCACGGCCCCGTGTGCAGAAGCGTATCTGTACTATCAAGATTTGCAAGATTCTGCGAATCTTAGCGTTGACCACGACCCGTGTTGAGCTGGGCACGCCCCCGTGCTGGGAATAGAAGCTTCTACAACTTTGTCATTTTCTGCAGACATCTGGCCACGCCCCCGTGTCCGCTGGGCACGGGGCCGTGGTCAGCCTTCTGTTTCTTGTTTTTGCTTGGGAAGATGCTGTCGAGGGGTCGGGCATGCCACGTTTATTCCTTTTCTTTGTATTTATGCTAGATTTTGTTGCATATTTGTTCCTTTTGTTCATTTAAGCTCATTTGGTCCTGAAAATACCAAAGGAAGACAAAAGCACACTTTTTTTTCCAACATTAGTACTAAAAATGGTTAGTTTTATGCCTCATTTGATGTAATTTATATGTTTCATTTTACACACATCAGTAGAACTTCTTAACGATTACGACTGTGAGATTCGTTACCATCCTGGCAAAGCAAATGTCGTTGCTGATGCTCTAAGCAGACGAAGCTATTTGCATAGCAATCGTAATACTCGCGCCCAGCACGACCTCGAAGCCTTGATTCGTGACGCTCAGCACGCCTGCTTCATTGAGAATACCTTGCGAGAGGAAATGAAAAAGTGTGGTGCTGAATCGCAATTTGTCACCAAATCGAACGGTATCTACTACTATCTAGATCGCTTCTGGATTCCAAGTCGCAATAACCTTCGAGATGTATTGTTGACTGAAGCGCACAAGTCTCGATATTCCATTCATCTTGGTGCCAACAAGATGTACCATGACCTTCGTCTACGGTATTAGTGGCCTGTAATGAAGAATGATATCGCTATATATGTTTCGAAGTGCCTGACTTGTTCGAAAGTCAAAGCCGAGCAACAAAGACCCTCTGGCTTACTTATGCAACCCGAGATCCCGATGTGGAAATGGGAGAGTATAGCCATGGACTTTATAACGAAACTTCAGCGCACACCTGTAGGTTACGATAACAGCTGGGTTATTGTTGACCGTCTTACAAAATTTACTCATTTTTTGCCGATACAAGAGGACTTTAAGGTAGAATGATTAGCACGGATCTACACCGACGAAATCATCTGTCGACACGGGACGCCTCGTGATATCATCTCTGACCGTGATGGTCGGTTTACCTCGCGTCTTTGGGAAACGTTCTAATCTGCTCACGGTACTACTCTCAATGTAAGTACCGCTTTCCATACCCAGACCGGCGGTCAGACTAAAAGAACGATTCGTACCCTTGAAGACATGCTTCGCTCGTGTGTCATAGATTTCGGTGGTAATTGGGACGCACACTTACCTTTGGTCGAATTCTCGTACAATAACAGTTATCATTCTAGCATTCAAATGGCACCATTTAAGGCACTATACGAAAGAAAATGTCGATCGCCTATTGTGTGGCATGAGATCGGAGATGTGCAAATTACCGGTCCTGAGCTGCTGCAAGAAACGACTGACAAAATCCTCCAAATTCGAGACAACCTGCTGAAAGCTCGGAGTCGTCAGAAAAGTTACGCCGATAGACGCTGCAAGGCCCTTGAATTTGACATTGGCGATCACGTACTCCTAAAGGTTTCACCTTAGAAGGGGGTGATCAGATTCGGCAAGAAAGGGAAACTCGCGCCTCGATATGTTGGACCCTTTAAAATTCTGAAAAGGTTTGGCAAGGTGGCCTACAGACTCGAACTACCAGGGGAACTTAGCAACGTACACCCGACTTTCCATGTTTCGAACCTCAAAAAGTGTCTGGCCGAGCATAATTTACATGTGCCACTTGAGGATCTACAAGTGGATGAAACATTACACTTCGTGGAAAAGCCTGTCGAGATCATGGATCGAGAAACCAAGAAGCTCAGGCGCTCACGCATTCCTATAGTGAAAGTTCGTTGGGAAGGAAAACGCGGCGCAGAGTTCACCTGGGAACTCGAAAGTGACATGAAGGCTAAGTATCCACAGCTATTCGTTACGCCT
The DNA here is from genome assembly GCA_030545235.1 of Helianthus tuberosus. NCBI lineage: Eukaryota > Viridiplantae > Streptophyta > Magnoliopsida > Asterales > Asteraceae > Helianthus > Helianthus tuberosus. The sequence continues at coordinate 131,767,487 of CM060351.1, read as the reverse complement.
GCTTCCTAATTTCGGGACGAAATTCCCTAAAGTGGGGGAGGCTGTAACAACCCGCGTCTTTGAAGTCAAAGTACAAGTCAAAGTCAAAGGAAGAAAAGATTGCTAATTCGATCTGTCATTCCTTGCTTAATTATTGATTGTACTCCTTGACTTGTTAATCGATACTTTAATTTATGTTACTTTAGTTGTATTACGTGGAGTAAATGCAATAATCGCAGTTAATCGCTAATCTACTTAACGCTATCTCATCGCAATCGCATCGCAACCTGAATCGCATGTTCTGGATATTGTTTTACGTGTGTGCGCTAGTATATGTTAATTGTGCATGTTTATTGTATGTTTGAGGTGATTAATCGCAAACACAATCGCAGCTCTATCGCAACGCAATCTCATCGCGAACTCGAAACGCAAGTTTATTTATGTTATTGTATGTTAGTTATGTTATTTATGTAATTATTAATTAAACCTATTGCATCGCTTAATCGACACTCGCTTAAACGCATCGCAATGCTCAAGGCTCAAAACAAAAGTCGAAAACAAACTCACACTAACCATCCGATCGAAGGACCATTTGATCGAATGGTCATCCGTTCGGATGACCATCCAATCGGATTGCCCTCCGATCGGATTGCCCTCCGATCGCACCATTACACCACCTCTTCTCTCCTCTCACCTATAAATATCACCTGTCAGTCTATCACATCACTGTTCATGTGATGTGACAGCTCTCGTTCGACCAGCACGCTCTTGGCCTATTTTCTTTTGATTCCTCGCGATTCTTGTAAGTTTTCATCTCAAATCTTGTACTTCTATCATCTACACACACTTTCTCATCAATTTCATCCACAAATCTCAACTTTCCACAGTGAAATTAGCTGATTTTGGTTGTTCCAGGATGATGTCATCATGGGTTCTCATGAACTTCAAAGTGTGACCTCATTCCACCAAGAACAACTCAGATCTAAGAGATTTCAACATGTTTAAACACTAATTTCGTCATAATCTAAACAATTTCCAACTGCTTTTCACTTTTCTTCAATGTTCTTAACTTTTCACTAAAAAACCGATAGAATCTGACCTTGTTCAGGCCTTCTACTCATTCTCTAGTAAAGTGCCGGTTCGAGAACTGATTTCTATCGACGAGATGACCGACTTAACGGGTTGAACATGAAGTTCCATCAAGAACAGTTAGTTGATCGAACGGGGTAATTCCCATCCGATCGGATGACTTAGACTTGGTGGGGTTTTTCGTTGTTTAATACGTTGTCATACCGTCTCGGTCAAACCGCAACCTTTCTCAACTTAGTAAATTTTTACAAGATTTTAAAACAATCAGGTTACCAAATGGATTGCCGTCCGATCGGATATCCATCCGATCGAACGACAATCCGATCGGACGACTTGTGGTCTTTCAACAATTAAACAAAATTTCAAAACATAACAGTTTCAAACGAATAGTCATCCGATCGGATGACCATCCGATCGAATGACTATTCTATCAGGAGACTTCAAACTTTGGGAAATATTTCACCTGGAATGGATTGCCATCCGATCGAACGACCATCCGTCTGGATGACCGTTCGACCGGACGACCTAAAAGGTAGAGATACTTCTCGTTTTATAAAATACTACAATGAAAACTTCAAAGTCATATCATACACAAACACATCCATCCCAAGCGAATCACCATCCGACCGAATGGTCATCCGTCTGGATTGTCATCTGATCGGATCACCCTTCGTCATTTTGTTCCACTCGCACTGTTTAACGCACCGTTCATCGCTTATGCTATCGTTCTGTATTCAGGCTAACTTTCCAGCACTCCCTTCAATCCAATCCAAGACTGTGTTTATTCATTAAACACGATTTGTGAGTATACTCGAACCCCTTTCTGCTTTACGCACTTTTGGGTGTTACATACGTTACCTATTTCAAATCATGATCGACACACAACGTAAACACTTTTATACGTTGACCGATATTGCATGTTATATGTGTTACTCGATGAATTCTTGTATGTTATGTTTACACAGTGATTGTTGCCTGACACCTTAGCAACGATAGTACTATAGTTTGGACTCAGCACCTGTCATGGACATGGGTTGTTAAGAGTTTTACTTCACGTGTCACAGTGGTGATATGTGTTGCGCATTCTACAACTCGCAGTCATGTCTGTGCATATTTCATTGTCGATAACGTGCTAGTTTCGCTTTTCAACATGTTACATGCTGGTTATTCGTAAACCGCTTTCGCTATCTATTATACTATTAAACTTGTATGCTCACCTTTACACTATGTGTATTGACTTTTATTTTAACGTATGTGACAGGTGTTTAAGATGCTAGGATTGCTGGATGTTTTGGAATCGAGTTTAGGAGAGTCTAGAAACAAAACAATTAATTTATGAGTTGTCGGAACAGTTTTATTTGTCTTTGAGAACAATTTGTCTGTAGTAACTATGATACTTGATATGTTACGGTATGGGACGTAATGCTTAAATATTTGGTAATTTATAGTTGTTATGGAATCTCTTGGACAATCTGTTTCGCTCAGTGCCGCGCCCCGATGATTCCACCATCAGTTGGGGTGTGACAGTTTGCTACTTTCATTTTTTCTTATTGTATCGTATTTTTTATTATGTGATAAATCTTATTTGGCCCGAATTGTTGAACCGACCCGAAACCCGAAACACGTGGCTGTGATATCTCTGTTTGGTCTAAGCGAATACTATGATTTCGTAAACAGTTATATAAAAAACTAGTTTACATTTATATATTTCGTTAAAGCCAAAGGACACATTTTTTCGAGCTTGAACAGGGCACACGAATTCTTAGGGTCGGCCCTGCAAACTATGTCCAAATACGTTGGTAACAATGCGAACACACTATTCATGCCAGGAGAGTTCCGATACTCCCTGAAATGACTAATAATTGATATGAAAGCATATCAAATGAACCCTTTATATAAAACCCTAACTTGGGGAAACCCTTGTAATATCATATACTTTCCAGAAAAATGCTTAAACGCCTAAATTTTTCGATCCGAACTATGAAACGGCAAATTCTGCATTTTCGCAGCAAAATTCAGCATTTCTGTAGCAAAACGATTTCATAGACGCTTTACATACCAGTTTTCAATACAATACTTTCAAATGTTTAAATATTCATTTGATACAACAGAAACACATAAATTCACCAACATTATTGTTGACTTTTCAAACTTACATGTATTTCAGGAAATTAGTGGACTTTGCACGAGGAGACAAGAAAGGAAGCAAGAGTCGGAAGTCGATGTCATCTATTTTGGAGGATTTGGTTCGTATATCTCGCCCTTGAGCTATATATAGAATGCAAATCCGTTACTCATTCAAACTATATTTTTGAAATCAAGTCTTATGTTAAAACAATAGAACAATGTGTTGTCTTTTGTGAACAATTGTGGCTTGTAACTTATTTCAAATCAACGTCATGGATGAACATCGTATTTATTTTATTCATATAGTTTGTTTACTTACATCGTATGTAATGAGAACTAATAACGATCACTCCTCGCGCTTCCGCCTACTAGCGGGTAGACAAGATTGGTCATTATCATGCTTTCTGAACCCGACTCCAAACTTCACTTTGCTCTTGATTTGTTTTTCAAGAAGCATATCATAACCAGTACATGATTCTTTTCACGGGTAATTTGGTTAGATTCCAGTTCCTTTTTGCAACTTTGATATTTCTGTATCATAGTTTGGAGTTGGTCGTTGGTTATGGTTGCTTCATGTTTAATATTGCTGATCGCTTGGTCCTATTTTGGTTAGTCTTGTTTTAAAATATCTTTTTTAACTTTTCAAGAACAATTTCACTAACTTGAACCTTTTCCCTAAGGTTTTCATTCACCTCTTTGATGTATGCAAATGCAATGATGCATTTGTTTGAACACAATTCTTTGAGAATGTAAGATGATGCCTTGGGAGAAACAACTTGCACAAAATCACCATTGATGCATTCAATGGAACTTTTGGGATGACCTTCTTCAATCCTTTCTGCATGGCCTTTTTCACAAACAGATGTTTGCTCTAGGTTCTCAGCAGTTTCACCAACAATTATTTCCTTTTCTTGATCAGCTTCATCTAAGATACATTCAAGTGCCATAAAGCAAAGGTAATCATGTCCATCATTAGTCTTTGCCATTAGAGCAAAATTTTCATCAGGTAGATCCTCTAGTAGACTACTCCAATCAACAAAGCCTTGTGTGAAAAAGCTTCTCATCACAATGGCTATTGTGTCCCACTTCTCAGGAAGTGATCCTTAAAATCTGTTACTTAAAGTTGATTTGGAAACTCTTTATTTACCAACTTTAATAGACAGATTAAATAAGAAAAATCTCTCAAACTGTTGTGTAAGGGTTTCTTTTTTAACATGTGTGTAAGTCTCATATTGTTGGTTAAGGATTTCTCGAGTGTTCTCAATCACATACTCCATCCCACCAAACTACTATCTGAATGCATCCCACAACTCTTTAGCACTATTGTAATGTAACAGGCTGACATAAATTTCATGTGGCATAGCCATGGTCACAATGCTAAAAGCCTTTACATCTAGCTCAAAATTTTGAAAATCTTGCTCTGAGTAATTTTCCGACTTCTTTGGCTCTTAAACATTTGGGTTTTTTGCACTAGGTACCAGTGGAATGTGAGGCCCGAATATAATGAACTTCCAACACCCTATGTTTTGTTGAGCAAGCACGTGAGCCATCCTACGTTGCCAGATATTATACTAAAATTTGACAAGCATAAGAGGCTTATTGCTGGAGCTGGTGTTTTGGGGATCATTTTGTGCCATCTCTGTTTTTTTTTTTTTTTTTGAAGAAAAACAAAATAAGTGTCAAATACTTTTGAATTCAACACTGTACAACTCTGAGTTATGAACAAATTGGTTATCTCTGTGAGCTGATCTTGGTATATTAAACTGATTGTGAAATCAAGTTAATTGTGACCAAGCTCTGATACAAATTACAGGATCTGAGTTTATCAAACTTGTGTAATTAAGCAATTTAAGAACAAACAATCTATAAATTGTAAAGCAAATATATTATACACACAAACAGGAAGATATAACAAAAACAGTTTTATATTGAAATCCCAATATTACAATTACAGTTCAATGATTTTACAATCTCCCCCTTAGCCCGATCACTCACAAATTTGTTCGTACTAAAGAGAATGCGATAAAGTGATGAATAGATCTCTAACAGGTGAGATCTATTTATATTAAGTACAAAAGTTCTGTTTGCAATCAACTGACATCACCCTGACAGTGACATCTAAAATTCCTAATAGAAAAGATTCCACAAATGTTAACAAACATATGTGGAGATCTAACATCTGTTCTATTACATCATAAGTCTGTTCTAAGCTAAATACTGTTATATTGAGAAAACATTTGTTCTTCAAACTGCTATTGGCTTGTATGAAACATCTGTTTGACCACAACAGATGTTTGGTCTTCATGATTAGTGCTTTGCTTCAACCAGTGGCGAAGTATAGAAGGGGCAGGGAGGGGTGCCCGACCCATCAAAAATTCCGCTCAGTAGTGTTATATATGTAGTTTTCATATAGAAATTTTTGGGTATATACGCTTTCGACCCCCTGGTTCTATCGAAATTTTTTGGTATATACGTTTTCGACACCCCCCCCCCCCCCCGTCATTCAGGTCAAGCTTCGCCACTGGCTTCAACGGAGCTTTGGCCTTGAACAACAGTTTATTATTTTTCAACAATGGTTCAAAAGCTTCAAACAGATCTTTGAATGTCTTCAAATAGATGCTATAATTAGGTTTAAGATTCACAACCTTTAGAAGGAGAATGCTTCATCTACTGTTTATTTCTTGATTAAAAGGTTATATTTTAGCTTTTGAATATCAGTTGTTCTTTTATACTTGATCAGAAGGTTATATTTTAGCTTTTGAATATCATTTGTTCTTTTATAGGTTAAACATGTGTCTAATCATCAAAATAAAAAGTGTAAATTATAAAAATCGTCCTTTATGTATGTCACTTATTGCAAATTGTGTCATTTATCTTCAATAATTACAGAAAACGTACTCGATGTTTGCAAACCCTTGCAAGTTATGTCCTTTAGCCCTAACTCAGTTAATTTTTTGTGGTTAAATCTGACCAAATGGACCCCACATGAGAGTATTTTTTTTGTTAAATCTGACCAAATGGATCTCACATGAGAGTAAAATAACCATTTTGTGGTTAAATCTGACCAAATGGACCTCACATGAGAGTAAAATGAGCAAAATACCCTCATGTGGGGTCCATTTGGTCAGATTTAACCATAAAAAATTAACTGAGTTAGGGCTAAAGGACATAACTTGCAAGGGTTTGCAAGCATCGAGTACTTTTTTTGTAATTATTAAAGATAAATGACACAATTTAGAATAAGTGACATAAATAAAGGACGATTTTTATAATTTACTCAAATAAAATGAAACTACTTTTAAGAGTTTTCAAACTAATAGACTGGATCACAAATAAAGGGTTAGGATATAATAGGAAGTTTATTTGGGTAGGAAGCCTATGAAGTAATCTTGACCATATATTTATTTAATCAAGGGCTAAGATTAAATGAGTGAAATTGAATCAAAAAAAGGAGGCGCGTGGGTTTGTCTAGGGGCATTCTTGTGACAACCCGTAATTTCAAGAGTCTTTATTTGTACTGTTTCCTTGTCATGTGTTGTGCTATATAACTGGCAGGTACACTATCTGAGAAATGATCATGTCGACTATAAATGAACGGTTGCGAGTTTATAAAAGTGTTGTGTGAATGTTTTACGTATGTATGTGTAATATGAACCTAGTCGCTCAATGTTTCCGAGTCGCACACCCCCACACGTGACCGTACACCCTTACCCTCTTAGCCCAAACCTTTATTACTTGTGCTATGATCTCGGCCCAAACCCTTGAAGCCCACACTGAGCCCGAAACCCCTCTAATTAAGAAACACGTATGAGGGTGTCTGTGATAAATCTTCCCACACACAAGGAATATTGAAAACCCTAATTCCCTCATCTAACTGACGGCAATCTTCTTTTCTGGAGCTCCCTCTCTCACGAATCTAAGCATCTCCGCTCCCGCATCGTACTTCGGTTAGTATATTAATTGTTACGTTACATTCATATATGTCTATGACGATTGATGTGTTACATGAATAGTGCGGTTTCGCTAATCTAAGGATCGATAGACGACATGTTTGAATTAGTTGAATGTATATTAAATAACCAGATAAACCAATGTGAGAATGATCATAAGATAACATATGATAATTGATTTCTGAAATCTCTAGATTACTATGAACGATAGTGATGAGATTGTTGAATGATGATTTTGAGTCATAGGCATAACTAATGAATCGTAATATGAGATCGGTAACTGCTGATACAAGGTAAACTGGTAACACAGAAGGAACCCTGAAACACCGTGAAGGCTGCGACGAAAGTTGATGGATCTTCGTGGATGACGAATAATGAACTTTAGTCGTAGTCTTTCGTCATGTTAGTAGACGGCGAAACATTGATTTTCATCGGCTGGACCTCGACGAAATACTTGGGTTTTTCGTCACAGTTTCCTTTGACGAAAAACAATTCTTCATCATAGTGATTCGTCGCATGATTTTTCGCCGAAATTAAAACCAACAGAATAGTGTTGACTGTGGGTGTGTTTGTAGGATGTAGAGCTTTGAATTGTTCATGATGCTTATGATGTGAATGTTTGGTTACATGGTTTCGGTTGTTGCATGGCAACAACATTAATTAAAACAAGGAAACTGGCATTGATTAATGAGAATAACTAACTCACTGATGAACACTAATATGTGATATGCATGCTACGTGTTATACAGTAACCTTGTGATGAATGTAATCTGTGTACAATACGTGACTTGGCTGAATTGTGTGAATGGAAAACCTATCTATTATGCGTTGTTATGTGACATACACATGAGGTGTGAACTTGTATAAGAACTGGGTGCGTGCTACATGTTATACTGTGATCCTGTGATGGATGCGAACTGTATGAGATAAGTAACTGATGAATGATTATAAAACTGACGTTGTTGGTAACCATTGTTGGGAATGTGAACTTGTGTTATAAGCGTGCATGAAATCTAAATGTTTGCTATGTGATACGTGATTTGGATACGTGATTGTGAAACTGACTGTTCTTGGTAACCACGGTAGGGTATGGTTGACCAACTTGGTACGGGTAATGTGATGTAACATACCGAGCAATCTAAGGTGAGTTCACTGCTCTTTTTCCAAGCATGCTGTAACATTCCCAAAAATTTTATATAAAATATATAAAAACTTATGTTATTAAAAGAATGTATCATGAGTAAGTTGACCAATGGAAATACGAGGTATTTTGGGCAAGCATAGGAACCATTTAATAATTAAATTATAAAAACACATTATATTTACTCTATTTTTTTATGAAACTTGGTTCAAAATATAGATAAAATTATTCTTGTTCTAATGGCATATTCAGCACTTTATAAAACGTTATACTTTTAAAGTTATAAGCGTCAAATGAGTGAAATAGTTAAATTAATTATAATATATATAATTAACAAAATAGTTAATAATGAAAATCAAATTATTTGAGAATATATATAAGAAGTGCACGTTTAAGTGCAAAGAATATAATAATAATAATCAAAATAATAACTATAATAAATTATATGAAGCCAAAAGAGACAGAAAGTCGAAAGAATCTAATGTAAATTATATATGCTTATGTAGAATATGTATATAATATTAAAAACAAGTATTGAGTTCAATAGGTGTTGTGCTGTCTACATACGTGGCTCAACAAAACTTAGTTTCTAAGTTTTGAACTTGGTATAAATAGGAGACAAAGGAACTTTCATAATTTGCTCATTTCTTTTCGTTGGCCCATTCTGTTCTCATTCGGCCACCTCTCTTATTTTCTTATATCTTTTCTTTCTTTAAAAATAATAATAATAATAATAATAATAATAATAATAATAAAGTCATGCCTCATTTTAAGTATTGTAGCCCTTGATCACTGATACGCTGTCCAAGTGACGTAGGGCCCCGTAACGTATGTCAAGGCTCTAACTAAATTCGTTGGGGTTCTGTCTCGTGACGTAGGGATAAAGTGGAATTGGGTTACTATACTTAATGTAAGTACACTATATATTTTATTAAATAATTCAGGAGTTGTACCAAGATATATCAACCCTCCAAAATATTTTTGACACCGCTAATATATTTAAGATACCCCTATATGTTTTTAAATACACACCCTGTATGTGAAAACCGAGCCCGAAATACAATATAGCATTAAAAATAAATAAAAAACAAGAAAAGTTAAGTTGAGGCGGGCCACGTAAGGTACCCATAACCCTTACGCGGGCCGCGAGAGGCTAAAAAGGTGGCGCAGCCCGGTGCGGCCACGTGGCCCAACACCCGGCTAAGCTAGTTGTCGACTCAGCCCAGCTACGCGTTGACCCAGCTTTGACGCGGGCCGCGTAAGCTTTGTGCTTATGTTACGCGGGCCGCGAGAGACCCAGGTTCAGCAACTATATAAGAAGGCCATCGGGTTCAACCAAATTTCGTTCACAATTCATTCTCAATCTCAAAATTCTGAATTAGAGTTATTATACTCGGGTATTATACCCCTAATTAGCGAGGTTCTGCTCCGTTGTAAGTATTATAACCCCAGTTTCGTATTAGATACGCTGCCCGATTGATTTAGGATTCCGTAACAACTGTCGTGGTTCTGCCCGACGTAGTTGTTGGAATACCGTCTCGGGGAGGATATCATTAATATTATCAAAAGGGTTATTATACTAACCTATGTACATTTGTGTAAATTATAGATTAATCCCAGGAAACCCTTACACGAAGTCTAAGATAGCAATGTGAGTTTATCCTCTTTTTGTTAACCTTTTTGTAATATTTTACAAAACCTTAATTGTTTTACAATGTGATTAAGCGGTGATTGAGTCTTTGTAGTTCTTCAATTACTGCCGGTATGTTGGGGTTTTGTATACAAAATTTACTACTGCGAGTAGTAAGTCGGGGATGACAGTACGTTACCATTGGACAACGAGTTAGCCAATGTGTAATATGACCCACAAGTCAGGATTGACAGTACTGAATGAGTAATTGTGTAGAAATAAACAATGTGATCGCTCTCAATACTGTTTTAATTGATAAAATGTTTCTTGATTAAATTGGGATTCACTCACCAGTATTTCCCACTGATAAATGTTTTTAAACACGTGTTTCAGGTAACAAAATGTGAAACCCAAGTAGTAAAAAGCCAGCTCGAGAGCACTGACGGCTTGGAAAACTGTGGCTATAAAAGTTATCTAAAATACGATGTTTTAAATTCAATAAAGTAGGGTTTATCCCTATAACCATGTTGTAATAAGAAACTTGGGTTTTACCCATGTGGTATTTAATATAAAAATATGGTGGTTTTACTCTGATAAAATATTTCCTAACTACGGTCCTGATGAAATTTCCGCTGCCAAATTAATAACTGATACCACCACAAACAAATGTTCGCGGCCGCCCGTTCCCGGGACAGATAAGGGGGCGGGGGTTGTGACAGAAGGTGGTATCAGAGCCTAGCCACTGGTTCAAGCCAAAGAAGTGTTCTGCTGACACTTAAATTTTAATTCTATGTTAGGAAATAACTTATGTGATTATGTGTTTTATGTTATTTGACTATTTGTTAGTCTACAGTATGGGTAAGCAAAGAATTTCGGACATCTGTCGTCAATTAGATAGTTCACCAAAAGATAAAGGAACCTCATTTCAACCAAATCCCTCAGGATACTCAGCAGATACTGAGGAATGAATATTTATTCGTAAGGCACAGTCTGAGAAACCATTTACCATTAAGAAGAGAAGTTGGATTATTAGCAAAAGTCAAGAGAAAATAAAGAAGTCACAACCAAAGGGAGCGATAATCAATCAGAAAATAAATGCACAAACTCAGGAAGCAGACAATAACCCACTAGGGGAAAATGAATTAGATGGACAATGGGTAAATCTCCATATGTTAGCCACTATAGCAGTAAATGCTAACTTATATTAAATAGTCGAACGGCCAAACCAGTACCAACACCCATGCCACCTATGAGCTAGAAACTTTAAAAGGAACTTTGCCCATTAGATAACAACTTAGTAGAGACAGGAGATAGAATAAACCTTACATAAAAGCATGTTGAGCATAATACTTCTATAACTTAGATAGACTAAAATAAGTTACGGATATATAATCACTAGTATATTTTGAATTTCAGTTGTAGGTTGTAATAAATATATATATATATATATATAAGTCGCAATGTTCGTCGTTTTTAATTAATCCATTTTTATGATTGTATTCAAATGTTTGTGCTAGAAATTTATCTGTAATAATTAATACCACCTACTCAAATAATATCATAATATGTATACGTTAAAATAGTTAAAAGAATCATGAAATATTTTATTTAAAAATAGGAGTTGATCAGTTAAAATAATTACACGATTTATTATTAATACATGTTTTAATATTGTCATATATATCATTAGATCTGACATATAAAACGTACAAATGTAATAATTTCTATACCTATAAAAATGTATTTAAATACATTCAATTGTTAATATACATCAAACTAAGTTAATTATTAACAAAGCAGTCATGTTTATGATTCTCTTTTGAAACCAATCATTTACTTTGGTTTAAAATACATATTGAAATATATGGTATAAAGCTTTAAAACTTTGTGGTTTTAATAATATTGTTTCAAAATAATTTATATTAAATAAATAAAACCGAAGCTATTAAAGTAACCAAAAGGATTTTAAGAATTAATAAAATTTAAAAGATTGCTTTAGTGGATCTAGCCAAAGTAAGTTTTGAAACCCAGGTGTACCAATTTACAACTCCATTTTATCCCTTCTGGTTTGTAACCAGTTGGCCATAAGACCTCATATTTTCATAGTTTTATGAAATAACTGAAGTTGGGATTACTTGTAAAGATTTCTATTAAAATACTTAGTAATAAAATAGATGGTTAAATGAATATGATGAGTATTCGTGATTAAATAAAATCATTTAAAATTTTTAGAGAATTGGGTTGATTAAACTACATAGAAAAGCCTAACTAAATGATGAAAGCATTTTTATAGATCTTTAATATTAAGGTATGTCCAGAGATAGTTAATATAAGATTATCAGATTAACCAGTCATATTAGTTATAGGATCATGTATCCTAAATTATAAATAAAAGTATTCGAGTCGCTGGCTAATGTATAATAGTTAAATAATACAATTCTATTATATTTGAAATATATATATACACTATAATACATTTAAATAATATATACGTGTATATAAGAATATATATTTATATATATATTAGGATACATGTAAAATTTATACATTTAAAAACTATAAAGAGAGTGTATGATCAAAAAGGGTCATTATATATATCATGATAATCATATATAAATAAACAGGTTTTTATTCTCTATCATTTTATTAAAAAAAAAAAAAGATGGGTTTGATGGTTTAAACAATCGATACATATAAAAGAGATTGGATAATTAATTTTTTTAAAAAGTAAGGATATTGCAACAGTGAAAACATCTTTTCTTATCCTACTTAAATCAATAATTTAGTATCTATTTATTTATTTTACCTGGCACGTTAAAATGTTCCTAAACATTCATTTTTCAAACTAGAATTAAAATGGATGCTCCACATAAAAATAGTTGACTCAAATGTGTGTTTAGTGCTTTTGTCCTTTTGTCCTTTATATATAACTTTATTTAAAATTCAGATTATAATCTTAATATTGTAATATCTTTAAATAAATTACTATTAATATTGTATGGGATATACATACATATTTCAATACATGTATATCACTCAAATATAATTAGAATCAATTTTTGAAACGTCAAACTTTGTATTATTTACTATGATATGTGTTTTAATTTATACTATATATATTAATATTTAATCTTATATATATATATCCGCTATATTGTTATGAATTACAGAAAGTAAATTATGTATAGTATATATATCTCTTGATAACCCAAAAATACAATGTCATGGGTCACATATGCACATATTCTTTTAAATAATGCCTCTCAATCTTAAATGTATATTATAATTGATTCTTAAAAAGAAAAAGGTAGGAATGTGATAATTGGAATAAATATATAGATGGTTACTTGAGGAGAAATTATTAAGGTAATATAAATGGTGAGTCTGGTATAGTTTAACCCATTAGTTAAAGATGAAATTGTTCTTATGAGTCCAGAAAATTTATATTTTGAGTAATTTATTTCCCTAAACTTTTAATTCCAAAATATTATATTTGACAGAAATTTATTTCAATATATTACTTTTATAAAAGGATAAAATAAAGTCATGGAAATAAGCTTGATGATTGGTACCATCGGATGTATAGTTATTATTTTATATATGTGTGTATATATTCCGTAAATTTAATATTAACTAGAGATTTGAAATTTTATACACATATATGCATATACCCAATAGAATTTCTTGATGGTATACCCAATATAATATCTTCTGTAAGATAAACATAAGAGAAAATATCATTGGTGATTCATATGAAAACATGAAGTCATTATAAACCATGAAACCTACTATGTTTTAAAATTCTATCTGTCTCAATAAAATATTCCTTGCAACGGAATCTAATAAAGTTAGTTGTAAGCATACTCTTCACATCGAACCAAACCATAGAGTCAATGGAGACAACGATATTTTTGTCAAAACTCCATTTTCCAATCAAAAGAAAAACCACAACCATAATAATATCTATGCTTAAAGATTAGAATATTGATAATTACTGGTAACACTTAGAATAGTATTTAGACTTGAACTTAAGAAAAATGCCTTAGTATAAACTTCGAGATAAGCTAATTACTTGCATAGATAAAGTGTGATGGTTATTGGTATACCGTGAGGATGATGACTAGAACAGTGCAAGTATGATAAATAAGCAATAACACTTGGCCACTGTTATTTCTTGCTTATTAGTACTACTCGGTTCTAGAATATGATCCATCATGAGAATACTAATTTCCTTATTTTTGATGCAAGTATTAATAAATGATGAACTTTTAAACATGATTTGAGAAAATCCTATTTAAGGGAATTACAATGATAATTACCTCTCCGGCAAGACTGGGTATGGTGTAGTAGACTCTCCAGCTTGTCCGGGTAAGATGAGGGTACCTCTCCGGCGAGACCGGGTGAGATGGAGTATATGTTATGTTAATGGAATTCCCTAAATAGTACCATGACTTGATGTCTGGCCGGATGAATCTGTTAAATACATTGACCTTCTGAATGATGTGTATATTATAGTATGTGAAATATATGATTATATAGATATGTATATCTATAAGAAAATCCAAAGACCATAACAATTGACAATTAGGGATAAATCATGAACAGGTGTGTTAATAAACATTTTAGATTTATTTATTAGGAATCTCTCGTATACGTCTCTAATTCCGATATCAAACACTATTTCGTTTGATCATCCGTCTCGTACTTCGTGCAACAAGATAAACGGAAGGAACCCTATAAGTTGGAACGCCATCAAAAGTATAAGAATTTCCTTTACAATTATTAACGCATTAGGAAACCTATGCTAAAACACGAAACATCTAAAAACATACGCTAACAGTAATGTTACTTTCATTCAGAACTCTTGAAAAGATAAGAATCTCAGAGAATAGTTCTGGTCAAAGTAAAATAGAATTCAAAGCAAGGACCAGAATATACCTAGAAACTAAGCTAACTAAAAATATTCATCCATATTTCAGGAAATCTCGAGGACGAGATTTAAAATAAGGTGGGGAGAATGTAACATTCCCAAAATTTTTATATAAAATATATAAAAACTTATGTTATTAAAAGAATGTATCATGAGTAAGTTGACCAATGGAAATACGAGGTATTTTGGGCAAGCATAGGAACCATTTAATAATTAAATTATAAAAACACATTATATTTGGACCTACTCTATTTTTTTTTTTATGAAACTTGGTTCAAAATATAGATAAAATTATTCTTGTTCTAATGGCATATTCAGCACTTTATAAAACGTTATACTTTTAAAGTTATAAGCGTCAAATGAGTGAAATAGTTAAATTAATTATAATATATATAATTAACAAAATAGTTAATAATGAAAATCAAATTATTTGAAAATATATATAAGAAGTGCACGTTTAAGTGCAAAGAATATAATAATAATAATCAAAATAATAACTATAATAAATTATATGAAGCCAAAAGAGACAGAAAGTCGAAAGAATCTAATGTAAATTATATATGCTTATGTAGAATATGTATATAATATTAAAAACAAGTATTGAGTTCAATAGGTGTTGTGCTGTCTACATACGTGGCTCAACAAAACTTAGTTTCTAAGGCCATGTGTAGTCATAAAGCCCCTTGTGGGGCGTTATGCGACACGTGTCGTGCCACGTCATACGGGGGCTTTATGGGGCGTTATATCACTAGAGCCCGTAGTCATAAAGCCCCTACCCATCATTACCTATTTAATAATTTTCAATATTATTAATTAATTATAAAAACAATACCCTTTTTTGATTGGTCCAACTTTCAAACCTTCAACAAATAACGCCGCGAAAATTATCGCGCGGCCTCCCAATTTTTCGAGCATAGCGCCCCACGTTTCGGTGTGGGCGGCGCCATGGCGGCGCTATGGGGTGCCATACCGCCCCACTACGTAAGGTCTAAGTTTTGAACTTGGTATAAATAGGAGACAAAGGAACTTTCATAATTTGCTCATTTCTTTTCGTTGGCCCATTCTGTTCTCATTCGGCCACCTCTCTTATTTTCTTATATCTTTTCTTTCTTTAAAAATAATAATAATAATAATAATAATAATAATAATAATAATAGGGTGAGGTTCGGCTACAAAGTCCATTTTTCCTACAAAGTGTACAAAGTCATAAAACACCCCAATTTCAGCCATAAAACACACCCAAAACCCACAAATAGCAGAGTGAAGATCACTAAAACACAATATCCAAACCCTAACAGTCCATAAAAACTTCAAACACATCATCATAGAACTATAAATATAAAACACAACATGATAATCAACATAAAACACACTAATGTTAGTCATTCAAAAATCAAAGCCTTATCATCCAAAACACAACACAAAACACACGAATATGACGTTTTAGTAATCTTCACTTTGTTATTTGTGGGTTTTGAGTGTGTTTTATGGCTGAAATTGTGGTGTTTTGTGACTTTGTACACTTTGTAGGAAAAATAGACTTTGTAGCCAACTCTCACCCATAATAATAATAATAATAATAAAGCCATGCCTCATTTTAAGTATTGTAGCCCTTGATCACTGATACACTGTCCAAGTGACGTAGGGCCCCGTAACGTATGTCAAGGCTCGGCCAAAATTCGTTGGGGTTCTGTCTCGTGACGTAGGGATAAAGTGGAATTGGGTTACTATACTTAATGTAAGTACACTATATATTTTATTAAATAATTCAGGAGTTGTACCAAGATATATCAACCCTCCAAAATATTTCTGACACCCCTAATATATTTAAGATACCCCTATATGTTTTTAAATACACCCCGTATGTGAAAACCGAGCCCGAAATACAACATAGCATTAAAAATAAATAAAAAACAAGAAAAGTTAAGTTGAGGCGGGCCGCATAAGGTACCCATAACCCTTACGCGGGCCGCGAGAGGCTAAAAAGGTGGCGCAGCCCGGTGCGGCCCAACACCCGACTAAGCTAGTTGTCGACTCAGCCCAGCTACGCGTTAACCCAGCTTTGACGCGGGCCGCGTAAGCTTTGTGCTTATGTTACGCGGACCGCGAGAGACCCAGGTTCAGCAACTATATAAGAAGGCCATCGGGTTCAACCAAATTTCGTTCACAATTCATTCTCAATCTCAAAATTCTGAATTAGAGTTATTATACTCGGGTATTATACCCCTAATTAGCGAGGTTCTGCTCCGTTGTAAGTATTATAACCCCAGTTTCGTATTAGATACGCTGCCCGATTGATTTAGGATTCCGTAACAACTGTCGTGGTTCTGCCCGACGTAGTTGTTGGAATACCGTCTCGGGGAGGATATCATTAATATTATCAAAAAGGGTTATTATACTAACCTATGTACATTTGTGTAAATTATAGATTAATCCCAGGAAACCCTTACACGAAGTCTAAGATAGCAATGTGAGTTTATCCTCTTTTTGTTAACCTTTTTGTAATATTTTACAAAACCTTAATTGTTTTACAATGTGATTAAGCGGTGATTGAGTCTTTGTAGTTCTTCAATTACTGCCGGTATGTTGGGGTTTTGTATACAAAATTTACTACTGCGAGTAGTAAGTCGGGGATGACAGTACGTTACCATTGGACAACGAGTTAGCCAATGTGTAATATGACCCACAAGTCAGGATTGACAGTACTGAATGAGTAATTGTGTAGAAATAAACAATGTGATCGCTCTCAATACTGTTTTAATTGATAAAATGTTTCTTGATTAAATTGGGATTCACTCACCAGTATTTCCCACTGATAAATGTTTTTAAACACGTGTTTCAGGTAACAAAATGTGAAAGCCAAGTAGTAAAAAGCCAGCTCGAGAGCACTGACGGCTTGGAAAACTGTGGCTATAAAAGTTATCTAAAATACGATGTTTTAAATTCAATAAAGTAGGGTTTATCCCTATAACCATGTTGTAATAAGAAACTTGGGTTTTACCCATGTGGTATTTAATATAAAAATATGGTGGTTTTACTCTGATAAAATATTTCCTAACTACGGTCCTGATGAAATTTCCGCTGCCAAATTAATAACTGATACCACCACAAACAAATGTTCACGGCCGCCCGTTCCCGGGACAGATAAGGGGGCGGGGGCTGTGACACATGCGTCCCGGGGAAGGACATCTGGTAAACGTTCCAGGGAGGAATGTCGGGTAAATGGGTTTGACTGGAATGTTAAACCTGGGTTGTTGGTTAATACACGAATATCTATCACTCAAGTCCCTTCTACCGATTGTTGCCGGGGAGGCGACGAGGTATTAGTTAATAGCGCTATTTAGGTTTGGCACTCTCACACCGTACCGGGGAGGACGGGAGTGAACTAATGACCCCATTCTTGAACATTGCTATGATAGAGGCATTGGAGGACAAGGCAAATAATCTGGAGCCATCGGCGGTAAGCGTGTGATTAACAATGAATCATTGAAATGTTTTAAACTGGAAACTGGTAACTAAAACGTGTTAACAAACTTTGAACTCACCAGCGTCGTCTGACACACTTGTCTGCATGCTTGCAGGTCCATAGTGTTATATCGTTTGGAACTTGCTGTCTGGAAGGCTGGAGTGGTCATGGGTCGAGATACATGGAAGCGCAACACAAGTCTAATGGTTTACGTACGCGTGGTTTATGAAACACTTAACAAATGAGTTATGCTTCCGCTGTGTACAATGAATTATATGTAACGTTTTGTAATACTTTATGTTAATGAATGAAAGCTTTATTTAAATATATTTATGAGTTCAATGTGATTGGTGGCTAAGATCCTGGTACGTCACACGCCCGCGGTGTTTTCCGCAAGTGGTATTTTGGGGGTGTGACAATTCTAGTCAATCCAAGGCAATAGTTTCTCTCTCCTCCAATTCCCCTCATTTTTTAAACGTTAATAACTCTTTCATACGACATTATTTTTTTTTATAAAAATTGAATAAAAAACGAGCGTTTTTTATCTTTAAAACCAGTATACTATTACTATATTTTCGAATTTTTTTTCGAAAACCCAGTTGCGTAAAACGCAATGGAAAAAACCCAGTTGCGTAAAACGCAATGAAAAAAACCCAGTTGCGTAAAACGCAATGGAAAAAAAAACGTAAAAAATAACTTTTTTTTTTAAACGCAGTGCATCAAAAACACAAAGAAATATCTTATTTGTAAAACGCAATGGCCAGAAAACACAAAGAAATGTCTAATTTCTAAAACGGAATAGCCTAAAAACACAAAAGAAAATGTACTTTCTAAAATGCAATGGAATGAAAACACATAAAAAATGTGTTTTACCTAAAACGCAATGCACAAAAAACACAAAGAAATGTCTTATTTCTAAAACGCAATGGTTAGAGAACACTTAAAATGCTTTTTTTTTTCTAAAACACAATGGACTGAAAGCACATAAAAATGTGTTTTACCTAAAACGCAATGGACTAAAAATACAAAGAAATGTGTTATTTCTAAAACGCAATGGCCAGAAAACACTTAAAAATGTTTTTTTTTTCTAAAACGCAATGGACTGAAAACAATAAAAATATAATTTCATTTTACTTTTCGAAAACCCAAAACATAAAATACAGCAACAGATGTAAAACGCAATGCTTTTCATTATATTCATTTAAGTTCCCAAAAGAAACCCAAATCATATTATATTCATTTCAGTTTCTAAAAAAAAGCCCACATCACAAAAAGCAATAAAATACGTAAAACGCAATAAAAATTCTTCTCTTATCATCATTATCTTCTCTCATCATCACCATCTTAATTCGCTCACCTGCCAACAATTTCATCATCCATAATTTCATCCACCATTTACCTTCATCACCATTCATCTCCTAAACCTCTTCAAAATGCAAACTACCCATTCAAACTCTCTGGATATTCTCTAACTACAGAGTTCGCCACTAACTTCAAATATCCTCCAACGTCATTTCAGTTCACCGATGAGATTCAGAGGCAGTCGTGCCCGTGAAACGGTTCTACCGTTGTCGCAGATAACGCCGATGTGATTTGCGTCGATGATTCGGATTCAGACGATTTGTGCGAAGATCGAGGAGGCGGCTTGACGGTCACCGACGGCAAGGAGGAGGTGAGAATAGTGGCGTAGGTGGTGGCGGTGGAGTAGTGAAGTGGTGGGGAGATGGGTTTTAGATTAGGGAAAATATTGGTGTGGAAGAGGGAGGGTGTTAGGTGGTTGTAAGAGGTTGGACCAAAATACCCTTTCCGCTTGTGTTTCGATTTTGCCATTATTATTATTATTAAGTTTAAAAAATAACAAAATTTTGTTATTTTGTTAAACCGAAAGCACCCCCTAAAACCCTTCCACAGTCCACTCCGTACCTTGTTCGTCCTCAACCTCCATGGAGCAAAACCTTCTCTCCAGTTTCACCCAAACCCTGACAAACCACTCAAAACCTTCTCTAAAACCCTTGTGCATAGCCAGATCTCTAATCACAAACCCTTCAACCACCAATCAAACCATCTCCTCCATCATCCAAACCCTAACATCAAACCCCCATCTCCCCCTCCACCATCTCACCACTCTCCTCTCCCAAATCTCCCTCTCCCACCCCCATTTCTCCCCCACCATCACCACCCTC